>JAWNLW010000591.1:9947500-11147500 GCA_035042075.1 Drosophila macrospina | reverse complement strand
TTAGTTGGAGCGAGAACAATGCAGATTGATGTCTACTTCTTGTTGCTTAATAATTAACTATATACCCGTCAACATGAGTGCACAATCTTGTTAGCACTATTGTGCCAATTAAAGCATTTAACAACAAGTTGCAAATTTGCCCCTATATGATTCCCAGTTTATCTTGAGCAAACACAAAGGGGATCACAGCAAACTTTGGTTCTATTTCTTTCAAATAGGTATTTAAAGAGACGCCGCTTTAACGCCCATCGGTTCATTTACATTTTGATGTACACAACGCGACAGTTCAGGAAATAAAAGGAAATAGCCAAAGAGGTTTATGTTTGTTTAGGACACGGACAGGAAACGGGACAGTTTTGTCAAACATTGTACTTGGGACAGCAGAAATAGAAAGAGACCATTTCATGGTCTTGGCATGATTCAAGAGATGCTGAGCTTCCTTTAAAGTTTAAAGAGGTTAAAGAGGTACGTGTGGCAGAAGAAGAGTTGCCGTAGCATTTGCCGTTGCCGTTGCCGTTGCCGTTGCAGTTGCACAGTTGACAGACGCTACAAGCCATGCATTTTTGGCAAGCAATGAGACAAAGAGAACGTCAGGCTGAGGCTGAGTTTTATAATGAGCCTCTGCCAACGACTTCCTAGTAATGGCCATGCTACTGGCCTTAGAGCTGCTGCAGCAGGCAATGCACAAGCTTCCTGCCTGCCACTGGCTTTGCATCCTCTTCATGCCTGTCTGACTTTCAGTCGCAGACAGAGGAGAATCCCCCGACTGGTCCCCCCTCGGCAGACGTACGTGGCATAGAGATTCATGCATAAATTAATGCAGTTGATATACAATACGCACACACACACACACACGCTTACACACAGATACTGAGCACATGCATACGCAGACTGAAATGCTGCAGTGTAATTTCTCATGCCGTTATTAAATAGAAAATTTTGCTCTATGACTTGTGTCTGCATCGCAGTAACTGGAGAAATTGTAGAAGTGGACTTTCTTGTTTTCTATTTTCTTATTTTCATTTCGTTTTTGGCAAATGTGTGCAATGCAGACTTTTGCTTATCTTATGGGACCTCCGGTTCATCTTCTTCTTGTGGCACGGCAAATATTTCCAGAGTTTGTACAAAAATAAGACGGACTTGTGTTAGCAAATATTTATATGAAGACATTGTTCAAGCGAAGCAGCGTACAACTTAAATTTTTAGCATTTTTAAGTATAATAATAATAATATATATTTTAAATAATAACACTCTCCCCATAAATAATTTAACTATGAAGACTTCTCCTTAAATTTGCTCAAATGCAGCGTTTCTTTTCACTATCTACAGGCTTTATTAAAGCCAGAAAGCAATTCCATATTTCTGCAATTAATCTATAATTTGATTTAATTTTATGTGCATATTTCGTATCTTTTTGTACAAATGCCAAAAGTTGAAACATTCAACTTAAATGTTATCGGCTTTTTTACGTTTGATACTTTTGAACAGTTTTTGGTTCATTGCACACAGCAGTCAGGCATAGCAGAGCATAGACCACACACACACACACACACACACACTCACACACACCCAGGCATATATGCTGTGCCTTAGAGCAGGCTACGGTTTGGCATTCAGCAAATAAAATCAATTTTAATTTCTTTTGCATGCGGCGCCCCCCAAAAAAAAACTTTGGCGTCAAAAATGTTTGGCCAGGCACTTTAGCAGACGATGCCGCGCCGTAAAAGCCATCGGAGCAATAAAATTATACACAAGTGATGCCAAAAAGTGGGCATTAAGCCGCACACTCACAAGCACTCACAAACACACACACAAACACACACAGCTATAAGCGTATAACAGTTTCGACGCTCTTCGAAACTCTTTCTCTTTGGCTTTCGCTGAAGTGTGCTAAATGAAAATGAAACCAAGTGGCTGCGAAATGCTTAAATAAATATCGACTGCTTGCAATTGGATACCTAAATTAATTAACCACGAGCTGAGCTCACTAATTAGTCTGATTTATTGATCAACTTTATATTGCTCTAATTTAGTGTTATATTTAAAAAATAGAACTCAGCCGAGTGGATCTCCGTGCGTGTTCGTGTGTGTGGTGTGTTGCAAGTATAAGGTGTCAGTTGGGGCAAAATGGTGTTGCGTGTCAGCCTACCTGGCTCAATTTGCTGACAGCATTGGGCTCACCGTGCTGGCAACATAATTCGATTGGATTTCGAAAGACTTTTGCAGCTCGCAACTTACAGCTCACAGCCTTCATATCAAACAGTGTGCTATGAGCTGGCCATTTGTTTTTTTGGGGCAATTTTCTTTATGGCTGCGTCTTATTGAGTTGTTTTGGCTTAACTTGTCATTGTTTGCCCCTTTGAATTTGAGCTGGGTCCCAGGCTCTGATATCAAACTTAACAAGAGTCGACAGTGGCAGCAGACAAACGAATAGTAAATGCTCTAAGCGTCTTCTATTTCAAAGTTTAAGTTCAAAGACTGCAATTTAATAGCAGCAGTCCTTTGCTGACATTTGCGAAATCTTTGTCTATTATTTTTTATAATATTCGGTTTCAGTAGATGGAACTTTAACTTTGTAAGCGTATTAGGAATACCCTTCGGCAGTTCGGCAGGGTATAAATATCTATGGTAAGACGTTTATCATACTTGTGAGACCCTTTTATGCGGAGACCATTAATATGGCATGTAATAAGCGTAAAATGAAATATCTGTCAATTTATTAGCTCATTTCGGGTCTAATAAGAAGACCCTGTCTGTTTTGTGGCCAATATTGTAACATATCCAATCAGAGGCATCGAACAGAATTCAATTAGAAGCCCTCTCCACTCCATTATCATATGCAAACCATAATTTCGATGTTTTATATGAAAATATCAATTTGCATATGGAAATGGACAAACTGTTTTACTGTTTTACAAAATGCCACAACTAGATGACATAATCGTTGCATATTTGCAATTATAAATGTTGTAATAACAATAACACACTACACACGAATAGCAACAACTGCAGCAAAGAACAACTTTGTATGGCGCATAAATCAAACTAAAAATGCAAACACTAAATAGAATGGTGCATGAAATGTTCAATTAAATGCGAATGCGGCATGCGGCATGCAATACGCATATTGTATAATCCGTGGCACATAATTGCAAATTTAATTGCCACAAACGACAAGAAAAAGGGACACTCGTGTGGGGCATAGGGGAATAGTGCAGCAAATAAAATGACAGAAAAATGGCGTCCAATATGTGATGTACACACGTTGTGTGCGAGTCTCTCTATGTGTATGTTCGCCTTGGTACGTGTGTGTTGATATTTGCACGTGTGTGCATGAAAAATCACGTCTAATTCCAATTTTCTATACGCACAACAAAGCAAACAAGGGAAGTAACTGAAAGCTAAATTACGAGTGTGTATGTGAGTGTGTGTGAGTGTGTGCTTACGTGAGTGTTTGGTTGTATTGCTTGTAAGCAGCTCAACTGCCCCATCAGTTCTCTTTAAGCTTCAATTTGCTGTATGAAAATATTTTATTGTTGCCTTGACGACTTTTTGGCATTGCGCTATTCCCCCTCTCACCCATACCCACAGTTGCCGCGCCCCCGCTGCCCTTTGCCGGACCCACTGGCCCCACTGACCCCACTGTCTCCACTGTCCCCGCTGGCCCAGCTGCATTTAACAAGCTTCGCATTGTACTTTGATTACATTCGCATTGTTGCTGTTGTTACTAGCCCATTGTTGTTGCCGGAATCGTTGCCTTGGCTTTTTGGCCGCCGCGTTTCTGTTTTCCATTTACGTCTTCGAATTGAATCAAGTTACCGCGTTTCCTGCTCTCGCGCTTTTTTTTTATTTTCTTGTTTGTTGTTGTCCTCTTTTCTACTCATACAGCTGCCAACAATCAAGTTTTTTCCGCCGGAAAACGCAGCTTCCGCTGTTTATAAATTCTCAATTGTGCGCGCCAGAGGAAAAAAGTGCCCGAGTCGACAAAAAGTGCGACAACTCGCGCAGCTATTTTGATGCCATTCTCTGGAATTGTCATTCACTACTTTCTGTGTCAAGGATCATCTCAGACGTCAGCACACAGATGCTCCACTGCACTGCCAATTCGCCAACAGGTGTGACAGTGCGACACGTGGGCGGTTGCCTGTCATTTTAAGTGGATTTGGTGTGACAACTATGTGTCAGATGTTTGGCGACAGCGCTCAAAAGTATGCTATGAATTCGAATATGTCTCTGCACGTATAATACCCTGTACACGAGATAGAAGCAAAAGCGTATACAAAGCGTTGATATTTAATAATTATTTGAAAAGACAAATAGTATTCAAAAAGTTTAGTAAGTATTTAAAATTATATTCAAATAATATTCAAAGGATTTATGAATTAATACGTAAACAAAACAATATTCTAATATATTAAGTGTAATAAACTATATATTAATAAATGCAATCAAGTAATATATAAAGCTTGCCTAAGTAATTCATTATTTAGCGTACACAGGGTATTTGCTTGTTGATCAGAGCGTTGCTGCCTTGTTGCTGCTGCTATCTCTGCAGAGCAGTCAACGCACTTTTGGCCGGTCGTTCTACAAGCATGTAAAACAAAGCCGCACATGGATGGCAACAACAAGCGTGACATGTGTACCGCATGTATTTTTATCTACCATCATCATGATGTGTATTATTTTAAACTCAGTCTCTGCTTTCTCTCTCTCTCTCTCTCTCTCTGTGTTTCTCTGTCTGCTTTTAATTTTAATTAAATTGTTAGCCGGATCACCATTCGCTTCTTATTTGTTTGTGTTCAACACCCGCCAAAGGTTAACTGAATGGAAATTACTAAATAAACAAAACCACAACGCACAGAGTCTAACAAATGAGATTCTCTGAAGTTCACCTGCGTCTGTCACTGTCAAAAAGAGGAATAAAGCGGGAAAAAGCAGCAAAAAATGAAGGGATGGACGAACCTTTTTGGGGTTTCGCATATTTCAGAGATGCTTTTGAAAAACTGCAGCTGCCAATAAATTTCCGGTCACCATTATTCAAAGTCCTCTCAGTTTTTCCTAACGCTTTCCATTCATTTACTGGGCAGCAGCCAAAACAAGAATTTTCTTTCAATTCTTTGCGAATTTACCGCCTTTTTCCACATAATTTTCACGCAGTCCAAAGCGGTAATATTTAGCACCCGCTCTTTCTATGTGGCGGTGTGTGTGCGGTTGTTTTCGGGGGCGTGTGTGTGTGTATGAGCACAAATTTATGCTGCATGAATATGCCGAGGCATTAATTAAATGGGACTCAGTCGCTTGACCATTTTGCGGTCGTGTTTAGTGGGCATAGTCTGGGTGCCCCATCAAATGGGTGTGCCTGAGTGTGTGCGACAGTGTGTTTGGGACTAACCATAACATTTATGGGACTTACATATGATAAAGGCCAAACTAGGGAAACAAGTGCGCGTAATATGCGCTTTAAATTATGTTTCACTGCAAATTGAGCTGCAATCTGTGATTCCATTTGCGTCTCCATCGAAACGCGAACACACGTAGTTAATCCATTTGTTTAATGGACATCGCTGATTGTACTCAATTAATTTATTACATAGCTTAACGCATTTAATTGGTACTATCTAATTGTTTTAATATTTAATTTATATACATATCTTGTTAAAATTCCTTTACCAAAATGGAATAGATATAAATGTAGCATACTTTCGAACGCGGCTTTAAATTCAAATCGTTATCGTTTGAAGACCCGCCGCAAAGTATGCTTTAAGTTTTTATGTGCATTCTATTCGAGCTTTGCATTTGAAATAACGCTGACAGACAAATTTCAGAGCTGCTGAATGCACTCATTATTCAATATTCCATGCTCCTTTGTACCTTTGGCTCTTTGACTGCTGCATTTTCATTCCACATGTAACATTGCTATCAACCACAATGCAATTTGCCCACTTTATTGCACGATTCCCACTGAGCGTCTTCCCCCGCTGGCATTCATATATCAGAAAGTTACAGCTGCGCCCTGTGCAATAACTGTTTACAGAGAGAACGAGCGGGTTAACCATGGTGAGGCGGCAGCTCAGAGTCAAAACGATTTGTCAGTGCTGTCCAAGTTGCAGCAGTGGACGTTTCCTGTCCATTGCCGCATCCTAAACGTGGCCAACATCACGTGAACTGCAACTCTTGCACTGTTGAACCAACATGGATCATAGAGCATGGGGCCAACTGGGCATGCTAGCCATGACATGCGAATGTCACGTCACGTCACGTCACATCGCATCACGCACACACATCCATTTCCTGCCGATGGCAGTCATAAATAACAATGGAAACTGGAAGGGCCAGACCATGATCATATCGAGCAAACGACAGGCAAAGGACAACGGTTGCAACTTAATATACAGCGAGATAAATGAAAAGAGCTGCGAGTTCACCTCGCTACGTGTACGTTTGACCTTTGTTGCATGCATTTTTGTGGCACGCGCCAAACTTTGGGGCCATTACAAAATAATCCCGAAACACTTTGCCACGCATATTTCATAGTGCTAAGCCTACAAGTCTGCAACAACTGTCAGCGAGGCAAGCAACTAAAAAGCATTGCCAGCAATTGAGCCATACAACCTCTTACCACATCCTTTCCGCTTCCCCTATCCCGTTGCTTCTACTTCACTCCTTTGCTGTCAGCAGTTTTGCCCAAGTGCCAGGTATGCAGGATTAAAACGCAACACTTTATCATTAAAAAAAAAAGTTGACAGGCAACGAAATAAGTTTTGCCGTCAGCAGCAGTTGCCGCATGGACTACGACAAGGACGAGGACAAGGACGGGGCGTCGACGTAGACGTAGACGCAGATGTAGTCGATGTCGAGGCTAAGTACCATGCCACACCAAAAATTGTGCAACATTATGCTGCGTGTGTGGGCGTGGCAACACTGAGCATCTATTAATTCAATTTACAAAGTCGGCAAAACGTGCCAAGAATTTTGTGTAATACATAAAACATAAATAAAACATGTATGAAAATCAATGGAAATGTTAAGCAAATGAAGCGCACATGCACCCACACACTCACACACACACAGATACACACATAGCCACAGAAATGCATGCATTCACAACAAATTCAATTAAGTTCACGGCAAATTTATGAAGTGTCAACGTTAACGCTTTAAACTTTCGCCCAAAACTTTGCCATTTGCTTAATTACAAATGATTTTTGCAGAGTGAAAAATAATGTGTATAAATCGAGGCTGTTATAATGATAAATGATCAACGTCATTTGCAGCAAATTGTGGGGCTCAGTCGCAAGGTGTGAGGCAATGTGGGAGTTGACTTCCGTTTGTTGTATATATTTATGATAAATTAACAAGGCGATTAAAATAAATCAGTTAACTATTGACAGCTGGCTCGACTGCGACAGCCTCATTGAAATTTCCAAAAATTATCTACATAATGTTTCAATTTTCGGCTGGCTGTCAACTTCAGCCTGATTACGTGACAGGATTTTCGTACAGCAACTTAACAACGTGCTCAAAACTTGGCCAATTGCTCATTGCTTACGCTTCATTGATATGCCAAAATTGAGGTGCTTCAAAACAGTTTGAAGTGCAAGGCAGCTACGTGGAATGTGGCAGCATGTGGCATGTGAAACTTGGAATGTGAAATGTGGGCGTGGCAGGCGCTTTATGGCCGGCATTGACTGCGACCAACTGCCATTGTCAATGCACTTCGGACGCCTGCAGTTTATTATCTTTGTGTTATCCCCCGCTCAATCGTCTGCTTTAGGTGCCCCTGGAATGCTGCTCCAACTGCGGCATCTGGCCTGATCCGAGGCGTAAACTTGAATACGTGGATAGTGTGAGCCTTGTAAGCTTTCTCCAATTTATATTTACACATTTAATAAACAGAAATGTCAATAATACTATATGTTTATTTATATTTAACAATTTGACTTGATTTGAAACCATTGCATCTACAGATTAAAATGTTCTGGTCTTACAACTAAATTTTGTATATACATTGTCCAAAAATTTGGTATTCTATGAACCAGGAGTCCTCGATACAGATACGCCACATGGTCAAGTCTTAACGTAACATCTGATAATGATAAAAGTGGCTTTCTCCTTACTTCTGAACTCTGGTCATAAATCATGGTGTGTTTACATGTTGGCAAAAGCGAAACAATTCTACATTGTGTACACACATTGTGCGTTCGTCTGTATAAGTGTATGTGTGTGTGTGTGAGTGAGTGTGTGTGTAGGTGTACGTAATTTGTTTAAATCCAAAATTGAAGGCAAAAAACTAATCGTCGAATGACAAATTAACGAGTCCCTACTTGGGATCGGGACAGGCCATTTGATATAGAAATTGAACTAGAGTGCGCGTCGGCCGCCCAGTCATTCGTCCTGCTGCCAGATATGGTATTAGACCAAATCTGCTTATTAGTCCTGTGCCACAGGTATCCAGATGTGCCCAGTCACTGCATGGCACAAGCTCGTGGAGTACGGCTGCTGCCAGGCAAGACGATGCATGTCCATCTCCATCGTTGGCCAGATCATAGCTCAGATTCTCAGCTACACGATCCTTGTAGAATCTCCAAAGAGGGAAGCGCCACAAGCGATCTCCGGTGAGCGAGCCGGCTCTTTGGAACTGTTTCCAGATATAATGCGAGTTGGACCAAATGCCGGTGGCCCCGCCGCCAACGGCTTTCCGGATGCCAATGCACATTGAGCCGACATCGACCACAAGTCTGGGCTTATACGTCAACTGGCCATACAGCATGGGATCGGCAATAACAACTACGCCAGTTCGACTCACATTTCTCACAGCCATCGATTTCGCATTGAGTAGAGTCACAACATCTCCTGGCTTGCACGACATGCCTGAGGGTAGATTCTCGCAGAGGGGCAGGATGGCTGTGATATTGATGGGCAGCGAAAGGGCGGCGGCAGCTCGCATGGCTGCCAAGATGACAGCTGCTCCCGATAGATCGCCACGGAACTCATCCATGCCATTGCAGGGACGCAGATTGATGCCGCCTGAATTAAAGGTGATACCCTGACCAACTAATAGAATCGGCTTGTCCTCCGGTGCAGTGCCACAGTAGGCAATCTCGAGCAGCACTGGTGGTTCACAAGATCCCTTGGCAATCATGAGGAATGAGTTGAGACGCTGCTGCTCGATCCATTCCATGGTGCGCACCTCAACAGTGATGCCGCATGGGCACAGAGCATCCACAGCTGCCTGGGCGAAGATCGTTGGAGTCATGCAGTTGGCAGGTGCATCGGACAAACGTCTGGCCAGGTTCTGGGCTTCAGCTTTGAACAGGCCGCGTGTCCAGGAATCCAAATCGGGCGACGCATGCAGCTCCAGTTTGGGCACAACATCACGGTATTTCTTATTCAAATTCTCCTCATAGCGCCAAACGGCGAGGGCAGCACCCTCAGCTGCCTGCTCCGCATAGTCCATGTGATCCACATGGACCTCAAAGCACTTCAGCGATTGCAGAGATCGTGCACCAATGCCAGCAGCTATACGAACATTCTCCATGCCCTCATCCAGCATCTCTAGCTCATTGAAGCCAATGCCCTCAAGGCCCACGCCGACGACGCATACGGAACGGAAATCGTTGTCCACATTGTTGAATATCTTGCCACGCCCCAATTGGCCCGTTATCTTTGTTTCGCAAATCAGCTCCGACAACTTGCCTTGCACCCGATCGTCAAACTTCTCGCCAGCCGGTGTCAGTCTGGGGCCCTTGCCGCTCTCCTTTTCGTAGAGCCCAAGGATAATGCCCTTGCCACCTTGTTTATTGGCCTCGCAGGATGCATACCGCCATCCACATCTCTGGGCGAATGGTATGCGGTCGCTTAATCTA
This sequence comes from Drosophila macrospina, assembly GCA_035042075.1. Lineage (NCBI taxonomy): Eukaryota > Metazoa > Arthropoda > Insecta > Diptera > Drosophilidae > Drosophila > Drosophila macrospina. Next base: position 11,137,633 of record JAWNLW010000591.1, on the reverse strand, counting down.
AAGATTCTGTCCAGATACTGTCCACGCAGCAGACGAATTTGACTACGCATATACATCTCGGAGATGGAGGTTTGGATCGATGTGCAATGAGCTTTAAGAAATTTATTATTTACTTTTAGATTTCAATCGTTATAATTTCGCCGTAGATATTTAACGGTAATACGATTTAGGATATTTGACGATCTATTTATCAAATCGAAAATAAATATATAAATATACTAAGAAAATAGAATTTATGTGGTGTCGTCACTGGGTAATATACATAAAAAAAACTAATGTCTGATTGCCGGAATAGAACTAACTTGTGTAGAATCGTTGTCGAGAACTAAAAAACGAATGAGAAGTAGAACAAGCACTACTGCTTCAAAAACATTAGTCAATTTCGCAGCCTACTAAGTTAAGAAGAAGAAAAGCAGTCTTGTTTGAATAATTAATTATTGTATAATTAATTACTGGTAGATATTAAAATTATAAATTTATATTAAATTGCTTACTTTAAATGTAAATTAAATATACTTAATTTATGTAGTTCTATAAAGTACTTATAGTACATATATACAGAGTTTTACGTTAACCCACAGAAGGCCCCAGTGGAATTGAAATTGTAGATCTTTAGAAGATATGTTAGTTGTGGCCTGGCTAAGGTGAAGTTCATACAAAAGAGCCAACAACGCAATGAAATGGGTTAATGAAGCTTGCAGATTCCTAAAGTAAACTGAATTTTCTATAGAAGATAACTATAGGAAAACATTAAGGGCGTAATGCATGTAATGTCGGTTAACTGAATTGAAGAGATACAATTTTAATAAACCTCTACTAGGATGTTGATGAGCCTAATTCTTAGCAGTTTAGAAATCGAAAATGACTAAAATTGCAAACTTACCAATTAGACGAAACGGTCAACAAATCGTAAACACAAACTATTTGTGTGCGCTCAAAGAAGCGCTCACAGTTCTTATATAATTGGTGATCCTTGGACTCCTTAGATAAGCCGTATCAGATAAACAGTTTTGTGTAATCGCAGCAAATGTCTTCAGAAATATATTGTTTTAGTTGTGTTAATTTTTTGAGTGTAATAATATTGAATACTTTCTGTGAGAAATGAGTTGACATTGATTTGATTTTGTTTGGATTGCTATGTCGGAAAGTTTTTAATAGAGTTGAGTTGAAGCCAGCAAATAATCTTGTTATTTATATAACATTGGTTGACAAGAGTTGAATAGATATAGACCTCTGAACAACTTTTGATGAAAAGACAAACTCGACAAAGTGCGACGCTTGTTTTAGTTGCAAATAACTGCCAGAATGCTGCGGCGAAAGTTTTACTCAATGTGGACGAGGAAAAAATGCATATTTCCCACGTGACCAAAAAAGTTTTCCTCAACATCAACTGGCCTTGTGAACTGGCATGCGAAAGTGAAGTAAAGTTAATGGAAAAGTTGCTGTTTGTATTATTGTTCAATTCATATCAAATGAATTTTTATTACTTTAACAAATATATAATAAATAAAGACTAAAACGAAAGATTTTCAAAACAATATTAATTTCAGATTTTTGCAAACTGGGCCTAATTTCTTAACTTCCAGCCATCACTTCGCTCTCGTAGGTAATGAAATTCGTATGCGTTGCAAAAAGGAACTCCAGAGTGCCATTCAATTGTGTCAGATAGTGGAAAATACCATGAGGCATCCAGGCTTGTAAATAGAGAAGCTGGATACGGAGATAGAGCATTAGAACCTCCGACCGTGTGGTGCAAAAGTGTCGCATGACCAGATTAACTGCGGTATATCCGAAGAATCCGTTCAGTAGGAACGTCAGCAACCATGGCACAGTAAACCAGGCAAAGACACGCAGTGGAAACAGTTGCCAGCTGGAGGGTATCTTGCTTCTGCTCCGAAGCCAATTCAATTTTACCTCAGTCGCTGGAGAGATATAACAATTGCCGGTGCCTAAACTTTGAGTTAAGGGATACAGAGAGTTGCGCTGAGTTCGAGAGACTTCGCGTTCGCAACGCCAGAGTCCATAGAGCACGATCAGTGAATTAACAACAGCTTGCCAAAGAAGCCGGTAATTATATTCATAGCCAACGAGTAGCTTCAGCTCTCGGTTGTACTCCAAATTGATGGTTTTGATACTGGCATTAGCCTTAATGATGGGATTTAAATGAGAGCATGTATGCAACGCGGTCAATACTAGAAGTAGGACAGCATAAACAAATTTTGGTAACATTTTATTTCCAAAAATTCAATAGAAAATTTAAAAAAAAATTAATTCAAATAGTTTTATCAATTGTCATTTTCCACAAAGGTTCTGTTGTTTAGCTAACTAAATTTATATTCGCCGACTGCGGTGCAGTCAGGTTATGAATGAAAACCAATTTGTTTAATGGGATAAATGTAGGGATTTAACTATATGATCAGCAATTTCATTGACCAGGCCGTCGCGGTTGGCCTTGGTCACCTGGTAAAGTGTTGCGTTAGGTGATTTTTTAAGGTTTTCCACAAGCGGAATAGGTTGGCGAGCCTGTGAAGGGATAGTAGCCAGAAGAGGTTGCTTATGTTGTAACAACGCATGAATGGCAGCTTCAAAACGTTTGCTGCATAACTCCATTTTGCCAATCTCGTCAAGAATCATCAGCTGTTCAGATTGATCTGGTGATTTTAGCAGCGGCAGTGTAAGGTTTTCAAACTTCTCAACGTAAACCGTGTATTTTCCCACCTTGGGACGACGTAAATGATCTATGGGCTTCTCGCGGGACAAAATGCCGCGAGCACCATCCATAGTAACAACATCGAATCCAACCCGCTGTCCATTTTCTCGGACCTCTTCGGTGTAAAAGCCTTGTAGTTTGCTCTGTTCTCTCAATTTGCCACATATCTCACGAACCAAGGTAGTCTTTCCAACTCCTACGGATTAATTGTTAGTTAAGAATGATACAGATATGTAAACTAATGCTCACCAGGTTGTCCAGTTATTAGAAATGCCGTTATTTTGTGTTTATCCATGATTCTGCTTATTAATATAGTGCCGTTATCGATAAGTACACAAGGTACGTTTTGAATAAACACATGTTCACCCTTTCAAACTATTTAAATTTGCAAATTTTGTAACAGCCGCAATTACTTACAAACTTCGAAGTATCTAATTTAACTTAATTTTTGTTTTAAATGATGTCGTTATCTTTGTTTGACAGTGCAAATTATCAAATTGACTGCCCATCCATTTATTATTCGTCGTCAGGTATCCATATTCTATCGAAATATCGTGTATCATTTAAAAATGATATATGCAATATTACCCAGCACTGTTAATTTACTATCGATAAGAAAATTGTGGCGGTCGGAAAATAGCTGTCATATGTTGTACAAGCAAGCTTCGCTTCGCGGCTTTTTGGCAACGTGAATTTACTTTTTGCAACTACATTTAATTATATTTTGCAAGTAAATAGCAGAAACGAGCATAAACATGGAGAGCGCAATCGCTCATGTTCTAGAGAGTGGCGATCAGCGAACAAGTGATGTGGCTGCGGGCTCAACCACGTTTGAAGAGCTACATCTAGACCGGAACATTTTGAAAGGTCTGCAGTATCACAAGTTTCTGACGCCAACAAAAATTCAAGCAGCCGCTATTCCAATGGCTTTTGCTGGAATGGGTAAGAGACTGCATAATATGAACGAATATTCAGATAATATTTTATTTTGATTACAGATCTGCTTGTGCAGTCGAAGAGTGGTACGGGTAAAACTCTGATCTATGTGTTAGCGGCATTGCAATTGCTGGATAAGAATCTGGCCAAGCCACAAGTATTAATAATAGTGCCAACGCGAGAATTAGCCATACAGGTAGAAGACACAGCGAACGGACTGACGCGTAACATGTGGCATAGAAATGCCTATGAAACTGTTAGCTACATTGGCGGCACAGATGTTAAAAAAGATCGTCTTCGTATGGCAAAGGGACGCATTGTTGTAGGTACCCCAGGCAGGCTGCTACATCTCATACACAACCAGGTTTTCAATACGTCGGCCATCAAGCTACTTGTATTGGACGAGGCGGATCAGTTGTATGCCACTCAATCACTGCAGAAGGATGTTCAGACGCTTTTAGACTCGCTGCTCCCGAAATGTCAAATCATTGCCTGTAGCGCAACCTATCCGAATGATCTGGATGAGCGCCTGGCCAAGATAATGAACAAACCTATTCTGGTCTCCAACAGTGAGCGGGCCACAGTTTTGCTAGGTGTACGTCAATTTGTCTACGAATTACCAGAACAACTCAACAGCATGCAGGAGATGATGGCCAAGTTGGGTGCCCTGCGTAAGATTTTTGACCAGTTGCACTACGAGCAGGCCATACTTTTCGCCAGCTCACAAAGTCGCGCTGATTCTTTTCGCAACTATTTGCAACGCAATGGAGTCGAATGTGATCTGATGTCAGGTGCAATGAAGCAGAGCGATCGGCTGGAGACGTTCCAGGTAACATTTCCGTTGTATACATTATGAAGTTGTTTCTTAGTATTTGCAATTTCTTTTCAGGCCTATCGAAACTTCAAAACGCGTACTATGGTCGCCACAGATTTGATGGCACGGGGCGTTGACTCGTCCCATGCTAATTTGGTTATCAATTTGGATCCTCCCAAAGATTTGGTTACCTATTTACATCGCATTGGACGCGCTGGTCGTTTTGGCTCGAAGGGCATTGCCATTACATTTATATCTTCGCCGCAACAGTGCCAAAACTTCAAACGTATTATCACGGAAGCTGGCACCGGTATGTCAGTGTTAGAGTTTCCCGGAGAGCAGCGTGTTGGCTTTAATTTTTGGGACTTTGAGTCGTATGATTTTCCATATTTCCAAAAAATAGAGGCCCATGAGCAAAAAGAGGACGAGCTAAAACGCATTAAGCAACGCTGGAAGGGAAAACCAGAGCAGACAAGCCAAACAGACCAATACCCTATTAAACACTTGGAAAATGAAAGTATCCAAAATTCGTCTGAGCATTTACAGCGGGTACAAAACTCTGTCGAGCAAGAAGTAAATCGGCATGATGAGATCAATCCGACTCATGATGGAGATAATAAAACTATTCAGGCAACACATCAATCAGAACATATTGAAGGGAAATTCGTAAAAGAAAATGAAATACAATCAGCGAATGAAGAGAGAGATGCACAGAAAGCGGTCGAAACTGAACCACAAAGACTACCAGAACTAAAGTTCGAAGTAAATTCTACTCAAGAAATGCCATGTGATCAAGTATATCAGCATCATAATGTTATTGACAACAAGGAAAACATCATTGACCAACACATTCAACAAGATAATCTGAACAGAATCAAAAATATGCTAAAAACGAGGATGGAACAAAACGAGAAGAATCAAGAGTCTTCTATTGAGCCCATGGAACTGACATCTTCTACTGATATTCCCGCTGCAGCTCCAAATTCGATAAATACTAGAACGTATTGCCTAATGGCACCCACTGACCGTAGCTCAACAACATTACTTCCATTGGGCATATCAAATACTGTGGATGATGCGAGCAGCATCGTTTCTGATAGCATGGAAAATGATTATGACAGTGATGATTCCTACAGTAGCTTGTATTCAATCAGCGATGGGTGTCTCATTTGGCGCTATGCATTGTCCCAGAGAAAGCTGCTAAAACGACGTCAACGTGCCAAGCGTCGCATATGCCTGTTTAATTTGCGTCGTTGCAATCTTAGTTATTGGCCGGTTCCGAAAGTATTAAGAAAACCGATAAAGCCAAGCAAGCGGAAGCGGAATGGTGCGGAAGGAGAAGAGGATCCCGACGTGTCCACGCTAACAGTAAGTTTATATATATTTTTATTATATGTAAATCTATATGTATTTTACAATCGCTATAATTTAGGAATGGCAGAATAAAAAGGATAAACAGCTGGAAAATGAAGAAAACTCAATGCGGAGGGAAAATCCATTCGATTTTAATGTAAATGTAAGTAATTTAAAGAAATAGCTGAAGTATATAACTCTTATCATGGATTTATTTCAGAATCGTCTACTGTTGATATCAAAAAGATTTAAATGTGTGCGTCTGCTGAAAAAGTTTGATAACATATCGGACATCAAAGAACATCTGAAAACCTATTTCGAAAAAGCCAATATGACTCTTAAGAAATTTGATGAATGGATGGATCAGCTGTACAACGCAATGCAGCACCTTTATTATGTGGATCATAGCAAGACAAAAGCACTGAAGAAACCTATCTTGCCCGAGATATCCAATCTCGATAATTACAATAAGCTTATGAAGTTCTTAAACCTCCAACCATGCTCATATGTGCTGCGTGAGGAGGTTAAGCGAGATGAGCCAAAACAAAAACCCGTAAACAAGCTGGCTGTACATGTTAATCAACAGGTTAACATAATGCCCATTATTGCAGTAGATGGAAGTGATAACGCTGAGGATATACAGTCAGAGTCTTCCAGTTCAGAATCATACAGTGATAATGAAAGTGAGGGAGCTGAAAGTCTTGAGCCGTACTCTTCCAGCGGTTTTGTGGAGTCTACTGAGAGCGCATCATCTGGCATTGAGACTTCACACTATGGCAGCAATTCATCGACGGAGTTGGAGTCTGACGCCAACGAGGAGGAAGATGCCGAAGCTTCCGAAGATGAAGATGATAATGAATCTGAAAGCACTGAGTACTCTGAGGGATTGTCCCTCACTCTCACCGCAGAGACTGATGATTATGACACAGATACTGAAAATGAAATCGAAGAGGAAGACACTGAAGATGACACTGTGCATGATGCTGCCAATGGTGATCTGGCCTTGGCTCAGGCACGCTGGCAGAATTTATTCGAGCGGCAGTATCAATTTATTGCCAGCTACGTGGATAATTATATGGCAACCTATCGACACCAATATTAATCATATTGAATAATTGTAGATTACAGCGCTATGGAAGCGCAATTCCTAGTCTTGAAAGTCTGACATCGATAGAAACTCAGGCATTACATTTTCTTTTTTGAAACGAAATGGAATAAGTTCCCAAATGGCTGCATCAGCTACAATATAGTTATTTAAATGAGCATTTCATTTATATTCAATATGAAATGTCCGGTACAAACAGAAGAAAACATATTCTAAACAATTCTTTGAATAATTAAAAAGTTAAGAGTTATTGTTACTACTTAAACATTGCAACTGAATTGCAAATTTGTTTCTCTTTTTATATCATAAAATATTTATCTAAGAAACTAAGAAACAAAATAAAAACTGAAAAGATACTTTTATTGTTTTGTTCAACTATTCTGTAATTCGAAATTCACTTTGTAGTTGAAAGATCTAAAGACTTGCAACATAGTTGCTAATGTGCCTCCTGCTGCTTCTACAGATGCACTTACAATTTGATTTATCTATGAGATGTGCAACTTATTTGATAGTTTAGCAAGAGAAATCTCATGAAATAGCTCGTACTACTGCTGCAGGAACTAACAAATTATGGCGCCAGTCCAATTGGACAACATAAATCATGTGTAGAGGCATCAGCGGCAACATTGTCCTCTTACTTTTCTCGCTGTGGACTGCGACTGGGGTTGCGCATGTAACTGGCAGGGGCAGAAGCCGGCCCGGCCTGGCCACATGCCAAGGCGGTTGCGTCGGTGGCAAAGTCAAAACATTCGCCCTCCGGTTATTGTGCACGCAAAGCGCCAATGCCGATGCTGATGTTGATGTTGATTCCGATGCCAAAGCCGAAACGACGTTCGATCTCCGCTCGCTTCTCGTTGCTCGCGTGCACTTGCGTTCCAAATCCAATAAGGAGCGTGAGAAACTGCCGGCATGAATGCAAAGTGAGCTGGAAGCAGCCGGCAACGACAAAATATTATAGATGCTAGTTTCATATGTTGTTGCTGTTGTCGTAGTTGTTGTCGTTGTTGTTGTTGTTGTTGTTGTCGCTGCTGCCGTTGTTGCCCTGACCAAACTCAGTTCGATTAACGATAAACCCAAGATGCGAAAATATGTGCTGTGTGTAGGTATTTGTTGTTATTGGTCAGCTAACCGACTGCATGGCTAGCTATTCGGTTGCAGGTGTTAAGCTTTATAATGATGTTAACATTTTTATGGCCCACAACAAAATAAACTACAAAATTTGTTCAGCGCAATCATTTTTTGCGGTTAGCATCTAACCATATATGGGGCCAAGCGATTTAACGCTCATAAGTGGCATAGTGCTTCAAGTCCGTAAAACGGGGCTGTGGCCGGGGCACTCCAGCAAATAGTCATATTTGTAAAACTAATTAAAATTGCAGAGAGTCGTTAATAATTATGAGGGAATAACTTTAAAATTAAATAAATATAAAAGTATTTATGATGTGAGTGGAGTAACAAAACTAGGGACTTAAAAAACCACATATTTTAATATTAATTTCAATAACAATTCCATTAAAAATGTTGAGATTTTTTTAGAAAATTCGCTGTATATATAAATACTTATTTTAGAGGCAGTTATGAAGCAAGAAAGAAAATAAATAAACAAAACTTTCACAGTCATGTTATCAGTAATAAATACTTTCATGGTAAGCAATTTATTAAGAACTCAAAAATGGAATAGTTTTCAGAGGAATACATCCTTTCATGAGCTTTATCAACATGAAGAACTCTCTCTGCTTTCGTATCAGTTGTATCAGCTGTAACGCCTTCATCTTTACTGGGCGTGGCCAGCCCATATTTATGTGGCCAACTGGGTGACGCCTGAGCATGCATACATAAATAAAAGTCATCATTAATTAAATTTAGTATAAACAACATGGCATGCCTGCAATTATTCACTCATTCTCCGAGCCAAGCTGAGTCGAGAGTGTTGAAAACGAATGTGAATGCAAAGGAAAAAACGCCAGCGAAACGCACGCGACGCGAGGGCAGCGACAACAACAAAAAAAAGAAAGAAAAACGCGCGAAAATAACAAAACACAAAACCATAAAAAAGCGTTGACAAAAATGATCTGTGGGCAATTATAATGAATTATTTTGACACTTAGGGTTTGCAATGCACAACTAAAAATGCATAAACTTAATTTATGCTCTGCTGTCGACATGAAACGCATTTTATTGCATTTTAAATATGATAAATAAACATGACTTTTGGGCCAACTACATTTCGCATTTTGGCCTTTTATTTATGCAATCTATGAAAAATACTTAAAGAAACAACCATTACAAGTAACATAAATTGAAGCCTACGCAAAACTTTGCGTCTTGCACTGCGGTGAGTGCCACATGCAACAAAGCAAATTGCATTTTTCACTTAACTGCAAAAGCACAAACAACGTTTATGCATACAGCTGGGAGCGTTCAGGTCGCCATGGCAATTCCATGAAGAATTGCAGGGAGAATCCGTTTTTAATTGGTGAAAAATAGCTGAAATTGTCTACGCTGATTTTTGCGCCGTCTTCGTCGTTGTTATTCTTGTTGTTGTTGTTGTTGGTGGTGTTGTCGGTTTGCCCCAAAGGGTATTGCAAGTAGCCACGCTCTGACCATGTATAACTACCAACAAAAACAACAACAGCACACATGAATGGGCCAAACGGCAAACAATAAAAGCAGCTAGCGACTTGTACGCGATTAACATCGCCCCAAAGATTTGTAATGCTAATAAATTGTACACATTATAAAGCAAGGCGAAACGGGAAGTGGGACAAAGGGAAAGAGAGAACATAGAGTGCGAGAGAGAGAGAGTGAGAGAGAGGGGAGGACACTTGGGAGCTAGCTTACAGTCGAGGTAATGCATGCGTAATTTGCTACACTGTGCAAAATCAATACTGCAAGTGGATACAGATGATCAAGGAGAATTTTGAGAAATATAAATAGAAAGCTGAGCTTGACTTACAGCACTCAGAGCGTGGTTGATTAATCTCCAAACTTATAAAATAAACGGCAGATCAAAACAAAAACCGGTTAATGTATGATTAATGCTGGATTAGAATAGTTAATCTTTGGGGAATCAAGTGCTTTACAACGTAAACAATTGCTCATCTAATGATAATGCACTATGAAAATAGTAAAACATCTGAAGCTGCACTGAGCGAAATTTATTGAAATTAAGTTAAGAACTATTGAATTTTAAAGATTATAAAAATATTTAATAATACTTTGAAACGAGTATGACAAGCTAATCATAAACTAATTTTGCTTGGATCTGATCGTCTGCCCTTTGACATTTGATGAATTCTAAGTTCGCTAAGTTCGCTCAGTGCAGGCAGTGCAATCAAAATGCCTCGTGACTTTTAGAACGTCAAAGGCAGCGAGCGAATGCGCAGCTTCAAATGGAGGCGATGGCAACAGCTCGAACTCCAACTGCATCTCGAAGTCGAGCTCGAATCGACTCGTAAGCTGCAAGTGCGGCTTTTGTGGTTCCCATGCGACTTAGATCGAAAAACATGCGAGTCGCTTTAATTGTTGCCGCTGCTGCCAACTGATTTTTCTAATGCAATTTTTAGAGGCTTACGCAACAGCAGCAACCAGCAGTCACCGCAGCAACAGCAACCACAACAACAACAACAACAATGGCAACATGTTGCAATTGGGCAACCTACCGCTGCCTTGAACGTGTTGCGCGCATAATTACCCAACACAGTCGCTGCTGCGAGTCAGCGTCTGTTGGCCAGTTGGTAACGTTCTCCCGCCAACGGCTATTGCCTCTTCACAAGCTATTGCATTTCCTCCAACCCCCTCTCGTTCTCCTCTCAGTGGTAATCATTCCACAAATACGCGCATATTTTGCATTTTTAAATTGTTGCATTTTGCGCATTTTTATGACAAGCAAAACTTTTGCACTGACATTCGCCACCACCGAAGCACAGGCGAACTAATAGTCGCCAGGTGAACCACTCAGTGGAGTCCGCAACAGTAGAGTCCACTCTAAAGACGGGAATGTCATGGAGGCTGCTGATCTGACCAGCTGTCTCCTCTCTCTATCCGCATATCTGCCTGCTTGACGGCCTTTCGATTTGTCCATCTGTTACATACACACACAGACACACACACACACACTTTTGATCACAATTAAAATACGTATTGTAAATCATCCAAAATTATTTCTGTTGTTGTTGTTGGTGCATTCTTTTATGGATGTGATTGTAATAATGAAGACACCAACTGCTGAGTATGTGAAAGGCAAGATGTCGCTTAAGTAAATGGCTGACTTTTTATAGAAAATGAAAACGAATGATCTTTCTCACCTTAACGTGCTATTCCACATTCAATTTTACTTACATTATAGTTAAGTCCGACTGAATATCATATAATAGACTAACAACATAATCTTATAAGCTGTTGAAATTAAAATTAAGTCGTAATTTTAATTGTTATTGCGGGTTGTTACAAAACAACAGTCGGATTATAAATGTTATTGATTATTAAAGCTGCAGGTAGAAACCATATTGTTTCCTGATAACTCCCACTTATATCAAGTCAAGTACCAAATGAACTCGAATTGCTTTAATGATTCAGCATTGCGCCAATTATAGCCCAAAGGCAATTCAATTGCAATGCAATACTTAAAATGTAAATTGGAGCTTAATGTATATTTTTGCGAAACCTACGTCAATTATATAATTTAAGCGTGAATTAGCAGTAAAACAGCAACAATATAAAAGAAGGAAAAAAAGTGAATAAAAACAACAGAAACAACCTTATATAGGTACATAGATAGATAGATAGATAGTTAGAAAAAAAGGCGAATTACAAGACGGCAACAACAAGAGGCGAAAACGCGAAAACATGTTAAGTGCAGGCGCATTATGTTGCAAAATGTCACTTTTAATTGGGCAACCTTGAAACATCAATGCGAAAAACGAGCGAAAGAACCGCAATAACAACAGTAACAGCAACAGCAACAGCAACAGCAACATGTTGCTGAAGGCCACAACAGCAACAGCAAAGGCAATAGCAACGGCAACGGCAACAGCAACAGCAACAGCAACAGCAACAATGACAAACGGTTAACGAGTGGAGCGGCAGATTTAGATACGAGCACAAACAGACACATCAAAAGGCCAGGCGAGAGGCGGGAAAGGGACTGACAGACGGACGGATGGACGGACAGAGAGGCGGACGGTCGGGCGGTCAGACGTTGTCGTTTGCCGTTATGTGTTACAATTAGCAAATTGCACATTTATGCTCACATGGCGTTGGGCCACGCCTCTTGGTCGCCACCGTCCTCCCCCTCCCCGTATAACTGACAATATAAATCAATCATAGGTACACACACACACACACACGCACACAGTCTTAGAAGTGTGTGCGAGTTCTTATTGGAAAGTTACAGCAACAACCTTGAGAACAGCCGCAAAATGCTTTTGATTGGCGCAACTCGAAGGCTTGCGGCAAATACGCGTGCTTCTAATGAATGTTTCAAACGAGGCAGCATGCGGCAAGCGGCAAGCAGCAAGCAGCAGGCGAGAGACAGCAGACAACGGGGTAATAAATGTTGAAGTATAAAATATGGCACATCATTTATAATTTCCGGCGCAGCTTGCATAATTCAATTAATGGGCATTTCCCGTGTTTGTAATTTCCTAAGACTGGCAACAGGAAATCTCCACAAATGTGCCTGCTTCAAAAATCGCCAATGGCAGTTGCATAAACGCAAGAGGCAAATCGCAAATAATGCAAGTTGCACACACACACACACACACACACACAATATGTATAATGTGTATATTATGTATGCCCCAATTTATTGCATATTTACTCGTCCATGTTTTGGATTTCCAAAGTGTTGCCGTGAATGATACGCCCGCTTGTCCAATTGGATTTGCTGTTGCACGTTGCACGTTTGTTTATATTATGCACGCCCCATACCAACAATACCTTACCTTGCGTTGTGTTGCACATTTAGTTCGGGCTCATGAAAAATGCATTCAAACATGATAAACATGATAGCTTTTCAGGCATTTTCCTTTTCAACTGAACGTACTTAATGCTAGGTATCATTGCGGTCTGCTCTGTGCATTTGCTTTAGAAGTGTGGCATGTAGCAAGATATATATATATATATAAATACAGTATAGCTACTGTACTGGGTACTCGCACTGAGTACGTCATGTTCGCAGTCAATCGCAAGAGTTCCAGTTGTTTCACGCTGTGTCTGTTTCTCATGTCTAATTGATCTTTAGCGTGTTATTTGTATTGTACAACACCTTCCACGTCTCCAATGTCTCAAGCTCTCTGGGTCTGTGGGTGGTAACTTGGCAAAAAATTAAAAGCCGCAAGCTAAAATTGCTGGCTAATTAATGCCAAATGGCCGACGGCAATAGGCAACGAGGCAAGCAGGCACTAAGCGGCATCAAATGTGGGCGCAACGTCGACTTTTAACTATATTATTATTATTATTATTGGCTTTGGCTTTGGTGGCATTTGCATGTGACATAAAAGTGATTGGAGTAATTGATAATTGTGCAGAGACACGAAACCAAATGGCCAATTACAGACGCCCCAAACACAGCCGCAGTCTCAGCTTCAGTGCAAGCCTCAGACGGACGGACATGGTGTGAACCAAAATGTGGTGACAACAAGTTCTTTGCCTAAGTCTTTTGTTTCTATACAACATTGTGTATGCAAATTGTTTCAAACAGTGTTCTTTATTAATTTTAACGCTGAAAAATAATAACTATACTCGAATGTGTATCTAGACATTTAAAAAATAATATTTATGCAGAAAAGTTGCAGGCTAAATGGGATTGAAAAATGTATGTACAATTGCGAATGCGAAGTTGCTTGCTAGCTTTTTGGCCAATCTCTTGCCATAAATCAAGCCGCACAATATGACCGCAGGCGCCTTGTAAGCGAGTCACAGTCACCGGCCCAACTCTGACTTGCCAGTGACTGTGACTGACAGCCGTACGAGCCAAGATCTTGACCAACAGACCAGCGGTTCGAAAAGACCCGGTCTGAGAGACAGATAGACCCACGCTAACTTTAACTTTAGCAAATCAAATACAAATTCAAATCTAGCTAATTTCAAAGCCGAAACTCATTTAACTGGACAACTGGACGATTGGACAACCAACTGGACGATTGGCCTCCCCGGCCCCGACACAAATAGAGCAACAAATCCAAACCACAAAGTTAATTTTATTTTCCACCTACTGGCAAAATCAATTTGCTTCGTGTGGCACGTGCGCCAAATAGAATGAAAATTGGTTAGAACGGAGCAGCGGGGGTCTCTGTATTTCCCTCTGCCTCCCCCCACACTCTTTCTAACTCTTCTAAAAGTGCGCCCCCACAAACGAAACCCGAATGGAATTGGCAGTCAGTCAGTCAGTCAGTCAGTTGGTCAATTCGTGTGCGTCACTCCAGACAAGATGGAGATCAGGCGAGCCAGCAATTGTCATTCATTGTGGCCCCGATCGGAACATAACGGTAGCCCAGAGTCGAGACTCGAGACCCAAAACTTTGAGCTTTTTTTGGTTTTTTTCTGGGCGCCTTTTAAAAGTACATTTCGATGTTGTGGCAACAATTGCAATTACGATTGTTAAAAAATTGCCTCGAGTGTTTGGCTCTTGATGCCAAATTATCAAAGGGGTAGAGAGCGGGTGGAATTAAATTATCCAAATTAAAAAAAAGCTAGTGGAGGAGGAAACTGCTTGATTATTAAATACCCTGTGAATAATTGACTGCAAATAATTGCTACAATTAAAAACTCTTAAGAAATTCCGCTAATAAATTGCATTTATTTATAAATTTCTTTCTGCTTTGGATATTTTTATTGCAGTAAACACTGTCTATCAACTGTGTTCGCATTCCTAATATAGGGTATGCAATTCCAACCAAAAAAATTGCTCAATTGAAATATGGACGAGGCTGCACGCCTGCAAGAGTGCAACAAATGGGAAATAGCTTCTTGCAACATATAACAAATGCGTATTTAATGTGTCGAGGGGGCCGAGCGGCACGAGGAGCTGCTGAGGGGCAGGGAGGGAGCGCGCTTACTCGATTTCCATTTAACGCCTAAAGTATTTTTTGTCGCTTTGCGTTGTTTATGGGTGGTCAGCGTTGAGGCCGTAAGCCCTCGGGGCCTCTTGCATTTTAATTTGTTTTTAATAAACGGCGGCAGCAACAAGCGGCAGTGGCAGGAGCAGCAGCAGCAGCAGCAGCAACAGAGACAACAATTTTTTGTGTTGTTTGATATATGCAACAAGATTATAGAGCCCAGGCACTGACCAAGGCGGCAGCTCGGCGAGTTTGTTCGTGTAATTTGGAATTCAACACCCCGAAAAGAGTTGGTTATTAACTGGGAAAACTGTGGTACACTTAATCGCTGGTTGTCAATGCACCAGCTGCTCTGACAGACAGCATAAGAAATAGCCGTAAATGGTTGAAAATGTTAATTTAAATGGATAAAACATGGCTGAAATATGGAAATTCTTAAATGGAATTATCAGAACCTTCAATCGCACCGTCCTAATATAGAGATGATGCCCTTATTTGACGATTTCGATTGTCTGTCGATACTACTGTGTGACTATCGCATACATTATTAATTCTGGAGAATGGCAAACGGTAAACTATCGTAAGATTGTAACTATCGATTGCCTTATCGTTTGTTGTGCAACTCAAGTTTACCTTGCCCAATCAGTTGAGTATGTATAGTCTAATGATTTCCCATTTGCACTATCGATCGAATAAATTGTTAAAAACAAAAAACAGCGACTAAATTATTATTATTGTTATTATTATTATTACTGCACACATGCCGCGTTTTGGCCAAACATTACAAAAATGCAGTCCAACATTTATTTATAAATAGCCCAGAAACTGACAACGGCAATTAACAAGCCTGAGAATTTGGTACGGACTGACTGCATTGGCATGTCAGTTCAGTTCAGTTGAGCTCAGTTCAGTGCAGTGCAGTTCGGTTGAGCTCAGTTGGTACCCCCCGTCAGGGGGTAGCCTGCAGCTGACTATGCGAAATGGAACTGCTCCAATTTACAAGAAATCTCTGTGCGCCCCCTAGGAAATTCCTTCGATCCGAATAATTGAACCGGATTTGTGCCGTTTGTACAGTTCGCCTTTTGTCGCGATATTTTGGTCAGAATTAATTATCGCGCCGCGTCCAACTCTCTTAAGTGGCTGTCGAAAAGCCAAACAACAGCACAAAAAAATCAAATATAATACAATACAACAACAACGAGACAAAATTGAAAAAGGAAAAAGTCAAGAGTCTTAAAATCTGTGAGTTTTAGAGCTTTATGTTGTCTTGCACCTGGCGACAGGTCAGCCCCCTTGAAAAAAAACCACAGAAATAACCAAACGCGACTCGCATATTGCACAAAAGTTGCCGTCAGTTGTGAAAAATTAACTACAAGTGCTCTTTGTTGTTGTTGCTGTTGCTGTTGCAGTTTTGTCTCTGCAACAGCTGCAAGTGTCTGGCACTTGTGTGCTGCATGCTGCACATATATTTTTTCTTCGTTTTTCCCAAACAAGACTTAAAAATTATATGAAAATTTATGATACATTTGCCTGCACTTGGTTGTCAACCCGACAGTGGCTGGTGGCTGGGATTTGGAACGTGGTGTGGGTACAGCAACAGGTAGAGTTGGAGTTGCAGTACAGCTGCCAGGTGAGCACCAGCGACAGGGCTGCCTAATGGCCGAATGGGATGCCTTGGCTCCGGCTATGTTTTGTAATGGGCCCAACAATTTTGGGTTAATTGGCTTTGGCCCACTTGCTGGCAATGGTCTACCAAAAACAGCTGTCTCTCGCAATTTATTTGGCAGTTACCCGACAATCCCTGAATGACATTTGAGAGCCAGCCGAAGCAAGCTGCCATTAGGCAATTCTATTCAAATATTCACGTTTCACAGTAAGTTGTGTGATGAGCAGGTCAACAGTGAACTTTTATAGATCTCTACCAGGAAATCATTATGAATAAACATATACGGGAATATGTTAAGCAAAGGAATGTCGCTTCATCAAGATCAATAGGTTTGTTTCTGCTTTAAGGTTTACTATATTCTGCTGAATTTTCCAGAACATTCAACAAGTGTTGTTGGTATATTCAGGCTTAATTCGTACTACTCGCATGCTAATTAATTGTACACTCCCTTCTATTTATTATTCAATTTCAATGCTATATTTAAAGACTACTACATATACTTCTCTATCAGCTAGTTGTCATTGTTAACGTACTCACGGCTCAAGAATAATCAATTATAATCAGTTGGCCATCAAATCTATGGCCCAGTTCACACTTCCGTTCAGAGATCACTTTAAAGGTCGAGTAATCGTGTAAAAAAATAACAGATTAATCCGATACCATTCAAATCATTGAATGATTCAGCTGCTTTGGCTCAGCCGTCTTCGCAAACATTTGTTTATAATCCAAATTTATTTCTTTTGTGGGTAACAAAGTTGCCACAGTTTTGTTATTCTCTTTTTTTTTATTTTTGCGGTGGGCAATTTGCATCGCACCACGACACGTTGCAGATCAGGCGTACAGCTGCCAAGGCTCGGCAGCACCTCCCACAGCTTCCCCCTACACACCCAAAAGCCCACATGTGCAACAACAGCAGCCGCTGAGACAGCAGCCGACGTTGTTGCAGCTTTGCCTCCCGCTGCCACTTTGCATAACAAACGACTTTATTAATTTTCAAATTACCGAAAGTCAGAGGCCGGCTGAGCATTTTGGTTGCAGTTTTGTTGGCCTTTATGTAGCACTTGGAAATGAGTTTAAGCCGCGTGTTGGGCTTTGCTCTTGCCTTTTTCGGTGGGCGTTGTGAGAAAATCTCCGTTGCAAGAAAATGCCACGGATCCACGTAGCGTGTGGGCAGCAGCTGCAACAAGCCCCGAGGGGGCACATAAAAATCGCAAATATCTTATGCTAATATTTGTTAAAAGCAAAATGTCGCTTCGTGCCAACTTGGCTAATAAATCAGCAAATTATAAATGCCCAAAGATTGATGAGTCTTAACGTGGCCAAAGCAAAAGCTGCGGCCGTGTGACAAGCCACAACTACTTAGCCGATGGGGGCAGCTATCGCCGAGTTGCTCTTAACGCGATTGCTGATAGAGTGGTTGCAGAGGGGGGAACAGGGTATGAAATGAGGAGAATTAAACACAGAAATGTATAATGCTAATTTCTCAATTAAGTTGCGCGGCATTAGCATTAGTTAACATAGGCGAACGCTTTGTGCAATGTGAATAAAAAACAAAATAAAGAAGAAAAAAAAAACTGTCATTGGCCATAAATCATACAATTAAAAACTAATCAAGCAATGACACAAGACATCAAAAGCTGCAACAACAATCGGCACTTGGCAATGCAACATCAGCAACAGCAACAACAACAATAACAACAACACCGATGATTTTCTCGCCAAGTTGTCGGCCTTTTGGGCCCACTTCAAAGACAAATTTATGTATTGTCAGGCCGAAAAAAAAACCTTACAACAACTGCATAATTCAAAAATTATGAGACCCATTAGAGTAACAGAGAACTGACAAAACCGTCGAGGTTTCAGGCAGTGAGCGCCTCAGGCATTTTCAAAGATCCGGCCAATGCATTGCTTGCCTGTAACTGCCCTGTGGGGCGAGGTGTGGCATGAGAGGACGAGAGGGAGACAGGCGAAGAGAGGCAGCGAGGCAAGCCACACGCCGCAGCCGTAAAAACTTCAACTTGCACACAAATGGCTAGAAAATTATTTTAAGTTATTTGTTGATTGTTTTCAAAATTGTTGCCATGTAATGCGATGCCAATGTTGCAGCCGCCGCAGAGACTGCAACGAGAGTGAGACAGAGAGAGGGAGAGAAGAAGAGGATGAAGACAGCGGCTGATGCTAAGACTGAGGCAGTGCGTCAGACAATGCGAAGTTGCGGCTCCAGGCTTTGAACAGGCGAGACAGTTTGGCTGTGACTTTGTTGCAAGTGTCTTTGCGTGTGAGTGTGTGTTTGTGTGTGTGTGTGGCTTATTGCTGTTGTTGTTGCTATGCGACGTTGCTGCTGCAGGTGTCTGACAGTGCGTCAGCCGCAAAGAGGCAGGTCTGAAAATGCGGGAAATGCCGCAAATAAAGCTAAAGCTGCGGTGATTTTTATGTGCGTAGAAGCGTTCAAGCTGAAGTAATTGTTAACGAAAGTTATACAAAATATATTAAAATATTTATATATAAGTAAAACAAAATTAATATTGAATCTATTTGAAGGATTTAGCTTAATAAACTTTCAATTAAAAATCATTCAGAATACAAACAAAGTCAACTAATTGCTGTCCAATTTGCGATGACTTGATGGCCCACTTGCCGCTTGCTTTTAAATTCGAATTGTCAACATTTATTTAACTTGAAAGTTAACTTCCAAATATTTCAGATAATTCTCAACTATTTGCTAAATAAAAATTCAATTAAACAAATTTGTAAATGGCAAATCAAAGCAGTTAAGCAGTCTGCTTATCTCGTTAAAAGAAGTCTTAAGTCAGTCAATAACTTATGGAAGTCTAAGAACAAGTTGTGCTGGGTGCAGTTTGCAACCCGATATCTGCCTGATGGCCCACAATTAAATGTTGTGCGGCAAACTGTAGACTGTAGACCACGCTGGCACGCTGCCACGCTGCCACGCTGCCACACTGCCACACTGTGCTGCCTCCACAGGCAGAAAGACTGAAGTAAGAAAAAGAAATAAGAAAAAAAAAACACTTTGCAATCAGAAATGTCACCATTTAATTACGCACACAAAACAGTTTAAGCAACTTGCAGCCGTCAGCTGACAGCAACAACGGCAACAACAGCAACAGGAACAGCAACAACTGTGGCAGCAACAACAAAACGGCAGCTAAAAGCGTTGCACAAATCTCGTCAGAAATTAACATAAATCCAATCACAAAGCCCGCACGTAGACCGTTGCCAACTTGGCCAACTTGGAAGCCGTAGGACGGCGGTCGTTTAAGCGATCGAGCCCCCCTCCCCCTCCCATCCGCTCCCACCTCTTGCACTCCATCAGTCTCTCTTAACTGAATCTCTGTTGGCCGTCATGTTGCGCCTGCGCCCACGCGACTAATCGCGCAACTGTGCAACGCCAACTGCAGTTACGTTGTCAGAGATTTTTGCGTTTCTGATTGGATTTTTTTTTTATTTATATTTTTTTTTTTGGATTTCAGCTTCAGTTGTTGTCTTACGGCCAGGCTGCTGCCTACGGCGCCCTCACATGACAGCCAGTCTGACTTGGATGTTGAATAACTGCTGTTGTATCCCCGAATTCCGCTACGGACCGCGGACCACGGACTGTGGACATGGCTCGGGACATCGGGACACTTGCATTTTTATTACGTTTTCGAATTGTCATTTGGACAGCGACGGTTGGTCTCATGAGTGTCCGCATAAATGTTGTTTGCTCGTTGCTGGGCAACAATTCAATTATCCAAAAAATATGCAAATGCCAACAATGCGGGCCTTAAAGTGTTTACACTTCAAGTCACACCCCCTCGAAGAAGGAGGGGGGGTTGCAGGTGCAGTAAGAGGGATTCTGAATTGCACTCGTGACATATTTCATGGTATCTTGATTTAATTTTTCAATTTTCACAAAAAGAGAGGAGCAAACACAGGCAACAAGCTGAAGACGCAAATTATGCAGACCAAGTTAAAGTTGCAACATGTTGCCAAGGCGTGCCAACAACACGTTGCACGTAGCAGCATTTCCGTTTCACAATTAACGTTCTACGTGACAAGTGACACCAATTTTACCACCTTTGCTATGTGTTTTATGCTGTTGTTGGCTTGTTGCATGCTGCCTCTTGCCCCATTGCTCGTTTGCAAATGCTTTTTGTGGACCACCACCATGCAGGGCAGAGCGAGCTTAGGGTCTCCCTCTCTCTCTCTCTCTCTGTCTCTCTCTCTTTATTGCTCTCTGTCTCTGTGTCTGTCTCTGTCTCTCTCTCATTCATTGGCGTGCTGCAGATGCACGTTCTGCGATT
Organism: Drosophila macrospina; assembly: GCA_035042075.1. NCBI lineage: Eukaryota > Metazoa > Arthropoda > Insecta > Diptera > Drosophilidae > Drosophila > Drosophila macrospina. The sequence continues at coordinate 11,116,685 of JAWNLW010000591.1, read as the reverse complement.
GTCTGCGCAGTTTTGTTTAGGTTAATGGAGATGATTTGTTGCCCTATTCTAATGTAACGTATCGTAACGACAACAACGACAACTACAACGACAACGACAATGACAACGACAGAGACTGCAAGTGCCAGGCAAAATGTTGCACCAACTCTAATAAAAGTGACCCGCATCCGTAATGGAAGCTGCTGCAACTGTTGCTGTTGCCGTTGCCGTTGCCGTTTCTGTTGGGGAAGGAGGAGCAGTCGGAGTTTGGCTTTTGACTTTCACATGTGACTCTGCTGGCTGTGGCTGGCCTTCGACTTGGCCTCCATTGAGGCAGCATCACTCTTTCTAAGTATTCTTCTATTTTTTTTTATGGCCACACACTCGTGTGGGGCCGCCTGGAGTTACAGCTGGAGTTGGAGTTGCAGTTGGTAGTTTTGGAGGAATTCTTGCCGCATGCCGCTGGAATTATGAAATTGACAAATTGCCGCAACCGCCGCAATGGCCTCTGAGTGCTCTACGCTGACCCTGACGACGCCTGAGCAACCACCGAGACCAAACTGTGCTGTGGTGCCGTCCCATGTCCGGTATTTGGCATGCATGTGTGTTGGGGTCAGTGTGTGGGTCGCCACTGACAATGAGCTAAGTTATTGCTGCACAGATGGAAATTGTTTTTCCACTCTCGTTCCTGATATTCTTGTTGTTGTTGTTGTTGTTGTTGACTGTGGAATGCCGTATGTTGTGGCAGGTGAATGTTGTAGCTATTTTGTTGCAGTTGCAAAGATGCGATCATAGCCATTGTCAATTCTGCAAGTTAGTTGCAACTGCCGAAGAATTTGTGTAAAGTTATGACGGACAGGTTAATAAAGTGGCACTTAGTTTATAATCAAATTTACAGCTAGAACATTGATGCATATTGTTTATTCTCCTCGTTAAAAAGTCTTCACACTTCTTGCAACTCACAAATTCCCAGCTTCTAATTCTATTTAAATTAAGCATTATTTAAGCTTAAACTCAAATTAATTGTGTTTCCATTGATAGTTCAAGTTCTTATATTATTTTAAAGCTTCAATTAATTAAGCTTTCTGACTGAATTGTAACGAATGGTATGCAATGAGCCGTTCAGGTGTTGTAAAATCCCTCGCATGCTTCGAATAAAGTCACCTTTTAGCTCTAATTGAAGCGATAGGCATTAAGTCAGACATAACAGCTTTAATGCGCTTTTAAAGCTCTTTTAACAATTGCTGAAATGCTACCTAGCTGCTGGCTTGAGTTTATTTTGAGGTGGCATTCTTTTGCCATTCTAAATTGTGCTGCTCCCATGCTCCATTGGCATCAGCTGTGCTGGCAACAAGCCCGATTTGCGATCCACTTATCGCCACAATTTATCAGCGACAAATACACAAATGCTCAAATCGCTGTGGCATTCTGTTGAAAAATCAACAAATCGACAACAAAATAGCCGCTGCAAGCATTTGCCAGGAAAAATCAGTTAACGCTAATCACAAAAAGTGGTGCGAAAAATGTGCAATGCGATCAAATGCGACAGATAAACGGAACAAATTCACACGTCTAACAAGAGGAGGTTGGACAAGGGGAAGCATGGGGAAGATGTGGAGGAGGGGAGGAGGGGGAGCGACAGAGATGCAGTCGTTGACCGGAAAGGTGTCAAATCAGCACACGTTGCGATGATTGTCAAACTTTTCGCCATGACTCCGCAACAGCAGCAGCAGCAGCAACGGCAACTGCAACATCAGCAACAGCAACAGCAACATCGACAGCGGCAACATTCTGTTGGTTAATTTATGCTGCGACATTTGCATAGCGTTGATTACAAAAATGCCAAACGATCCGCCCCCTTTCTCCGGCGCCCCCTCCCTCAACCAATTCATGTGTAGCAGCTTGCAACATTTTTGCATTTTGCCTGATGGCAACATTTGTTGACGCCGCTGTTGCTGCTGTTACTGCTGTTGCCTGGCAACTTTGTGGCTCAAAAAGTGTTGAAAAGATTTTTGACAAGCAGAAATTTGTTGTTGTTGTTGCTGGTGTTGTTGTTGTGCAGGTTGTTACCTGTTCCATGTTGCCTGTTGCCAATTCAATCATGCGAAAGAGCAAGGCAGGTCAAATGCCACTAATGAGTTGCCCCACACGCAGCTCGACAGCTCTCGACAGCTTGGCAACAACAACGACAACACTCAAGGCTATTTTATCAATGTGATAGCCGCAATGTTGCTGTTGTTATTGTTGTTGTTGTTGGTTTGTCTGCAGTAATTGCAGCATCATCTTAAAACTTATTACATGTCAAGACGACCAACCTATGCTAGCCATACCAAGACGTATATCAACAGCAACAGCAACAACAACAACAACAATGATAAAGCCGTTGCTGATGACAATCGCATAGACATCAGGGGCCTGACTCTTGGAGGCCTTTTGGATCTGCCCGCGCGCCGATGAGTTGAAAAGTGCAGCTGCTTAGATTTATTGGCCTTAAGTAGCAGCAAAATGCGTCTTTTGTCGTGCCTTAACTTATTGGCCACATTATGCGACGCTGCAACATCAACATCAACTGCAACAGCAACAGCAGCAAATAGTTCTGCCGGGCAACTGCTGAGTTGTGCAGATAAACATCATTCATTTAGCGACGAGTTTATTTATGCCAACGACAACGACATGAGCGTTTATTACAATGCATTAAATATCAGATTATCGGCAATTACACTATATACAATAAGAAGGGGAACTCTCTTCCCGTTAGAGAGAGGGAGAGACGAACTAAGAATGTGCGTAGACAAGCTGCAGCTAGGAACAAATAGACTTGAACGTTACTTTTTCAAGAGTTCAACAACTAATCGAATTCTCAATGTTAATAAAGAAATTTAACTTCAAATTAAAGTATTTGTTTCATAGAATGGCCTTGTTAAACTTATATAAAGGGACAGACTTGCAGTTAAAAACATAAATAATACATATTACATTGAATGTGAGCTTAGCAGTCACTTAACTATCCCAAAGCAATAACAGCTACAACTCCCAATTATTCGTATTATAGAAATGTCAAGCGAAGCAGCATCAAATCTTCATTAATCTTCTGGCATGCCCAAAAAAACAACAATATAAAATACAGTCAAGGCATTTTCCATAACTAAGCAACAACAAACAAAAAAAAACTATGAGTAAAATTCAATTTAGGTCGCTAACATCGTGACGCGTCCAACTAAGTAACAAAAACAACAACAACAACAACAACAACAACAAGAATAACAGCAAAAACATCGCTCCAAATACACAACACGCTGAGCAGCAACAAAAAGGAATAAAAAAAAACTTAACAAAACCGAATCAAACATCTAAAAATCTGAATAAAAATCAACGTCAAATGCTGCTGTTGACCTTTTACAGAAAATGCATTAAAATAAACATTCATAATTTATGCAAAACCATAAAAAAATAAATACTTATTTTATATTTTCCATAAAATCAACAAAATACTTTGAAAAGTGCAAGCAGCAACTGTTGCTGCTGTTGTTGTTGTCATAAGCAATCAACATAAACTAAGGCAATGTGTTGAGCTCTCCTACCGCCCCTAACAGAAAACCCCTCATCCCTCCCATAGAGGGAGCTTACACAGAAGCCAATCGAATGACAAGCCGTCTTATAGCCTCCAGTTTCTTGGAGTTTGTTTTCGGCAGCTTCGACTCAATCGTCAACTCATTGAGATATTGATCTCTATCTATCTCCCTCTCTCTCTCTCTCTCTCTGTCGCTCTCCTGCTCTGTGGCTCTTTCACTGTATAGGTCTTGGGGTTTGATCTTCCAGCCGTTGGGGCCGATTGTGAACTATTGTTATTTCACGAACTGTGACACGTTGTCTGCTTTTTGCCCCTCATTTTTGCTACTCCATTTGATGTTGTTGATGTTGTTGTGTTTTTGCTATTATTTATTTCTTTATTGTACAATGAGTAAATAAATTTTTTGCTGCTACTGCGCTACTTATTGTTATTGTTGTTGTTGCTGCTGCTGCTGCTGCTGTTGCTGTTGCTGTTGGTATCCACCCTCGACCTTTTGTGGCAGCCGCAACCCGGCTAAATGTTTAGCTGCGATTTATCATTATCGTGACTTGTGATCTCGTCGCCGTTTGATTTTGTTTTGTTTTCTTGTTGTTTTTTGTGTTTTTCTCTGTTTTTTTTTTTATTTTCTGCTCTCCATTTGGCTGCAGCTTTTAGCCATTTTTGGCCAGCTGTGTTGACTATTGTTGCTGCTGTGTTTTGGGAGTATTTAAAGTTTCGCTTGCTTTGTAAATTAACATGTTTTTTGCTTTGAGTGACATTTGTAGGTGTATAAAGTGGCACAAATGAAGTGAAGTGTGCAACAAATATGGCCAATAGATCGGATAGCAACTGCTATTGCTAAGAGGGAGCGCCAGTTGCAACTTGTTGCAGCTAAACTGCAAAAGGGAAGTCAAGTGTTAGCAGCAGCACTCTGAAGACTTTTGCTTAAGGAAAGTAACTAACAACATCATAGCCATAGGATTAGAGTTAATTCATTTTCAAACTGGAGCTGCAACTTGTGGCAATCACAATTTCCGCAAATTAAAGAGCCATCTCAATCATTCTCCATATCTGTGCTTAGCTCACGTTGACTACTTTTCAATCATTAAACACAGCAATTACCTCAAGGATACTCGCTGTGATCTCTCTTTCTCTCTCTCTCTCTCTCTGTCTCTCTCTGATCACAGATCTGACAGCCTGCATATCACACCCAAGGAATGCGGTTCAGATATTTGCCATGCCACAGCAAGAAGCGCGCAGCGGGAGCAGACTGAGGGGAGCGGGGAGATTGGAGGTGAAGATGCCATACAATTAAGTAACCATGGAGAGGTAATGTGCGTCTAACTAGAAATAAATAAACAAGGCGCCCAGCGTTGGCAACCTTGCACACACACACACACACACACACACACACATACAGACACTCGGAGCCGAAGTGGCAGCAACTCCTTAGGCATCTCCAATCAATTCGACTACTCTATGCGTGAGGGGGGTAGAGCGAAGAGAGGGAGTGCTTTGAAATTGTGGTGCTTAATGATAGGGCAGTCGCTGTGGCGTTAGCCCGCGCCGCGCTTACTCAATTACCTTTGACTAAATTATGGCCAATTGTTGCACTGAACATGTGTTGCATAATTACGGGCTGTGTGGCAGCCACCGCGTACGCGCGTACGTTGAGGCGACGTTTGCTAGCTTCAAGCACAAATTTGATTACTGCTTATAGATTAGATTTTGATTTTGATTTTCTGCTGCGGCTTCTGTTGCCCAGGCCTTGAGGCCTTTACTAAATGTGTTGCAAACTTGGCCACGTTGACAGGTTAATGTGGTCGACTCGAATGCGGTGTCGGATGGCAGGTGACGGAGTAGGTGTGTGTGTGTGTGTGTGTGTGGGGGTGGAAAGCGGGAGCGGGAGTGGGAGGGGGCACATCGTGATTAGGCTAAGTTGTGGTTTAGGGCGTTAACACTAGACAAACTCGAATCAATTGTTGCCAACGCAGCAAGCACTTTGCTGCCCACACAGCAGACTATTGTTGCTGTTGATGTTGTTGTTGTGGTCGTGGTTGTTGTTGGTTGTTGTTGTTGGTTGTTGATGTTGCTGTTGTTGAGTGTTGTAAGTATTTGCTAGGCAATTAGCGTCGCAACATTTACGAGTGCCAGACAAATTACCGGGCAACATGTTGCAATTAAAATAACGGCACGCCAACTTTCGCCGCATTTGCCGGGCACACAAAAATGTTGCACGCGTGCGCCGCTGCAAGCAGCATGTTGCTGTTGTGACTGTTGTGACTCTTGCTGCTGCTGTTGTTACTGGCCAAATTAAGTGCGCGACTTTATGGCGCAAAACACTTCGACAAACCTTCTGCACACACGCACACTCGCACAACCACACACACACACACACACACACACACACACACACACACACACACACACAATTTGTTTGCATTTTAATTGTCGTTTGTCGCCAGCGCTAAAAAGAAAAATTGCCAACAACTCGTCGTCAGTTGTCGCCGCAACAAACAGCCACAGCAGCCACAACAGCAACACTACCAACAAAACAACACCAACAAGAGAAACACACATTTTATGGCTTTATCCTACGCGTTTAACGCTGTTAACAGCTTTGTCAGAGGGTGTGTTAAATATATTTTTATGGTTTAGTTTGCGTGCCTCGCAGTTTTTTCTACTCTTCGATTTTGAGATTTAAGTTTTCAGCTTTTCAGTTTTTATTATTATTTTTTGGTCTTGGTGCGAGAGTTGCATTGACTCTTTATGGCTATTAACACGGCGCAAGCCGCTTTTGGTCTCTAAGCTGCTGCCATTTGTTGTTGTTGTTGCTGCTGTTGTTGCTGCTGCTGCTGTTACCACAGCAATTGTTGCTAGATCTGCTGCTGGTGTAGGCGAGTTTAACAAAATGCTTTTGCGATAATTATGCGCTAAAAGTCAAGTGACAAAGCACTTAAGATAAGCAGGAATTCAGGGGCATGACATTAACATTTGCAGGAAATGATTTCAACATAAAAACTAAAAACTAAAAAAAAGTAAACGAATGCAAGATATATAAAAATAATAAAATATTTATTTTATTTATTCCGAGCATTGAAAGCATAAAAATATATTGTGGCTACTGGCAATTTAACACCATTAAAGCATAGCGAAGCACATAAAAAGGTAATTTAATAATATTAATTAAAAGTTGCATTAAAGTTGCAAGACTGGTAACTCTATTAACAGTTAACTTTAGCTCACTAATAAAGAAACTGCAGTTAAATTATATAGTTTAATACATTGTAAATTACTTGCTACCGGAGTAAACAAACCAAACATTGGATACATTAATGTTTATGGGGATAAGCACAGTAAATGCTAGTTATTTCAATTACTTTCAGTTAGTTATATATATGTTATATATATGTAAAGCCTTAAGCTCTCTTTCGTATTATATTTTGACAACATCCCACTCATATTTTAATCGTGTTTAATTCGAAGCTTTATAGTCTCTTCTGAACACGTTTAACTAGTGTCATTATTATAATAAGTTACCAGCCCTGGTCATAGCCAAAACCAGAGACAGAAGCTGAGCTCAACAATAAAAATAAATTTAAAGCTAAACGTAAATTGAAAAGACGGCAACACCTGCAACCAAACGCTTGCCAATTGTCGGCAATCAATCAACAATTGTTGTTGTTGTTGTTAAGTTGCTGTTTTCAGATAGCTGGTTTTTATGGCCAAATGCATTGACCATAAACACAAACGCAAACGCAGAAAATATGACAAAAAGAACAACAACCAAAACAAAACAATAAAAAAAAGCATAAAAAACCAAAAGAGTCAAAAAAGCTGTCAGTCAGTCAGTTGGGTACATGTTGCATGTGGCATGTTGCACTTGTTGCCAACGATATTTGCATCTGCCAATCGATAGCAACAAGTGCAATCAGTTGATGTACTGAATTTGATTTGCCAGCTTGTTTGCTGTTGCTGCTGATGATGTTGCAGTTACCTGCTGCTGTTGCCTGTTGCTGTTACCTGTTGCTGTTGTGATTGCTGTTGCTGCCTGTTATGCAAGCGGCAAAATGTCAGCCACTTGGCAACATGCGGCTTGCCAATGAATGTCAAACATATTGGACCGTTGCAAATGTCAGCTAGTGACAGCCAACACACATACTCACGCACATGCATATGGCCCATTTGGATGTTGTTCTTATTGTTGTTGTTGCTGCACTTGTTTAAGTTATGTTGCAGGCAACATGTTGGCTGGCTGCCTGATTGGCCAGGCAAGCGACAAATTAGGCGCACAATCGCTTAGCCTTTTACCGAAGCAATGTTTATGGCCCATTAACTTAACTTGCACAAAGTTCACGCTGGCCAAGCGGCCAAACAGCCAAACAGCCAAATAGCCAAACAGCCAACGCCTTTGAGCATACGAGCCACTCGCCTACTCTCTGATTAAGCAATTTTTTGCTCAATTTCGACTCAGCAGCAACTATTTTATGATATCCAATTAATTTTAATGCATACGCTTGTCTGTGTCCAGACATCGCATAGATAGTACGAGTACGCCTCTCCCAAACCGCTCAAGGGTCAGCAATTTTTTGATTAACCCCGGTCACGCTAATAACTTGGCCAATAGCCAATGGCTTGCGAATGAAAACATTATCACTGACCACTGCGAAAACCCAAATCAAAACCAAAACCAAAATCAAAACGGAAAAAAAATAAGAACTGTGACCCGATAACTTTCTCAATTCTCTCAGCAATTGCAAATCTGAGCTTGCAGTTTTGACCCATTTAGCTAAATCTCTGGCATTAGGTCTGATGCGAAAATTATAATGGCCAACTGGCTGGTGTACTCCCTCAATCGATCGATTGCTGAATTATTGTCTTTGGCACCGACCACCATATAATTTATGTTTGCCCCGAAAAGTCAATTGATATGGCCAATGCGATAACAGAAATTTAAGTGTTTTCCTATGCCCAAAGCAGACGATCGACTATGAGCTCAGGCTCAAGTTGCTGATTGACCGATGGCAGATGGAGGAGCCTTGTCTGTCTGATATATCTGAATGTCTGAATTGTCCGATCTCTTGGCATTTGGCATGACGCGACTTCAAATGTTGCCCAGAGACTGTCTCTATCTATCGAGCTATCTATCTATTGGCGAGTATGACTAAGTGGACTGTGTGATAAAGTTGTAGACGTTTTGGCAAATTGATTTTACGGCTACAGTTTCAACTCTGACTGCGAAATAACTCAAGTGTTGCTCTGGGGCATACTTAGACTTTAAACAGATCGTTGGGTTACGATTCGTTGGGTGCTGTTGCTGTTGCTGTTGCTGTTGCTGGTACTTAACTCAGAAACTGCAGGGGGTCTCCCTTGCAGTCTCTATGTATCTCAGACACAGACTCTGACTCTGACTCTGACTCTGCCTCTAACGCTGTCTTTGTGCCTGTCTCTCTATGATGTGGCGATAAGTAACTGGTAGATGATTGTTATTTTAATGTTATGGCCAGGTTTTATGGTTCGCTGCCCACAAAAGTGGGTGTCGAATTGTGTGGGCGTTACTAACGGATTGACAAGAACGAAGAAGGAGTGAAAGAGAAATGACCTTTCGAATTGAAAACAGTTCGAAAGTGGAGCACGTTCAGATGAATTACGATTCTGGAAACTGAACCAAAGGGCAACTTTTACGATTCGCAAAGACTTCAAGTGTGCAGCGAAATCTCAGTTGTTCTGTTTACATTTCATTGCGAGTTTGTAGTTCTAATCTCGTATCGAAAATAACTCAACCCACACGAAATGCAACTGGACCAAACCCAGCACAGCCCACAACAGACTGCAAATCTCTAATCTTCTAACCTTGCGCCGATTTCTCAGCACTAGAAACAACAGCAACAACAACAGCATCGACAACGGCAGCCCATACAATTGCTCAGGCATTTGAGTGCATTATTTGCGGCTGCAAAAATGATAAATTAAGTACTAATTATATAAAATGCAACAACAATAAAATCAACTCAACAGCTCGGCCAATGTAAATCAAACGAAGCCGCCTCCAAAAAAAAAAACAACACAACAATGAAAAGATCAAGCTATAGAGTAGAAAAATACTTAAAGAGAGAACGTGTGCGGATTGTGGCCACGCCCACCTAATGTTAACTGTGTAGGCGTAACGCTAATGAACAAAACTTTTGCATATTGCAATGCTTGGATGGAAGGTTTGATTATTGTTGCAGTTGTTGTTGTATTTATTATTGCAATTGTTGCTGTTGCAGTTGCAGTTGCTGTTTGCTGTTTGCTGTTTGCTGCTTGCTGTTGCGTCTTGAATGGGTGATAAATTATTTCCCGCCATTTGCATAAATGCTTTGAATGCATTAATTAAAGTCCAAAGGCACACAAGTTTGCAACGCCCTCGACACGCCTCCCCCAACACACAGACTCCCCACAGCAACCGTCACTCGTTGCCGCTGCAACTCATTGCGTGCATTGCAGCTCAGTTGTCGATCTAATCAATTGCAGTTTATTGTTGGCCAGGCCCATAGAGAACCCATAGAGAGGCCCATTAACCATGTGTGCGATACACTTGTATGCCATATACGTATTTGCACTCGCCGACTATCCATATCTGTCTATCAGTATCTATGTATCTGTATCTGTATCTGTATCTGTTGCTGTATCTGTTGCTGTATCTCAATATATTCGCCTCTTTAAGTGGCTGCCGCCTAATTGTTCATAAAAGTCAACAGTCAATAGCTCTTTATGTTTGCCTTTGAAATTTATATTTATTTATCGTCATTTTCAAATACAATGGATATCGCATATTGTTGTTGTTGCTGCTGCTGCTGCTGTTGTTGCTGCTGTTGCTGTTGCTGTTGCGGCTGCTGCTTTTTGTAGATTTGTGTAGCTTCATAATTTTGCAAGACATTTGCTTAGCAGTAGCCATTGGCTGACTGAGCCGTTGATTTGAATTCAAGGTCTGCCATTCTTTACAATTAGTGACAGAATTTATGAGCGATTTCAATTTTAAATTGTTTGCAATCGTTGCTGCTTTTGCTGCTGCTGTGTTGTTGTTGTTGTTGTTACTGCTGTTGGTTAACGAGTTTCAAACATTGCAGCAGCATTGGCCAAAATCCAGCTTACATAACGCTAATTCAATCCCCTGCAATAGAAAAAGTCAAACATTAGTTGCAAATTGTATTTCTATGTCTAACAAATATCAAATATAGAACGAGAATATATATATTTTATAAGATCTGCCGCAGCTCCTTCTGCTTGTTACATAATTCTTGCACAAAAATGTACAAATGTTTTTAGATATTTTCAAATACATGATTTGTATTTTATACTCAAATTTTAAATACGAAGCCGTTAAATATAATCGGCAATAACTTGTTAATAATCTGAACATGCCATCTAGCTGACATAATTTCTTACATCAGCGCTGAATTTAGCGTCCATTTATTCAATTGAATAATATTTGCCTGTTGGCCATGCAATTTTTATTAGAAATAACTACGACACTTTGCTACGGGGCGGTCACGTTAGAACAACCCAAGCGACCCCCCCACCACCCCGAGTATTAGTCCCAGCAGCTAACAATTACGCGGTCGTGGTCAAGGGGCCATTTGGTAGATGAGCGATAAGGCCCAGTTGAGTTAACTTGGCTGACAGACTGAGACTGAGACTCTGACTGAGACTGCGACTGCGACTGGGAGCAACCGGGCAGGCACGACTTGAACTTGGATGTAAATGTGTACTCGGCGATTGATTAAATTGCCTAGCTGTAATTGCCATTAGATCTGATAACAATCAACAGGCAGCATTAAAACTAAACTGCCTGCACTCAAACGGGCATAGTGTCCTTTAAACGTGTTCCAAGACCTGATTGTTCTTGCTGGGACTTTCAACTGCGGAACTGTCTGTTGGCTAAGAATCTTCGCTATACCTAAGTTGCTCAACATAAGCCAAACAGTTTGTGGTCTAACAGAGAGCCTTATATCTTACTCTTACAATGCAGTTGCTACTTCTGGTACTAGCACTTCTTCTATCAAGTGGATCTCCTGCATCTGGAATAACACAAGTATTGCTGCGACTCAACTCTGCATTCAAGACCGATCTCAATGTATTTATTAACTTGGCGGATGTCTCTAGGAATACATTGGATTTACAACAGCTGGAAACGCCAGCACTTCACATCCAGACTTCAATCAAGACTTTTAACAGTTTTCACCTGCTCGGAAATTTTACCAGGAACACCTTAATCATTGTATACATAGAAACGCCACCAGTTGATCCTTCAGTTGGTCATCTGTTGCCCTATCTTCTGAAGGAGCTGCATGAACTTCATGTAGTTTTCATTACCAAGGAGGATCCCAGCATCTGGCAGGAAAATCTCTACAGATTCTGCTTCACTGAAGGTCTTATCAATACGCTGCTCATCCATCATCATAACAATTCGCAGTTACTTTACAGCTACATTCCGTATCCGGCAATTAGAATCGTTAAACTTAATGTGATCGAAGATTACCTCAATAGGTGGCGCCAACTTCACAACTTTCATCAGTTTCCCATTCGCACATTACCCGATTCATCCGAGCCTCGCACGATTCGGTACGTGAATAAGCAGGGTCAAACGGTTCAGGCAGGATATCTTTACAATGCTGTTTTGGAGTTCATCCGGCGTCACAATGGCACGGTGAAGTTCCTGGAGCACCTGCCCGCCGATGGAGCATTTATCAAGGGGTTTTCTCTGATTAACAACAAAGAAGTAGACTTTATTTGCTATCCCAAGGAGGTCACGTGGAAAGAGCCGAGCACTACAACGCTTTATCTGCTCAAGCACTACATTATGGTGCCCCATGCCCAACCCCTTGCCAGTTATCTGTACTTCGCGCGACCCTTCACCTGGACCCTCTGGGTAGCTGTGGTTGCCACTGTTGGCTATGGTATGGTAATGCTCTATGCCAGCTACGGATGTGGCAGATCGGAGTTTGGTTTACACTTCCTCAGCAGTTGGTGCCATCTGTTGTTCCTACCTCAACCACTGATGACCATCTGCAATTGGCAACAGTTTGCCATCCACTTTGTACTGCTGCTCAGTGGATTTGTGTTAACCAATTTGTACCTGGCGCTGTTATCGAGCATGCTTACATCTGGATTGTTTGAGCCACAGTTTAATACCCTACAGGATCTGATACATTCTCCATATCCCTTGCTTGTCGATGACTACTATGTGAATTATTTAAAGGACGCAGCATCTCTTCCCGCTGAAGTCATAAGTCGCATGACTTTCGACAGTCCAATAAACCTTATCACAGCTCGCATTCAACTTAATACTAGTTTTATGTATGCATTATACGATGACCGAATGGAGGGTATTTTGTATCAACAACACTTGTTGAAAATACCCCGTTTCAAGATGATCCCAGAAAGTATAATGGACGGACTGCTGGCCATCCCAGTTGCTCCATCCCTACCCTATCGAAATATGCTGAATGTGTACTTGAGACGCATCTTTGACTACGGAATATTGGCCAAGATGAAGAGCGATGCTTGGAGGGATACCATCGAGAGTGGAATTTACAAGTTGATGAGAAATGAAGGAGTTGAACAGAAACCCTACGATTTGGAATTCTATTTCTTCGCCTTTCTGCTGTGGGCTGTGGGCTTGACCCTAGCTGCACTGTGTTTCCTTGTGGAGTTGCTTAAGAGGCGAATGGCTTAAGAAGAATATAAATTTGATTAAATGTTTGAGAAATAGAGAACTACTTAATCTTGTTATACTTCTGACTTATCTCTTAACTCCAGAAATTGCTGAAGTCAATTGCTTTTTTCCCTTTTTGGATTTGATAATAAAAAGTTCAAATTATACATTTCAGGTCAAATAATAATTGTTAAATATGTCTGTTTCACCTAATTTATGTTTATAAATAAGCGTGCGATGAAAACGATACATTTCACAGTGATTTCTGTAGGAAATAGAACTCAAATAGAACTATTTTCGGATATCTTGTTACTGACAAAACGCATCTAAGCTAATTAATTTTGATGTTTGGCATTTTTCTTTCATTTTATGTCATTTAATTGACTCGCAGAACAACAAGTCACTTGTGGACTTTGTTTCCTTTGCTTTCTATCATACTTTAGCTGTCCACATTGTAATTATTACTTAACTTTACTTCGGTATTTGACTTGGACTTTTAGTACTCTCAGTGCTTATAATGCAGTCGGAACGGTTTCTAATACTTCTTCTAAGTGGTTTCTCCATAGTGTATTCTGAGCAGATTCTTATATCTGGGATATCCCAAGTATTGTGGCAACTCAACGCTGAATACAAGATAAAACTCAACATATTTATTAATGTAAACGAAATATCTAAGGATTCATTAGATTTGCAACAACTTGAAACGCCTGCACTTCATATCCAGACTTCAAAGAAGACTATTCTTAATTTTCGATTACTGGAAAACTTTACCAAGAAGACGCTAATTATAGTAAACATAAAGACAGCTCCACTTGAGCCAAGGGTTCGTCACCTACTGCCATATCTTCTGAAGGAGCTACATGAACTCCACATAGTATTCCTCACAGAAGAGGATCCCAGCTCTTGGCAGGATGATCTCTACATATACTGCTTTAAAGAAGGTTTCGTAAACACACTACTCATTCATTATCAGCACCGGACATTGTCATTCTATAGCTACAATCCGTACCCTGTTATTCGAGCACTGAAATTGCCACAACTTGAAGATTACCTCAATAGGTGGAGACAGCTTCGTAACCTTCAGCATTTCCAGATTCGTACAATATCTCTTAACGTTGAGCCACGTATGTTGCATTATGTGAATCGGAAGGGCCAACTCGTCTTTGCGGGGTATATGCATAACGCCATGAAGGAGTTTATACGTCGCTATAATGCAACAATGAAGGTTTTGCCGAGAAAACCCAAGTTAAGAGTAATCGATATTGGCTTATTGTTGGTACAAAAGAAGATTGACTATACTTGCTATCCCAAGGAGCTCACGTGGACAGTATCATATACGACACCACTTTACATTCTCAAGGACTACATTGCCGTTCCACATGCCCAACCCATTGCCAGTTATCTGTACTTCGCGCGTCCCTTCACTTGGACAACTTGGCTGGCTCTGATTGCCACTGTAGGCTACAGTACGGTAATGCTCTATGCCAGTTGCGGATCTGGCAGTTCGGAGATTGGCGTGCAGTTCTTAAGGACCTGGTGCCATCTATTGTTCCTGCCGCAACCTCAGATCCCTGTCAACAATTGGCAACAGCTTGCAATTCATCTCATATTGATTCTCAGTGGATTTGTATTGACCACTTTGTACATATCGATATTAAAATGCATGCTTACCTCGGGATTATTTGAAGATCAGTGTGACTCCCTGCAGGATCTTTCACATGCTCCGTATCCATTGCTGACGAATGAGTACTATGCGAGTGTCTTTGACAGGATATCCTGTATTCCAGAATCTGTGATAAATAATGCGCTCATAGTTTCCACCGAAGAGGTGGATCTGAGTCGGAATACTCTGAATATGAGCTACATGTACATTGCCTATGAAGATCGAATGGAAGGTATTCTATACCAGCAGCATTTGTTGAAGGTGCCACGTTTCAAGATGATTCCAGAGAGTATAATGGATGCATTCATGGCGTTTCCATTGGCGTCATCCTTGCCATACCTAAGCATGCTGAATGTCTATTTGAGACGAATCTTTGAGAGTGGTATTTTGGCCAAGATGAAGAGCGATGCCTGGAGGGATACAATCGATAGTGGAGTATACAGGTTGATGAGAAATGAGGCCGAAGAACTAAAACCATATGATTTGGAATTCTATTTCTTCGCCTTTGTGTTGTGGGCGGTCGGCTTGGCGTTGACTGGACTGAGTTTCCTCCTGGAGTTGCTCAGGTGGCGTATGGCCTAAGCACGCTGAGGAGCCCAATTTCAATTGTACAAATAATTATGCACCTGTCACATATTGTGAGCACTACACTTAGATTTGCTAATGATGGTTCTTTGCTTATCGACTTGGCTATAAAAGCAGCCAGTTTAGAGATGGCCGACTCAGATAACGATGGATTCGTTTTACCTAAGCACGCTTCAGAACCTAACACTCTTGCCAAGCACTTTTATCAGTCGATGTATTGATGAGCTCAATGCGTTGTACTTCATGGAACTCAATGTCTATCTGCAATTTGGCAACAATTCGGCTTATGAGAGTCTGTTACCAGCGAGGCAACCTCTCCTGCCGACTCTCAGACCAAACAGTGTGACGCAGCAGCTCACCCTCGTGGGCAACTTCAGTGAACGGGCCTTAACCATTATCTATCTGGAGGATTCGCAGGCGAGGAACATGTTTAACTACCTTACCAACTGGTTGTGGCGTGCTCAGCAGCTCCAGGTGCTCATTATCTATCCGGAAGCCACGACGGGAGAACTGTTTCAGCTCTTTTCGCATTGCTGGCGTCAGGGAATGGTTCACATCTTGGTATTGCTACCAGAGACTCAGGAACTTTATAGCTATATGCCATATCCGAAACTGGAATTGCTGCACATGGAGAATACCCTGCAGTATTTTCATCGAACTCGTGGTCTGCTTTGGGACTTTCACGGCTTTGAGATCACCTGTGGCATTCTGCCCAGCGGCGCTCCGAGAGCCTTCCTCTTCAGAGATCACCGCAATCGTGTGATATACGCCGGGTATATGCTGCGTATGGCCTTGGATTTCATCAAGCACTTCAATGGCACCATTAGAACTCGCACGCTGGAGACCCTGAGGGAAGCCAATGAAGCGTTGACCACTCGAGTGGTTGACTTTCTGCCTTATTTGCTGGCCGAGACACCGAACTTTACGGGCAGCGTTGTGCTGTGGCACGAGAACAGCTTTCTGATGGTGCCAACGGCCAGATTGTTGCCCAGGTATATGTATCTGCTGAAGGCCTACAGTTGGACTACCTGGTTGGCCTTCTTTGCCATGTTGACCTACTGCAGTGGAGCTTGGTTTCTGCTCTCAGAGGGAAGACTCAATTTGAGTGGCGCCTATCTGCAAATTCTTCGACTGTCGCTCTTCCTGTCTCCTGGCGGGGGCTTGGTTGCTCCTCCCGCACCTCGACGTCTGCTGATGTACAGCATCATGACCATAGCTGGATTAATACTAACCAATCTCTATCTGGCAAAGCTCTCGAGTAATTTAGCAGCGGGAGTCTATGACAAGCAGCTGAACACCTTCGATGACTTGGAGGACACGGATTACATGCTGCCCCAGGACGAGGTAGAGTTCAATTACTTGCGTCAATTGCCCGATTTGCATCCGCAGCTGGCCAAGCGACTTGTGCTCACGCCGGAGCAACTCGTCGACCAATATCGACGGGATCTCAACACAAGTATGTTGCACAATGGCTTCGAAGATAGCATTGCGTTTACTTTGTATCAGCAGAAGTTCTTACGTATCCCACTGTTCCACAAGCTGTCAAAGATCATCTATCAGCAGCCCTTCTTTATGCCCTCCGCCTTTGGTCGTCCCTACCTCAAGATCTTCAATTTCTATGTGCGTCGCATGTTTGAGGCGGGAATTTTGCTCAAGATGAAAAGCGATGGCTTTGGACATGGCATACAGAGTGGACGTCTTCATTTTGTGAGTCGCGCCAGATACCAGGAGGTGAACTCCAATGATCTCGAATACTATTATGTGGCAGCTGGCGTTTGGTTGAGTGGCATGTTCCTGGCCTTAATCTGTTTTGGCTGCGAGTGCTGGTTGGGATCAGGGATCAGGGGCGCCTCAGTGAAGAGAGCACGATGAAAGTCAATTTGACTGCTTATTCTACCGCATATTTCAAGAACTTATGTAAGAAGTAAATTAATCATAAATTCATAAATAAATAAACTAATTTTTCGAAAGGGGATATTAAGTTTTTAACAGAAAGCAAAGTTAATTTATTCGGAATCCTCCCATTGCGCTGTTAATCTGGAATTTGGCTCAGCAACCTGTGGCCAACAATTGCAAATGCCTCATTTGCATGGCCGCCGGGCGCACTTGTCGA
This sequence comes from Drosophila macrospina, assembly GCA_035042075.1. Lineage (NCBI taxonomy): Eukaryota > Metazoa > Arthropoda > Insecta > Diptera > Drosophilidae > Drosophila > Drosophila macrospina. The sequence goes on along the minus strand of JAWNLW010000591.1, from coordinate 11,099,098 downwards.
ATTGGCTTACAGAGAAGGCAGCCGGGCGACCTGGCGATCAGCCAACTGCCAACTGCCAACTGCCAATTGCCAATTGCCAATTGCCAAGTTGCCGGCTTCGAAGGTGTCTTCGATTATTGCCAAACATTAATTATTTGCTCGCGCGCGGTTTTCGACTCTGCCACCTTCTGTGCCACAGACTATGTTTTTATTGTTGTTGCATTTGCTGTTAGTGTTGTTGTTGCTGCTGTTGTTGTTGTTGTTGTTGTTGTTTTTGTGAAAGGCTCGGGCAAGTAGTTCAAATGTTTATTTTTTGGTGTATCTTTGATTGCAGACTTGCTGCACAGACAGACCACAAAATTTGCGCAATGAATGTGCCCAGGCTCGGTCAGGCCTGAGCTCAGGTCTCTTCGAGCCTTTTGACTATTTATTTTTTGGCCAAAATTGCACATTTTCCCATGCTGCCGTTGTCGTTGTTGCAGTTGCTGTGGTTGTTGTTTCTGTTGTTGTTGTTGATGTTGTTGTTGCTGTTGTCGTTACGGCGTCGCGTCTAATCAAGGAGCGGAGTCGTTGCTGCAGCTGCCTCTGCCGCAGCCACAGCAAATGTTTCAGTCTCCATCCTCTGTCGTCTGTCTGACTGGCTGGCTGTGAGTGTGTTAGCCTGGCCGGGCTGTGCCGGGGCCGCCCGTTGCCATTTAGACCCCGAGGCAGCCAAAACGATGAATATTGATTTAATTGAAAGTCATTGAGCCGCACGTACTCATAGACTCCATAGGCTGCGCATAGACTCATAGACACATCGATAGACACACGCGCGTTTTTCCATTTGGCGTGGCTCCAACTCCAAAGGCGACGCTTCAACTCCAACGCCAATCGCTGCTTTGCCCTCCCACATGCCGCTAACATCGTACACACACACACACACACACACACTACACATACAACGCCCCAACATTTGTTGTTGTTGTTGTTGGCACATTGACACAGTTTCTATGCAGCGGCAGATGTGCCTCATTCCCTGCATCTGCATCTTCCCTTCCCCGCACTGTAACGCCCTCCCCGCTTGTTATTGCCACCATGTTGGAATTTTGTCGACTTGTTTTTCTTTTAGTTGGCGACGCTGCTGCCAAATGTCAAGAGGTTAATACGTGAATTAACAGCAAATTTCTTTGACTTGTGTGTGCCTGTTTGTCTCTTGTTGGTGTTCTTCTTGTTGTTGTTGCGTTGTTGTTGTTGTTGTTGTTGTTATTATTGTTGTTGCCGTTGCCAATGTTGCTCTTCGTGCAGCTGCTGGCGCTTTCATTGGAATGCGGGCGTTGCTCAGTTTGTTGTTTTTGCGTCTTTCTTTTCTTTTTGAGAAGTTGGAAATGCATTAGGAAAGGCAGACGGAGCCGAAACCAGCATGTGGCCGATGATGTTTAGCGAGGGATTTGCCTATATGTTTAAAGATATTACATTAACATTTTTGATGCTTTTAGTGAGTCCAAATAGTCCACTAATAAATCAAATGGAATTTCACTTAATCGAATACTTGGCATTTCTAACAAGTTGTATATGAAATCAAAGGTTTTTCTTCGGATTAAATACAATTTTAAGAATTGAAATTCCTAATGGATTCCAATTAGAAAAGTTGGGAGTGTTATTTTAGTTAAGTAAACTTTGAATAATTGTTTGCAGGGAATTTTCTCCATGTGTTGAGAGCATTCTTCCACAACTGTTATATGGCAAAGCAAAAGCTTAGGTGCGACAATGTCCTGGCTATTAGTCAAGACAACAACCATACATCCTTGCGTAGCTGCATCGCTCAGGCGCCAGATGGCGCCACAATTCCGCAGCGCGCTCATTTCATTTCAAATATAAAACTATAAAAGTTAATTTTCAATTACAAATTCCATGCCGCACGCTCGTTAGCTTCATAGTGGGTCGCTAGGCATATCTAGCCCACATAGATGACCAAAGTGCGATTAAACAATTACAAATACAAATGCCAACTAGGCACACAGACAGAGCGAAAATAGAGTCGTACGTCTATGCAAATTTCTGCTGCCCAGCTCTAGCCGGCAAGTGCATAACATTTATTAAATATTTTTTGTCGTATTTTATTTATGTGGCGCTTGGTTGAAGCATGCTGGATCGAGCGACCGACAGAGCGACAGAGCGACGGACTGACCGACACATCGACCGTCCGACCGACCACGCCAAATGTGACAATCTTGAGGAGATCAAAAAGCGCAAAGCCTACGGAGCAACAGCGGCTGCCCACTGGCTGCCCAGTTGGGGAACTGTAACTGAAACTGAAACTGGAACTGGCACTAAGTACAAGTATGAGTATGAGTGCGAGTATCAGTATGAGTTTTGAGTATGAGTACTCGTAATACTGGTACTGTCTGGGGGCCGGTGCGGGCTCCGTTTCAGCATTGGCTCTGGGTCTGCCTCGGACTCTGTTTGTCTGGCGATAGCGAAAATATTCAATTCAATTCATTAACAGCGCACAGCAAGCGATTAAATCGCACCACATCTATATTTATATTGCATATAGTCATATTCATATACATATACAATTATATATTTATATTTATTTCTTTTTTCTCAATAATTATTTGTAGTTTTGCGGTTAATGGAGCAGCAAAGTTGCGCATACGCCGCTTGTGCCGGCATAATCTCCTGACAATTTATTGGCGTTTTCATGTAAATTATGTTATTTCAATAAAAATGCATTTTTCTTTTATTGCCACACTTGAGACTTTATCTTTATCTTGTGTGAAAAGTGGTTCAATCGCGATCACTTCATCTCAAACAACAGCTAAAGCAACTGCAACTACAACTGCCACGGCAACAATAACAACAAGGTTTATTTCTTTTTGTTTTTTTTTTGTATTTTATGATCAATTTTTGCATTTTAATTGATTCTTAATGGAAAACTTTTCTTATCACGATTGCGAATTTATGAAATGTTAATTACAAGTCGCTTTATTTAGATTTGTGCAAGTGCAGCTCAGTAATTTGAGTTGATATTTTTGAAAGTTGTCAAACTTTTGAGTTATTGCCAACTGATATTGTGCACTAATTGAACAGTTTCGTTTATGTGATATTCGATATTCGCTATTCGCTATTTGTGCTGTTCACTATTCGCTATTCGCTATTCGCTATTCGATATAGATTCAATCAGCAGGCGGTCGCAGTTGACTGCAAGGCATTACTTAACTGAGCGCTGATTGCAATTACGATCACTGAGAAGATATTGCAATTTAACTTTTGAGTTATTGTACATCAATAATGTTTTTACACTCTTAGAGCTATGGCCATCCCATAGATAAGCCACTTAAATGAAGCCATAAGGCAATCAAGTGATTTTGACGCACAACAAAGTGCATTTTCCAACAATTTATCGCTGTCAATCAAAATAATCAACAACAGATACAAAGGCAAGTCGCATGGGTGTTTCCTAATACATAGAACGAATAATGAGATTTAAAATAGAAATCTTAATAATTTTATAGTATTAGAATGCTTTCAACTTTGTATACCATTAAATGCAATAAATTTTACGAACTCACATTCAATGGAAATTTTCCATCAGCACGATCGCTATAAACTTAATTCTATTGCTCATATAAATGCCATCTGCTGTTCTGAAACTACTCCACTTGACTAAATTAAATATCATAATTTCATTTTACAACATTTTAATGCACTTGGCACAAAACTGTGATGGTTATTTTTGTAAAGTTTTCTATTTTATTAATGTGGCGCCTTCTTTTAAACAGCTGTGCCACATGCGGCAGTTGCTTGGTTGCATGTAAGTCCACATCTTGCTGCAGTTGTCGCTGCCATTGTTGTTGTTGTTGTTGTTGTTGTTGCTATGTGGCACTGCTTTGACGCCATTGTTGCAGCTACGTCGACGGCAACAAACAAAATGAATTTTCATATTTTCTTATTGCAAAAAATGTTGTAATGCCGCCAGCCTGCGAGACGGAGACTTCATTTAATATACTCCGCCCCTGGAGGACCCGGCGGAAAGGGTGGGAGGAGGCGTCGGAGTGGAGGGAGCGATTACGCTGGGACAGTCGCAATTGCAGACCATGGCCAAAAGCAACGTCGCATCCTTTTGGTCTGTGAAATCCTTTTTGTGTCTGCGGCGCGTCGCTTCTCGTTTTGGGCGTTAATATTAAAATGCATGTAAAAATGCAAACGTGGCAAGTGGGAGTTGAAGTGCTTCAGAGAGAGAGAGCAGGAGAAGGAGAAGGAGGAGGAGGCGGAGGGAAATAGAAAGAGATGGAGACTGCAACGAGGAGAGCAGTTAGAGTAGCAGTAGATGAGAGCGATATGAGACCAAAGCAGGTTCGTTGGTTGGATAGCCGCTATAAGAAATTATGATACGTTTAATTACCAAGCAGCCGACTGACGTGCAGCACGTGACTTGTAGGCAGTAAGTACCCCCACCAGCTTCAGCACAGCCTCCCTTCAACGCCCCTGCCTGCCACATTTCAGCTCGTTCATTAACAGCTGTCAGCTTTTGGCAGCACTTGGGTCTTGCGTCGTGGTTCGTGGCATTCCCGACGCGTCGCTCGGCGCGTTTTACAATTTGCACCTTTTTAATTAACGTGATTGCAGCAGCACTCACTCACACACACACACACACACACACACACACACAGAGAGAGAGACACACACTAGAAGTGTTGAATGTTGATCTATGCATTACGTGCTGAATGCATCTCTCAACATTCTCGGTTAAGGCTTGGGCTTTGGCCGTAGTTACCTGGCGTGCATGGAGTCGTCTCCATGTCTCAAGTGTGCACTTGCAGCAGCCTCGGCATCAGCTCGCTGCTCGCAGCTCCCAGCTCCCAGAATACCCACCTGATGTAGCCTGGGCAAAACAGAAGCCGCAGCTGAATTGGGTTTCACCAGTTGAAGCTGAAGCCAGATTTGGAGCTGTAGCTGTAGCTGGAGCTGTAGCTGGAGCTGGAGCTGGAGGCGTTGCTTTGTCTTTTGCATAAAGCGAAAGTCGTCGCGGGTTTTTGGCGCTCTGGCGCGTCATCTTCCAGCTCAATGATGTCACACAATGTCACGTGCTGATTTGACAGCTGCTTCAGAGGCAACCTTAGAATAGAAGTTGGAGAGGCAGAGAAGTGAAAAGGTGGGGCATATGTCTTCCTGGGTCCTGTGTACTCAACATTTACGCACTTCAGCGCGTTTCGTGCACAAAGCCCATCGAGTTGTTGGCGGTGGGGTGGGGGGAAGGCATCTTGAAATGTCAACAGAACTGACAGCTTTAAACTTCACTAAAATGTATTTATCAAAATTCTAGAATTTATTATGCGAGACACGAGTGCACGATGCTTATTTCGTGATATGTGAATTATGTGTGTAAGCTGAAATTATTGTTGGATTCAAAACGCTTTTAGATGATCTCAAAAGGTGAATCGCGCTTTTCGCGCGGAAAATTTAATGAATAAAACATTAGTTTGATGAACTGGAAATACTCTTCCAAACTATTTAAGCAAGATTGCTGTTGGTAATGACTTGAGTTTTGGGTATATTAGTATATTAATTAGTAAATAACGGCTTTCTTATCTTTTACCATTGGCTCTTCTAATCTATGTACAACATTTACCCCCTTCGGGTTAACTCGGTTGTATCTGTTGAAAATATTGAAAGGCCGCGTCAATTTATTATTTATTCAATCTTAATTGACTGTCACTAACTCAACGCCCGCAGTGTGAACAGAGCTTAAGCCATATCGCCTGACGTGGCAACTTTAAGCGATATTCGTGCTTGAACCCTTTCGTGAACCCTTTCACACCTGAGCAAAAAGCCAAGAAAGAAAAAAGCGATCGACGTTTGAGTACAGTCTACACTTCTCTCTCGCTCTTTCTGCTGCCTTTTTTTTTGGGGTTGCAGTCAAAACAATTTATAATTTCAACGCCTTGAGATAACAAATAGCCCCGACGGAGTGCACGATTCGACAATTAATCACCGCGTCGCATTTTGCTTGCCTCGTGTTACTTTTTCGGGCATAATTACGGCAAATGCATTTGCAGCACACGGCGCAAATGCCCGTAGTTGAAGCCGCCTTCGAGTGCCAAGACAGTTAAAAATGACGACTAAGCGCAGAAACTAAACTAAAATGAAATGACAAAAGCCAAGTCAGGTCGCAGGCAGGCTGGCAGGCGAGCTGGCTAGCAGGCAAGCTGACTGCCTGGTTGGCAACAAAATGCAGCTCAAAACATGGCCAAGATGATCGATTAGCAATCCAAATGCAGTCCGAGCCATGAGCGAGTCATGCAAAACAATTGCGGCCACAAATATTGGGACAGCAAAATATTGGCCATGCTTTTGCATTGCCATAATTTGGCAATTGAATTGATTTTTTGGCTTTTTCATTCTGTCTAACTGTCTGGCAGTCTCTCTGTCTCGCTGTTTCTCTGTCTCTCTGTCTGTCTGTACGGCTGTTCGTCTGTCTGCTCTCTGGCCAAGCCCTAGAGCAAATTTGGTTACGCTCACGTTTGTGCAGGAAATCGAAATCGTTAGCCTAAACTTTATGTTCATGAAAAAGGGTTTGGCTGTGTGATATTTCATGTTTGCCGCCGCCAACGCAATCGACAATCGACAATATCGCTGCCGACTCTGCTGCCAGCGCTGCTGTCTCTGATTGATTGAGCGTCGGCGTCGACGGCGGCGCCTGCAGCGACCCCGTGGACGACACGTACTCCTAATGCCAAGCAGCACAGTCTCCTCCACACTGCACTCCAGCCCCCCCCCTCACCGACATGCACACACCCAAAATTCACAACCCCCATCAAGACGTTGCAGTTCAAAGGTGCCACCGTTTTCTCCCATAATGAATGATCATTTGATATGCCGCCATCGTAGATACAGATACCATTTATGACCAAGAAGTTGTAGTTGCTATTGCTGTTGCTGTTGCTGTTGCTGTTGCTGTTTAATGTGCATTTCCAAATTGTTGACGAATCTCGCCTTCTGCTGGCAAACTTAAAGCGACAAACATTTTGTGCCTCGCATTGTTGTCGCATTGTTCGCCCAGCTGCGTCCCCATATTTGTTCCATGTGCAATTTTTGCATACTTCAGCAAACGCGTCATATTTTCGAGTGGTTTCGCTAACATGCAAAGGACACTTGAGAGCCCAGGCACACAAGTGGATCCTTAAAGAGCATTTCTTATGCTGCTGCTGCTGCTGCTGCTACTGCTGCCTCTGCTACCGTCCAGGGGCTTGAGTGTAGCTACATTCTGAATGGGAATAGACCCAGTGTATCTTGCTGAGGGGCATGAGAAGATGCCGCTGCTGCTGCTGCTGCTGATGATGATGATGATGATGGCAATGATGATGATGCTGATGATGTTGGGCTGTGCCTGACTGTATGCTTGATTGTGTTATATAATACATGCGAATACGTATATGCATATCAGATGATGGCTGCTGCTTCAGCAAATGCGGCAAGTGTAGCAAGGTAAGAAGCATGGATCAATCAATTCTTTGCCTAGCAATTATTTCTCAAATACTTGTAGTTGACTTACAGTTTAGCTGAAAGCAAAACATTTAAACAAGTAAAATCCATTAGATTGGTCATTAAACATGCAATAACAACAACATGCCGGACAATCTCATCGCACAATGCAATCGAAATGCGTTCAATATGGCAGGGACAGACAATGCTTGCCATTTCCGTTTCCTGTTTGCACAGCAGCACAAGCACAGGCACACAAACACACAAATTCACACACGCACACTCAGGCATTGACAGCATCATATCCTGCAAATAATGCGCATATCATTTACGGTGTCAATCAGGACCTGGCCACAGTCAGTCGGCCACAAAAATCAACAGCAGGACACTTCAAACAGCGCTTCGTGCACAATATCCTGTGTGGATATCCTAGGCGTCATTCGGCCATAAAATGTATTGCGGTCATTTTAATATAAAATAATTAATTTCAACGTAAATATTTATAACAGCAAGAATATGACGCATAATTGATTCGTTGGCAGTTATCACGTACAGAAAGGGCGGCTGTTGTTATTGTTGTTGTTGTTGTTGTTGTTGTTGCTGTTGTTGCTGTGGTTTAACCAGAATGGGTGAATGAGAGTCAGACAGAGTTGTGGACAGTGTCCATCACTGGCATTCAATTCAATCATTACAATGCAATAACCATAATGAAATACAATATAAATACATTAAATGCCAGGCAAACAGTTTTGACTGCGTTTTCTGCATTAAAATGTTGATACCAATTCCCGATATATCATCGCATCTCATTTCATCTCGCAGTGACCTCGACTCTTTCATGGGGGTCGGCTTTTGGGGGACCGCTTGCAAGAGGGGTGCGGGGAAGTGGCAGGGGTCTACGTCATTTTGCAATTAAAAGCTTTACACTTTGCAATCAATATATGAAATAATTAAATAAAATGATGCTTAATTAAATTGTCACGACCTTTTGCGCAAAAACAACGAATACTATAAAAACAACAGCAACAACAATAACAACAACAACAACAACAAATACAACACAAAATTGTCGCTGTGCTGATGATGCAAATGATAAGCAGCTAACAGAGATAGAGCAAAAGAGACAAGCCGCGTCAGAGAGAGAGAGAGAGAGAGAGAGACACTAACAAAACGCAGAACTGAGGAATGCGCTTAATTTGTGTGATGAGCTCGAATTGCGAATATGCTCTTCACTCACGTAGCAAGAGGTATTTCGATTATTGTTATCAAGCTGATTATTGTTATTAAAGCTGACTAAGATATTAAGTATAATAAATAAAATCTATTATGTAGGAAACTTTCAATTTATGCAATTCAATTACAAAGTACAGACATCTGCTTTCATCAGAAAAGTTCTTTAAGTTTAAGAAAATACGCTGATAGCAGAAAAGGCATTTCTCTTGAAGTTCAATAAACTGTCAATTAAATTATTCATTTGCTGAGTTACTAATTGTTTTGCTGTTCATTTAAAGTTAAAGCTTAGTCGCTGTCGATTAATTGCGTAAGAGTATTTGGAATTCATTTTCAAATTCTATTCCAACATCACTTGATATTCTTGTTTTTCTAAATTGAGTTTCTTCGCGCGCACATCATAAAAATGTGACAGCTAGTTAATGTGCGCTCTCCTCTTCAGCCCGCCTACAATACCACCTCTTTGCCCTCTCTCCCAACCCAACCCCCCTAAGCGGCACTTACTCAGCTGCCTTATGTCCGACTGCCTTCAATTAAATTCAATTGGGTTTTGTGCCGCTTAAAACGCCTGCGCGCGTGCTTCAATTTAGTTAGAGTTTTGAGTCAAGGCAAAGAAGTAGGAGAAGTAGAAGCAGCGAAGCAGTAGACGAAGAGCCTGAAGGGGAAGAAGACAAAGCAGCAAAGCAGCAAAAGATCAACAGCCATCTACATTGCCAGCTAACAAAATGCACTTTGCAGCTGCTTCTGCTGCTTCTGCTCTTTCTGCTGTTTCTGCTGCTGTTTCTCTGTTGGCGAGCGATAGGCAAATGAGTTTGCGCATTAGAAGACGTTACATGGACATGGGGGCGGGTGCCGTAAATAGATGGCGGTGGGTAAGGGGGGTAGTTTGGCCCGCTGTGCGCCGCCTGTCAGCATATCAACGCAATTTGTGCACTCGCCAATAGACGGCAGCAAATTATGGCCAGCGAAGCTCGGCGACTACGCAAAGTGCCTCATAAATTCACGTCGCTGATGAAGTGATAGTGAGCCGCATCCACAGCCACGTCCATAGTCGGAGCTGGAGTTGGAGCTCAAGCTGAAGCTGAGGCTGAAGCTGAAACTGAAGCCAGATCCAGATCCAGTGGCAGGAGGAACTGCCGCAACTGTTGCGTCTCACGGCAGCTTGTGCTCGTGTCTGCAGATTGTTTATGGCAGCGGCGAAATTTGCTCAATGGCTCAACTAATGTGCCACAGATAGGCTGAGTGCTGGCACCGCCAACTTGGGGCAATTAGAAAGTACCTACAAATTGACAAGCCCAATGATAACTACAAATTGCCGTACTTCATTTTGTTAAAGTCCAAGTATTTATTAACTTTATCAATTATTAAATTTTTCAGCTGTTGTTTATTGACACAGTTTTTAGCTCGATGAGAGACCGCATCATCCAGAGCTTAAAACACTTCCGTGTCCTCGTTGTGAAACCGCTGACCTTCGTCTGGACAAACAGGTCGAGCCTGCACAGATTCAAGGACAATGCGATGTAATTGAAAGAACGCGACTAAATCTTAAAGCAAATTTAACAACATGACAACGACAACAACAACGACAACGATAAACAGAAAGTAAGAGAGACAGAGAGAAAGAGAGAGGCAAAAATATGGCATAATAAAAATAGCTAAAGCTCGACCAAGAAATTCGCCAAGACGCTGCCATAAGCAGAAAAACAAACCGTAGATAAAAATTTCAATAAGCTGCCCCAAGAGCGAGCCAGGAACTGTGGGGCGGACACTCGAAGGAGGCAGGAAGCAGGAAGCAGGAGGCAGGACTCGAACTGTGACCGCTAAGCTGCCACTGTGGCCGTGGCTGGGGCTAAGAGTGAGGCCAATAAATAAAATTAATAGGAACTCACTCGAACAGCTTGACCAGGCTGATGCTGTTGGTTGCGCATCTACAAGGAGCAGAAGTAGGGCTTTACCAGGATCTCTTTTTATTATATTGTTGACTTGTTGAATGAGCCAGGCGATGGCAACTGTTGAATGGTACTTGGCTGCCCCACGCAACTCGGCTGCTTGTCTAGCCAATGCCAAATATGATATTAAAGTTGCTTAAAGCTTATGATAGCTGCAAGTTGCGGAAAGAGCTTTTAAAGTAGTGGAAACGATTTAAGTGTGACAGCTGTAAACTGATTAAGATGGCTGTCATGTAAATCAGTCAAAATATTAGTATAAAGAACACTTCAAGCTGTTTTTTGTTTGATTGCAATCTGAGAGAGAGACTGCTTTCTGCTTAATCCGCCACTTTCAGCAGTTGTCATTGGCACTTAACTAACGAACATTGCTGTGTTCTATTAGCTATTTTCGCATTAATATCATAGAAGACATTCCATTTAAATTTAAAAGTTGTTGCACTTTAATTGCCGCAATATTCGCATGCAATCAATTAGACATTCTCCTGGCTTGGGTGTTCCCACAGCCCAAGTCTATGTTATGGCCAATAGCTACAGTTGCATCTGCCACGTTGCTGACCCCGCATTGAACTGCCATAAGAAATCACTCTGCAAGTGTGCAAATGGCAGCAATTCGATGGTTCGATGGCTTCGATGGCATCCATGGCTGCGATGGGAGGCGAGGTGGGTGATGTTGCGATGGTGCAACGCCCACTTTCAACACTTGCCACAACAATGGCGCGCAAATATTTGCGGAACACAAAAAGCAAAAAACAAAAAACAAAAAAACAAGACACTGCAGTCAGGAGATCAATGAGCGACTGCCTGACTGTCTGACTGGCTGACTGCCTGGCAGCCTCAATTTGAAATCCAATAAAATTTAATTGGAAACTTCATCACGGGTGCGAAAATTCACACTTGGCCAGGCTAAGACAGGCCTGCCTAGGCCATGGTACATCTGGCCAAGCCAGGCCAGGGCAGGGAGCAGTCACGGGCACGACTTGGCTGCCGTTTGCCGTAAATCTCGTGCACCTGGCGGCGACTGGTAACTGCCAAGTGGCAACCGCCAAGTGGCGACTCCAACATCGGCTCTAACATCGACTGCGACTGCGACTCCAACTCCAACTGCAACTTCAACTTCAACTCTCTGCAGCGCATCGCGATAAGGAAATATTTTTCATATGAAAACGTTGCGCATGCGCCGAGCCGTCTCAATGCTCCGTTTCGTTCCGTTATTGGCCATGGCTCTATGGCTCTATGGCTCTATGGCTTATTTATGCTTTTCCTTAAGCCATGCCATATCTTGTGGCATTGTCGACATTAATCGCTTTGTTGCGCCAAAAAGTATAACATGAAATTGGATTGATTTATGTTATAATTACAAAAACTACACACACACACACACACACACACACTCACACACACACACACATTCAAGCACACACAATACAAATAATGATGCCAAGTTGATAGCCTGTCGCTTTGTCCCACTCTAAAGTGTTGACCAAAAGTCATTAAGATAGCCAACTTTAGGAGGCAATAGATGTATGGACAGCCCCTCGCCAGCTTGCCAGTTTGCCAGCATTGAGACGAAGATTGAAAGTAAAATGTTGAAATGATTTAAGACGAGTTCATTTGTTGGCCATTAAAAATGAGAAGAGTTGTTAACAGACTTTGGCTAAACGTGTAGAACCATTTTGATGGCAAATAAAACACATCGTTATTCCTGTGGCATTATGTGACTGTTGAATTTTGATATCTCTAGCAATTTACCAGAGAGCAAGCCAAAAGTTTTGTGACTTTTTAATAGCTCAAACCAAAGTGCAATCAAAATATAAAGTCTTCAGAGAAATGCGTGTCGTGTCGTGTCTAAGTGTCTGTTATTCCAATCAATGAGATCGATCTATTGCGTGTTGCTAAAGAGAAGGAGTTTACAGGCAGTTACGGATTCAGATTCAGATTCAGATTTAGATTCGATTCAATTTGATTCTATTCTATTCTATTCTATTCGATGAAGTCCCACCAGTCTTTCTCGTAGCCCTCCCGCACATGGCAGAGGAGGACGGTGCGACGCTTGCGGCAATAATGCGAGAGGTCGAGAACCTTTTGCTTAACCTCGTACAGATTCTGCACGGTTATCTCCCGCTCCAGGCACTCGGAGATCTTCTCGGTGGCCATCTCCATGTCACGCTGATTGTCCTCGAAGATGATCTTCTGATTGTTGTTGCGCAGATAGAACGCAAACACATAGCTGTACATGAGTGTGGCACGACACTGGCACAGTACATCGACGGCCTCCTTGAGGAACTGCACCTCAATCCAGCTCATGTTCTCCTGCATGTCATTCATCTTGGCCTGAACATTCGCATACAGTTTGTTCTCCATCCGCATGCTGAGCATGTGATTCATATAGCGATTGTAATAGTGCAAATAGCGAGCCATCGATGATCGATAGCGCTCCTGCGCCTGCCTGGCCTGTTTGCCTTCCTCCTCGTCGAAGCGATTGCAGCTGTACCAGGAGGAGCCGTGTGGCTCCCAAGAGCCCAGGCACACCCAGCAGAAGTCATAGCGGCACGATGGATTCTTGCAGACCATGTGATTGCAACCGCCATCCTTTTCGATGGTCACATTACACTTGGGACACTCCTTCGTATGCTGCGCTATCCAGTTGGACGTCTCTGAATCCTCGTTGTTCTTCTTGAGCCATCGTTTCAGCCAGGAGCAGCTGACGGGCTCGTGCCAGTTTTCGCCACATCCGAAACAGAATTCATGTCCACAAGCGCACCTCACGGCCCTCGGCTCACAGTAGCTGGCCTTGATGGCATGGGTACAGCTCGGAGCGGGGCACCAACGCATCAGGGAGTTGCACTCGACAAAGGTGTTGGTGATTAGCTGCTGGTAACGGGCGATCACCTCTGTGTTGTCGGCCAGCTTGACAAACGAAACGTCATCGACCAGGATGTCGCAGTCGGTGGCAGGGCAGGTGATGCTGTGGGCCAATCCTTCGCTGAAGGTCTTGTTGGCCAAATATTGTTTCCAGCAGGCGGCACAGAAGGCATGGCCACAGGGCAAACCCTTCAGCTCATCGCAGGGGCAATAGCAAATGCCGCAGACCTGCTCCTGCCCACTCACGCTCGGCACAGACTTGAGACTGAGCTTGGAGGGCGTGGCAAAGGGATTCACAACATGGGCGCGACGGAAGAACTCCTGTGGACTGCTCTCAAAATACTTCTCGAAGAGCGTCTCCTTGTCCCATTTGTAGTGATTGAGTATGATCCGTGTGACCTGCGGCGACAGATGCAGCACGTTGTTGACCTCGTCGATGATGTTCCGCTGGTGTTGCACTATCTGATCCGCAGTTAGCACCTTGTACACAAACTCATCGACCTCGACGCTGCGCCTGGGTCGCTCGGGTAGATCGATTTCCGTGCAGGTGTCCTCATCACTCTCCACACTCGTCATGAACGAGGATGTGCTGTTTATTGAACGATGCGAATCGCCGTGATCTTCATCCGAGTATTCATCGTCAGAGTTCATATTCGAATTGAAATAAGGAAAGTTCAAATAGCGGATTCTCGGACTACTTTGATACAGTTGAAAATGAAACAAACCAATTGCTTGTTCTCTCTCTTCACTCTCAGTCTGTGGCTCTGTCTCTGGCCGCTCTGGTCTTGCCCACGTCTAGGAAAAATGCAACATTCGCCTTTTGGTTGGTTTGCTGCCACAAAACTTGTTTCACAATTGCTTAGAATATTGAACACGTTTGATCTAACTAAATGTTCTGAGTTCTTCGTATTCCTACTGAAGACTGAACTCTGGCCTGACAATTCTATTATTTTTGACATTTATAATTTGATTAATTTCGCAAAGCTTATTTCAATTGAAAATGACAATTTGACATTTCAATTAAATCAATCAGTCGATGAAGTAAATGTTTGACAATAATAAAAATATGTAAGCAAATTAAATTATTGAAAATATGGAAATATAAAGTATAACTTTGTCGAGGGAGAATATAAAATATGTATCATACATTTAAGGTATTTTATATTAAGTAAAATACTTTTTAATTGCTTATAAAATAATTATTTTACATTTATCCACAATAGATAAATGAATCTGTAAATATTAATATGTATTTCACTAATTATAATAAAGCAAAGTTGGTAAGTTAAATAAGTTTTTAACTTGCAGTGACTCTAAAATTTACATATATATTATTTTATTATTCAAACTGGCACAGGTTATTATTCAGTCCTGTGGGCTCCAATTACGCGTTTGTTTTTTATGTTTAGAAGAAAATTATTGTGCTTATAGTTATGTATTTCTATTTAAAACATTTTAGTAGTTTTTAAAATAGTTCGTCAAGTATCTCTCACAGATCTGAAGAGCCTTTTTCCCCACATTTTGAATAAGTTGCAATGTTCATGGGATTTTTGCATTTGAAGCTGGAGTTTTTTCCACACTTTCCGCACATCAAAATGCATTGGATTTACTCTCTCACTCAGCTCTTAGGGCACCAAAAAAAAAAAAGAAAGGAACAAATTAAAAAACAAAAATAAATACAGCGCCTAAAAGCTTTCATAGCCATAACCCCTTCATTTTTAGAGCAGACCAGAGCTGAGCAGAGCAGAACAAAGCAATGTCTCAAGTGGCAAGGGTAAGGCACAAAAATTGCTATAACAACAACAGCAACAACAACAACGAGAGGAGCAATAGCAGCAGCAAAATTGCGATATAAAAGTACAGTGCGGGACACACACACACACACACCCAACACACACACACAATCTACACAACGAGGCGAATGAGTATGCGAAATGAAAGTGAACGAGCGCACAAGGATAATGGCAAATGGCGGTGTGGGTAATGAGTGTGCATAATGCATATGCAACAGCAACAGCAACAACAACAGCAACAACAACAACAGCAGCAGCAGGAGAAGGAGCAACAGTCGGAGCAGCCTTTCCCATTGAACATGGCGAATGCCGCGAATGGATTCAATCTGCCGTGCGCTGCATATGCATATAGAAATGCGAATACAAGTACGAATACGAATACGAATACGAATACAAATGCAAGTACATGTGTATTTATGTGTGCACTCGTACTGCGCTGCCTTTTAAAACAAAAGCTGCCTGCTAACCCGCCAAAACCAGCAGCAGCAGTAGCAGCAGCAGCAGCAGCGACAGCAGCAAAAAGCATTACAAATAAAAATGCAAAGTCGCCAAAAAGCAGCGGTGGCAGCAACAGAGGCAGCAGCGGCAGCGGTGGCAGCCACAAATCCCTTTCATCAGCATTGAATCTGAAGCGCAAGGCAGAGGCAGCCACTGGAGGTTGAGGCTGAGGCTGAGGCTGAAGCTGAGACTGAGAACCCTTTCCAGCTGCTCTTCAAGTCTCAGCCAAATTACAAGAAATCCTTTCGTGCGCGTGAATGCTTTGGAAAAATAAAAAAAAAATATGAAAAAAGAGAAGAAAAAAACATGAAAAAATGGAACGAAAAGCAAGCCGAAAGCCGGGCAAAGAAATACGGAAAAGGAAATAATTTGACCATTTGCAGCAAATGCACAAAAACAGCCGGCAAATGACAACAAAAGGCAGTCAGCCACATTGCCACAGGGACATTAAGGGGAGTACCGAACGGTGGGCAGCAGTTTGCAGTTTGAAAAGGGTAAGGGGGGAGAGAGAGAGAGAGATAGAGAGGGTGGAAGAGCGTGTCATGTCATGTGTGGGCGGTTTTGGGTCGTTTGAGCATTACAAGAATTTCTACGCTGCCGATGCAAATGAGGACGCGCCACTTGTTGGCCACGACTTTTTATCATTGACAATCGGGTTCAGGCTCTGGCTCTGGCTCTGGCTCTGGCTCTGGCTCAGAGAGTCTTGGCTTAGACTGTGGCGCATTAGCTGAGGCGCAGGCTCTGGCCACGTCCGGCATTTGCTGATGGTCAGCAACGATGGCCAAGTTCATGGCCCTGACGTGACCACGCCATGCCATGCCACGCCAAATGGCCAAGCCTGCAACTGCCTCATTGCTTGCACCATAATGATGATGATGATGATGATGATGATGATGATGATGCCACTTGGCTGATAGGCCAACTCAACGAACGTCGTCGCATTTTTCTGCGCCTACTTTGGCACACAACTATTTGCGGTAAATATTCTTGAGAAATTTTTTCTGTATTTTCTGCTGGTTCGGCTTGAGTTGGCCCCTCGGTCTCTTTGCCGCTTGGTCTCTCTCAGTGGCCACAGCAGCGGCCAGTTGATTAAGTACACTCACTGACTGAGTCAGAGTCGGAGTGTGAGTCACATATTTATTTGTAAGGATGTGCGCTTGAATATCATGTAAATTAGCTAACTAATTACAAGACCTTCTACGCAAAACACAGAGAACAGAGTGAACTGAACGGATGTGAGCTGATCGTGGCGATAAATGTGCTGCATCGTATTATAATTACTGTCCATTGTATGAGTAGACAAGCTTTTTGAAATGTTACACAAAATTAGCTGGAAATCATCGAGCATGAAGCGCCACACACAGACACACACAACACACAACATACAGCAACACACAACTGTAAGAAAATCAACGCTTGGAACTAATTTGATTTTGATGCGACGCTTTAGAATGATATAGAAATAAGTATGAATTAGTTTTAAGCTGCGAGTTGAGTGATTACATTAACGGTTTCTATAGACAACAAAATTTATGTGTTCTCCATGCCGTTCCATTCCGTTCCATCCCGTTTTGCTCTGCTTTCGACCTTGAGATACGATTTTAGCGGGTTTCAGGTTCCGGTAGCGGTTGCTTAGGCGCCGCTTCATATAATTAAAAAAAATTAATAATTTGTAGATTTTAGCATTGTGTCAGAGATTTATTATATATCTTTTTTTAGTCTAGACTTAAATTGCAATTAAATGGGATGCGATCATTAATCAAATGTCTGAGAAATGGATAGAACTCGTAGTTAAAAGTTAAGTTAGATGATCTACAGACTAGATTTGTGAAGGAAAGATTAAATGTGAAACTGGGGAAACAATCTTGAGCAAGATATGAAGTATTTTATAGGTTTGTTTACAAAAGAAATATTGTGGAATTAGTGGATAAACTTTAGTGAATATAGAATAACCTTAAAACCTTAAAAAGTGTATCTTCATTCTCAAAGATGTGCAATTACTTCAATCATTTTGAAATCTATTCAGTTCCTACATGGCAAGCACTTGCATACGTATCCTTTACGTATCCCTTTCAAGTTATCTGAGCATTTTCGATTGTCATCCCATTTGTGTCTTTATTTGGCTGCCTTTTGAAGTCAAAGTCAAACCTTTGTCAAATTTGCTTTGATACATTGCCATTGCTGTTGCTACCCCTAAGGCAATGAGACACAGCGCGGCCCAATCTCCACCCCCAAGAGCCCAAGACTTCCAATCAAATGCCAACAACAACACAAACAAAATGCTGCCAAAATGAAAAAAAGAAGGAAAACGAAAAGAAAAATGAAAAAGAGTAGGAAAATCAATGCGACAAACATACAAAAACTTTTGGTGTGAAGAAAAGTGAAAGTGCCCACACACACATGAGAAAGCCACCCCCGAAAATGGGGAGAAGGCGTTACACACACCCTGCACACACATGTGATATGCAAGTGGTTTGTCTATCTCTGTCACTCTTTACCCCAACATATGCTTATCATATGTGTTGTTAGCGCGGCTTTTCGCCTTTGATATTTAAGCATTTCCGCCATCTTGAAGATGGAAAGGAGCGAAGAGATGGGAGAAGGGATAAGTTGGGGTGCATGGGAGAAAGAAAGTGCGTTAAGAGGCGAAAACTACGCCACTTCAAAAGGGAAAATAGTTTTTCATATGAAGTGGCAAATCGGTTTTGGCCCGGCTCAGTTAGTTTTGGCCAGACTTCAAAGCGGGTTTTGTATTTCGCCAATATTCTCGCGCTTTTGCGGCTTCACATCGGCTTCGACGGGGACAGCAAAAGCGACTGCGACTGCGACTGCGACTGCGACAGCGACTGGGACTTCTTCTCGCACAGGGACATTGACTTGGGCGTCAGTTGGACGCTGCCTCATGTCGCTTGCCGCTTACCGCTTGCCGCTTCCTCATGCCACATGGAATTACACGTTGTATTTTAGTTGCGACTTTGAACAGTGAAAGTTCTACACTGGAATTTTTGTATTTCGCGTGCTTAGTTGACATTTAGCCGGCTTGACATGTTCACACTCGCACAAAAGGGGCGGCTACCTTTTTACGTGGCCCGTAATTATGGAAAATACCTTATTAAAGAGGGTATTATTTTTATTATTCTTTTATTATTCTTACTTTTTTTTCAGTTTGTTTTCGGCAAAATTCTGTTGAAGGTGCGCCAGAGTTCATTAACTGTCCAGCTGAACTAAGATAATTTAAAAAGCCGAATGGGTATTATTAAATTGATCTCTCTTAGATCGCGTATTAACTTGCCTCATTGGCCTCACGTGTGGCAGGGGGCTTCAAAGCTTGTGCTGCTGCTTGGGGCTAACAATGTTTCACTGATTATAGGGAATTTATTTGTCGTTTATTCTCAGCTTATTTGGTTAATTCCTTCTTGACGGTCTTTAATTGTTTGTCGTTTTGTGTTGTCGTTTCGTTTCGTTTCGTTTTTTGTTTAGACTGCGGCACGTCTCAGCTGCCTCTCCCATTGTGTCTCAGGGTGTGCGTGTATGTGTGTGTGTGTGTGTTTCTAATGCATGTCACGTGACAAAATTGTATAATTTCCAAACGGGCAGCGGGCCGCACGTCGCCCATTGTGACATTTCCGGTTAATTTGGCGCCAGCTCAGCCAGGGGGAGACTTGGGACCGGGAATGGGGACATCGGACGACGGACGATGGACGATGGACGACGGACTGCGGTGACTGTTACAACGGCTCTCAGGCTACCTCAGTTGCCACACATTTTTGACACTTGGCCAAGCAAATCACAAGAAGACGAAGAAGAAGCAGTTAAAAAAAAGCAAAAACCTTTCCCTTTCCCTTTTGTTTTTGCTTTTGCTTGCGCTGTTGCTGCTGTTGCTGTTGTTGTTGCTGTTGCTGTTAGTGGTACATAAATGCAATTACCTTTCCCTCTGGTTACCCGTAAAGTACTCGTAACTTGACAAAGTCGTAACTTACATTTCCTTTCATTTTGTGCCCACAAGCGAAGGCGAACGAACAGCAGACGCAAAGATCAATGCCAGTCGCAGTCAGTTGGCCGGAGAGTCAGAAATTAGTAAGTGCAACTAAGCAACCAGGGCGCCCACTCGCAAGCCACTCACCTGGTGGTGCTACAAACCTAACCTACCTCCCTACCTGTATACCCCCCTACCGCTCCTCCTCGCGAGCTCCTACTCCATCTCTATATAGCCATCTCCCTCTGCTTCTCTACTTCTCTACTTCAGAGCAGCAGCTATGCCATGAGTAACTGACATTAATTCAAATTGTTAATTCATGCCTGTCACGCTTTGGTACAGCGGTGTCCCCACAACATTTCCTATAGACCCCGCAACGACTTTGACTGTGGTGCGCTGTGATGCGATGGTGTGATGGTGAGAAGGGGGTGGGGGAAGGGGGTCGGTGCGGTGTGGTTTGCTCTCTGTGTGTGGTGATTGTGTTGACGGCAACAGCTTGTTGTTGTTACTCTAGCTGTCGATGTTGCTGTTGTTGTTGTTGTTGTTGTTGCTGCTAATCCAGATCAGTGACCAGTTCCACAATGCTAAGGGGTCTGGGGAATGGAAAGCGGTGGGGTAACCCCTCCCTCCACAAGTTGGCCCTCTAAGTCAATAAGAAGTTAATTTAATTATGCGGCCTCAGCTTAATGACAACCATGGCTCAGTTAAAGTGTTCAGTTCCTCTTTGCCGAACTCCAAAACGAATTTCATTCTCAGTTGGAAAATTGAACGAATTCTTTGTCGTTTGTTCTCTTTAAGTTACTCAACTGTTGTGGGTATCGGGACTGCTATCGATATCGGAATCCGTATCGGTATCGGTGTCCATACGAGACAAGTACAAAATGAAAGTTGTTTTTAGAAGTTGTTTCTTGTTTATAATTCTTACAACAACAATCAAATTGCAAGTGCTGTGCTTTTTGTTGTAACGCAAAACTTGGTCTTGAGTTATTTTGGCAGCTGTTTCTCTCCTTCGTTATGTTGTTGTTGTTGCTGCTGTTGCTGTTGTTGTTGTTGTTATTCTCGTTGCCGCTCAATTGACGTCATATCTCTATGAGAATTCTGCAACTAACTTTATTAAATATCTCTCTGTAGAAGTTCGTATACAACTATATGTATACACACATATATTATTGATTGCTATTTGCAGCCAGTCAATTTATGTGCACGGCTTGACTTTTTTAATAACATTTTAAATGCCATGGCATTTATTACCATATTTTGTTAGTCATGTTTTTTTCTCTCTCTTATGTTTTTAACTTTATTTAAGCGCGCGATAAACATATATTTACACACACACACACATACTCGCACACTCAGATGCAGAGATAACTGTGTCATTGCACAGATTTTATAATTGCAACGTTTAAATACAAAATAATACTCGTAAGAGCCAAATGACTCAATTCTGCAGTGACATTTATTTATAGATTTCATATTTTATTACCCACAGATTATAGAATGTGTTGTTAAATGACATTTTATACAAGAGACTCATTAGTTTTTGTTTTATTCATATTAGCTATTGAATTCGTTTGATGGAATTGAAAATATTATTCTATCAGTAATTTAACAATAAGTGCTTTAATCTTTTTAAGGATTTAACTTTACTTTTGCTTATTTATAATTGCTGTAGCTTAACATCTTCATGCTATTTAAGATTTTCACCTCCCTTGGCTTTAATATTACATCCATGGTATTCCGTATACTTGCACCATTCCAATGCTGTGCTGTCTCCTCGCAATCTCCATTCAATTTTTTGCCCTTTTTGCTAATTAGCAAGCCAAGCCCAGCCCCCAATGCAGTCGCTGCAACACAGCAACACAGCAACACAGCAACTGCAGCACTGCAACGCTGCATCATTGCAATCAGTCAAGAAACTGCACGCTACTTGATAATGGGCATGGAGTCGAGGCACTAGGCACACGAAGAGAGTGCCATGCATATGCAAAAAGCAGGAAAAAAAAACGAAAAAAGAAAAAAGAGAAGGGAAAAAGAAAAACACTTCAACCAATAAATGCAACGCTGTGCTCTGCAAGCTAAATGAAGTGTAGGCTCAAGTAAAATACAAAAAGAGAAAAAAACAAAAAGGAAAATGGGAATGAGAATGAGAATAAAAAACTGCACATTTTAACCCAAACCCAAAGTGCAAAAATGTGCACACACAAAAAGGATAACCAGGCGGCAGTTTCCAATTGCAGCATGCAGCATGCAGCATACAGCATGCCTCCTGCTGCTGCTGCTGCCTCATCCTGATGATGACGACGCAGCTCGCAACTCGCAGCTTCTGCCTCACTGAGGCACAAGTACACGAGGCAGCACTTGAAAATGAATTTATGCTTCATGCATGATACATCATCATCATAATCATCATCATCGTCAGCATCAGCATCATCGTCATCAGCAGTGGCAGCATCCCCACCACATTTTGGTAATGGAATTGTATGGGCAAGGCGCTTGAATGGCTGCCAGCAAGCACGCATGACGCCAGCACATCTCGCCCTCCCTTTCTCTCGCTCAGTCGCTCATTCGCTCACACTCTCTGGCTCTCACTCTGCTGCTTATCTACCCATACTGACCCGCTCCATTGTCATCATGAGTGTCGTGATATCCCAGGCAGAAGCAGTAGCAGTAGCAGAGACAGAGGCAGAAGCAGAAGCAGAATCAGAATCAGAGGCACAGTCACAGTCACACAGGCTGGGGCACTTGCAGCATGTAATGCCTGGCCATAAGTGTTGCTACGTGCTCAAAAGCGTTTCATATTAATACGTCAGACAGCGATTGTTGATGGCGTATTCCATATTCCATAGTCCATAGTCCATAGTCCATACTCCATATAGCATATTCCTATGACTGCTGCTCCTGCCGATGTTCTATGGCGTCGACTGTGCAAGCAATCAAGTCATGTGATCCCTCTATTTAAGCGAGGGTAGAAAGTGACTTTAGCGTTATACCGAAATAACAAACACTCATGTGCACACACACACACACACACACACACACACACACGCACACATGTGACTAACTCCAACAACATCTTGGCACTGCATTCATATTCATTGCATATTCATATGACAGCTAGGCCAACCCCTTCGCCATCCCCTCGCACTCCAAGGCGAACCTAAAACCGTTCTCAATGCTCAGCGTTCGCCAAGTTTGTTGACTTTTCATTTTGTTTGGCTGGCTGGAAAATTCATTGCGCCTTGTTTACTTTTAGCGCTTGGCATGCTCGAAACAAAACGCTTTTCACTCGCCACCACCCCTCTCACCACAACTCACCACCTCACCACCTCGCCAGCTCTCGCGTCGCGTCGCTCCACGGCATCCACGGCGTATGAATAATTTAGTGAGTCATTAAAACGAGCGAGGCATCCTCAGCCAGCCAGCTGTGATTGTTATGACACTTTTCATTTCGCTCACTCAATGGCCTCCCCAAAGACCGCATTAATATGAAGCTCAGCTGCATTTTCCACTATATTTATCGCTAGCAAATAGCAAAACTATAGCCTTACATTTTCCTTTACCTTTTCCTTTACCTTTTCCTTTTGACTTTGGCTTTGACTTCGTCTGCGCCTTCGTCTTCGTCTTCGTCTTCAGCTATGAAGCTACGGCTTCTCATTCATGTGACTCGCCCACTCAAATAATTTCGCTAATTGCAGTTGACTCCCTCTCGTAAAAAGTGTGTGGTCTCTGCGAGGGATTTTCGCTAACGTTTTGGCAATTCTTTCACAAGCTGTGTTAACGCCTTTAGGAACGAGGCAAATAGTTTTGTGGACCTACGTATAAAAGAGCATTTCGATATTAGCAGACAGCTTGTGCTTAACAGAAAACTCTGCTCTTTCTTCTTATGACTTTAAGCTCGCAAATTGTTAACAACTTTACCGGGTTTTCTTTCTTTTCCTTCTCCAGACTCTTTTAATGTGCAGTAAAATAAGTTCAGCTTTGTCTGCATGGCAAACTCTCGTCAACTTTTCTTTTCCTCAAATGTTCCATGTTCACATCAATCACAATTAGCTCATATGCCCAGGCAGCTCAGTTCATGCTGTGTCATTCCTTAATCCACTTTCTTCATTCATTTTCCTTATCAGTATATCGAAATAATCCACATGCACACATCCTGCATTGTTATTTATCTCACCTAATTACTCCACAGTTCTATGATGCTGTTTGCTGATAGATTTTTGGTAAGTTTATGGCAATTATAAACATAATAATAAATTCTCTGCCCGCAGAGCATGTGCCTAGTCCATGTTATTCAGTCACACATCCCTGGCAATAATTCACCACCTCCCCCGGCTGCACTCTGCTTTTCCTCTCTCTCCCTTCTTCCGCATTGGAGCTTTTCCGAAGTCTGCACAAATTGCTGCCATTGCCAGACTGTGATGAGAGCTGAAGCCAAGCCAAGGCAAGGTGTTGCTTTGTTAGAAAATTTCATTATTTTAGCTTAAGTCGCACACACACACATCCACACACACACACACACACACACACACACACTCACACTCACATATGCATTGTATTTATGTGCTAGGTATGTGCACACATGCCATTTATAGCCAGGGATTAAAAGTCAAATCCTTTTGTTTAAGTGCCAAAATTAATTTGCATTTGACATGCAATGGGCCAGGGCCAAAAACATGTTGCCAGACAATGTCTGGCAGTAGACCCCCCGCCCAACGATGTGTGTTTTGTCTATGGCGGTGGGGGAGACAGCTCCTCGTCTTGGGAGGCGTTGCAGGTTAAATGCAAAAGTGGCCAAGATTCAAAAATATTTGGTTAGCCACATAATGCAATTGAATGGCAATGCAAAAATCTCACTAATCCGCTGATTGCACTTAATTGAGTTGGCCATAAACGGGCAGGCGGAACGCGCAGCGTTCACCGAGAGCCAAATATAATCAAATACCAATTTAAATTAACTCAACAGCAATTTAAGCCAACATCAGCAGCAGCAGCAACAGCAACAATAACAACAACAACAGCTTTGACGGCGTATTGGCAGACAAAATTAAATTAGTGCAAAAATGTAAACATGTTGTATGCTGCATGTTGCATGTATGTGTTGAATGCGGACAACGAGGAAGGCGACTTGGACATGTAAATGACGCCCGGCACCAGCCCCAAAACATGTTGACTGCATGTAAAGTGCCTCAGCTATAACTTGGCTAACAGCAAGTTGGCTTTGGCCTAGACCAGACCCGATCGCACGGCAAGTTGATCCAAATTCAGTTTGAGATTCCAATTCAGCGCAATCGCTTAACAATTTGCCAAGGCACCGAGAGGAGAGTCTCCAGCCTGGCGGCTTATTAATTATTTGTTTATATACGAAGCGCATGCACTCGACTGACTTTGGCTTAACATGTTGCCCCAAAAAGATGTTGCTCTCGGGTTTTTTGTTGTTGTTGTTGTGTTTATTTTTCTTGCGGTCAGTTGCCAAAAAAGTATCGCATTACAATCGAGTCTGGTCACATTGTTGTGCCTAACTTCATGTTAGTTCCATGGAATTATGATATTTTCTGCGTAATTTGAAACGCTTTTAATTGGCGCCTATGCCGCCCACTTTACTCGCTCGCTGTGTCTCTCTCACGCACACACACATACTCAGTTTATCTTTCTCTCTCTCTCTCTCTCTCGCACATACACACTATCTCTCTTACGCTTTCTGTAGAATTGCTTAACATGCACGTAATTCGATGCTAAGCGAATTTGAAATTTTATACAAAAATGTGCGCCATAAGAAGCAGTAAATTTTTTGAGTTACCACTAATAGTGCGAGAAAGGGAAAGAGCAGTGGGGAGAAGACAGTGAGTGAGAGAAGTGTAGGGAAGTCGTGCCGTTCAAAAGAAAAAAGTTGGCAGACAGGAAACTTAAGTTTTTTGTTACCTACACTGACTGGTGATATGGCCACAACCAAGCGCCCGACTAACGGCATAACATATTTTTGTGTTTACCCTTCGAACCGCATGGATTAGCCGCCGAGACCCCCGAATCTCCCCGGGCGCAGAGAGTGTGAGCAAGTGTGGGTGGGGGGGGTCAATGTAGGCGCCGCATTCTTATCACGACAAATTAATCAGCTTAATCCGTCGAAAACTTGCCAAGTTTTGCATGGATGAAGAGCCCCCTCCCCAATCCCCAATCCCCTCAGCACCCCCGCCTACAACTTCCCCTCTTGCCACATCTTCAGACAAGGAAGTTGACTGCCTTCATAGATAAGCGAAATGTTTGCAAGTTATTGTTGTTGCAACAGTTCCTATTGTTGTTATACTCCTGTTGTAGTTGTTAATATTGTTGTGGTTGTTGTTGTTGTTGTGCAGTGTGCAACATGCAACGTTCACATGTTAGGCGCCCAGGTAATAACGGCATTGGACTTGTGCCCCCGTTCCAAACGGTTGGCGTGTTCCAACGGATTAATGCGCACTGCTCGAGGGTGTATAATGCATATAATCTAATAAGCTGGTGAAATTGTTAAAGGACCTCATGGATTTGCTAGGGGATCTGTAATGGACAAAGTTTAAAATTGCATTAGAAGTCTGCATAAATAACAAGGCAGCTAACAAGAACAAATGCTATGGGGATGAGAGCATTTATTGAATCGCTTCAAAGCAAACAAATGATCTTCGTTTCCAGATAATCAAAGTAAACAACAGGAGCTAAACACATATTATGTAGAATGAAGTATGACTACAATTTGTACACGGCTAGTGTAAATGGGGAGTAATTTAGATATAAATTGTGATTAATCTTAAACATAGCAAAGATTGCGAATTAATTAAAATACTTTCAGACACTTTAACCCTTTTCAACTATTCCCATTTCTTTAGTCTTTCCTAAGATCAATCCGACTTGCACTTTCATCACTGCACTATTTATTATATATTTGTTTGACATATTCAGTTTATCATTAATCTCTTGTTATAATCGTCAGCTTAAGCTTTGCTTTTCCGCTAAATTATATATGAATTATCTCCCTTTCTAAAACACATTATTCAAGCATTCAAAGAGCTGTTCTACTTCAATAGAATTTTTGAATATTCCGCACATTTGCAGCTCAACACTCTCCACGAATTCGCTGCTATTTTATACCCTTGTTATTTTATTTTAGATATATTCTTTTTTTGTTATGTTGTGCCATTTGAAAAGCTTTGTTCAAATCAATTTTCATATGAAAATATTGCAAAAATAGTACTTGCGTATTGTGACTGAATCCCTGCCCACTGTCCTGCGAGCAGAAGCCAGAGTCCGTGGTCCATGGTCCATGGTCCATGGTCCGTTGTCCTGCCTCTGTCATTGGCATTAAAATGCATTTGGGTTTGACAAACGCAATTGAACGAAATAAGAGCGTGTTGGCTTTGGGAGTGGGTCGAGAGCACAGCGGCCAGGGCTATTCAATTGTTGCCACAGCCCGTGTCCATGTTCACGTCCAGTTTGGGGCAACATACCCTAACCAATCAGGCGCACACATCGACATCGACAACGAGAACGAGAACGAGAACGAGAACGAGAACGACAGCGACATTGGCATCGACTCGTTGGCTGTCTGTCTGCTGGTCTGGTGGTCTGCTGGTCTAGTGGTTTGGTGGTCTGCTGGTCTGCTGGTCTGCCGGTCTGCCGGTCTGGCCTGGGCATACATATTTGTGAAACTACTCAACATAATGGCCATGGAGTGCCATTCAGACGCACCAAACATGAGGCACAACTCGGCTGAGGGACTGGCACAGCGGTGGTCATGACTAACAATAAACAAAACATTAAACTAATAGCGGAAGATTGGCATGGGTAAACCACTGTGGAGGGTGTGGTGCACTGCACTCCGGCTCAGTGGTGTGGTGTGGTGTGGGCAGTGCGACAGCGGATTTCATTTTGAATACTAGGCAAACTTTTTATACCCACTTGCTAAGTTTTTCTATTTGTTGTTGTAATATTTTAAACAAGTAACGGTTACTGAGCCACAGCAACAACAACCACTGAGGCAACCACACAAAACGGACCATGGCCCGTCAACAGGCAACCGGCAACAGGCATCGACAACGACATCAACATCAACAGAGAGGCTCATCAATGGAGGCAAATAAATAATGCAAACGGCAATTTTGAGCCGCAGCTTGCCCAGGACAGCACGAGGATGGCATTGTGTGGGTCTAGGGGAGGGGCACAAAAGGTGGAACACAAGGTGTTTGCGGGACGAAGCGGAAGCGGAGGGTACGGCTGCTGCTCACACATTTGCCTGCATCTTTTGAGTCAAAGGAATGTGTTTCATGAATTTTAAATTGCATACCAAATTGCAAAAAGATTGATATCCAATCTCACGCAAGGCGGCGAACCTGCCAGCCCGCCAGCCTGCCAGCCCGACAGACGACCAGACGACCAGACGGCCAGTCGACCAGTCGACCACTCGACCCGACCAGCCAGTTGCCAGAGACAGGTTGCTATTCCAGTGGCCAGTCTACAGTGTCTGCAATTGCTGTTGCCACTGCTGCAGGTGGGCGTCTCAGGGAGGCGCGCCCATGTGGACGACTCCCAGCCAGAGTCAGCTTTAGCGACATCGTCAGCGTCAGCGTCAGAGCCACAGTCACTTGGCGACAACAAACATGCGACAACGCGTTCGCATCGGGGCAACCACTTTGACCATGCCCAAGAGGGGTGAGAGTGAGGGGCGAGGAAAGGAAAGGCAGACGAGGCAGGTCCACATTGATTGGCATTGGTTCGATAGCTGGCCAGTCGGCTACCCGCGGGCTATTTGCTAGCCACCTCAATCTCTCTCTGTATCTCTCTCTCTCTCTCTCTCTCTCTGCCTCTGTCCAGTCACCTCTTGTCTGTTGTCTCTTGCCTCTTGCCTCTTGTCGCCTGTCTCCTGTCTCCAGTCCTGTTTGGCCTTCCGTGCAGAAGCCTGCGCACACACATTTAAAATGTATGCCTTCCGTTTGCTCATTTCAAGCATCGGAAAATTGTGATTTGTGACTTAATGTATTTATATAAGTCAACGTGGCAGGCAACTGTGGATAGGCAAACCAAATGGCTTGTGGGGTTGCGTTTCCAATTGCCGATGCTGCATGCAACTTACCAACTCTCCAGCTATCCAACTGTCCATCTGTCCAGCTGTCCATGTGTCCAGCTGCTGTTGCAGTTGTACAAACTAATTTTATATGTAAGTGGTGTAAATATAATTTTCTGGACATGTCTGTCCCACTCTCTTCACTGTGTGTCTCTCTTTTCTGCCATTGGCATTAATTTGTAAAGGTTTTTTTGTTGTCCTCTCTCTCTCTCTTCTCTCTCTCTCTCTGTTTCTCTTGCTCTTGCTATTCATCTGATTTTTCTTTCGTTTTTGTGGTGCCTTTGAAATGGACAAATGCCAATATGTTGGCGTTGATGGTTGTTGCATTGCTTGAATGTGATGACTGTGGGAAACTTTTAGAAACGAAAAGATTGGCATGAGTTATTGTGGCAGATGAAGCCATGGCTAAAAGAGTGACATGTGTTGCAATTAAAACTTTATTGGCATTAAAACTGTAGAGTTCTGTTAGCTTAATCAAGGGTTGACTCTGTTGCTCCAATTAGATTCATTCATTTATTTATACACATTGTTGAAGTGGTTAGTTAATTATGCAATAAAGCTCTCAACAAAAAGCATAATTATAATTGCAATAAATTTGTATTTGAATATGACGAAATGTTAAATAAATTACTTATTAATATTAATATGATATCAGCATCGCAGATATGACTGATCGATAGCTCTAAATGTTATCTGAAGTCTGTTTATTTATTAACAGCGGCTGTTTAACATGCCAGTGTTGCAGTGCTTCAGTTTATGGTAGTAAAAGCTTATTATTTTAATCAGCAGATGCATCTATCGATGATTAGATATAATTATATATACAGTAATTGTGTATTCTTGAGGCATATCGAATTTCACGCTTATAAAGAAACTCTTGCCATTGCTGGAGCTGACAATTAATGATGTGATATGTGCCATAAAAGCCGACTTACACTTTGGTTTAGGCCGCATTCCAAAACAGTACTAAGTACGACACCAGCTCAAACTCAATATGCATAATTGTGTCTGCCAAGCATTACTAATTGATGTCCCGTTCTGGTCATGTCCAAACGGCAAACAAAGCGCAAATCAATCAGCTAACAAGTCAAGCCGAAGTAGTCAACGCAGCAAACAAACAACGGCCACCACAACATCAACAACATCAGCAGCAACAACAACAACATCGACAACCTGAAGCCAAAAGTAAACATTATCGCAAAAATGAATCTTGAAGTGAGACTTCGACTTTGACTTGGACTTGGACTGTGCAGTGAGGCCTACATGTATGGGCCATCATATTAATTATGTTTATAATTTGCACAACGGTTAACACGCTCTATTAATTCCGGTTGTTGGCTGTCGGTTGGTCGGTTGTTCGGTTGTTTGGTTGCTCGTTGCTGTTTGTGTGTTGTATGTTGCTTCAGGCCTTGGGGCAGGCAAGCAGCGATCGTTGCGTCCTCGTGGCGAGGCGATAAGCAAAAGCCGCAATTTACACACTTTATTAACGTATTAACGCATCGGGCACAAAAAGTTAAACAGTTAACAACAGCATGTGCTGCTAGCCGCAACTTATTGGCCAAGTTTCAAAAAGTTAAACCAACCACCAGCCGGATGTGCACTGCTCACCAGTGGGTGGGGTGCGGATTGGGTGGTTGCACCACCATCACCACCACCACTCTCTTGGCGGATTGCAGCGCACGCTCAAATGCACTTCACTTCCTTTTATTGTAATTGCATTGTAATTGCAAAATAACGGAACTTGCGACTCAAACAAATACCCGATACCGACCACCTCCTTTTCCCCCTCCCTCCCTCCGCTTGCCCATTCTCCCCGCTGCTGAGCAATTTGCCCAGGCGCCGTGTAATATACACATTTGCTTTATAATATATTATAATCATGATTATATATGCATTGCATGCGATCTGCCGCGCCATAAATCGCACCCGAGCAGCCAAAGCAACTCCCCCACTATGCAGTATCCACTGCAGTATCCACTATCCACAATCCACAATCCACAATGCACCATCCACTATCCGATTGTTCCATCCAACGTCTATCCGACTATTCCAATCTTGGCATGCATAATTCATTGCAGATCAATGGGCTGCGGCTGCGGCTGTGCCACACAAAATGCTTGGCAAATATGTTCAGGGCTGGGGGCCAAAATGGAACCAACTGGCTACCAAGTTTGGCAGGACAGAGGCCGGTGGCAGCGGTGGCAAGATCAGACTCAAACAAAAACGTGCCAAGAACTATGCAAAAATTATGGCTCATAGCGCACTTGAAATGTCGAATGAGGAGGATGTTGCAACTAGCGCGCCCTCAGCCCTCCTCCTCCACCACTTCCCCCTCCACTCTCGACAACATCCTCTCGCCATGCTCTATCGCATTTAGCCACACTAAAGAGGTTTCAATTACGGCCAGCAACGGCTATCGGCTACCGGCTACCAGCTACCGCCTACCGCCTGCCAAAGGCCCAAAGCCGTTACTAAAGTCGGCCCGAGTGGCCATCAAAGCGCTTGCTGCAAAAATTACTGTAATTCACATCACTTAGAGCGCATATTAATGGCCATCGAATGCCGTATGCCGTATGCCGCATGCTGCATGCCGTATGCCGTATTGGAGCAATGGTCCATTGCTCTGCAACGTGCAGCGTTCAACGTGCAGCGTGCAACGTGCAATGTGCAACGCGTTGTTGCAGGCAGCATTTTCATTTTCATTTTTTGCTTTTGCATATGCACATGCTACTAGACCAGACGAACCCTGCGGCCCAATTCAATCGACTTTAAGTTCAGCTCCAACAACAGAGATGGCCACGTTAAGCTCACGATGTGGAAGCCTCATCTGTAAACGAGAAACTCTAGGCAAATATCTTTAAAGCCGTGTTAAGAGTAATTAGGTTTAATGAGAGAATATATTTAAAGTAGCACAGATAGATAGATTTAGAATTGAATGAGAAATAAGGTAAATTATTGAACACAATAAACTTAGACAAAGCAGAAGGAAGAAGAAAGAAAGTTTCAATGAAGTTTGATAGCAAAATATCAGAGAAGTCTTTATAAAGTATTTTAATTTGCTAAGAATTGTAGAGCTTAGAATAATTAGAAATAGTACTAAAAGAAACGAAGATAAAGAAGATAGCATTAATCATAAAATTAAACATTCGCTGAGACTTTCAAGTAATCTACAATAAAAAAGTTGATTCAGCTAAATATATTACAGTTTGAACAGTTCTCTAAAGCAAAGTAAAGTATTATAAGAACACTTTGAATAGCTGCATTTGTATCCCCGAGAGCATAGAGAACTATCAAACTAATTTGCCATAGATATGTCAGGTGTGAAATCAGCGGAGTTCTGGGTATTGCGGGGCAATTTGACACCAATTGAATTGGATCGCTTAGGATCGTTTGTATTTGCGAGAGAGAAACAATTTTAATCAATGGCTCGCTGAATGTTTCACATTTTAGCATGTTGACATGCCACGGCTGTCAGCAGCTGACAGGCAACAGGCAACAGCTCTGAGCTCTAGAGCTAGAGCAGAGCTTGGCTCGGTTGGTTGGCCTCCAATGGCGACTCATTATGGCCCGTTGACGATGACCAACTTGGGCAAACGGAATGAGCTGCATAGTCAATGCAGGCGATGGTCTCAAGACTCCAACTCCAACTCCAGACTATATTGTTGTTGTGGTGATGATGATGATGATGATGTTGGCCTGGTCAGTGGTGTATTGGTCCATTGGCATTGGCAATACAAAGCGCGTTTCAATCGTTTGCTGCTTCAGCTGCTTCAGCTGCTGCTATTGCTGATGAAATTCCTAGAAAATGTGCACATTTCATCATCATTTTGAGACATGTGCTCCATTTTATGTTGCTGGCTCCAACTGCTGCCTTAACTGACTGACATAACTAAGTGAAGATGAATGCGCGTTGCCTGCAGCCTACAGATATCAATCATATTTGAGTTGAGATACAGTAGCTCTGGCTCTACGGACTGACTGCATCGTTGGCCAGTCTAGTGGCTAACTGGCTAACAGGCTAACTGGCTGGCTGGCTGGCTGGCTGGCAGAGTGGCAGACTGGCTCTGTGGACCAGTTGTGGCCATGGCCGTGCCATACCGTCTGCCATGAAGCTGCGCACCGGACCATAATTATATTATGTGGCATGAATTATTAGACCATATTGGAGCGGGGCTAATGCGTTTCTGGGAAATGCGCTGCAGCCATACCGAGAGACCGGAGAGGCCTGAAAATGATATTGCCTTAATGATGGTAATGACTGCATTGGTGGCAGTGCCGTCTCCTTCCTTCTTCCTCCTGCACTCTCCTCCATCCCTCGCTCTCTCTCTATCCTTCTCTTTTTCAATCTCTTTGGCCGTTTTTGTATTTACGGCTCGCGCCCAAAATTGGTCAATGTAACGTTAATTAAATCAAAGTGAAGCTTTGCTGAGAGCCAGGAGCAGTGGCGCAGTGGGGAAAGGGAGCGAATGGTGGTTAGCAAGCGTAAGGGGGGCTGAGGGGGTTTGGCATGACAAATAGATACAAATGGCTATTGGCACGTACGTGTCGTTTGCCATTAGACATTGCGTCTGTTATGCGCAACACTTGACCAGGCTGAGAAAGCGGGAGAGAGCGAGAGGAGAGAGAGAGTGAGAGAGAGAGAGAGAGTGAGAGAGAGAGAGAGTGAGAGAGAGTGCGAGCGGGGGGACTGGGAGGAAGCGTAGGCAAGCTTCGAGTATTCCATCAGCTAGCGGCTAAACAAACACTCGAATGGCGGGGGGCGTGTCCGCTGCGATACGCCCACAAATTACACAAGAAACCATGACGAAGAGGCAGAAGAAGACATAGAAGCATAAGTCATTACGGGGTCGGGGTCGGAGTCGGAGTCAGAGTCGGAGTCAGAGTAGGAGTCGGGGCTAGGCATACGCTGTGCGATATTTGCATGCATGAAGAGAAATAATGACAAGAACTTCGCCTCCAAGTTAGCCTCCAACTCCGTTATGCATAATTAGATGCGTGCTGCATGTGTTTTATGGGCGTGGCACGCCCAACACTCGTTGCCTATTCGATGCCAGCTGCGGAATATGAATGAGAATGATTATGTGAGTGCGTGAATTCATATTCGCACTCTCAGCTCTTGTCAGCAGTCAGAGCCAGGTAAATGGCATTATAATTATGGTCCGACAGCGAGAAAGAGAGACAGACAGAGAGAGAGAGAGAGAGGGAGACCTTTGGCAATACTAGAAGACCCGTAATTATGGGTTGCACTGTGTGAAAATCAGGTAAAGTGTGAGGTCTTCAACTTCGAACTGCACTTGTTCAATATGTTTACAGAGCATCTATTGTTTCCAAGTCTTTTCGATGACATTGCAGTTCGCACTAGATAAATGTGGTTTCATTTTAATCTTGCAACACTTGCAACACTTCAGCTGCCAGCGCACAGTTAAAGGGTATTAAAAAAAAGCATCTCTCGACTTGTCGAGCTGGTCAGCAACATAAATACACCTGTGCAACATTTTCACCTGTCAAGTGCAAGTCTGTTGGGTCTTTTCTTCACGCTCAGGCTGCAGAGTGACCTCTCTCGGCCAGCGACGGCCAGCAACAGCAATCAACAGCAACAAATGTGGCATGGCAGCATGGAAAATATTTATAAAATCCAACAATGCATTATCAAGCGGAAGTGCAATTATTCAACGTGCAACATTTTGCCGCAAAAGTGGGCAAGTTGCTACTGCTGTTGCTGTTGCTGCTGCTGTTGCTATTGCTGCTGCTGTTGCTGCGTATAAAACCAGCAATTTCTAGCGTCAGCAGCAGCAACAGCAACACCGGGCCAAGGCTCTAATTAGTTTTGCAATTTCCACGCGTTCGCTACAATTGCAAAGGCCCCCAACAACCCGAGTGTTGAGGAGAGTGTAGAGACCCCAGTCCAAACTTGGCCCAGGCTGTTGCTACTTAGCGTCAGCTACAACAACAGCAACAACAGCAACAGTTGCACAGCTCCCGGGGACCCTAGACAAATATGCAATTAACAGTAGCTGCTGCTGCTGCTGCTGCTGCTTTTGTTTTTGCACCATTCGTATTGAGGAAATCGAGTTGAAGAATTGAAATTGAAATGAAAGCAACAACAGAAGCAGCCAATTTGACAATCCGACAATCTGACAATCATGAAAATAGACCAACAATCTGCCACTTGGGCCACGTTGATTGCGAGCTGCCAAAAGTGCCGTTCAAACATTTAGACATATAATTTGTGGGCGTTGCCAACTGCATGAAGTCATTGTACGAACGCTTACGTTTACTGCAACCCTCCTCCGATGAGAATTGCGACTGGCAATTGCTATGTAAACTACTCGAATGTAACTGACAACAACATCAGCGACATCGACAACAACGACAACAACGACAACAACAATCGACGGCGGCAACGGCGGCGGGCATAAAAAGGTGCGTTTGCATTTCTAATGAACATGCTACGCACTTCCGCTTGCCAGCCCGCCATGAATGATGGTAGAGTCAGAGCTATTCTCATTTGCAGTTGTAGTTGTAGTCACAGTCGCAGTCCCGGGTCCGGGCCCAGGCCCAGGCCCAGGCCCAGCCCAGAGTATGACTCGCCTTTTGTATCATATTTTGCAATGCCATAATTTTGAGTCTCCGCTGGTTATGCGTGGCTGCCGCTGAAACGGAGAGTGAGCGGAGTGGGGGGCAGCTCTGGCACTAAGTATATGTTGCAAGTAGAACTTTGTAACATAAATCTTACAATCTAATTGCCCAAAATGTTAGACCCATGCCACAGACTCCATATCAGCTGGCCGTAATCAATTATCAGCATAATTAAAGAGACAGAAGTCGCGACGTCTCCTTCTATGGTTGCCACCCTCATACAAATTAATAAGCAGCAAAGCATGTTGCGATTACGGCAACAATTTACAAATTAGTGCCACATGAGGCACCGACTGACGCAGAGACGCAACGAAAGACGCAACAACAAACAGTAGCCGGCCCAGCAATTAGGCGCCAGTTTCAGTTTCTGCTGTCGCACTGGTATCTGTCTGTCTGTGCCCCTCCTCCTGCTCACCCCACTCCCCTATGCGAACCCACTCCTGGCCTGCCCTCCCCCACCCTCTCTCTCCGTTTATTCTAATCGGCACTCCCGAACCAACTCGGGCGACTCGATGACCCCCAAACAGCCGGCAGCCGCATAAATAAGGCGTCAGCATTAGCGCCGACAGCGACGCTTAGCTGACCCCTTTAAATGCTCTACCCTAACAATGATATGGGGTCATATGACTCGCTAAGCATGCATGCGACAGATGAGACAGTTTTTTAGATGTAGCATGTGTAATTTAAGTAGATTATCTTCGAGTTCAGACTCTAATCATACTCCGACTTTGTGTTCTGTTAAGACTGTTAAATCGGAGTCGTTCTCTGTTAACAGTAACACTTAACAGTAGCTGAACTATGTTAATGCCAGGCAACTTTGCAGTTCTCTGTTAAACTAATAAAATAACTATTGATAGGATTACAAATCATCAATCAATCGTTTTGTGTCAAGTGTCAATTACATTGATTTGTTGCATTAAATTTTCATTATCCATACTTCATTAGTCGAACATATGTTATGCTTAATCAGCAACTCAGCACAACATTTGATAATCTATAGGGTATTAAAGCGTCGACTGTGAATCTCGATCGTAATCTTTAGAGTCGTAAAACTGAATTTACCATTTTAACGATGACACACCAATCAAAATTTAAATTGCCAACTGAAGCTGATAACATAAAGACTGTCTGTCGGGTGTGTAACGATTTGTAAGTCGACTGTAAAGGCTTTCAACACTTTCATTAAAAGACCCACACTGAGACTGAGAGACTGAGTATACTATATATTTACACATGTCATTGACATTGGCTCGAAGCGATGCGCATTATAATAATTTTTAATAGGCCATTAAATGACATTGTCTAAAATTGACAACAGCAAAATGCAACATTTGTCAGCAATTAGGCGTAAAATCAACAAATGAAATAATGTAATTTGTAGTATTCATTAGTCAGCTGGGATTGTCGATGGTCGATTGTCGATTGTCGCTTGTCGTTTGTAGTTTGTCATTTGTAGTTTGTTGTTTGTAGATTGAGCATTTTATAGTGGGATGTCTTGGGCCCGCATCTGAACTTTCTTTGGACTTCTGGTTGTAGGCGTTTGTCGATTTTAATTGCAGGTTCAGTAACCTTTACCCGGCACAGCAGGCGACACATAGCGCTGTTTAAGGCCCAGTTCCAGTCGCAGTCCCAGTCCCAGTCGCAGTCCCAGTCAGAGGCCAGACCCAGTTCCACACTCACAGTCAGAGTTAGAGTCAGAGACGGAGTCGAAGGCGAAGTCAGTGTGAGAGCCAGGCCCAGTGCCTAGGGTCGTTCGGTCAACCCTCATCATGTCTTGCAACATGCGAAATCCCAACCGGGGCCCAACACAAGCGCTCGTTCATGTCATGCCCATTGCCATGTAGTGTAATGTAGTGTAGTGTAGTGTAGGAGTGTAGGCGAGGAGGCAGGAGGGGCTCTGCTCTGCTGCTGACCAACGGCCCGCGTCTAATGCGGAATGTCAAATGTCAAAATATATGGTGAAAATGTGTCAACTTTCTTATCTGATTTGGTCACGCTGCTACTTTATAACGCCAAATGTGCGATTGTGTGTCAGTGTTGTTGCTGTTGCTGCTGTATGTTGCTGTGTTGCTGTTGTTGCTGTGCGTGCTTCAGCGCACAATGAGCGATGGTGCAGCAGGCGGACAAAGAGGGGCCGACGAGGCGTTGGCGGGCGAGACCTGTTTAGAATTCAATTTTCATATAAAACTAACCAGCCACGGCCCCGTTACACGTTGCCCCGCTCCACAGTCCACAGTCCACAATCCATTCCCAATCCCTTGCCCATTCCCATTCCCATAGCCCACTCCTCTACCTCTATCCATACCAATTCCTTCTCCCAGTCGGTCCAACTATATTCTGAGTACTTTGGCCTCGGACATAAGCGCGCTTTGAGTTAGTAACACAAAAGGCCATAGAGTAGATATAAATAAAGAGGAAAGTCCAGGAAGTTATAACGAATGTTGTATACACTACAAATCATAAATTTAGTGAACTATATTATTGTTTTTATTATTATAACTATTCTATTTAAGCATTTCTCCTAATAAACAAATTCGATTGTCTTTTATTCAGAACTTGAGTCAAATTGATTAAATATATTTAAATTATATATAATATATATAAGAAATTATATAAAAATACTCTACTACAAATTTATGGCAAGCAATAAAGTCAATATACCCATCTGCGTGTAGAGTATACAAATTAAACGTATTTGTTCCCAGTGCGAGGCGGTTGGTCGACTGCAAATTAGAATATTTTTCTGGGCGGCATTTGGTGGGGCGTTTAATTTATGTACGCAAGTGTTTTTCATTAACTGAAGAGCAACTGCAGCGGGGAGGAGTTAGCGGTGTTTGCTGGCGGCTTTGTCAGCTTTGATCTGAGAAGCCGTTAGCCCAAGCAGCGAGTAGTCAATGATAATAAGTTTGTCCAACTAACTGAGGGATGGGGGTATGAAGGAGAGAAACTCTGACCAGCTGCTTGTCTAATTGCTATTAAATAAATTTGATAGTAAATCTTGGCAAGCAACTCAATCTGGTTGCAACATCAGCTCAACTTGGCCAGCAGATCATCAAGACAAAGGCTGCCATCTCGTTAGGTTGGCATTGCCAATCACTCACTTTGGCTGACTGCTGCCTGCTGCCAAATTATGTAGTACCAAACGACACAGAGCTACTTAACAGACTTAACAGAAACTGAAAGATAGTCCAGGCCACAGTTCAAGTCTCGGTTGCAGTTGGAGTTGCAACCACAACACGCGCCGCAACTGACGGCCAGAGGATGGAGGAGGGGAAAACGTCAGTGGAAACGGCGAGGCGACATCAACATCGACCCAAATGAACTTTGCTTTAACCCCAAAACGTTTGACAAACAAACAGAGATCTGTTGCATCTAAAGCTGACAATCTATAAGACTAAGAGCTGGAGAGTCAGGAGATGGGAGACGGCAGTTGGGAGTTGAGAGTTGAAGGAAGAGGGAGTTGAGAGTTGGGAGCTGGGAGCTGGGAGCTGGGAGCCGGAGTCTGTGTGAGCTACTTTGTAAAATGATGTGAACCAGTTAAAGTGGCTGCTATCTGGCTGAGAAACCGCTAGCTGAGACAGACAACAGTCGAAACGACCATTTAAAGTATATTTTATCATTCATTCAGCTGCATCTGACTTGGACTTGGTCGAGCTGCTCATTATCATACAATGACATTTTGCAGCGGCAACTGTAAAAAACAGAAAAACCGAACCCGAAGCCGAAGCCGAACTAACTGCAGACTTGCCACAGCTAACCATTTGTTTTCTTTTTGTTTTTGTTTTTGTTTTTCTTTTTGTTTCTGTTTTCTATCTTGTTGTTGCAACTTAGTAAATTCCTTGCTGCCGCTGCCATTTCCTAGTTAGGTTGTGTTTTGACTGTTTTTAAGTATCTGCAAAAATTTCGTATGCATCTGATGGACAGCAACTGCAACTGCAACAGCAGCAGCAGCAGCACCAACAACAACAACAACAACAGCAGCAGAGCAAACGGGGCCAGCCAAAAGATCAGAGCTGTTTCTCTATATTTTTCCTTTTTTTCTGTTGTTGCCAGTTTTTCAGTTTTCCAGTTTCACTATAGATCGCATATGTCTATATGTGTGTGTGTCGATATGTGTGTGTGTGTGCGAGTGTGTAGTCGTACAAGCATTTGAAGCCCTTTTGAACCTTTGCATTGGCACGTAAGTAGCCGCAACAATCGCATACAGAGCACCACAAATCGATTGTCATGTTGCTGGCGTCGTCGCCATCGTTGCCAGCATTAATATACCCTATCACTAATGGGTATGTCGAATACTAAAAGTTCGTAAAGAAACTTGGATCTGAATTCCAGCTGAATGTTGCTGAAGATCAAAATATGAATCACTTAATATGATTGTAGAGCAGAGAAAGCCATCGTCAAAGAACTGAGGAAACATAATTAAGATATATACTAATAAAATAGATAGAAAAGGTAAAGGTAAATATCTAACAATCTAAATCGATTCTGAATAACTGATTTCATTCTTAAATCTGAAACCGAATAAGTATTTCAAATATCAAATATTAGTTCATGATAAGGAAACCATCACAATTAGATGAAGACAATCTTGCAGATTCGTCTTCGTTCGTTGTGATGATAAAGCCATAGAAAATAAGTTTATATCTTTATATACAAACGAGTGTTTAACTTCCACATAAAGCAATGCACTTGATTCGTTGTTAACGCTGCTTCGGTTTTGCTTTAATAGATAGTCATTTCTTGGTAATAGAGCACAAACAGTTAACAACCTTAGCGAAGCGAATAAGAGATTCGACTTACCAAATATAGTTTTGGTTTTGTTTGGCTCGTTTATTGTTGCTGTTGTTGCTGTTGTTGTTGTTGCAACGACATATCTGTCGTATAGCGCTTTACAAATGATCAACACAGATACTGGCTGACTGGACGGCAGCTACTGCAACTGCAACTGCAACTACGACAACAACAGTTGCCGTTTGCCGCAGGCAACAACTGCAGCCGAAGCAGCAGCAACACACAGTCTTTGTACGTGTGCAATATGCCCGCTGTTGTTGCTGTTGATGTTGCAGTTGCAGCAGTTGCAGTTACAGCAGTTGCAGCTGTTGTTGTTGTTGTTGTTGTTGCTGTTGTTGCATTCGCTTTTCCCAGAGTCGCGTCGCTTCTTTTTGCAACGCGCGGATCTTAAGTAGTTCGTGAGTTGAATAACTTTCAATTGAATTGTAAAGTAAACATTGTGTGTCTCGGACACACCCCAACAGCAGCAACAACAGCAACAGCAACAGCAGCAACCAGCAACAGCAACAGGGCTGCCTTTTGTTTCGCCAGCAATTCCAGAGAGACGAGCAACAGCGACGCGGGGAAGCGTGCGGCACAAAGGGAGCTGGTGTGGGAGGCTGTTGGCGCATCGTGATGTGGCAAGCAATTTAAGGATTGACCCAACTTTGTCCCTATCTTCATACATCCCTCTCCCGCTCCCTCTCTTTCTCCTTCTCTGTCCGTCCGCTTGTGCAATCGTTTAATTGTCATGCATTTGGTGCATTTTTCTCAGCTGCCCGCATGCAACCTGCCTGAAACTTAATATGGCCTCAGCAATTTTGATAAGCATAAAATGCAAAACCTGCTGCATAAATATCGAATTTCAGAGCCGTCGCAATGTCGTTCCGCCGCGTCGACGATTGTCAATTGAACGCAACCAGTTGCATAAACATGGCAAAGAAATTGTCATGATCAAAATGTGATATTAAACGTGGCAATCCAAAGTAGGGGAACTTGTTTCCCCCCACACACACTTGCCCATTCCCATTCCCCTTGCCATTCCCCTTGCCATTCCCATTCCCATTCCCATTCCGTATTTGTATTTGATTTTATTTGCCTAGAAATTATCGTGGACTGTCGGTCGGTTCGCTTTGGGGAATTGTCTCCCCGTCCGTCTCTGCTCGCTGCGCCTGTCGCATAAATAGCAATTTTCTGGCATTTCATTTGACATTTAATTGAGATCGTAAAACTTTGTAAAGCTCTTTGTTGGACATTAACTGTCCCTGGCTAATGTAAGATCTTTTGCTGCTTATCAATGCACTCGACGGCGACAACAACAACGGCAGCAACGGCAACCACAGCAACCACAGCAACAACGGCTACAACTATAACAAATTTGTTTGCCTCGTTTATGGGACCGGTCCTTGCCCAACTGTTTCCCTCGCTCTTTAACACTCGCCCCCCCCTCCCCTTGCTGCTTGAGGGACACCCTTTGCTCATCAGTTGCTTAGAGTTGAAAAAAGACTGACAGTCTATGCAAGAGAGTAAGTGGCTCACAGTAGCAACCACGCATCTGCGTGGACAACAGCAGGAACAATCTAAAATGATGTTGATGTTGATGTGTTGTTCAGAGCTGCAGTGTTGTTGCCTTCGCAGCCCACACATCCGTCCGAGAGCGCCACAAGGCATAAACGTTTTGTTGTTTTTAATAGAGCCAAGCGATTACAGGCAACAACAGCAGCAGCACAGCAGCAGCAGCAGCAGCAACAATTGCCTTTTGCCTATGCCTGGAACGCGACGAGCGCGCGTAATCAATAAATCTAAAAATAATTCTACCAATACATGTCAAAGCCGTAATAGGGAAACCATAAATTCTTTGTTGTGTCCAGCTAAAAATGTCCAAGGCACGACGGTAGCAGCCTGTTGCCTGTTGCAGTTGCTGTTGCTGTTCCATGGCTGCAACTATTAACAATTGTTGTTGCTTGCTGGCAACATGCTACGTATTGGCAATAAGTAACGCTGATTTGGCAGTTAAATGCCGCCGTTGTTGCCTGTTGTTGCCTGTTGTTGCTGCTGTTGCTGCTATTGTGGGCAGCCGGATATGCAACGGCAACATGTTACTGGCAGCCAAAACTGTTAAATGTGACACTAATATCCGGCTATGTTAGCCATTAGAAACAAACGAACAGCTACAAAAAATGGCCACTCATAATGAGCAACCATTGCTGCGGGTGCTGCAACAGCAATAGCTGCTCTCTCTCTCTCGCTCTGTCTCTCTAGCTGTAGCAACAGCAACCTAAGCAACGGTTGCTCTGTGACCGGATAATTAAAATCTATTGGAAAACTCTTAAGCATTGCCAGCAGCATCATTGAGCAACACTGCGTAAGCAACTAGTGCAACTAGTGCAACTATGCAACATGTGGTGCATTGACTAAATCTTTAGATAGCCTTAAGCTCAGCTGCTGCTGTTGCTGCTGCTGCTGCTGCTGCTGCTGCTGAGACAATATCTGGTCAGTTATCTACACGGACATGCCACATGTTGCCCGTAAGCAGCAATCATTTGTCCCTTTGTTTGTCCTTAACAACTGCTCCACATAGTCATTGTTGTTGCTGTTGCTGCTGTGTTGCTGCTGCTGCTGCTGTTC
Source organism: Drosophila macrospina (assembly GCA_035042075.1). Lineage (NCBI taxonomy): Eukaryota > Metazoa > Arthropoda > Insecta > Diptera > Drosophilidae > Drosophila > Drosophila macrospina. Next base: position 11,056,216 of record JAWNLW010000591.1, on the reverse strand, counting down.
GAGCATGGCAGTTGCAATTGCAACACAATGACATTATTGGAAACTCCTACTGCTTCGACTGCTCGTTCGGTTGGTCAGTATGCTACATGCAAAGCGCCACACGGCGCTTGTTTTTCATGCCACGGCTGCCACTCCACTAACAACGGCAACAACAATAATAATAACAACAACAACAGCAACAGCAACTGGCAGCGTGCAGCGTGCAACGTGCAACTAGCAACATGCACATCCGAGTCTGCTGCTTCGTTGTTGATCTTGATACTGTGTCATGATTTATTTTTAATAGTTTGCGCTTAATATGCGCCAGCATCCGCCAGCGACGAAGATGGAGATGCAGACGGAGTCAGAGACGCAGACAGAGATGGAGATGGAGACGGAGACGGCGTCTCCACAAGTGAGTCTACCTATGGAAGTCATCGTCGTCGTCTAGTTGTAAACAACTGGCGTTGCAGCGGCAGCAGCAACATGGCCAACATTGTTTTTTGTTTTCGTCTTCATCTGCGAGGGAGCAGGCAGTCAGCCAGCGAGTCAGCGAGTCAGCCAGTCAGCCAGCCGTGTGCAAAGTAATTGTTGGTAACACCTGCTTCTTCGCGTCGGCGTTGGTGGCTAGGCCAACCAGGCTAAGGCTGTAACTGCCACAAAACAGAGCCACAGCCACAGTCACAGTCAGAGTCAGAGTCGGAGCCGGCAGCAACCTTGGCACAGACAGGATGCATGTTTAATACGCCGTCTGTTTAGCTGTTGCTATTGCTGCTGTTGTTGTTGTTGCTGCTGTTGTTGTTGATGCTAACTGCCGCTTTGGAGCTCGATTCTACACAGCGTGGTAGTTACATTGATTCGTTGTCAGCATTGCATTGTTTTTTATGAAAGGTTGCAGTTGCCACAACTGCATCAGAAACTGTTGCTGTTGTGTGTAATTCGTTGCAATCATTTTGAAACGTCAAAGCAGCAACAGCAGCAGCAACGTGTTGCTGCCAGTCCGCAATCAGCGACATCAATAGCTTTAAGAGATCTGAAACTCACAAACAGCGAAGCTATGCCATTATTTTGCTATTATATTGACATCAATTTCTGCGCGTGCGAGTTGCTGTGCTGCTGTTGGCTGTGAGCTGTTGATGTTGCTAGTGCATTTCGTTAATTGTTTCATAGACGTTAAGTTATGTTTAGTAGCTAAAGAACTGACGCTGTTATTTCAACTGCCGCTGCGTTTACTGCTGCTGCTGCTGTTGCTGCTGTTGCTGCTGCTGGTAATTTCAATAATAAAACTACAAAACGAAAAGCAAACAGCAACAACAATCACAACTGCAACACACAGAGCACAACGACAATTGCCTTGCATGGAGTGAAAGGCTTCAATCAAAGCGACCAACAAAATCAGAGACTGAGACGTAGACGGAGCGATTGCTGCTGCTGCAGCCTCTGCTGTTGCTGTTGTTGTTGTTGTTAGTGCTGCTGCTGCTGAAAGCGGACGAAGCTGTGCCGCTTTTTTATACATTTATTTTTCTGCTGCTTTTTCGGCAGACAATGGCAATCAGCAATAGCAACTAGAACGGCCAGCAACAGCAACAGCAAACGGGGCAATTGCACATAATAATGCCCAAGCGAGCTGCAACAACAACAACAATAACTGGGAACAACAACAGTCGCGTCATGTCATAGTCACGTCAACTGTGTTGTTGCTGTGGTTGCTGTTGTTGTTGTTGTTGGCCAAAGCCAAAATCCAAAAGCTGAGGCCGCGTTTTGAGGCTGTGCATGAATCATTCGCACAGCGCGAGCCCAAAAAGAAATAAGAAATAAGAAAAATAAAATAAAACAAAAAACAAAATAAATATAAAACCAAAATAATCACACGATACTGGCGTACAGGAGTGTGCACAACAACAACAACAGCAGCAGCAACAACAACAACAACAGCAACAACACCAACAGAAAATCAAAAGAGGGCGAACCAAGCTTTGATGACTGACTGACTGTGTGTGATGTGTATGTTGTCTGTGTATGTGTGTGTGTGTGCAGCAGAACGTGGGGTGTACGGAGGGAGGGGAGGTGGTCGGCTTTGGTTGTGCGCGGTTTTTGCTTTCGATTTTTTTGTCGGCGCGCGCCGAGTGCAAAAGTCAGGCGCATGTCACGCGTATTTAAATCAATTTTATTCCTACAAAACTACACCAAAAACATGCCGAAATTGTAGGAGTATGTGCACAAACACACACACACACACACACAGACACACACACACACGCGAGTAGTTGTGCCATAAGATTAGAATGGAAAAATACATTTTTATTAAAAATTTGGTGCACATTTTTATTATAAGCGAACTACAATCAATCTAATAATAGATAGACAAGTACGAAAAAGTAAAGCAACAAATTAATCGAAATTTAAATTAAATTGAATTTCAATTTATTTCAGTTTTGAATAAGGAAACAATATTGGTAGCATTAAGAGCCACACATATACAATATATTTTCTGCTTGTCGAATTGTGTAAACTGAAACGTAGAATGAATAAAAAAAGCCAAATAAATTGGAGAAATATTATGGTTTTACTGAGGTAACCGAGTTGAGGGAGATTTACATATATAGCAAACAGCTTTTAAGCAGCAACAACTTAATGTGAAAGTAAATTAGTTACTTAGTGAAAAGACTGTAAAATTGTTTAACATATTCAGATCTTACTACTTGCAGTAGTAATACTACTAACTATAGTATGCTCTGCCAATACGAAAAGAGTTAATGCCACAAAGGAAATTATAAAGTCAGAGTACACTCTCTCAAATTCACACTTCGAGTGTGTGGTGTGTGTGTCTGGAAGTGTCTGTTAACAATTTATATGGCAGCATATTGCGATAAAATGAAGGCAACAAAGTTGCGAATTATTGCTGTTGTTGCTATTATTGTTGCTCGCTCTGCATCCCCAAGGCGTAATATAGTTAATTTTGTTTCTTTTCTTCTGACTTTATATCGCGCCGTGGGTGTTTTTCTTGCATTAATCAAGTTTATGCGAATTTAAGTGTTGCTGCTTTTTGCCCATCGATAGCAACAACAACAAACAACTGCGTTTGAAAGTGTTTGCTGTTGTTGTTGCTGGCAAAATTAAAACAGCAATTAAATGGCCAAAACCCAAACACCGTCAACGCCTCTAACCTCAGTCCCAACAGCAGCAGCAGCAGCAATAGCTTCGACAACAGCAACAGCATCGATGTCGACGTCGACGTCGACGGCAGCGTCAGCGTCAGACTGTGCATGGCAAATGAGTTGCAACTGAAATTCAATTAGCTAACAAAATTCCATTTCGGACCACAACATGGACACAGCCACAGCCGCAGCAGCCACAACATAGCAACAGCAACACCAACAGCAGCAGCAACAACAACAACAACAGAAAAGACAACAATATCAACATTGGCTAAAAACTTATAAACACTTTGGGGTAAAACACGCCGCCCTCTCTGGCCCAAGCCAAGCAGCAACCACTTCTGGCCAACAACGCATCAACGCAGTTTGGTCAACAGAATTTTGGGTTTTGAAAATTGAATTAGATGCAGCAGACCGTGTGGCAGACAGACGGACAGACGGACGGACAGACGGAGAGAGGCAGCAGCAGCAGTCGCTGGCTGAGATAGAGACGCCATGCGGCCATTTCATCAACCTTGTCAAAGTTTGCCAACTCCCACGCTGCATTGCTCCTACACATACACTCCCGCCTTTCCCTCTTCCGCATTACCCCCTTCCCGCAGCGTTCCCCGCCACCCACAAGCGCTGCAATCTGCCGTCAATATTAACTGCATTATTGAGCATTGCGGCCTGCCACAAACATGTAATTGAATTGCACCCTTCCGTCCATCCGTCCATCTGTCCATCTGTCCATCTGTCCTCCTGTCTATCCCTTCATTTGTCCAATTGTCCGTTAGTCAGTCATCGCCTCTGTTATCCACAATATTGTTGTTGTTGTTGTTGTTGTTGTTGCCCTTTGGGGTTAACCCATCTCGAGAGGTTGCAAGTCGAGGCTGCCTGTGGACGGCTGCTTGATTTGTGCTGCGTTTTTCGACTGCGGCAACTGGCAACCCCGCCTCTCCGCGGCTGCCGCGTAGCCCCCTCCTCTCTGCTCTTGAAAACGCCAAATTTAATTGTTCATCGCAAAATTGTGCGGTTTTAACGCTAAATTTAGAATTATTCTCATTGAAATTGCACAAGTCAGCGGAATTTTGAGATTCACATTCTAATTTGCAAATTGCAGTTAACTAAATTGAAGTTTAGTTAGTTTTTAAATATTGTAAGGGATTTGTGGAGATTTGTTTTGGTATTTACTTAGAGTTAATTAATTCTTAATTGAGTCTACGATATAATTAAACAAGTATAAAATTTTATTTCTTACTTAATTTAGTAATATATTAACTCAAGTATAAATAACTATAATCAAATATCTGCTAAACTTCTACAATTGAAAGTTTTAGCTATTGATTAAGTTTGAACTGAAATTTCGAACTGAAAGCTCAAAACTTATTGCAACTCTTTCATTAAGTAATAAATAATTTTACAGAAATTACATTAAAATTTGCATTTAGTAGGCAATTGTTGAAAACTGATTTCTGCTGGATAGTGTATGCTCGATGCCATAAATATTCTATTCCCAAGTTCATTTCTATATGTGTGCGTGTGTGTGTGTGTGTGTGTGTGTGTGTGAGTAAGTGCTCTGCTGCTGCCACAAAATATCATATCGTATATAACGCAAAATTAAGCCAATTGCATTTGATGCATTTACCGAAAACAAATATCATTGTTGATTTATTGTTGAATTGTTTGTTTATTTTGTTGTGTTTGGTTTTGTTTTGTTTTGTTGCGTTTGTGTTTGGTTTTATGGCCCCTAAGTGGGAGCTGCTTACCATGTGCTTTCCATTTTGGCCAATGAAAATGTTTGCGCTATTCAATTATTGCTATTGCTGTTGTTGTTGTTGTTGTTGTCGTTCTCATTGCTGTTGTTGCCTCAATTACAAAATGCGCTTATCAGAGTTTGAGACGGTGGCCTCTGTCGTTGTTGTTGTCGTTGTTGTCGTTGTTGTCGTTGTTGTCGTTGTTGTTGTTGTTGCTGCTGCTGCTATAATTCCTCATTGTTAGTTGTGCTTAATGATTGGAATTGTGACAACAATGAAATCATTTCAGTTTTGCCATTAAGTCATCAATTTAAATAAATAGAAATTAAAATGAATAAATATTGTATATGATGTCCTCTGGTAATTGTCAAATGTGTCACGAACAATGCGAACCGCAGTATTGATAAGCACGTGTTGGGGTTCAAATTCTCGGGTCAACAAGGAAGCAAATGACACGCCCTATCCCCCCTCCCCGCTGGCATCATCGACATAATTCTATTGTTTAATGCGAAGTCAACTGCAAGTATAAAGCTCATTAAGTGTGATTGATCAGATAAGACAGCTGTAACTAAAAGGAAACGTTATTAATAATTAATGATATTCAATATTTATTAAATACTAAGAGACTCATAGAATCGCATTTCACTCCGACTCAAGACTCGGAATGTAGGACATTCTGATAAGATTCAATAACCTACTTGAAAACAATGAAACATAGACCAGATTGAAAGTCTATCAGTGAACACATATATATGCACATATACCCCACTTGAGGTAGAGTATATAAGTAATAAACTTTATTTGATAATTAACAATCGTTTAGCTCATATCACAGGTCACTGGGAGCACTAGTAAATAGGCGGACAAATTCTGGCTGACAGTTCTATGGATGAGGAAGGAGACAAGGGGTATCAACGGGATCAATGCACTGTCAAAACACACACACACACATTACGCATTGGCAGCTTGGCCAGTACAGCGATCATACCCTTTCCCAAAGTCTCCCAACGTTTCGGCTCGCGTGTCCAGTTCTTCAGTTCAGTTGAACAATAGTTTGTCATCATCTCATAACGCATGCGAAATATCCACATTTTCACTATAGGTTTGGAATTTAGAGTGGGTAGAGTAATCGTGTATTTGTATGTTTATTTATTTATATTTTTTTGTTTGTATATATAAACACAGGGTATTAATTTAACAAATATTGTTAGTATTTGAAAAAGTGTAAGAGCAGAACTTGAATAGAATACTGAATATGGAATTTTATCCGAGTCCCGACTACAACTCGAAGTACAACTGGAATATCAGTGCTTGGCCAGCTACGTTGCCAGCTGTATCCAACAAAAAAAAGGCTGAATACACATACAAAGTGGCGGGATTCAAGCTAAAAATGTAACCCGACCTCGCTCTCTCTCTCTCTCTCTCTCTCTCTCTCTGGTTCTGTTAGACTAAATGACTTAATTTTAATTTGCAGCGACAAATAATCAATTTGAAACTGTTTGTGCAAAGTCTGACGCTTGATGACATGATGTCCAGTCCCTGGCAGATGTGTCCACATCTCCGCCAGACACACATCCAACGGAAAAAACAAAGCAAACAACAACAACAACAGCAAAAAAATACTGAACATACAACAAATGTTACTCAAGTAAAATGTTTGCATTTGCATTCATTCTAAGTGCAGAACCCAGTAACGAATGAGTGTGAGTGCGAGTGCGAGTGTGAATGTGAGTGCAGTTGTGAGTATAGTCACAGTCATGGGCAACTGTACCCAACTGATAGCGTAGGCTCATCGATAACAACAATCGCCCATTGGACCATTGGGGGCCATTGGACTGCAGCTGGGAACTGACAACTGGCAACGGGCAATGGGAAGCGGGCAGCGGGGAACGGGCAGCGGCAACTGGCAACTTGGGGCAATGATAGCGGCAGGGACTGGGCTGTGGCACAAGCCGTTGTCGCTCCACTGATAACATTTGGCAAACGCAAATGCAAACGCGTATTAAAAATGCCCAAAGAGACATCATCGAATCGCACTGCATGATGAAGAAGAAGAAGATGATGATGATGATGATGATGATGATGTCGATGCCAATGCCGATGCCGAGTGCAATGCCCCTCGGCCGTTGACTGACCAGCAGCAACACAGCAGCAGCAGCAGTTGCTGCCGCTGTCTCTTCGTTCTCGGCCATTCATTTGGCCCGGCAAACATTTGCACTGGCCATTCTCGGTCAATATAGACAGATTTCCATGCAAATTTAATACGCAAACATTCGGGGCGGCCCTAGCCAAATTGAAAATCTCATCTGTGCAAAGTGGCCGACAGCCAGCCAGGCAGGTCAATGAGAGCCCTGGTTAAGGGGATGCGAAGGGGGTAGCACCTGCTGCCACTTGCCACTTGCCCCTTGCCGTTTGTCGATTGCCGTTTGCCGTTTGCCGCTTGCGCATTTTAAGCAGCTGGCTAACGGTAAGGCAATCAATTATTGGCCCGTAAGCGCGATTCGTGGACCTCACACCGCATCCTCGCTCACATCCACATCCACATCCACATCCCTATCCATATCCACATCCGCATATGCATCTCTGGCGGATGTGCTAAGCGCGCTGCCAATTTAAAATACAAACAACATGGTCCAGAGAGACGCGTCTATAGTGGGAATCAACTTCTCGACTGACTGCATCCGTTTCCGCCAAAGACTCCCTCTCTGCCAGTCTCCCCCGCTGTGTGGGTGCATTGATTGTGGGCGGCTCAGGAGTTGCTTAGCTTGTTGAGGCGTGCAAAAAGGGGAGTGAGAAAGGGAAAGGGGGCACGGCAAGTGATTGGCATTGCCCTTGGGCTAATGCAACATTAAACAAATCTAAGGCCTCGGGCAACATTCGCTGCTTAGTGCAAATTTGCACAGGGATTTCTCCGCTCTTCACAGAGCTGTTGAAACAGCAACTGAAATGAGCTCGTAATTGCCAGACAAATGGGAGTTTACGATAAATAAATGGCTTCTTTTATGCAAACAGATTGAATTAATATTAGTTTTACTTGGGAATTGCATGCGAGGAATGACATTGCCTGAAATTAGCAATTTATAGAGAGGATTCATTATGTGATCAATTGAATGCAGTTCGCAGAGCTTTAAGCCGTTTATCGAGGCGTATATCATGTACTTATTTACTTATAATTATCATGTTTAATTACCAGTTCAAGTTAAGGCCATTGTCAACTTGTCAACATAGCTTCCGGCCATGAATTTCTGAGAGAAATGTAAGCTTTCATCCAGTTGAAAGTCAGGCAATAAGAACTTGTTATTATGGCTTTTGTTTGACGGACACTTCGAGAAGCCTTTGGCCCGTCGAAAGCCAATTACATTAAGCCAAATGACAGCAGCCTTGGGCCAGGCCATAACGCTATTAGCCAACTGTTTGAATTGCTGTCCATTGATCATTCCCAAAAAAAAATAAAAAATAAAATACATAAAAATCAATTAACGCATTTCAATGCCGATACCTTAACTCCTTCCCCCGCTGCCCCGCTGCCCCCTGTGCCTTTGCTGCCTACTCAAGCGCTATGCATTTAAATATGGTTCGTGTGAACACCAAAACGGTTACAGGACAGCCCCTACTTGACACCAGACGCAGACGCGACCCAGGGACCAACCGCACTCGACAACGACAACGACAACTACAGCGACAACGGCAACTTCCGGACTTCCTCTGCCTCGTCTTCGCTGTTGGCGTACTCTGAAAATTAAATGCAATGACAAATGCACTCCGTCAAATTGAAAAGGGATTTCTCTTATTAATTATGACGCCGCCGCAGCCAGGACACCAGAAAAGGGTTGATGACGATGACAACATGTCGTATGAGGGACTCCGACTCGGGCTGGCAATGGGAAATGGGAATGGGAATGGCAACGCGAATGGGAATGGGAATGGGACTGGGAATACCAACAGCCAACTGTCGATTTATTTTACAGACCAAGAGGCATCTGTGTGTTCATTTCTGCCTGAGTGTGTGTGTCTCTCTCTCTCTCTCTGTCTGTGTGTGTGCAATGCACATTTAAATAATAACTCTGCGGTTGGCCGCAGCATGGCCGCCTTTTGTTTTTTTCTGCCTTTTATGCATTTTTATTATATTTCTGGTATTTTTTTTTATTATATTTCTTTTTTTATATGTACAATAAATGTCATCAGCTGTAAGCGCCTGCGCAAATTGCTTGCCGGACTTAATCCTTTATGGGTTTCCTCTCGAATTCAATTATTCCAAATGAGTTGCCAGCAGAGAGAGAGAGAGTGACAGAGATCGAGAGTGAGAGTGAGAGAGGGAGAGTAGCAATTCATATAAATAATGAATTTAATTCCCATTGACATTCAGAGCCCAACGGCTCTGTGCAGTAAGCGACGCCTTCAAATCATTCACTTCGAATCATTACTCAACACTGGAAGCGATAGAAGATGATCTCGATGCGATCAAAAAATTGATTGTTCCGCAATATTTCAACGTTCGATTGTCTCGAGTAAAATGCATTTGAATGGCTCTTGAGCATTGCCACATCATTTGGCTCGCCACTCCGTCAACCTGTCATGTTGCATGTAATTAAGCGATTAAAAGTATATTTGAATTTGTTTCTTCATTTGTTTCTGAGCTTTGTTGGATTGGGCGCTACACTGTTGCTTGCTGCTCCGCCGAATGGTGAATGGTGAAAGATGAAAGTCTTTTGAAGGCCCCAGTGACAGCATAATTAAACCCGCCGTTGTTGTATTGTGGCTGTCGCCTGGTTTTCTTTTCTATTTAAAGCGCTGAAAATGCTTTTAACAAGTTTCTTCACCAAATTATGCAGATGAGTAAAAGTTGTCGATGGTCCCATTTTTTTTTTTTTTGTTGGAAACCGAAACTAAACAGATGCCTGTTAGATATTAACAACGAGCCACAGTCTCTCGGCCGTGTTGGCCGAGGTGAGATTAGAAATGTACATGATCCATCATTCTAATTAGCTGCCTTTGTGTTACTTTTCACTCGAGTGATAAGCAACGTCTCTCAGTACGTTCTACGTATATTCGTATATCCGCATCGTCTGAAAAAGTAGGTTGTATATATATTTCATTTGATAAGCCAACTAGTTATGCTTATATATTCTGAGATCCCTCGAAGAAATTCTCATAAATTTCTGGCGAAAATTGACAAAACTGAGAGGCCATAAAAATGTATATAAATACAAATTGAAATGATGGAAAATTTATGAAAATTTAAATGAATTTAGTGACCATTAAGATGAAAACATATTTAAAGAAATAAAGTTAATGGAAATCGGGGAACATAAAGCTGCACATAAAAGTAACTAGAAATGTGGAATGAATGTTTCAGTGAGATAAAAATAAGTTAAAGCAAAGGGTATCAAATTGTGCATATAGATAACCACACTCTATTAGCATAGTTAATTTATTACAACCTTTAATACAATTTATCTGATATTCTCTATAAACAAAATGCAGCATTTTATTAAAAATTCAAAATTTATTTGATTTCTTGTTTTTACAGGGTATCCCTTAGCAGAGCATTGCGTAGGGTTCAATGCATAATAGCTAAATTAGCAGTGACCATTAATGCTGCTCCCCGCCACTTCCTGCTCCCCTCCATGCAACACTCCCTGCCCAACAAGCGACTGCACCACATTTGCCTAATCCCCGCTGCTGTTCCCCTGCCTTGTTATTGTTGTTGCGACAACTTTGTTGCTATTGTTGTTGGCCCGATGTCGTGATCAGCCAGCCAGTTACGAGTACACTCACAGTCATTCACTCAGCCAACGTAGGGAACTCAGGCGACCAGCGGGCAAAGCAGCGAACGACGCAATGTTTGGGTGTCAAATTGATAATCGCGTGAGTTGTTATCACAACAACGTCCCACACACACACACACACACACACACACACACACACACATGTACAGGTGTTGTGCATGTTGTATAAAATGCATTAGCTGGCCGTCGCCACATTTTAATGCAATTTACAAGTCGAGGGGTTGCCAAGTTGCCAAGTTGCCGAGTTGCTTGAATTGAGCCAACTTACCAATTTGACCGCGTGTGTTGCGTGTGTGTGTGTGTTGGCTTTTGTTGTAACCCAAATATTGCAATATTGTTAAATATATATACACATATATATATACATATATATATTTGTGTATAAAATGTACCGTTTGTTCGCATAATTTGCTATCGCTGACCGTAAATCGCTTGGACATGGCCAAAAGCCCATTGAAGCGCGCCTGAACAACAACTACTTTCCACGTTCAAGCTGCCTGAGCTGACTGTCATTTGGAATGGGCAACACTCAGTACACACTCAGTAGCTGGTAGCTGCTAACATGCACTGTGGTCAGTTCTTGGCTGAAAGGGGTTGGCCAAAAAATATGCTGTGTTGGTTAAGGGCGCTCGGTTTGGCGTTAAGCGCGTTTGTTTGCTCACATGTCCGGATGAAAGGTGCAGATAAAACGCAATTACATGCGATTATCACGAAATATGTAGCAAAAATTATGAAATGTATAATTTACAGTTACAGAGCTGCTGTCTCTGTCCTGTTTGCATGTCTGTCAGTCTGTCAGTTTGTCTTTAGACTGTTTTTTGTGTTGTTGTCGCTGCACTCGCCTGCCGATGCACTTTTCAAACATTGACGACTTTGTTGTTGTTATTGTTGTTGTCTTTCAGCTTAGGGTGTGTGCCAAACCATAAAAATGTTGTTAAACACAAGGCAGGCACACACACACACACACACACACACATCCGCACACACAAAGTGGCTGTGCGTGTGTCGCAGCTTTTGTTGTGTGCATAAAAAGCAAACAAAATTGATTTGAAAATTGCGCGAACAGTGAACTTAAACCACAAGAGGAACAGCAACAACAATGGCCAGAGTAATGCATATATTATGATGACGACAGCAGCAGCACAACACAACTTCACAAATATAAACAACAACAACAACACAAATACAAATACAAATACAAACACAAACACAAACACTAAAACATGCTGGCGCACTAAAAATATGAAACATGCGCGAAAAATAAATGACTTTGTTCGGAAAATTTCTTTGCAGTGCCAGAGCGATCACTCACTCTGCGCAGTGCCAGTTCCAGTTCCAATTCCAGTTCCACCCATAATGCCATATGCCACACAAGCACACACACACACACACAAACACACATGTCCGTGTCGTTCTCTTTTTATGACGCTCGACATGTTTATTTTGGCTTAAATGTTTTGGGTGTTGTTAAAAACGGAAAAGTAATGTGCAAATAACGGTGCCCATGCCCATGCCCATGCCCGTGTCCGTGTCCATGCCCATGTCCGTGCTTGTGCCCTCAGCACAGCAATCTATCAAGTGTTAATAAGCGGGCTTCATATCCAGATAGTCGTAGTACTTGTTGGGCTCCCAACAACCGGTTGTTAGTAATATGCACTTGATAATGCCGCCACCAGTTGGAACTGCAGCAAGACGTATTGAGTATTTGGCCAACAATTGAGTAGTTGCAAGTTCAAGGAAATCGATTAGCATAATACAGATACAAGATACTGTAGTTTAGCACTGCAAAGTGTTGGTAAACGTGGCATATACGAGTGTTGTGTAACTGCATATGAAGTTCTTAGCTTTGAAGTTAGTTTCATTCAGTTGAAGTGACCTTTGCCAATTCCCATAACTGTAGTGTAAGCAAATGTGGAGTACACTTCAAGTTAATACAGTTAGCTTTCATAGTAAATCAAGTGTTGGTAAGCATTGCTGATAAGAGCGCTGTGCAATGATAACTGGCAACTGGAATTCCCAGAAGTCCCAGGTCAGTTTCAGTCGAACGAATCGAGACTAAAGTTAGTTTCAGCTCAAGGCAAAATAATAATAGAAGATAATAGAAGCGTGTTACTGAGAAAAGACAGCTCAGTGTTGTGTAACAACAAACCTATCAGAGAGTTAAGTCGGCAATCTTATAGACATGTTTTAAGTATAGATGAATTCTTAACTCTTGCAGCTTTACTTTAGTGCTTTAGTGCATTCCTAAGTGTCATTGACATTTATAGCCCAAAAGAAAGTATTATGCAATCGCTGAGAGTATTTCTCAAGTGATAAGCAGCTGTACTTGCTTGATTTACTCTCTTTCCTATCGGTTTTTGCTCATTTCGCAACTCGAACGGTTCATTAATCTGCCTCGCCTGACCGCAATTAAATGCAATTCGCAACATTGTTGCAATTCTATTCAGTGTTCACTGCTTGCCTCTCTCTCTCTCTCTCTCTCTCTCTCTCTCTCTCTCCGCACTTGAGTTTGAGTTTTATTTACAGCTCTGCTCAGTTTATTGATATCTGATAACATTGTCATGAAAGTGGTTGAGTCTCTGTGGCTGTCATTGAACCACACTTGGTACCCCACACACTCCTGCCGCTGCCCCACTCTTGCCATGGGCTATTTGCATTCTGTATCGGATATTAGGCATTGAGTATTGGGATTCAATGTGCGCTTGTCTCCGCTAATCGGCTTAGGGGCGGTCGAAAGCCCCTTTCGGCCATGTTCGGCCTCTTCGCAGTATGTGTGTGGCTCTCAGACGGCTGCTAAATGGATTTGGCCGTTTTAATTAGCAAGAAATGCGGCAAATGCAAAGTCATGTGGATTGCCATAGCCCATTCCTCTCCCTCTCTCTCTCTCTCGCTCTCGCTCTCGCTCTCTCTATTGCACTTGGGGACATTGGCATAGGTGTGGCAAGGGCCGCAACAGCTTTAACTACCAATAATAGAGCCTGGTCGATTGCAACTGCTGTGAGTGCGTTTTTGCAATTTTTGGCAACAACTTTTAGCGTATTTCATTTACGTTTTGGTTGTTGTTTTATGCATTCCTCCTTTTGGCAGAGTCGTCGTCTCGTATAAATCAACTTTTTGTCATGCAAATTCGCTAAATAAAATACGGCAAAAGAGAATTTCGAAACATTTATGAACGCCACAGCAATGACCTGTGTCTCATAAATCACTTTGATTATTATTTAAGTAAAGCCAAATAAAATGAAAAACTTAGTTACGCTTTGTCCCCCTCTCTCTCTCTCTCTTCCTCTCTGTCTCTCTATCTGCTTATCAGCTGTGGCAAGAGCAGCTGCAGATGCTTTTTAATTTCTCTACTTTTTTATGAATTCCATTTTGCAAAATTCAATATTATAAATATCATAAATATGTGTGAACAGAAACCAACAGCTGCAGCTGAAATCGAAATGGCAATGGAAAATAGAAAATGGAAAATGGAAAACTAAATATTTCTTACTTTGAGAAATGATCTTGAGATCTTGACTACACGACATGTTCAATAAAGAGCATCGTAAAAAATGAGTCTGGATTATTAAGACTGGCGAAATGTTTTAATATTCAATAGTAATTGGACCCAGGGGAGCTGCTATGCCTGGGGGGAATAATCAAATGGGAAAATTGGCCATTTTCCGGTTAGATTTGCGCGACAACAATGTCTATTTCCGCATGTTGTAGCCAAGTTAACAATGTAGTTGAATTATGAGATTATTGTTAATGCGAACACAAGTATCTGACGACCGACAAACATCAATACTTAACATTACTTACGTTGTTTATTTATTTATTTATTTTTTTTGTTTGTTAATAATTTTCGCTTGCTTCTAAATTTGGTTTCTTCTTTCATTTGTTTTTCAAACAATTTGAACTTGACCTTCATAATTTCAGCGTCTCATTTGTCGCCAGCTTGTAAAAATGGTCTATTAAATATACCTTATAAAGCTATATATGACACGTATGTGCGTGTGCGTGTGTGTGTGTGAGCTGCATGGGTTGTGACAAAAGTTTGCCAAACTTGGACACACAGCAGTCGGCAGATTCCAAGGCAAATGCCTTGAACACGCCACCAAAAATACGCTGAAGCAAATGACTAATATTTTAATGATTGATGTCTACATTTATGCTCTTTTTTTCGTGTTGATTAAGTGTACAACACATACACACACACACACACACACACACACACACACACACACACACACACACACACACACTGCGATCTCAATTTGTTGGTCAGTTTAGAGAAAGGAAATTATGAGGAAGCATTTAAAGCGCCAACTTATAGGCTATATGCCACATAGAGCAATAGCCAATGTGTCACACACACACGCACACACACACTAGCATAAATCATAAATGTATGAATCTTAAACAGTTGTCAGTCAGCTGGCAGCGTCATAATTTATAATCAGTTTGCTTTTCAAGCTGACATTAAATTTAAGCAAAAAAGCAACAACAAACGAACAGCAACAGCAACAATAACAATTCTCTTGTCAGCTTGTCCGTTGCATATGTGTGAATAATTCTTTTATATCTTTTTCTGCTTTTTTTTCTGTTTTTGTTTTTGTTTCTGTTTTTGTTCTTTCTTTTATATAATTCTAACATATTTTTTCCGCAGTTTTTATAGATGTTTAAATGAATAATGTTTTCGTTTGTTTCGCTGTCGTTTTTTATAATACAGTTTTTTTCATATTTTTATTTGAATTTTTGCTTTATTTCTTGCTTGCTTAATTTTGTTGAAGTGTTCATTTTGTTGTCATGTTGTTTCCATGCGCCGCGCTGAGGTGATTTACTGCGTTCTGATGCCAAATCTTCCGCCTGCTCTCGGGAGGTAGCAAAAAAAAAGTAGAAATAGAAAAGACAGAAAAAAAAAACAAAAAGGGAAGAAAAGCAACGATAAGAACTGAGATGAAACACAACTGAAGAAGACCTGCTAATTGAGATTATACGTAGTGTTCTGAGCACACACACACACACACACACGCACACCCAATGATCTCAACTTGTCTTCGATATGGTGTCCTATAAACATATGCGCGTATCTTAAGTCGATAATATATAACTGGACAATAACCTTTGGACGAGCACGCAGTGTGAAGGGAGGGGCGGGGGGCTTGCTTTAACTAGTCACCTTTTTAAAAATGCTCAAACGTTTGCTAGTATATCTTTAATCTCTTGAAATTTATGGCTGAAATCTTTTCACATTTAAAATCAAGATTCAATGGCCGCTTCCTTCCACCATGTGCTGTGTGACTCCGACTTGAGCTGTTCCCATGCCAGGCAACAGAAAACAGTTAACAGCAAACGGATCACCAAATTAGCCAACTCATTTTGTTTAGCACAACGCCAGCCATAAATAAAATTAATTAACAAACACAGTCCAAACCAAAAAAAGAAAAAAAATGTTAAAAAATCAAAATAAAAATAAAACAACGAATCATGCTTGCAGTTTTTTTTTGCCTTTGTGTTTTCTCTAAAATTTATTTTATTTAAATATCAATTTTATAAATGTCTTCATAGTAAAATGTTATCTGATTGAACAATTAATTAGTATAGCTTTGTGTATTTATATATATATGGATACATTTATGGATACCCTGCCCAGTTTGCATATGCAGCTAAACTATTGAACAAAAGGAAGATATTTACTTACTTTATTGTGGCCAATAGAAATCTGCATAGATTGAGATCGAAATTAATTAAACATTAGGAGAAGCGATGATGTAGGCAGTCGGCACTTCATCATATCAAAGGGGATATCAATTTCCATACGTAGGAACACCTATCTCACACTTGGAAAACTCACTCTCCCTCTCTTTCTCACTCTCTCTCTCTCTCTCTGTGTGTGAATCTCTGTCTCTGTCGACACGTGCAGGAGTCAAGCAAAACTGGAAACATTAAGAACCGCAACGCACTGAATAAACAACAATGAGAATGAAACCAACATTTCGATTTGGCTAAACAAAACAAACCTCGCTCTACGTCAGATGCCAGCAGCGAGTAAGAGAAAGAGAGCGAGACAGAAAGAGAGAGAGAGAGAGGGAGCGAGAGCGATCTAAGTGGTTCAGCAAGTTGACAATTTCATATGAAATTCAATAAAATCACATTAAATACGCGACAAAAATGCTAATTACTAAGAGGGGAACGCTTTCGAGGGCTCCAATCGTGCGCCTATCTGCCACATAAATTGTCGAAGAGGCCGCCACAAAAGTAGAAAAACTAACTAACGAAATGGTAAAAACAAAAAATAGGAAAAAAATAGAAAAAAATTAAATAAACGACAAACTTGGTAGTAGGCGCAAAAACAACAACTACAACAATAACAACAACAACAACTTGATGCAAATATAAATATATATAGGAAAAAAACACAAAATTGTAGTTAGGTGTGGCATTTCAAATGGTTCGACGCCTCGCAAGTGACGCGGGCTTCTATTGTTGTTGTAGTTGTTGTTGTTGATGGTGTTTTTAACGGTGTTGTTGTGTGCTGCTGCTGCTGGCTGCTTGCCCAGCCGCAGCGCAGTCCCAGTCCCAGTCAGAGTCACAGCCTGAGAGAGACTTCAACTTAAGGAAAGAGTTGGATTATGAACGACTGAAATATGCAAATGTATCTACAAGTCTCACATATGAACTTATAAATACATGCATACACACACTTATCTATATATGTATGTGTCTACACCTCATATGTGTACAAATTTATACAGCTTCGTGTGGTTGTTGCTGTTGTTGTTGTTATTGCTCTTGTGTATATTTTTCACTCGTATTTTTTCTAAATTGCTTGAAAGCCGCATTTGCATAAAAAGGGTTGAGTAACTGAAGATTAACTGGCAGCAGCAACAACAATAAGAACAACCACAACAACAACAGCAACAACGACAACAGAAGCAGCCTGAGACGGGCGGGGCTTCTTTGGACAGGGTGGGGCACCAACAACGCCTCTGGCCAAGCCGCAAAGCAAGAACTAAACTCATTTTTTGTGCATAAGATAAATTTACTAATAAATAAATAGTTATTTATTATGTTATTTATAATCAACAACCAATCATTTACACTACACATTCTCACATCATTTGCGATCGGAACGGGAATAAAGCTGCTCAGTTAACACAAATGTGAAAAGTATTCATAGCATTTGATTTAGTGACAAGGCCCATAGAATGCTGCGAGTGTTAACTGATACAGTATTATCAATAAATTTGAAATATTTACTTTAATATGCAGATAGGCGATCTCAATATTTATAGTTCAATTGCAGATACAGAGAGAGAGAGGGAGAGAGAGATACAGATACATATGGTAGAGATGCAGATACTTTCAGCAGGCATAAATTTATCATGCTAATGAAATCGTATAAAGTGCGTCTATTGATAAGCAACCAGGCAAGCGCTAACAGGCAACAGTTAACAGATAACAGGCAACAGTTAACAGCTAACAGCTAACAGCTTAACAGGACAGACACCTGTTGCTAGGATGGCTGCAACTTGAGTGTGTGTGTGTGCTTCCTGGTTGCGAGTTCATTGGCATTTGCAACATTGAGAGAATTGCGAATGTTATTATGGAGTCGCATGTGTTGCACGTCCTGTGAACCTGCAGCCTGCCTGCCTGTCATCTGTTGCCAGCCAAAGACAAAGGACGTTCGCTGCTTGCAACGTTGGTTCGCTGTCAGAAGGTTGATGACACCAAAGTCGCGTTTGGGCCCAATGCTTTTACAGTTGCTTGAACTAGTTCCCTTAACAGGCCAACAAAGTGTGGCTCAGACTCAGACTCTGAGGCAGAGGCAGAGTCAAAGTCGAAGTTAGAGCCAGAGGCACGTGGCCAAAAAGGGGCGCAAACTTTTGTTAGCTGATTGCATAAGACTGGCAGCTGGCCAGCAAATACAAGCACAAACACAAACACAAGCACAAACACAGCTAACAGTTTCTCGTGATGGTTGTTGTTGGCCGCCTTGGCAAATCATAAAAATATTTATGTAAATTAATCATTTAACCCAAATGGGCCGACAACTATTCGAAGCCTGCTTGGAAATGCGCAACACGCGCTCTGCCAGCTAAACAGCAAAAAAAAAGCTAAAGAGCTAAACAGAAAAACAGAAAAACAGAAAAAAATCTCTTCAGCCTGCGCTGGCAGCAGTACAACAAAACAAATTATGGCGCACGGATTAGCATAAATTGTGAACAGAGGCCGGGCCTATGTGTAGGTCCAAGTCCAAGTCCAGAGGCCGAGACCCACAGCCCAAGCATAGCGTGCTTGCTTTGTGGTTTCGTTTGCTGACCTGCCAAATGCTCGTCACTTTGGCCTGCCAATCCGCCGATCGATCCAGCCCGATCCAATCCGATCCGATCCGATCCGAGGCGTTCCGAGGCGATCTCATATATGGCCCACAGTTTGATAAGCCCTCTGCGCACCAAACTCGGCTCTCGGCATTCCAGCTCCTATTTATGTCAAAATCCATCAAAGCTTATGTCGCCGACGTTGATGCAGACCGTTAGGCATACACATACATCCATACATCCATACATCCATCCATTTATTCATTTATCCATCTATTGCTACAGATACAAATGGGCGTACTCAGTGCGGTTGTTTGGCAAGTAATTTAGTTCTCGCATCTGGCTTTGAAATCGGCTTAGGTCGACGTTGCCAAACAATGCAGAGCATTTCGATTTTGGCCAAATCTGACAGTGAAATAGTATGAAATAACAAATATAAAGATACAAAGATACAAAGATACAACGATACAAATGTTGGCAGCTTTCAGTGTGTAATTCGAATTCAATTTAATGAATTACAAATGAGTTAAATGATTTGCCTGGCCTGAGATACATTCTAGCCATTTAGTTGCGAATTATTGTGGCACATTCTAAGGTTGGGGGTAATGTTTAGCCAGTTGTTTTGCCGCTGACTCAACTTCCGACGTGACAACCGGCAAGTTGGCCCCCAGGGTCTCCAGACTGTGTGTGTATGATAAGTGAGTGTATTCGTAAGTATATTTACTTGTAACTTGTAACTTTTAGCTTGTAACTTTTAGCTTGTAACTTGTAACTTGGAGCTGGCAACCTTTAATCGATGGAAAAATTGATTCTTGTAGTATTAATATATAATTGCCGTCGTCTGACGTCAGCGTTAATTACATAAATACTAAAAAAAAAGCTGAAATATAATTATAGAAAAACGAAAATAATCTCCATTTGGCCGGCACGACTTTAGCTTGGATTCGAATCTTGTATCCAATGTAAACTGAATCACTCAAATTGCACGTGGCTGATTTATTGTGAATCTATGAGTCTAATTTATTGAGTAACAACATATGCTCGAATGAATATATATATATATATATGAATACGAGTAGATTCATTCGCATGAGTCTTTTGTCGGCTTGGCTTTGTAAACCTTTTTGCCCAATAGCCTTGACCGTCGACATTGTTGTCTCTCGCTGACTAACTGGCTAACTGACTAACTGGCTAACTGACTAGCTGGCTGACTGAATGGCCCGAAGAGAACTAACCCAACTAACTGGGCCCCATTGGTACGAGTAATTAGCATATTTTGTGCTGATATGGGTCAGCATTTGTGCTGAAAACTGGGCTGGGCTGGGCCCCAAACTGAACTCAACAGAGCTGGGCTGGCCTGGCCTGGTCTGGGAGAGACTGGGGAACGGGCATTGAATTCAACTACAAAACTCAACTTGGCCAAGAAGCGTTGAAGGCCTGCGGGGCAGATGAAATGAAAAACTTGATATGTGGGCATGTGGGATGCTCTTTACCAGATTGAGATTACAATTCCAATGGAGGCAAAGAGCTATCGTTAACTCTATCGTATAGCAATAAATAAAATAAATAGCTATAAAAAATACTCACTCCTTCCGTAGACTAACAGTTTTATTAAGTTTTTAATTAATATGTTCGCTATTACAAGCGATGATTGCATTAATATTTTATATAAATAAATTGATATGTGTGTGTTTTCACTCATTTCCTGTCACTGCCAGCTGTTGTCGGTAATTACATTAGTTGTGCACAGCTTTGCGCTGCTATTACAGGGTATTCAAAATAGCCGCTCGTCAGCATGTTTAGTATACAAACTGAGTTATAAGTACGTATACTTATGTGTCTTAGTTTGTTTGCCTAATAGAAGTTTACCGACGGCCATTCGACATCAGCATGAACATCAACATCGACATCGACATCGTCATCAGCCCCGAGTCACTGTCTCACTGTCCACTTACTGTGGAAGTGTAGAAGTGGACTTAGTCAGCATTTTGGTCGTGTCAACGATTAACATTTAACGATTTACGAGCTTTGAGTTTAACTTTGTTGAAGTTCTCAGTCTCAATGCAGTCTCATTGTAGGGTTAACATTTTGGCATCAGAACACACCCAGTAAATATTTCCCTCTACATGTGTGTGTGTGTGTTTTAGTTGCTGCCTAATGTAGTATATGCCCAGCTATCTATCTATCTATCTATCCAGTAGTTGTCATTTAGTTTACTATTTACTGTCACGCTCTCAAGTGCGCTTCAAACTGACGCCGACTCTGACGCTGACGCTGACTCCGACGATGGGCTGGGCTGTGCCACATGTTGGCTGGGCTGGGCTGGGCCAGGGACCCAGATCAATTGCTCTGTTGCTGTTACTATGCAATTAGTTCTATAGACAGACAGAGAGAGAGAGTGTGGGAGAGCCTCTTCCATTCGTTAAATTCACTTTGACTGTCCAAATGGCAAACTGAATTGCAGACTGATAGAGATATGCACATACGTCTGTCTATTAGCCAACTCATTCAATCGACTCCACGCTTTTTCACAGTCAAAGACAGCAAAGAGTTCCATGAATAAAAACAAATATTTCATTTGAATTTTTTTTAAATAAAAATTAATATATTTGCAGCTTTTATTTGCAAAGTTTGAGAGTCTAATAATAGATAAATGTGTTTGTAAATTATAGTATAAGTTGAATATTTGTTTGTTAACAAATTTATTATTTATTTTCGTTCGTTTAACAAGTTTTAAGTTAAATACATAATTTAATAAATATTATATTATATTTAGATTCTGCTTACAAGTCAATTATAATTTATAATTAATTTTTTATTATTTAATATTATATTTTAATGTTGAATTTAAAGTATTTATATATATTCACTAAATTTGATAAATATTGTATATATATATATTTATACATAGATCTTCCCTATAAGTCAATTATAATTTACAATTAATTTTTTATCATATAATATTATATTTTCATTAAGACTTAGTTTAGTTCGACTTATTTCTGTTTAGTTTTTACAGTTGAATTTCATTTGTATTAATAAACTAAATATATAACTGATGCAATGTTTCCTTAATGATTCTTTTGAAGTATGAACTACACAAAGTTGTTAAAGACTTTCAGTTTTAGTTGAAATTCGGCAACAGCTCAATTGCGGAGTCTTTTGTAGCCACAGTTTGTGTGAAAAAGGCAGCTGCCTGCCCGTTGACCAAGTTAATGCTGTGCTCTCGTTGTTGCTGTTGTTGTTGTTGTAGTTGCTGTTGTTGTTGCCATTGTTTGTCAAACGTCAAGCGGCTGCAAAGTTGACTAACTTAACAGCTCCAGCCCCCAGTTCAGTAACAGTTCCGGCTGCCTGTCTCCCGCCGCCCCTTGCGTTGCTCCCTTGCCCCAAAAATATTTTCAGACCGAAAAATTGTCTCTGGCAATGTTTGTGAGGCTGGCGACAAAAACGCCGCGTCAAAAGCAAACATTTTGCGCGGCACAGTTTTGATTTATGAGCTGAAATTAAATTAACTGCTGCAGCAACGACAGCAACAACAACAACAACAACAACAGCAGCAGCAGCCACAAGAATTTAAAGCGTTGAAATGGACAACAAAATGCAATGCCCCAAGTCCAAGTTGGTTGTCCAGTTCCAGTTGCGTCGACTGACAGCATAAAAAATAAATATCAAAAAAAAAAAGGAACAAAACAAAAAAGAAAGAAATGAAAATGAAAAGAAATCAACAGAAATTGTTATTATTTTTGCTCTGTTTGCCGCTGTTGCAGTTGCAGTTGCAGTCGCTGACGAGGCTGCGAAAATTGCAAGCGGCAACATTTTCGAAGTCACAAGGAAACCAATTCCAATTGCAACTCCCATTCCCATTCCCATTCCCTTTTCCTTTCCCATTTCATGCGATAAAGTAAATATACAAAGTTAATTCTTTTTTTTTTTTGTTTCTTTTTTTACCGCTCTGATAAAAGTGTATCACGAGTGTGCGAGTGTGCGTGTGTGTGTGTGTGAGTGTGTAGTATCTGTATCTGTGCGTTGTGGCTGCTATTACTTATATTTTATTCGACGCTTATCGGCATAGCGCACAAATAAAGTTGTATGCATTTTGCTTGTTGCTATCAGCACAGCAACAGCAGCAACAGCAACAACAGCAGCAACAGCAGCAACCACAGCTGCGGCAGCTACAACAACTGAGCAACTGAGGCTGCTGCTGATACATTTGCCTCAGCTCGAGGCGTATCTATAAAATGCATATCTTTTGCTTATGTTTCTGTTCGTTTTTCGACATGTGCCTCGCAGACGAGGCGTCGTATCGGCAAAAGCCAAAAGCAGCAAGAAATGTGCGTGTGCAATTGCTGGGGACTGTCTGGGGCACTTGATGATGATGATGATGTTGCTGCTGCTGCTGCAACTCTCTGCCTCTGCCTGTGCCCTGTGCCCTGTGGTTGCCTCCAGTTTTGCTGTTTTATTGTTGGGCCATTAACTCAAACTGCGCTTGGGCTTTTGGCTTCGACTACGACATCGGCTTCAGCCTCAGCCACAGCCTCAGCCTCAGCTTCAGCTTCAACTTCAACTTCATTTTCAACTTTGGCGCGTTGTTGCACTTTTTGAAAGTCGACTCGGAACACTGCAATTTTAGCAGCATTTTTCTCTTGTATGCTACAATTTATTTTTCTTCTCATTTTCTCATTTTGTCAAACTGCCTGACTGCCCGGCTGGCTGTGTGGCTGCCTGCCGCCTGACAACGTTTTGCCGAAAGGTTTTTGACATTGCAACATTCGAAGGTCTTTGGAATGGTGCAACTGCAACTGCAACTGCAACAGCAACAACATTGCAACTCGGTGATTGCAGTTGGGGAATTGGGAATTGACTGAAATCGTACAAATATCTCAAATACTTCTCTGTTCTAGAGCATATATCTATATTGTGAGAAACTGTTTTCTCCGAGTTGATGTGAACTTTCTACACTGCCGCAATCTGCAATATAATATCACATTTCTAGAGCCAAGGGAAATGTAGGAAATCTCGTTACATACAATTCTCATTAAGTTCTAGCTTGTTCTCCGCCTCTCTCCCTCTCTCTCCGTCTCTCTGGCTGGAATGTGACCGGTGAGTATAATTATACAATTCTCTTGCTAATCAACATTTTCCATTAACAATTGTTGTTTGTTGTTGTTGCAAGTACAAAGCTTAATGTTCAACTGCAACGCATACTCATATATTCAAACAAGCCCCAAACGATTAAGAAATTGCTGGCAATTATTCCAAGCGAATATGAATATGAATATCCATTCTGAGCAGCTAATTGTGAGATATTATTTATCATTTATTTGATATTATCCTGAAAGTGTGAGGCATTTTAGTTGCGGTATCACAATTATCTCTCCTTCTCATTTACAATTTTAATATCATTGAGTTTGTATTGAAAACAGTATTTTCTCAAGTTTCTATTCTCTCTCGCTCTCTCTCTCTCTTGTTCTAAACACTCTGAAATAGGCATGATAACTTCATAACATTTGAATTCTGATATCGATAGACGCTCAATCGATTTACATATCAAAGTTTTTGTTCACTTCGTGTTGCATGTGGCAAGAAGGGAATATTTCAGTCATTATTCGTGTGTTGCACGAGTTGCAAAGTTCTCTTTTTTATGGTCGTTTAGCACTTGTTATGTTTGGCTCAAAACGGCACGTAACATTTCAGATTTTGCCAGCTATTTCGATGCGTTTTTTCGGCACGTTTGCACTGCATGCAAAATCGCTAGCGTTTTTGTGTGTGCGGTTAAAGACGCGCTCTTTTTTTTATGTGGTTTTCATTTCTGTTTTGTTCTTCTGTTGAGTTCTTCTGTTGTTGCGTTGTTCTTTTCGTTGTTTTTTGGTCTTCCAAGAGCACGGTATGAAGTTCCTACGAGTATTTAAATTGAACGTAGGAACTCTATACCTCGCTGATGGCAAAAACCAGGTAGCATATTTTGAAATTCTTCTTTCTTAACAGCATTTCCTCTTTTTTCTTTCCCAGCAACAACAACAAGCACTCACATAGACAGCTTAAAAAGATTCCAACATTTTTTCTCTTCTTCTGTTGTTTGCTTTTGGGATTTTGTATGTAAAAAGAGGAACTTGAGTTGCTTTACACCGCTCTTCGGACTTCTCCATCGTCTCTTCTTCTTTTAATAAATTGTGAATTATTTTTCATCAAAATGATTAGTTGAAGCTTTTTATTTAAAACGTTTCTCAAAAACAAAAATGATTTTGGGGAAATTTTGTATATTGCCAGTCAATTATTTATTGGCATATTTTATGACTTGATTTCAAATTGTAAATCGATTGATTTTGAATTTTTATAGCTTATTTTATGGGATTATGGCATTAGAATTTTGCGCGTGGAATTTATAGCAATTTATTTTAAGGTCAATTTGAAAATTTGTTTGTTGTATTTTATTTTTTTGGCGTAGTTGCATTTTATTCATTCGGTTCGATTCATTTCGTTTATTCGCATTCGATTTTGTGCCGCTTCAGTTGATTTAATTATTTTTTTTTTATCATTTATTGAAACACATTGGCAATTAAATGAAAATTTACTTGAACACAGCAAAAGTTTCAATATATTCTCCATTTGTATATGGCCAACGATATTGGATGGAGTTCGTTTTATTTGATGTATAATTTTTTTAACAACTTAGATTATTCTACGAAATATTTGAAAACGCGCAAAAAACCTCGCGACGGCAATACGGAGCGATTTGTTAACGTTTAGTGGCAGCTCCAAAAGCGAACTGAGAAAAACGCAGCACAGTCGCGCAGAAAATAACTCGAAATCGGGCAGCGCAGCGCACAGAGCACGGCGTCGACTGCGGCTGCGCGGCGGCGTCGCTGTCGCTGCTTTGGCCGCGGGATCGGCATTTGTATGTGTATGTATGAGTGTGTGAGTATTGGTGTTTCTGCTGCTGCAGCCGAGACGTTGCTTATCTGCTGCTGCTGTTGCTATCAATCGATAATCGTCAGATTAGAAAACGTTGACGTTCACTTGGGCACGTAAGCAGCAGCAGCAGAAATAGCAGCAGCAGCGGGCTGCCAGTCGCAGTCAGCAGCAGCAGCAGCGCTACAAGTGCAACTCACATACACGAACAAACAGACACAAACGCACACACACACACACACCCACACGAGCGAATGAACGATCAAGAAATTCCAGTTAAACAACAACAACAAGCAAGAGGAGCATACGTTTTACCGTTAACACAACTGAACACGTTCGCCGTCAATAAGCGACTGACGCCACAAAGCTACAAAAACCCGAAGACGAAGTCGCTTGTCGGTTTGTCGCTGCCGCTGCTGGTTGGCTGATGCTACTGCGCTGCTTCTGCCGCAGCTGCTGCTGTCGCTGCCGTTGCCGTTGCCGTTGCGCTGCTGCTAACGTTTCTGTTGTTGCTGTTATTTAGTGGTGGTTTGTTGCCCTCTGAGTGTGTTGAATTGTGCGGCCGTCGCTGCAGCAGCAACATGCCGATGCAGCAGCTTCGTGGGCTTTGTAGCTTTGTCGCGCACGCAAACGCAAACGCAGATATGACGCAAGCGAAGGCAAACGGTGAAAGCTGTTTTTGATTGTCGCTTTAAAGTTGCTGCTGCTGTTACTGTGCTGCCGCTGCAGTCTCTACTGCCTTTGCGTTTTCTGTTGTTGTTTGTTTTTGCGTGGGCGCCGCACGCGTTGCCAACTCAATTAATATAAAAAAGCAGCTTTTAATTAATGAAAATTAAACAGTGACCAAAAATACAAAAGCGCACACATTTCAAGGCCAACAGCAGCAATAGCAACAGTAACAACAACCGATAAACAGCAGCAGCAGCAGCAATAACAACAACAACATTTCGCAGGCTTTTGCAAAAGGGAGTTCGATGATCTGTTTACGATTGTTTTGCGCGGCATCGCCGTTTGTCCGCTGTGGCGGTTCTTTATTGTTGTTGTTGTTGCTGCTGCTGTTGCTGTTGTTGGTCGTTGCCTTCACGAGCAGCAGCAGCAGCAGCAATGTATTCGTAGGCCTATGAGACGCTCGCTGCGCAGTCAACGTTGCGTATGTACAGTAGCACGCCTCAAGTGTATTTTCACACAAATACGCATACTCGTAAACACGCAAGCACATACTACACATGTGTATATACATATGTACATATGTATGTATTTATGTACACTTGTATATGTTGTCAGAGATATTTATCTAGATACGCGCGCGCGTTTCTCTGTTATTTACCGTAAGACGCACACTTACACACAACAGCAACAACAGCACGCACACGACTTTTGAAGTGGCAAGAACAGCAGAAACAACGTCCATTTATGATTAGAATTTGGCGCGACGAGTCTACGAAATTTTTTGGCGCCTTTTTTTTCGGTTTCGCCGTTGACGCTGATTAACACCTCAAAGCCGTTGCCTTTTTAGCCAATTCGCTATTAGCAAATTTGGCACGTGTTCGCTGCAATTGCTGCTTTTGTTCTCCACCCTTGCAAGGGGCATTATATATTTTATGACAAACTGTGCTGTGCATAATGAAAGAAACATATCCGCTCTTATACATTTCAGTGTGCACACTACGATTTAGGCCATGTCTAGGTTGTTCAGTTAGTAAACACAGTATGCTGATGAATGCCTGTAAGTTCAAAGCGATTTTAAGTTATACACAAAAGAAATGAACAACTCTTGAAATTAGAGTAGATTCAGATATGGAATAAACTCAAGACTGAATTTGTAAGCGTATTTGCTCTTCGACATGTTGAAAATAACTTTTCCTTTTACGCTTTTTCTTTGTCTTTTCTTTGTTTCTTTGTTTTTTACACAGATAAAACAATGTCGTGGATGACATCAGACACATTGCACAATTATTTTGTAGATTCCATCAAAATTTATTTCAAATTGAAGTGCAATCAAATTGTGGTGTCATTTATATTTTATTTATTTATATTATATTTTCTTCATTCTATATTCGAGTTACTTTTGCTTGTGCCAATTTCAGTTTCTTTGTTTGTTTGACTGACTGACAGTCTCTCTCCCTCTCTCTTACTGTCTCTCTCTCTCTCTCTGTGTGTGTGCGAAAGTTTGCGTAGCTCTCAACTCAACTTTGTTGGCTCTTAAAAAGCATAATGAAATAAATGTTAACAATAACACAAAAACTCACACAGACAACAAGAACAACAACCTGTTTCCAAGCGAAACACCATCTATATAACATATGTACACACACCACACACACATTTGCATTGGTGTGCGTAGTTTTGTGGGTTTGATTTTCGCTTGGTTGAGTCGCTTTGTTGTTTTTGTACTTGTTGTTTGATTTCTGTGCGTTTTTGAAGGTCAACTTTTATTTTATGTATTTTAATTTTTTCCTGTTTTTTTTTTTTGTTTTTTACTTTTTTTGTCTGCGAGTTTAATGAGCCGTTTGCGTGGAAAGGTGGGCTGATTGTGTGAGAATTGGACTCTTTGATGAATTGGCTTGTTAATGCTTATGTAACGGCAACTGTTGGCAACTGCCAAATGAAAAGCGTTAGTAAACAAAGTTTCAACTGGAAATGGCATCAGCAACTTGCCCACAAAAGCTCTCGCTATCTGCTCATTGAAAGCACATTAAAGTTAAGAGAAGCTTTTGCGTAAGTAGAATCTAGATTTCTAACTTGTAGATAAAGACAAATGACAACGATTAGCGAGAATTTCACATAAGAGTTGCAGATAAGCTGAACAAACGATAGCGGGTGGCGGAGGGGGTGATATTAATGTTATTAATGCCGTAAGCGGGCCAATGTGTCAGCCGAAATGACGCAACAGTTGGGCCAGCATTTACTTGAAGTTATTCCAGTTTAAGGCTAACTAAATCCCCCATCCATTCGCTACCCCTTTCCCCTAAAAACAACACGTTTCGTTCTCCACTTTGTGCCTAGACTTTGGCCGAAAAGATGAACATAAATTTGAAATTTATGGCTGACACTTCAGCGCACACCTTGACGGGGTCCAATAGATTTATGATTATGCTTATGCGAGCGCATACATTTCATGTATCAACAGTTCCTTTCATAATCTATGGACAGGTTTCTATTTATTATTATTAATATTATTATTTTCACATTGAATGTGCCTGTGTTGTTGTCAAAAGTTGTCGAAACTCCCAAAGAAAAAAAAACTATATATATATAAATTATAATTTGTTTTATGTGCTAAAGTATAGGGCGTCGCTATGTATGTGTGTGTGTGTGTGTGTCTTCTGCGGCTGTTTCCCCCATATATATAAATCTTAAGCGTCGCGACGCGTAGGTGCAGCCAAATCAGAGGCAAAAGCCCAAAACCAAAGCCGCAACGGCCACACATTTTCATTGCTTGTAGCACGCCCCGTTTCGGATGGTCTACATACCCAGCACACACTGGACGAGGCGGGTATTTGGAGCAGAGAGAAAGCATGCTTCAAGCAGCAGAAGTAGAGCTAACTTTAAGGCAACTTGTTCTCTGAGTGAAGGGAAACAAAGGTCTACAAAGCAAACAGTTAGAATATTAATTAATATTAATATTAATATATATAAATTAATAATTAATAAAATAATTAATAATTAATAATTAATAATATTAATAGCACTTAATTTAAACTATTGCTATGTCTACTTCATTTCTAATTAGATCTTTAGAGTTTCTAGAAGCTTAGAAAGCCTTCTCTGGCTTCTCATTCCCTTGGCTACAGGGTAACTGCGAGCTGATCACACACTCTCGCACCTTGCTGACTTTATTGCTTTGCTTCTTCCCTCACTTTTTGGAAATTCGTTTTAGAAATGTGATGTTGCTTTTGTATGTTGGCTATTATGTTTTCATTTCGAATATAATTCTTGTTGATCACTCATGAATTTCAATGGAACTTACGACATAAATCAGCTGCGAGGAATCCTACGCACCAGCTAATGACTTGCAGATACAGTTTCTCTTCTCATCTCTCAACTCAACTCATCTATTTTCCCTTCTCTCTTTTATGAATTTGTGCTGGTGTTGTTGCTGTTGCTGCTGCCTGTGTGTCTGTTATCTGTTATCAGTGGAAGCAACGCTATCAGTCGTTGCCGTCTGTGGTCTGACATCATTTAAATTTCGCAACGGTTGCTTATTGCTTTTCAATTGCTCATCGAGGGGACGTGTCGAAGCCCCTAGCGATTATACATTGTGTGAGTGAGTGTGTGTGAGTGAGTGTGCGTCGTATGTGGGCTGATAAGATTGACACTCTCTGAACCGCGTCCCGCCCGAGAACTCTAAAAATAAACGCATCCAACGATAAACCATAACCATCTATATATAACTGTTCTCCTTACAGCAACTGCAGTGAGTGTGTGTGTGTATGTGCATGTGTGTGTGTGCCAGTTGCCAAGTTCTTGGCCAAGTTTTTGGCACAGTTTTCAAAAAGGTTCTAAGGCGACTGCGAGTGCAAGCGAGACGGCCATAGGGCGACGCCTACAGCCGACTCTCTGTGCGTGTGTGTGTGAGTGTGTGTGTGTGTGAGAGTGTGTGCTGGGCCAACACAAATATGGCAGTCGCAGCTCGTCCTTAGCTCTGGGCCAAGAAACCACCACAAACAGCCGACGATGGAAAGTCACAAAAGTTATGAACTACCCAGAAAAAGTACACACTCCCATGTGTGTGTGTGTGTGTGTGCGTGTGTGTGTATCCAGTGGGGGTGGCTATTACACACATGACACACACACACACACAACATACTCAGAAGTAGAACATTGACTTCCTCTTCGACTTGTTTCCTTTTTTTCCCACATCTGCATTCATTTTACTGTCTGCTCCTTGTTCTTCTTCTCCTTCTCCTTCTCCTTGTTCTGCTTCTGCTCCTGCTCTTGCATCTCACTCCCCACTCTCTGTCTCCTTCCTTTTGGGCCTATTGATTATTGTTTTGCATTAGCTTGTCCCTGCAATTGGAGGGAAAGGAGCAGTTGCCTTGACCTTATCGTCATCCTTTTCTAACTGCGTTCAAATTATGGATTTTCCAGCAAATGCTTTTCCTTCGTATTCGATTTCTTTTGCTGCGTTTCGCTGCGTTGCGTGACTGTTTAATATTCAGTTAACGTTATTATTGTTGTTACTGTTCTTGTTGTTAAGGGAAATGTCTCATAAAAATGATTTACGCCTAATTGCGTGTTTGGGCCGGAAAAGGAGACTTGGAACTGTGTTGGCAAAATATTGACTTCATAGGTCCTCAAGATATAACAAGTAGGAGCAGGGACTTGTTAAAAAGCTTTAAGCGTTCAGCAAAAGCTCGATCCCATGTGCTTTTCAAAGATGTAGAAGCTTATAACAGCTTTTACGTAAAGAAGATGAAATTTAACCTAGTTTAAGACTGTATTCTTCCAAATAGTTTGAAGAGCTTTAACTTACAGCTCGATTATACGCGCAAGCAAAGCTTTAATGAGCTTTAAAATCTACATTACTGTGTGATAATGATTAAACTAGAAGAACTTTAGCTCGCTTGGAACTCTTAGGTGCTTTCAAAACACATTGAAGCTGGCTCTGTGACCTCTATGCAGCTCGATTGCAAGTTTCTCTGAGAGCTTTCCAGCTAGAGTATAGTCCTCACTTAAGACGCATTAAGACAAAAGCTAACACACCTTCGGCCAACATTTCCTATTGAGATAAGCGTGTGCACACTTGAGGGCCAACAATTTATATCGCCGCCAAGTGCAATATTAACAAATTTTTAGTGGCAAATCTTTGAAAATGGCAAAAAGAAATAAAAATAAAATTGCAAAATAAACACTTGGCAGCAGTGAAGCTTCCACTTCCACTCCCAGGCGATCAATTGATCGGGAAACATGAGCATGTCAATCATATGTATGCATATACTATACTCGTTCATCGTATATGGGCACTTGGAAATCAGCATATCATATACGCCAGCAACAACTACAACTACAACATACAACAACTACAACTACAACAACTACAGCTACAACAACAATACATTTTAAATAAATTCAGCTGCTTTTTCTTTCTGCTTTGCTTTTGTTTTTGACTGCTTTTGTATTGTGTTTGTTTTGCAATTGAAAGTCAATTGAGCGAAGTAGCAGAGGCGTAGAAGGGGTAACTGATGGGACAGAGGGGAAAGAGGCTGCATTGAACTTCTTGCGGGTCTGAGTTTGGGATTGGGTCTGGGTCTGGGTCTGGGTCGCCTTCTGTGCCATGTAAATGCAAATTCACGCAGAGCTCGCGGGCAAAAGGCCTTTTGAACTGTTGGTCAGACTCCCGCTTCCCGCTTTCCGATGCCCGATGCCCGATGCCCGGACTCGGAGAAAGGTAAAGAACGAGAGAGTTTGAAGGTTGATGGCTGAGGGTTGAGGAGTGAGGAGTGAGGGGGATGCAGCTGCTTTTGCTGTCATGCGTTTTAGCAATTTGCAAATTTACAAGTTCTACATACGGGGCGCATGTTTAATATCAAATTATGAAGCGGGGCAGCTGCTGCTGTTCCTCCTCCTCCTCCTCCCCCTCGTCGTCATCCTCCTCCTGCTGCTGCATACCGTAGCGTACCCTGGTCGGGGTCTTTCCTTCAGTGATTGCGAATGCATTTTCAAGTGCCACACGGCAACATTTGTATGCAAATTGCTTGGGCGAGTGCACGAGTGCAACATGTTGCCGCTGTAGCGAGAAGCACAAGTTGTACAAGTTGTTGCTGCAGTTGTTGTCTTCGTTGTTGTTGTTGTTGTTGTTGCTTTAACTCTTGCTGCGGTCGCCTGCAAATAAAGAACGCATTGAGTTTTTATTAGTTTTTGATGATGCTCATAAAACGACGCGACGGCAGCGATGATAAAAATCTGTTTGCTTAAGTAAAGTGAGGCATTTAAAGAAGGCACAACAAGAGTCTGAATA
Organism: Drosophila macrospina; assembly: GCA_035042075.1. Lineage (NCBI taxonomy): Eukaryota > Metazoa > Arthropoda > Insecta > Diptera > Drosophilidae > Drosophila > Drosophila macrospina. Next base: position 11,023,381 of record JAWNLW010000591.1, on the reverse strand, counting down.
AGATCTCTGATTCCACATTCACATTCACATTCACATTCCCAGTCCGAGCTTGAGTTGATGTCGAAGTCGAAGCTGCAGATGGAGATGGAGATGGCGGTGGAGACGGAGTCGAAGTGGAAGTCGATGTCGTCGTCAATTGAATAAACTACTGGGGTAGTCAGCACAGGGAAGGTGGAGGGATGGGGAGGGGAAACCCACTTTGATTGTAAAATGTAACTAACCGTTGCTAAATGTAATAAAATGAGGCAAGTGTTGAGTTCTTTTTGAGTGCTTGACTTTTACAGCCATTGCCAGTGATTGTTGTTGTCTGCACGTTATTTGAATCGAATGCATTAACAAGTGGGCATGGTCAACATGGGCAACACAACCAGTGTGGGTAGTCAAAGAGTTATAGCATTCATTCCCTCCCAGCTGTCTGATTGCTAATAAAACATGTTAGTTTTGTTTCAAATAATTGCATTCTAATGAAATTCTGTTTCCACTTTGTTCCTTTGACATTAATCACCGAATCTGCTGCAATTTGCATTCCTTTCATGATTCATGTTAGCACTTAAATTTATGAAGAGAGAGTCTCCATTGTTACAACAGGTTTAGCGGGAAATACATGGCAAATTCGTAAAGAAGTTGTCAAAAATGTATAGGAGATTCTCAGAATAAAGAAAGATTTAAAATTATTCTTCAATATTTCCCTGTTTCTGTCTCTCTCTCTCTCTCTCCATTCTAACATTCAACAAGCATAGTTCAGCATTATTGTAAAAGCGTTTCATTACAAGCAGACTCACGTGATTTTATACATTAATACAGAGAAGCGCAAAATATGTAACGGCACTGCTCTCAGTTACCTATGCTCACTATTCCCCCTCTCTTCAAGAATCGAACGACAAAGCGAGAGCATCATTGAAACAAATGAAATGAAACTTGCGAAACGAGCAACGAATGGAAAATGGGAATTGCGCTGCTCCTCACATGTCATTTTGTTCGACTTCCACTTCAAATTCGAATTCGAATTCGAATCTCGCTCCATTCCTTTTGCTATCTATACAGTACTATATGATATGTGTAATGTTTCTCAATTTAATTGACATGTATGAATAGGTATGTTTTCCTTTTGGCGATAAATAAATATTTAATTATTATAAATTTATTTAAAGTTCTTATTATAAGAAAATATATAAGAAGCAGAAGTTCGCTGTGCCTGTTTCTCCTTCCCATAATGATGATGACTGTCCTGCTGCATTGCTGCATGTCACACATTATAGTAATTACGGCTATTGAAGGTAGAAAAAGCGATAGTGAGAGAGTGAAAGAGAGGGAGAGAGAGAGAGAGAGAGAGAGAGAGAGAGAGAGAGAGAGAGAGAGAGAGATGCAGGCTGGCTTATAAACAATTACGTTAATAGCCTGAACTCGTAATAAGAACTATAATATTAAATGCACTTTTAGCTAAATTAACAAAACATACGCACAGCGACAGGGAGAGAGAGGAAGAGAGATAGAGAGAGAGGTAGTGTGAGTGAGAGAGGTAGCGACTAATCGCGCGGCAGACGCGCCCCTTTGTATTGTAGAATGTGTATCTCTAAGTACTTGTATCTGTATCTCGCTCTCGGCCTGTTTATGTGCACGTCTGTGTGTGTGTGTGTGTGTGTGTGTGTGTGCGTCGTTTGGCTCGTCTAATGACACAACATTTCATTAAAAATAATTTCACTAAACATTTGACGTATTACGTCCAATTGGCATTTCTAATGACAAACTCACACACACACACACTCGTACACACACACAGAGGCACTCTCGTGCAATGCATTGAAATAGAAAAAAGCACATAATGGTACTAATCGTCAAATATGTATTTAGTTTTGTTGTCGCGCTTGTTACACATTTGCTGTTGTTGTTTATATTGTTGTTGTTGTTATAATTTTCTTGAGGTTGTTTTTGCTGTCCGTGTATTTGGTTTGGTTTGGCCGAGGCCTTATCAGTTTGTATCGCTGTTAAAACGTTTTTAATTTCCTATCGCTGGCCAACGATCATTTAATTATAGTGCTTGAAATGTATTTAGTTAGCCGCGGAGTGGCTGCTCGGCACAAAGCCATAGAGAGTCAGTCAGACAGTCGGGCAGTTGTCAAGGGAGTGAGTCAGCTGAGTGCTTGCGACGAATGATAAAAGTGAGAAAACAGGAAACGTGACTAACGCACGAGCTGAAGAAGAAAATTCGAGTTGAGTTCTATCTTATCAGGTAAGGCAAACAGGCCCCCCAACCCCACATTGCTGACTACGCCACTGGAATGCGATTGCGATTGGATTTCAGTTTTATTTATTTTTCCTATTTTTGAGTTGAGTATTTCTCTTGTGCATTTGAACAGCAACAGGAAAACTGTTGACAGAGCTTGCGAGTCGATCAATGTGTGATCCAAAATTGATTTGATTGCCGATCGCAATCTGATTGTGAGCTCATGTTTTCCCACTGATTAAATGGGGCACACTCGCACACAGTTGAGCGGAATGAAAACCAGTTGAAAATTGCCGTTTGTTGCAGCTGCCACAAATATATTGGGGAACTGCATTTGAGGCCATTAGCCAATCAGTCAGTAGTACCAACATTTTATTAAATGTCATCAGCGAAAAAGAGAGGCAGAAAGAAGGAGAGAGAGAGTGAGCAGAGCTTGAGATACTTTGCTGTAGCCAACCGAAAGATACGCAGATACAGCCGCTTGCTCATGCAGACAGCGCAGCATGTACGAGCATAGGCACCATATAGATACTGAAATTATACTATTTGCTGTCAATCAATGTCAGTGCAAAAGCCGAGCCATAAACAATATCGGATTTCTGGCCACAGAATACTAATTAAATTACGCAAAAAAGGCAAAAGGCAGCAGCCAACAGCAACAGCAGCAGCAGCAGCCAGGCTAAATGTGAAGTGGAAAGCAAATGCGAGATTTCCAATGTTCAGATAAGCGCACACAGAAAGGAAACGCTCTGCGAATGTATCTGCCAGATACAGATACAGCAGCAGCTACAGCTACAGCTACACTTGTTGTTGTTGTTGCTGCTGTAATGCTCATGTTGCTAATAATAATAATAATGCTGTTGTTGTTGTTGCTGCTGCTGTTGTTGTTGCTGCTGCTGCAGTTGGCAGTTGCAGTTGCTAATTTTAAATGGCAACAACAACTTTTTGGGCTGAAGTTTCTCTGCTTTTGCACTTGTTATTGTTGTTGCTGTTGTTCTTGTTGCCGCTGCTGCTGCCGCTTCTGCTGCTGCCGCTGTTTGTTGCTTGTAATATATTTTAATTTATGCTCGGTTGGCAATACTTTTGGCCAGCAGCAGCAACGCCACATTTCAGGCACGCTGTAAAATTGCGCGTAAATAAACATTAATTTTAATTTAATGAATTAAACACACATTCACACACACACACACACACACATGCACACACTTGCACTGACCGGAGTGGACATATAAGTATAAAGACATCAGCAGTGGAATTTAGCCGCTCTTCGCGCCCCGCCTCCCTTCAACTGCCACAACTTGCTGCTGAGTCACTTCGTGTGCTGCTCGCTCGTCGCCTTGGCACAATAAATATGTAAGAGTTTCGTTTTTTCTGCTTTTTTCTACATATTTTCTTAACATTTTCTTTGTTTTTTTCTTTTTTTTGGACGATTATGCGCATAGTGCAAGTGTTTGTTATACATTGTTGAGGTTGATATATACAACTATCTCATAGATATACATATATAAATGTATATATGTATCTATTTGCGACTGCGTGTGGGATTTGTCATTCATTGAGTCGCGTAGATGGGGAAGCAACTCATTGAGGAATGCACAAAGCGATTGTCAAGTCAATCAAGTGATTCGATTTCATATAATATATAGATCAAATAATAGACTAATAAATAGGTTGGCATAATGTGATGAGTTGAGGGTTAAGGTTGCCTTAAACATAAGTAGAGGACAGAAGCAATAGTAGTAATAATAATAATAGATACAATTTAAGAAAAGTCTGCTTAACTCTCAAGTGAACTAGCTGTGAATTGAAGACGATAAAAGCTGATCAATCAAATGATTGTTAACTAGAAGTAAACCCAGAGTCTATGATTAGAATAATGAATGTAATCGAATGCAAAGGCAGTTGAAAAGGAACTCTACTAAATATAGTTTAACCTCGCACTTGATAGACAGATCAGCGATGACAGTGCATAGATAATGGCTCAATCTAGTTATTAACTAAGTCTTGGGCTAGGCAAAGCAAACACTTGGAGTACAGTCAGCGTTGTCAGCTTGGTTGTAGAGTGCAACAGGCGGTTTATTAGCCATGTCCATAATATGCACCCCACGAGAGTAGCAAACAGAATAATAATAATAACAATAACAATAACAATAGCAATAGCAATAGCAGCAACAATAAACTGACAGCAGCCTAGCAGCTAGTTGCAAGTACAACATAATTAAATATGCAACCAAAAACTATGTACAATTAAATTAGCCAGCTGAAGTTGCAGTTGCAGTTGCAGTTGCAGTTCACATTGTTGGCTTGCGGCTTTGGCTTTGGCTTTGGCTTTATCTTTATCAGCCATGCATCGCAAAGTTGCCAGCTTGCCAGTTGCCAGCTTGCCAGTTGCCTGTCGGTTGCAGCTTGCAGCTATTTCCTGTCAGATTTTGCATAAATAATTTTTGATAATCAGAGCTGTGCGACGGGCACATAAATTTAATTAGCAGCATATGCTGCATTTAATTAGCAGTAAGCTCATGACTCTCAGTGCGTCTAACTGTTTGCTGTTGCTGCTGCTGTTGTTGCTGCTGTTGCAAGCAGCTACTGTTGCTGTTGTTGCCGCTAGTTTAATTGAAATTCACACGATGCGAATGCTGGCGCTCATTTGGTAGGCCAACTGCGTGATTCGCTGTTTGTATTTTTCATTATTTTGTTGATGCATTATTATTATAATTCCTTTCTATTTTTTTTTTGTTTTTGCATTGCATAAGCTCGCAGCCTGTTGCTGCTGCCATTTCTAACACAACAAAGGGGAGCTCAAGAGCGAGAGCGAGAGAGAGCGAGAGAGAGGGCGATAAATGTGGCAGCTCGCTGCCTCTGCATATGTGGCATGCATAATTAACAGTCAGCCTAGAGTTCGAGTCGCAGTCGAGTGGCGAGATATAAAGAATTTTCATTTTCATTTTTATTCATATTACCCACAATAAATTTGTAATCAAATCACAGTACCTCACTCTCTATCTCTGCGTGTGTGTGTGTGTGTGTGTGTGTGTGTGTGTGTGTGTGTGCATGCCCCACTTGCTGTTTCTTTTCTCAGTTTTTCTATTTCTTCTCTTTTTTATTATTTTAATGAGCCATTAAGCTTTAGATTTCTGTGTTTAGATACGCCCGAAGTTTTGTCTATCCTCAACTGAAATGAAAAACTGGCAATGTGTGGAAAATGCTTATGATACTCGTATTCCCATGCATTTCCACGAAACGAAACGTATTAAGTTATTAGATACGCCTGAGCTGGAAAACTGTATGCCAGCCCATAGAATCAATTTGTGAGATTATGTTCTCTCCTCGCTCACAGCAACTTGTTAAACTGATCGCATAGATGATCTCAAGAATGGGGAAATTGAATGACAGAAGAGACGGCAACATGTTGCATTGAGTTGCACACGCCATGAGGCAGCAACTCCCGCTATAACTACTACCCTCCTTCCCCCTAACAAACTAACAAATAATATAACTCTCTAGTCAAACTCTTGTCCATCTGTCTGTCTATCTGTCTGTCAGGCTTGTCAGCGGCAAATGACTGTCATTTGGTTGCAAAGCGCCAAAGCAGCAGACAGTTGAAAACTTCATTAAAATTGTGCCCACAATTAGTGTGGCCAGACTGTAGTAACAATAAAAATAAGCCACAGTTTCAATGTTGATTTGCAACTGTCAAAGTTTGTTTATTTATGTTTACCAACTTGTCGCTCTGTCTATCTGTCGCTCTGTCTCTGCTATGCTGGTTACTCATATGTGGATTTAGGCTAATTTTAGTTATTGAAATGTGCTAGAAAGAGCGAGAAAGTGTGATAATAGATAGAGCGAGAGAGAGAGAGAGAGAGAGGGGGAAGCGAGTTGGCATTGCATGTGGAAATTTGTTCAAACAATGATACAAATATTAATAAAAAATAATCAACAGTGCAAATATAACAACGACTCGTATTACAAAAGCAGTTAGGCAAATAAACAAACAAGAGATGGCAGCGCAAAGAGAGAAAGAGAGAGAGAGAGAGAGGGAGAGAGTGATGTAGATAGAGAGAGTTGGCTAGCGAGCTTGTGTGAGGCAGGCAGACGAACTGACGACAACTGACGCTGAATTCTGGAGCCGTGCAACAAAGTCATGCAAACTAACTGACAGACGGATAGAGGGAAATAGGGGAAGAGGGGGTGGACAGAGAGATAGCTAGAACCATCGAGTCTATATGTTAGGGCGAGGGACAGGACAGGACAGCACATAGTACGCCAGACAAACAAATAATAATAAAATAATAATTGTTTGTCAACATTCGTTTAGCATGTGCGTCGCACATACAAACGAGATACATATGTATCTATACGAGTATCTATCTATCTATCGTGCAGTACGAGATACATTCACACAAAGCATACTCAAGTGCTTGGCGGTTGCAAAAAGGGGTGTTTGAGCGCTGTGGCTGCCACAAATTGACAATTGTCTACATTTTGGCATGAAATGTAACAGTTACACACAGATATATAACTATATAAATATATATATATATATATATAGAAAGAGAGAGAGAAAGAGAGAGAGAGAGCGAGCGGTTTAAACTGCGTTTTGTGGTTACCCCCCGACTGAGGTGAATGCCACACGGCAACAATGTTAAAAAATAATATTTCAACTGGCATTCAGCACGTCATTTGCTTATTCAATTTCATGACACGATGTCGCCGCACACACACACACACACACACGCACACACACACGCACACTTAGAGTTAGTCTTGCGTGCGTCACATAGGACAAGCATTTCTCAAGCCAAGCAACAACACTGCGATAATTGATGATAAATGTTGTATAATTTGACAAAAACCCAGCTGAAGAACAAACGAACCTCAACTCCAAGACAACAACAACAACAACAACAACAACAACAACAACAACAACAAAAAGAAACAGAAAATGTTGGAAAAAAAACGTAAATGTGGCACCCGCAATTATCGCTAGAAAGCATTTCCAAATAATTACAACACATTGCCACAACAGCAACTGCAACAGCAACTGCAACTGCCACACGACACACGAGTTTGACATTAAACTAGAGTAGAGTAGAGTAGAGTGTAGAGAGACAGAGAGAGTGAGAGAGAGTATCTTTTAGTTGTTACTTTAAATATATTTAGTGGGGCGTGTCTGCGTAATTATGTAGCCAGTAATGGGCATATGAATACCCTATGAATGAGCAGTTGGACGGATGGATGGATGGGATGGGTCAGATAAGGGTAGATATTTAATAAGCGGACAGTTTGGTTATTTAATCATTTAAATGCATAAATTATGCTGTGACATAAGCAGAGAAATTCAAGTGAAAGCTCGCGTAGTAGTTGATTAATAAAAATTACGTATACGTCATGTTTGATCAACAAACAATTCTTGGCCAAATTCTATTTAAATGCACAACTATAGAGAGTATAAATATGTTAGCGCTGTGTGTGTGCGTGTGTGTGTGTGTGTGTGCTGCAGAGTGTCGATGAGTAATTGCCTCATAAAAATTATGTGGAAATTAATTTTCAGTGTTTTCCGTGCAACAGCGTTCGCTCGCTACGCGCAGCTATTTATAAATGGGGGAAGCAACAACAACAGCAACAAATAAAAGCAAACGAGCAACAAAATATTGAAATATGAATGCAGTTGGGGCTGCTCTTGCTCCCCTTCTCATCGTATACTGCTTCTTCTTCGTATTCTTCTTCTCCTTCCCCTTGCTGCTGCTGCTGCCGCTGTTGTAGCTGTTGACTTGAGGCACTTGTCGTGGTTCCATCTGCCAAAAATTCAAAAATACACTCGCTACGTCGTCGCTTGACACTTTTGCCATGCAACACCAGCATGCCGCCGCCACCGCCACCGCCACCGCCATGCAACCAATCTCCATCCCCCCTCCCCCATTCCGTTCTCCTTGCCATCGCATCTCCTCATGCTCCTCTGCATTCGCATGCTGGCTTTCTTTCTTGTTCATTTCACTTGGCATCTATTTTTGGCTTGGATGCGCCTTCAAAGCCCGCGTGTTACGTATTAAAATTAGTATGCAATATTTTTGTTTCAACAAAAAGAGCAAGAGAAAGAAAGAAACAAAAAGAAATTCATGTTTTTGTTGTTCCTCTTTCATTCGCTCTCATGTTTATTTCTGAAGCGTTGAAAATAAACCGTAAATAATCGCGTCGGACGGGGTCGGGCGGCTTTACAATCAATTCACTTGCACACTCAACACACATACGTGTGTGTGTGCGTGTGTGTGTGTGTGTGTGTGTGTGTGTGTGTGTGTGTGTGTGTGTGTGTGTGTATAGGTATTTCGATCTGCGGTTATATTTATAACGAGTTGCCTGCTTGCACTCGTCGCAACAAATTTCAAAATTATTGGTAATAAAAATCCACCTTCTCTCTCGCCAGTCTCCCTCTCTCCCTCCCTGCCGCACTTCCTCCCTCTGAGTTCCTGCTGCCTGCTCGCATTATGCATCATAAAATCTTGATATTTAATATAGTATGCTTTGAGTGTGTGTCTCTCTCTCCCTCCCTCTCTCTCTCTTTGTAGCGGGCTGCTGTCTGCCTTGTGTGATTTTAAATATTTAAAAATGAATTATATAAATATGCATAAGTTTAAGTTTAAGTGGGCACAGCTGACATTTAGCTGCCTCTTGTTATTGCTACTATTATTATTATTGTTAATATTATTATTATTTGTTTCATTATGTATTTGTTGTATTTCGTTGGCTTCTTTTTCGACTCAATCTCGTGACGCATACGGAAACTCACAGCGAGCGGTCGTCGCCGTGTGGAAAGACCGCACACAGTTGATCAGGAGCTAAGGTCAGAGATGGCTTTTAAATCCATGTAATTAGGCACTCATTAAGCCACTCAAGTGTTGCCGTTAAAACCAAAGAGAAACATGGCTAATGGGCGTCAGAGCTTACACATAGATGAGCCATAAAAATGTGTAGATAAAACGGACGGAAAGTCGGGTATAACAAACACTTCAATACGATTATTTATATGCAGTTTTCGTTGGAGTTCTTAAGTTTCTGGTCATAAAACTGAAATTAGTAATCTCTCTTCCCCCCTCTCTCTTTTTCTCTCGAACTTGGGCCATTTGTTCCACGAACTTCTGTTGCAAGTCAAACTTTTCATGCAACCTGGCCATGTTTCTATAATTTATTTTCCCCACTCCGCCGCACTGCCCACACTGGAAGCTAAGGCTTTTATTAATTTAAAATATACAGGACTTCACCTCGCATTTCGTATGTCTCTTCTTCTGCTTTATTTCTCTCTCGCTCTCTCTCTCTCTCTGCATTTATTTTGTTTTTGATGACAAATTGTCACGAGTGCATTGATGCAAAAAACTTAAATGAAGCGACATGCTGTTGAAATGTCTGCAACGCCTTAATTCAGAAACCCCGCCGCCCGCTCGGACCCTGGTGCCACCCCTTCTCGCCCTGCTCGCCCTTCTCGCCCGCCTGCATGCCTCGGTCAGCCCTTTTGTGTTGGCCCTTGCCCCGTGGTGTCCACAGTCCGTTGCATGTAGTACGTATCTAGCAGATACAAAACGAACTTATGTATGTCCGTACATTGCGTGCACTTGCAGATACTTGAGCGTCAACGTCCATTGTCAATTTTTTGGGCTCGTCTTTTGCGCTCGCTAGTTGTTGTTGCCCCTGTTGTTGTTGTTGTAGTTGTTGTTGTTCTTTCGTGTTCGTTGGCTCATCATAATGAACAACAATGTGTATGTGAATGTGGAAGACTTGAAAACTAATATGCCGAGCCATGAAAGGAGCAGCAGCAGGCCAGGCAGGCAGCAACAACAAAACAAGAAAACAACCAAACAACCAAATGACTAAGCCCGCACTTTCAGCCCCAACAACAACAACAGCAACAACAACAACAACAGCACGAAGAAGAGCAAGCACAACAACATTGATGGTTTGCTTATCTGGCTACCTCTTTAAATTGTTGTTGTTGTTTCGGCTGCTCTCGGATTACATGCCAAAAAAGAAGTAGAAGAAGAAGAAGTAGAAGAAGTAGAAGCAGAAGAAGTAGAAGAAGCAGAAGGAGCAGCAACAACATGTGAGCGACGCGTCGCTGTTGCAATTGAAAACTGAGCTTGACATTATTGTTGTTGCTGCTCTCGCTATTGTTGTTGTTGTGGTTGTTGTTGTTGGTTTATGGAACGCCTGAAAAATTGAACTTCGACTGGCTGCGAGTCTGGTTTGAGCAGGCTTCAGCTGGTTACCGTTAGAATTCGGCATATATCCTAAAAGCTTAGACTGTTTACCCCCCTCTCTAATATTCTTACTACCTTTAGCACACTCTACGTCTCTATCTCTTCCCCGCTCCATCTCTCTCTCTCTCCATTTCTCTCTGTCGCTGTGCGAGGCTCTTGGCATTTTTAGGTCTTCCTGGAAGCGTAAGCAATATGTCGCTGCGGGTGCGGGATACGTTAGGTTCTGGTTCTAAATTTCGGTTGGGAGTGAGTGAAGCAAGTTCCAATTAAATGAGCTGAACAGCGAACAGAAGCAAGAGCGAAAGGCAAAGCAGCGCAAGCAGCACAGCAGAAGTGGGAATGAAAACAAAAACAAAAACAACAACAACAACGAAAACTGAAATGAAAGCAAACGAGGCGAGTGCATGGCAGCAATAATTCAATTAGCACTGTTTCGTTTCATAAAAGTATTAGTTGATTTTTTTTAATTAATGTGCAGTTATCATGCAATCCGATTAAGAATCAACTTCACCCCACTCCACTCCACTCCGCCACTCGACTTGAATTTGCTTGACTTGGCTCAAGTCTCACTCTGTCTCTGTCGCTGTCGCTGCCGCTGTCGCTGCTGTTGTGCTCGTAATTGCAACTTGTTTGTTATTTGTAGTCCAAGCGAGCAACGACTTGCTGTTGTTGTTGTTGTTGCTGTTGTTGCTGTTATCTGCCAAGAATGCTAATTATAAGATTAGTGCAGAGTACGAACTATGCGCCATGGTGTAGCTGTATCTCTGCATTCATCTCAGAGCTGCCTGATAGCGCACACGCAACGGGACAAAGGCGGCAAACTGTTGACAACAATGTTGAGTTTGACTTGGCAGCCAGCAGATATGAATACAGATGCAGATGCAGATACATTTACAACTACATCTATAGATACATAGCTACAGCTAGAGATGCACATTCGCTTTGCACTCTATCTTGCCATAATTTATTTGGCTTGTCGATTCGCATTCGCATTCGCTTTTTGTTTTATGCATGAAAATGCAACGGCCTAAACAACTGTGTATGTGTATGTGTGTGTGTGTGGAAATGCAATGTTTATTTAACAAATATGCCCGCAATGTGTTAGATAATATGTTTGGCAATACGCTTAATATGTATCGCGTAACCACTGCGGTTGCCAGTCAACAATGATTTATAGAGTTTTCCAACTGAGACTTTGCCTCTGTCTCTGTCTCTGTCTCTGTCTCAGACTCTGACTCAATAGAACACGCCATTCGAACGCTTTCAGCTCTATTTTGTTGTATTTATTTATTTATTTATTTGCAACTGTTATTGCAAAATTGATTTTATTTCATGCATTCAATGCGCTTTCAGTGTTGCAATACATTTTGAGAGTTCTCTTCTGCGTGAGAAATAAACTCGTTTCAATTTCTGTTTTTTGCTGTGATAAAATGAAATTTTAATTTGTTAAAAATATATTAATAATATATCTTAAGTTCTCTTTTTCCATCTGCATTAAATTATAGGTATAACTTTATTTTTGCTATAGTTTTTCTGTAGTTTTTCTCTTTGTTTGCTGTTTGCTGTTGTTTCCCAGCGAATGCAATTCAAGTTAAAATATTTCTCTGCATTCTTTTTTTGCTTTTGTGGTGGCAACAACAACAATAACAACAACAATGAGAGCTCAGCACACATCAGCATCATCATCAGCCGCCAAAAGCCGCAGCAGCCGCAGCTACAACAATAACAACAACCTGTAGTACGTCACCCATTGCAGCATGTGTGTGTGTGTGCTTGTGTGTGTGTGTGTGTGTGTGTCTGCTTGCCCCTTCCGCCACGCCTCCATACTATACAGACTATAGCATCAGATGAGTGTATACTTCTCAGTCCACTCGGCCCCTCTATCCCTACTGTTGTCTCTCTCTCGCTCTCTCTCGCTCTCTCTCGCTCTCGCTCTCGCTCTCTCTCTCTCTCCCTCTCTGCGATATCTGTCGTGTGCATCTCTTGAACTATCAATTTAAATGTCAGTTTAAATTGTAGAATTTTTCATTTCGTGGACTTCGTGCATGAAAACTATAAAATGGTTTTATTGTTTTATGTTTCGTTGTTGTTTTTTTCTCTCTCTCTTTTGTATTTGTTGTTGTTTTTGGTTTCATTTTGAAAAGTTTGCTTAGAGAGTTAAGGAAGGCAATAAGAATGTGTGTGTGTGTGTGTGTGTGAGTATGAACATATAGAGATGTTCGCTGATATGCGACGAGTGGCGAGGGGGAAGAAACTTTGGGGGCACTTTGGGCCATGGCCATGACTGAGTCTATGGCTGTTTGCCTGTATCTGTATTTGTATCTGTATCTGTATATGTATCTGACTGTGACTCTGACTTGTTTTAGATTTCTGTATGGCTGTTCCCTTGCCATATTGTATGGGCCATGGGACTGGGGCCTGGCTTGCTTTCAACATTTGACAGCAGCTGTCAAAAAAACTTGAAAGAGTTTCGCCGAGACGTCGACCAGGTCCAAGAGTTGCGACTTGGCCCGAAGCTCCCAAAGAGCCCCCCTCCCAAAACTAAAAGTTGACGATGTTGCGATGTTTGTTCTCTTTGTTATTGCCACTTTGGGGCGTTTGCCCCTTTTTTCACATTTTTTTTTTTGACAAGTTGTAGTTTTGCTTACCTTAGGGCCGAAACGAGCGAGGAGTTGGCCTGGCCGCCAGTCTGAGCTGAAATGTAGCCAAAAACGAAAGAATCTTATTAGAAATGATTACACATGAAATCGCTGTAAAAACTACAAAACAATGATCAAGTTTCGAGTCTTACAAGAAGCAATATCTAGATCGTTCTATTTATAAGTTTATCTATCTGTCTACCTATCTATCAATCAATCTCTCTATCTGTATACATTCCTATCTATCTATCTATCTACCTATCTATCTATATGTCTATCTATTTATCTACATATCTATATATCTATCTATCTATCTATCTATCTATCTGTCTATCTGTCTATCTATCTATCTATCTATCTGTCTGTCTGTCTATCTATCTATCTATCTACATATCTCTTTATCCAACTATCTATCCATATATCCATCTATCTATCTATCTATCTATCTATCTATATATCAATCTACCCATCTATCAATTTATCTATCTAGCTATCTATCTATATGTCTATCTATCCATCTATCTATCTATCTATCTATCTATCTACATATCTGTCTATCCACCTATTTATCCACCTTTCTATCCATTTATCTATTACAGCTTCAAGTAATCTTCCACAGTAAAGAAATAGAAATAAGGAAAAAAACAAACAAACTATGAAATGTTAGACAAATCGATTTCATTTGCCAACAAGACGTGGGCTATTAATTTGTCTGTTATGTTAAAGTTTCGGAACCACTTTAACAGCTCCCCCTCCCTCATTCCGGCAACCACTCAACCACCGCAACAATAACAACAAGCACAGAAAGTGAAGTCTCAATATGCGAGGCCAGTTTGGAACTGAACTCCTTTATAAGTAGAGAAAAAAACTTAAAAACTCTATTCGATATGGCAGTGGACGTTGTTGTTCTGGTTGTTGTTGTCTCAAGTTGTTGTTGCTGTAGTTGTTGTTGTTGTTGTTGTTGTTAAGTCATACGAGTTGTCAGTGCAATTGAGAATATTTCAATATTTCGACGTATTTTTTTCCGCGTTGTGAAATAATTATAAAAGATTTATGGTCCGTCCGGTTTTTTGGGCTTATGCAGCAACTTGACTTGATTCATCTTGTCTGGTCGTGTCGTGTCGTGTCGCTTTTTAAATGCATTTTTAATAATTTCTACATATCTGTTGTATGGCAATTAAATGTCTGACACTAATTGCTGCCACCGTGCAGACAATCGCGAGGCAACAACAACTACAACTACAACAACAACCAGAATGGTAGCAACAAAGGCAACAACAATGGCAACAACACACACTTTTTGGCGACTGTTGACCGTCAACAAGTTATCGAATTTGGCATTGATTGGAATTGGTTTTGACTGGCGGACCTAAAACACACACTCCACACACACTCAACACACACACACACACTCTCACACACACATAATAAAATTAATTAACTTGTTGTTGTGTGCAATTAAAACGTCATTAAGTTATTATCGGTTTGGCATTATGAGAGGCTTGTTGTTATTGTTGCCAAACTGCAATGCGCCCTTGACATAACCCGATCATTTTTCGCACACACACAGGCAGAGGCAAGGGCGACGTGGGCTAGGGTAGCGAGAGTAGCGAGGGTAGCGAGGGGGTCGCTCGACACAGAGGGCAACGTGCCAAAAGAGTCAAAGAGTCAAAAGCAACCCCGGGACACACGTCGCGTCTTTGTCTGTTGTTGTTGTTGCCATTTCAAATTGCCAATTATCGATGAATTTGCAAAAATACAAACAGACAACAGAGGCAGCAGGATGACAACAACAGCAACAATGACAACAACAACAACAATGACAACAACAACGCAAAGGGGGCGCGGCCGTTGGCAGCTTAAGCGGCTCACAGTCAGCCAGTGAATGGTTGCCCAGGTCCTGCCCAGGACTTGCATTTGCCTCTTGTCCTGCCTGTCAATATTGCGCTAGTTGGTTTTTGGGCTGGGCACAAAACGCAGCACGTTAGGGTTAGGCAGCCCTTCCGTTATCGTACTCCTTCTCCTTCTCGTTCCTGTTCCCGTTCTCTATTATCCTGCTCCTCTCTGTGTCCTTGTCATCGTCCTGCACTGTGTGCTGACTGCTTGAATTATGCAAATCAAATGGCACATATCGATGTCAGTTGCAATATTATTGCTGCAATTCAGCATTTTGCCATTCGTAGCAATTCAATTGGCAAGGACTTTGGCATGTAACAGGACTTGGGCGTTGCCTGTTCCTGGATAATCCCTCAAAGGACACACACAAAACTAAATTGATTCCCAGAACTGCACAGCAGGCGAAACCTTACAAATTGCACAATTTCAGGTATTTAAAACATATTTAACAACAATTTTACAGGGGATTTCTTAAACCTTATGTAGTTATTTTCTTTTTGAGTAGATTACATTGAATCCTTACGAATTTGCGTAAATTATTTATTATTTAAAATGTAAATGAATTTATTTGTCATTATTAAATTGTTTGACGACTGTAATTTAGCATTGCTTTGCTATTTAAATAATCTATAAATTCTAACGATTTCTCAGCGATTTGCTTGATCGTTTCAAGACCGTTACATTCTCTTTAAAATGCCTTAAGAACCGTTGGCAATTATTAATTGAAATCTGAGCTAAAAGGCAGCTGCGTCTTGCCCTTTCGATATTTCGATATGGCCACACCCTATTTCAGTCGACTCGCCTTCTTTTCGGCTTCTCAAGCTGATATTTACATATGACTGCGCCTGTCAGAAACTTTTAAGAAAACACCAAAAAAATGAAAAAAGGTTTCGCTTTTAATAGAGAAACCTAAGCAAACACAAGACAGAGAGAGAGAGAGAGAGAGAGAGAGATGGAGAGAGAGAGAGGTGAATGAAAGAGTTGTTGGCTTGGTTCGGTCTGCGATTTCCTTTATAAATCGATGCACAGAAAATGGGAAAAAGAAATGAGAATAAAATGTAGAAATTAATTCAGCAGTAAATACAATTTACAGGGCATCAGCGAGTGGCAGCGGGCAACGCGATGCTGCCACAGCAACTTTTGCTCCTGCCACGCCGAGTCGCGACATCCTCATCGTCATCCTCATCGCCATCCTCATCCTCTTCGTCTGCTATTTAAAATTCAAATTACAAATCCTTTTTCCCTTTCTGTTCTTTTTTTTTGCTGTGCTGTTGTGTTGGTTTGCTTTCAATTGCGAACCCCTTCTAAGCCCTCCTCGTTGACTTCGTTCGCTCGACCTGAACCCCGACATTACGTTGATGTCATTGTCCTGGTCTCGGATGCGGATGGATGCGACTGCCGACTGCCGACTGCTGACTGCCGACTGCCGTATCTGATAGATACACAACTTTGTGCGTGAGAAAATTGTCAGCATATTGATTCGATGATTATCAACAGTTATGCGCATATTTAATTGCTGTCTCTCTGTCGCTCTGTCTCTCATTTATCTCTAAGCTGTCGCTGCTGCATTTACATTGGCATTTGCATTCGCATTCGCCTTAAGTTGAAGTGCAAATATGCAAACGGCCACAGAAATTGACAAATATTTGCTCAGCACCCGAAAACTGATTGACAATCGAAATAGATGTTGAGTATTTAGACGCAACTCCGCAGTCTCACTTCATTCCGCGCCCAGCTGCTCGCAACCTCAACAACTTCAGCTTCATTTACATGCCGAGCAGTTGACCCTTGTCCCCCGTCTACCCGCTCGGTGTCGGGGTCGGGGTCGGGGTCACTGCTGATTAGCCCAAAAATAGAGGCGTAATTAGGCGACTGCCGCAGCTCAGAAAAGGTCGACAACAGGCGGTGCCGTCGCACAAAGGATCAAATGGTTTTTATAGCTGCTCCGCGCTCTCCTATCTAATTTTACCTTGCCGCCTTTTATATGCTTTCCCTGTCCATTTGCCTGGCCCAATCCCCGATTCGGTGTTTTCCCATTCAATGGCTGACTGCGCCCTTGTCCCGACTACACGCTGTGCATTTGGCAGCGCAGAGTTTCGAGTCTTGTTTTGCATGTGGAGGGCATTTGTTGACGCCAACGTTGATGAATGCCAAGCCACGCCACGGAACGCCACGCCACTCCACGATACTCCATGCCACGGCCAGAGAGCGCAACTACAACGCACTTGCTCCCAATTGTCAAATTCAAATCCAAAAGCCAAAGCCAAAGCCAGAGTCAGAGACAGAAAGCCGAAAACTGAAAACTGAAAACTGAAAAACCGAAACCAAACAGAAACCCTAACTAAAATTCCTCTAACTAAAAGTTGTTGTAGTCTTTGTTGTTGTTGATGTTGTTGTTGTTGGGGGGTGTTGCATGTGGCATGTTTGCTTGTTGGCTCTTTGGCTCTGGGCTCTTTGGCTGCGGCATTAATCAGTTTGGCGGACCCGGGACTGGGCCCTGCCTTGTCTGGCTGCCAAACTGTGCGCCATGCACATGAGCAGCTCTAGCTCTACCATCTATCTCTCTCATTGCCGCCTTATTATTCCACTGTAATTAATAAAGATTAAGCGTTGTGACACAGCCAGCAGCACTGTGCAGCAGTGCAGCAGCAGCAGCCACAGCCACAGCAGACAGAGAGTGGCAAGTGGCAAGGGGGCATGCCAAGTCTAAGCATAAACAGACAAGGAGCAGCCAAGTTTTGCCGGCAGTTCGGGTTAAATGTTTGAAACATTTTTAGTTGCCCTGTAATTTCTGGCATTGTTAATGTTGTTGTTGTGTGTTTGTGTTGCGGTGTTGCTGCTGTGTGGGGCAGATGATTATGCACTTGACAGTTTCAATATTTAAAGCATAACAAGCAACAAGCAACACGAAACAAGGGAAAAGCCAAGAGATTAATGAAGCAATGTTCCTAGAAGACAGCAGACAACAAAAGCTACAAATATATGTAGACGTATCTATTTAGGAATAAATATATACATTTATATATGTAAATGTATATTCTATGTATATATCTTTAGAGCTAGCGCAGTTTCAAGTTTACAATTTAAATTGTACTCAAAAGATACAAAAGTATCTCATTGGGGAACTTCTCTTCCCTAAGTTCGATTTCGAATTTCTAGCAGAACTTTGCATCTGTCTGATCGTAAAACCAAACTCTTAATCATATCGGGTAAGTTAAACTTAATATCATCTCGTAAAATGACTATAAAATGATATATATAGCTGACATTAAGCGTTTTGTGGCCTGGAAGTATCTTAAATGTCTAATTCATGCTACACATAATAGGCGATCGTATTGCACATTTTGCATAAAACTTGATAACTACTCACACACACGCCTAGAGCCTATGGTAATAAACATAAACAAAGATTAATGCATTCATATATCACTCAATGTGCGTCGAAATGAACCATTAAAGAAGAAAACTACAGGCACAAACTCTCTGAGAACTTGAACGAGTCCGAGAACTGAAAACTGAAAACAAAACCAAATTCGCCTTAATAACTGCGAGAAACTTATGAAAAATACAAATTGGGTCACAAAGTGCACCAAATGACTTGACAGTACAACTGTATGTGTGTGGGTGTGCGTGTGTGTGTGTGTGTGTGTGTGTGTATCTATGAGATGCCTTGTATGCTTAGCTACATGGAACTGAAATTGACGCGTCGTCTTCTGCTTTGTCGCCTTTGGGGCGCCTCTCGGTCCCTCGCTTCAGTTTGTTGCTGTACTTATAGTTAATTGCACTGGTAATTAATAATGTTATTTATTAGACACACTCACACATACACACAGATAGAGAGAGACAGAGAGAGAGAGAGAGAGAGGGATATATGCTTTTATAGAGCCACGATGACCTCACCCAAATGTGCGCGACTCGTGCCCATCTTTGAGATACATTTTGTTGCTGCTACAGTTGCTGTTGTTGTAGTTGTTGCTGCTGCTGTTCTGCTGTTGTTGTTGGTGTTGCTCTGTTATGTGTGTCATTAAGTAAATTAAGTAAATAAACATATGCCAGCCAGTGGCCCAACACTGAGCTAAAGCTATGACCATAATTAATTGCCAGTCAGCCGGTGCCTCGTTTTAGCTGCCACACTGCCACAGTGAGTTACCCCCAGCAAAGTTGCCACTTCCACTGCGACTGCCACAGCCACTGCAGGCAGACGGCAGCTGCCCCTTCTGCGTTGCGTCCTCTCATCTGCAACTGAAGCGCGTTAGTTTTTGCGCCCTTTAAGCAGGCGCAAAATGGCCCAGGTTGAAAGCCACAAGCAGGATCAGGAGCAGGAGCAGGACCAGGGTCAGAAGCAGGAGCAGGAGCAGGTCGAGGACTTGGCCATGCGCATTTCAACGCCTTCATTTGCATGCGTTTTATGGCTTAATAGCAGCAGCAGTCGAAGAGGCCTAAGGAGAACAAGAGAAAGGCCGCCGCTTATCTGGGCAACATTTTTGGCCAATAGATTTTTGATAAGCAGCAACAACAAGGCACTGACGCCCCAGCCAAACCAGCAAACCAGGAAAAGCAGCAAAAGGGTCTGAAATGTTACATTTTGCTCTTCTTGTTGCTTTGGTCGCTTTGGTAGCTGCCTTGAGGCTGCCAAACCGACAAAATGTAGAAAGTTTTTTGTACTTCTCTTCTCTTCTCTTCTCTTTTTTTTTTGTTTTTGGTTTTTGGTGCTTTTCATGGCAGCTTCCATGTAATTGTGTGATGAGCTCAAGCTGAAGTTGTTGTTGCCTCCTTGGGCCACGTTTGCGCACTTAACTCACGCATATTGCGGCACCTCATCAGGTCTGGCCACCGGCGCTGGACGTGGCAACTGGAGCTGATCGACCGGCCAGCAAATTGAGACACAAGTCGACAGAAGCGGCAAAAGCAGCAAGCAAAGCGTTTAATTTACTTTTATTGTACTAGCACGATTTATTGAAATTGTTTATCGATTGTTGTGGTTGTTGTTGTTGTTGTTGTTGTTGCTATGGTCTTAATAATACACTTAGTATAAGTGATTGACAGTGGAATGAATGACTAGATTAGCATTGGCTATTAACTACTATGTGGAGAGTAGATAAATCTAATCAGATACGACTTTCGATATAGCTTAACCTCTACTTGATGACTCTCTAGACCACCTAACTCTTCTCTCTATGATTACTCCAACTCTTTGTTTGTCTTTCTCTTTGTTCTCGCAATGGCAAATGACAACTGCTAAGCTGAGCACTAAACTCGATTAATAACTCGGACAGTAATGAAGGAATGAAGATCAGTGAGATCGTTTATGATTAGATTCTGATTTCTATATTGTTTAACCTATACTTGATCACTCTCTATATATCTTCTCTCTCTCTGACTACTCCAACTCATTCTCTCTGTTCTCGCATTGGCAAATGACAACTCCTAAACTTCGCACTAAACTCAATTAATAACTCGGACAGTAATGAAGGAAGATCAGTGAGATCTTTTATGATTAGATATCGATTTCTATATAGTTTGACCTCTGCTTTATCATTTTCTATACCACATAACTCTTCTCTCTCTCTGACTACTCCAACTCTTTCTCTTTGTTCTCGCAATGGCAAATGACAACTGCTAAGCTGAGCAATAAACTCGATTAATAACTCGGACAGTAATGAAGGAATGAAGATCAGTGAGATCGTTTATGATTAGATACTGATTTCTATATTGTTTAACCTATGCTTGATCACTTTCTATATATCTTCTCTTTATCTGACTACTTCAACTCTTTCTCTTTGTTCTCGCAATGGCAAATGACAACTCCAAAACTTAGCACTAATCTCGATTAATAGCTCGGACAGTAATGAAGGAAGATCAGTGAGATCGTGCATTGGGTAGATCGATAATAACACTTATTTATGATTACATATTGTGGCAATTTATTGGCATATTTATAGTTCGCAACGCAATAAAAATTAATGTTTTTTGAATACGATTCTTATTGTTGTCGCTCGTCGCTTCGATATTGAATTGTTGTGTGATTTGTGAACTTGATTTCCGATGAACCTGATTTCAAATATCATCAAATGCTGATGGTATTCGCATACTTTATGGGTATTATTTTGTTTTCATTTGCAGTCTTTGCAGTGTGTGTTAAGCTCTGATTCAGAGAATTGCATTTGATTTGATGAAATTAATCGATTCCATTATCAATGTGAATATGCTAACCTTTAGTTTAGTGATTTTTATGGCTTCGGTGGCATTTCAGAAACTCATCTCCAATTATGCTAATGCCTGGCAATTGATGATACGATTTTCGAATTGAATTAGCCACATTATCTGTCTGTCTGTCTGTCTGTCTGTCTGTCTGCCTGTCTGTTTGGCGCCCTCTGGCAAGTGTCAGCGTACTGCCATTTAGTCAAACACGTCAGCACATTTGTCAGCCAAATGTCGACGCTCGTGCCGTGTAGTGCCGTGTTGTTGCCACATAAAACTCAATATCAATAACAGAAATATTACCAATAGATACAAAATGTATCTGCTAGATATCTGCGATCGGGCAGCCAAGACAACCCATTGCATTCTTAATCTCGATTCTCTTGCCAGTTTGTAATCTGAACTATTTAGCCAAGCATATTTGCATATTTATAACCATCGACTATGTCTCGCTGTCTGACAGTCTGCCTGGTCTGTCCGCCTGTCCGCTTTATGTTAATTGCATGGAGCTATGAAATTAATACTTTTTATCGCTTGCTCAATCGCCGCGAACTTGTAGCTCACATGTTAGCTGTAAATTAAGTTGACAACTTGGCGCTGCCGCTGACACAGCGCTCTCAACTGGCCCAAAGCCGTTTAGCTGCTCAGCCACACAATTGAAATTAGATTGTTGCACTGATAAATCAGTTAGTAAGCCGTAAGCCGTGAGACGTATAGCCATTAGCATAACAGTCAATCTAGCTGGCTAAATTCCAATTATGAGCAATCCAAACTTGGCCCTAAGAAATCAAAAACAAAACCCTCAAACAGCTGTCGCCCTCAGCTGCCCGCCGTAAAATGGCCGAGCAACGTGGCTCAAGTGATTCACAGTACTCCTGACCAAATCGACAGAGTGTGTGTCTATCTTTTGACAGTCAGTCCGTCAATCAGTCAATCAGTCAGTCCGTCAGTTGGGTACACTTTACAACGCAAATAGTAGCCGCTGTTTAAACGGCAATAGCAACTGCCATTAGCTATCAGCCATGAGTCGTGGGTCTGAGTCTGGGTCTGGGCCTGGGCCTGGGCCTTTGCCTGGGCTTTAGGCCAATGTTTGCCTATGCTTGAATGGGCCTGGCCAAGCCTCTTGCCACTGGTTCGACTCCGATTGCTGTCTTCTCTATTATTTAGCAAATATTTAGAATATTTGATCAACAGCAACAGCAACGGCAACTTGCCAACTTTACCAACTTTACCAACCTTACCAACTTACCAACTTACCCACTTGGTTGCCACTTCGTGCCCACTTGGCTACCGCGTGCGGTTGGGCAAACAAATCATGTGAATGTGGAGGATCGAACTGAAGAACTACACAACATACTTGTTGTTTTTTGCTTTTTATTCTCTCTTTCTCTTTAAATCATTGTTTAAACATTTAGAAGCGCGAGCTTTTGTTTAATTTGACTGCCAACTGCAGGTGTGCGTGTGTGTGTGCGTGTGTGAGCGAGTGTGTGTGCATAATGCACGCCTCTTGGCCATAAAACTTTCTATAAATATGCTTGGCAGCCTGAAAGCCACCTGCTGTTGCCATTTCCAAGACAACTTGGCTACCCGTCTAACCAACTGCCATAGCCATGGCCTTTAACCTCTTTTGGGCTCGGACTGGGACTGGGACTGGGACTCGGACACGGAGAGACTTTGAGTGGGTCTGAGACACTGAGAAACTGAGACTCGTGTATGTAAGTCTTGTTGGTATCTGCATCTGCATATTGGCCAGACGACGTTGTTAACAAGCTTGTTAATAAATTACCAACAAAATGGCCATAAAAAGTGCCAAGCATAAATCAATTCCGCCTCCTGCTTCATCTCTTCTTCCGCATATCCCCCTCCAGCCCGCAACGGCCCAACACTCTCCTGTCTGTCTTATTAGCTTTGCTCAGCTCTCAGCTGGCAACAGCAACAGCAACAGCAACAGCTTTAGCTCTTTTGGCCATTTGACCGTTTGGCCATGCATAAATAAATAAATAATAGCAAGTGTGGACACAAAACAGACAACGGACAACGCAGATGAAACTTATAATGTGCCATCATTGAAATTGATAGAGCAAAAAACGAAAATTATGCTATGGCAACAAATATCGAAACTAAATAAATTCAAATTAATCAAAATGGAAGTGAGCACAGCAACAGAGGGAAAATACTTCATTAAAATGCGCGACATGCATAAATCAATTCAATTAGTTGGCATTATAGCCAACTTTATCTGCGCCTTTATCTTCATACTTATTTGTTATTGCTTGGCTATTTCTCCTAAGTCTCTCCACATTTTGATAGCATTGAGTGGGGTTCAATTTGGCAAGGTTTAAAGTTGAACAGAAGCAGCTCGCAGCTCGCAGATCGCAGCTATGATTCGCTTAACAGTGGCGAATCCATCAATCAATTGATAAGAGCCTTAAAGGTCAATCAAACTGAGGTCAAGCTCAATCGAAGATTAATTTGAATACAACTCTTGCCCAGCTGTGTTTCCCTAAATGTTATATAGAAAGTAGTTCTGTTAAACTGCAAAAGACTGTAACACACATACCTTTGCTCTTTCTGTTAATTGCTTTTATACCCTGTTTTAGCATTACAATGCAAATTGTTTGTTTGACTTTTGCAATGCTGAATGATACATTATATACATAATGATGATGAGCTGGGAAAATAGACTGCTACTTTTTTTATATTTTAATTTGATTAAAGACATAAAGTCGCATTTGGCAGTTCAGTGGCCGCTGCCTTGTTGTTGTTGTTGCTGTTGTTCGTTTGCTCGTTCGGCTGGTTGTTGCATACGAAATGCAAATGCCATTTGCAGAATTCAACAGGCCGCAAGGCACATCGTTATATTGCTCACTCGTCTCAATTTTATGGCCCTGCTCATTTCGTGTCATAAAAAAACATTTTCAACACATTTTTTAACGACAAGTCACTATAAAAGTGCTTGGCAACAACAACAACAACAACGACAACAACGACAACAATAACAACATTAATGAAAACTTACCCAGCATTTGCAGCTTGTGGCCCAAAGGCGTTGGCGTTCGTTGTATGCGCTGGCGACTGCAATAAACCATGAGATAGAGAGAGAGAGAGAGGGAGAGAGTTGATGAGTGAGAGGGGCAGAACACAATGTACAAATTATAATAATGATATGTGTGTGCTGCACACACATACAGCTAAGTGTGTGTGATATATGAACGTATGCTTCGATCTTATATGTCAAAGCCATTTGTATTTTAGTTTGCTGTTTTAAATTAGCCAAAATTACGTTAAATTTATAAAGTCAAAAGCAAAGCAGATACACACACACACACACACACACACACATGCGCACACACGTTAATACACACAGTAAAACAGACGCCATGTCATGTCAGATCATTAAGAAAATATGGTCAAAAATGTTTCAATTAAAAAACCAAACTAGACGAAGGCATTAAAAACACAAGCATACGTTCTCTCACACACACACACACACACGGGCACATGTATATTAGTGAATGAAAACTGATTGTAGGCGGACAAGTTTGCCATAAATTGTGTAGGCTACTTTACTGTCAAGTCATTAACAGCAACAACAACAACGGCAACAAAGGCAACAACGGCTACAACAGTGTGGCAAGTGAATCATTAACAACAAAAGGCAAAACCAAAAACCAAAAAGCGAAAGAGATTTTGTTTCTCTGTTTTATATGCATACATACAAATAGAAATATGAAAAGTTATAGTGCTGCAAATTTAATATTCTGGAAAATTTTTATATAATATTTCGCTTTTGTTGATATCAAAATAAATTTCAGTTTTGCAAGTTTGTCAGTTTGCAAGTTTCCTGTGCAGTTTTTTATTTTGCGACACGTGCCTTAGTAACAGTTTATGCAAATCATTTGATGGTCCATAACATTTTGTAGCGCATTTGAATTAAAAAGTGGTTTTTATAACTTTTAGCTCTTGCCATAAAAAAGCTGAGAAAAAATAGCAAATAGTAAATAGCAAACACAAAGCGGCTTAGTTTGTGCGCGCCTTTTGGGCGGATTCTTTTTTTATGGCCACTGCAATAAACTGTTTGTGGATCTGTCAATGCGTCAATCTGTCCGTTTGTCAGCTAGCCAGTTTGTCAATCGGTTTGGTGTTAGTCAATTTTATGCATTGGCCACAAGCCGAAACTAATCGCGTTGGACTAGCCAATGATTTCGATAGTAAAAATGCAAATTTAATACTTAGATTCGCACAGCGTTCGTTGCGGTTTAAAACGCCTCTAAAACGCTCGCAAACCGTTTGGTAAAACGAACGTTACTAATTGAAGTAGAAGAAAAAAGAAAAATGCATAAGATAATGTAAAACAGATTGTTTTTCTCATTTAGTAGAACATGTATTGATTTATTTGCAAACATGGCGCAGCTGTTAAAGCAGCTAGATAAACGCGTGGAAAACGCGTGAAAAACGCGTCGAATCAATTGGCGTGTACATAAATGAAATGTTCAAGTAATTAAGTAATTTATTTAAGATTCAAAGAACTCCAATTGTTTTTGAGTTCTTGAAGTCTTAACTGAATTATTTTTCATTCATTCTTGTATTGAAGTCGACTCTTAACGCTTTCCTCTCACGCATTCTTAGAGAATCGCCTGAAATTCTCTTCAAATTTGATTTTAACAATCATCTTCGTTCGACAGAAAGTAAAAAAAAATCTTTAAAATTTTGTTATTGTTGTTGCTGCTGCTGTTGTTGTTGTTGTTGTTATTATTGTTGTTGTTATTGTTTTGTGCACGTCATGGCCCAATGGCTTGTGTCAAGGCACAGACACCCACAATGATGTCGATGTCGGCACACTATAATGGAAAAATAAATCTTCAGCATGCTACAACAACAGCAACAACAATAGCAATAGCAATGGCAATGGCAATAGCAACAACAAGAAAAGTTAAAAGCCATGTAGCTAACAAAGTTTTGAAAAGGCGTTAGATTCGTTGCGGGCTCGCGAGTCGCGCGTCTCGCGCGCGTTTTTCAGTTGCGCACATCAAAGCGTCAAAAGCCGCTAAACAAAATGCCCACACTTGGCAATATACACACACATACACACACATGTGTGTGTGTGCACACATACAGCGATACAACAAATGCCTAATTGTCTTGGCGGCACTCGTAAAACCTACAAAATTATTACGGCTGCAAAGAAAGACGAACAACAAAAACAACAACAACAACAACAAACACAAAAATAACACGAAAAAAGAAGAAAAAACGCGCCACTTCACATGTTGAGATCGTTTGGATCGGGTTCGCAACACCCGAGGGCAGCTGAGGGGCCGACGGGGCGACAAAAGTGCCAAAGGGTAAACTAATGACAGTTTAATTTACTCCCATTGCGATGAAGTGTAACGACTCTCAAAACTCAATTAGAGCCCGGCCAAGCGGCCAGGTTTTCGGTCAGGTAGCTGACTCGATGGCCTGAATGGCCGCTTTTGGCCAAATGCGACTCTAATGCGCACAGCGACTGCGGGCTGCTGACTCTGCCGTTGCAGGTGCAACATACGACTTAAAAATGCATAATTTTAAGGCTTTATGAGCCGTTCTCAAGGCGCTGAGGGCGCTGAGGGCGAAGGGATGAGAGATCTCCCTCGATCCCTGCTCCATTGCCAGCTCGCCAGTTCGCCGTCTCAATTAATTCGCCTAGTTTATGTTTATGGCGCTGCTCGATGCATATTTCTGGGCCATAAGTTTGGATAAGGCCGGGCCAACTCCTTTTATATAATGAACTTTAACGCAATGCGTATCTCATAGATACAAAACTGCAGCCTATGCAAAAGGTCGTTCCGTTACCTCCTCCTCCTCCTCCTCCTTCTGCCTCTGCCGTTTGCATTCCCGTCTCGTCTCGTGTTATTTATGTTATTAGGCTCGTAATTTTCAACAATATTATTGCATTTATGTTTCGTAGGCGATGCGCCTAATGAGTTTTTCAGCTCGTCTCCTTTGTGGCTCCGAAATTTATGCATCGCCATTGTTTATAAGGTGCCCCAAAAGGTGGGCGGCTCTGTTGCCCCTTTTAGCATTTACCAGTTGTCAGTTGCCAGTTGCCAGTTGCCAGTTGCCAGCTAGTTGGCTATATTTTGATGCCATTAAACTGCGAACTGAGATGTGTTTTTGGTGAACTGCTTAGGGTTTTTAACATTTTTATAACAATGCCGCAACAACATGTTGTTGTTGTTGCGGTTGTTGTTATTGTTGCCACAACGCCCATGCAATGGCTTTATTTACAGATCTCTTGTGTGTTGTGTGGGCGTTTAGCAAATGTCCCAGCAAGTTGCGGTCTGAGCTCTCAGGGATCCAGAGACAGAGACACAGACATTGGCTAATTGGCCGACTTGTGTTATAGTTGCACTCCAAGTTTATGGATACTTCAGGCAATAAGTAATAAGTGCACTTGATGTCAAGAGAGGCAAGATCAAAGCGGACCTCTGACCTCAACAGATCGTATCACTCTCTCTCTCTCTGTCTCCCTCTCCTTGCATGCCCCTTTCAACGGGGCCATCAATGGCATTCAAGCATCAAAGTCAACCACAAAGCAACACCTATCCATCAAGTGGCCCAAACTCCTGTCATGCTCCAATTTTGAATGCTTTTCAGTGGCTGCTTAGTGTTCAGGTGCTGCTGTGGCTCACTGCTGCACTTCCTTATTGTTATTTGTTGCAGTTGCCGCGTGGCCACAAGACAATGCAACGCTGTCGTCGTGGCAAGTAAATTCAATTAGAAAATACAAAAGATAACACAATAAGAAGAAAAAAATAACTGACAGCGAGACGGATACAAAGGCATTCTAACTAAATAGCATTCACCTGTCCACAAAAAGAGAACTTCACACACACACACACACACACACACACATACAGCTGTCAATTTGTTGGCGCCAAACGAGAATATTTTCGAGTCAGAGATCCATGGCCATCCATTAAATGCCTACCGTCAAATCATAATTCATTTTTTCTTCTCTTTTTTGTTGGTATTCTTCTTCATGTTCTGGTGCTTCTGCTGCTTCTTCTACTTCTTCGTTGTGTTCTTCTAGTCTTCTTGGTCTTGCTATTCATCTGCTATTAAGCACGGCCACTCCTAGGCACGCAGACCCATAAACCAGACAGGCAGTCAGGCAGCCAGGCAGCCAGGCTGGCAGTCAGATAGGCAGATGTGGGCACAGGTAGGGCCCAATCTATGCAGCCAGTTTGCACCTTGCGCAACGATCAACAACAACAACAACAGCAACAACAACGGGGACAACAACAACGACAAACGATCCTCACTTATTCGGTTGCATCGCCCGCGGCGCAAGGAAGGTTCATTGATACTTTGTTGCAACAGCAGCAGCAGCAGCGGCAGCAGCAGCAGCAACAGCAGCTCAGGTGCTCAATCAAAGGCAATTAATGGGTAATCGGAATTTCATAAAGAGCCAGAGGCAGATACAGAGTTTAACTTTAAGATGCAGATGCGGGCATTTGTCCAGTCAGCTGGAAAGACGTCGGAAGTTTCCATTCCCCCCACCGCCCCTCTTAGACTTTGTTGCTATTGAAATGTCAGCTTTTCATATATGTGTGATTGCTTTGGCTAATTTGCTAGTTGGCCATTTGGCCACTTGGCCACTTGGCTATTTGGCTATTTGGCTGGCATGCAATTTGCAGATACAGATACAGTCACAGCCATAGCTATAACTCGCCAGATGCAGTCACAGATATAGCTACGGCTACAGAATGCATTAGCCAAGTTTGTCGTCGTCGTCCCCAAATAACCAAATACAAAATAAGTCGAACACAATATCGCAAATGCCAAAAAGTGAAATCAAAAGCAAAAAGGCGACACGAAACTTTATTAGCCCGTTGACGCAAATTAACGGTGACCGCTTCCATTTCGCATTTCGCATTTCAAAGCGTCAAACGCGGGCAACGAGCAACGTGGCCGAAACGCTGATGCCAATGGGTTTCGTTTTGTCGTACTGCTGCAGTTGCTGCTGCTGCTGCTGCTCCTGCTGGTGCCAGCACCACCGAGCACCACCGGGCACCCCACGGCTGCTGCCAGCAAAATAATTTGTAAATGTCAGTGCATTTTGACAGTTTGCGGTGATGTTTTTCAAATTACAATTTACAACAGCAAAAGCAGCAGCAGCAACAGCAGCAACAGCAGCGGCAGCGGCAGCAGAAGGAAAAACTGAAAAACTGAACTCAAATTGTAAATGAAAACAATTTTCGCAAAAGTGGAAAAAAAGAGAAAAAAAAAATGTAAAAACAAGAAATATATATGCAGAAGCAGAAATTTAAATTTCAGTTTTTATTAATACTCGTATTTGCAATGTTATTTTTGGCATATTTGTGTACACTCGAGTTGAGGTTTCTGATTAAAAATATGTTCAACATTTACAATGTAAATGGATTCGAAAGATTGGAATTGACGTGTGACAAGATTACTTAACTGTGGCAAGAGGAAACATGTTAATATCACAAACAGTTGGAAGGTCTGTTGGCCAGCGTTTGAAGCCATTTCAAATGTGAATCAATTTGTCATTTATTTCCAGAGACTCTGGACTCGTTCTTACTTAAGTTCTTAGAGAATTAACTACTTTATTTAACTCTCAGTTCTGTTGGATTTAGCGAGTTACACATTTATTATTGCAATATATATTTATATTAATTGCAATGCAAATTCTTAAGAACAGATTTAATCTTAATCTTCAGCTTGTCTTTTACTACAGTTAATAGTCAGCTTATATTTGCTTCTTTTTATGACGCTTATTATCATTTTCATTATATTTTTTTAGTTTTATTTCGATCATAAACTTATTTTTATTTATTTTTCACAGTCGTACAACTATTAAAACTAAATTCCCTATCGAACAGACGGGCTTACGAGTAGTTTTTATGGTCGAAAAGCTCTGGCTGAGATATAACGATTTGGGTAGATCATTGTGAAAGGCCCCTCAAGTGGATGCCACTTTCACCTGACCAACTGCAACATCAACATCAACATCAACAACAACAACAACATCAACTGCAGTGCTGAACTCAACTCAGAGACTAAGGTTGGTCAAGGCGTTTGTTTGGCTTAATTTAATTAGGTAACAAGAGCTGTAGACTGGCTAATAAAATGTCCGAGCGGAGAAAAGAGAACCATAAAATGTGTAAATAAACTTTGGGTGTGGTTCGAGTTGCAATTGAGAGTGGGGAAATGGTTTACAAGGCATGCGGGAAAATTAACTTCAAGTTATTTTAGAGCAGATTGCACAGAAGAGAAAGAGAGAGAGAGAGGAGAGGGGGAACTAAGAGAGAGGGTTATACGGCAGGAAGGTGGAGTGGCCAAATGCCAAACAAATGCGATAATAGTTGGCAAAGTCAATGGCTAGACAGCAAAACCAACAACAGCAACAGCAACAGCAGCAGCAGCAACAACAAGAACAACAGCAACAACAACTTGCTGGAAAAACAACAACATTGAAATTGAAGAAAATTACACTAAATTGGCTTCAATTATTGTATTAATTTGGGTTCCGTGTTGCTTTCCGGCTTATCCCTTTTTTTCCACGTTGTTGCTATTGTTGTCGTTGTCGTTGTCGTTGTTGCTGTGAGTCTCGTTGGTTAGTTTTGTTGTGTTGTGTTGTGTTTTGTTTGGTTTTGTTTGGCGTTGCTCTGGCTCAATGAGACGACCGCCTGGCAACTGGCAACTGGCAACTGGCAACTGGCAACTGGCAACTGGCAACTGGCAACTGGCAACTGGCAACTGGCAACTGGCAACAGACAACTGGGAATGGGCAACTTTGCTGGACTGCAATCATTTTGTTTTCTAACTTGGTTTTGGCATTTCGATGGGCCACTTGGCCAAAGTCTTCGTCTTCATCCACTTCAGCTGCGGCCGTTGCTTAGTTGAGTTATTTCAAAATTATATTAGACAGCAGCCTTGCAGAGAAAGAGAGAGAGAGAGAGAGAGAGAGAGAGATGCCAACTGCAGCTTATATTCAATGCAATGCTCTAACATTATTTATTATTGTTGTTCTTGTTGTTCTTGTTGTTCTCGCTGCTGCTGTTGCTCTCGTGCAGGAAGCAGCGCCATGGCGCTGACCAAAAGGAAGCTGACGATTATGGCTTTCGTACTCGTATAAGCCATGTACATACATGTCTACATGTGTATATGTATGTGATTACTGGTTTTGGTATTAGTGCATGGCTTGTTCTGTCTTTGCCTCTGTCGAGGTCTGGGTCTGGGTCTGGCTCTAGCTCTGGCTCTGGCTCTTGCTCTGGGTCGGATTCGGAGTCGGGGTCGGGGTCGGCGTCTTTGTTGCGCATGTGTGCGATGAAGACGAAGTCTGGGAATCAACTCGTTGTCGGCAGCCACAGCCGGAAGAAGTTGGCCGCTTGACATTTATCTTGAAACTGATTGTTAGACAGCTGCTAAGCAGTCAACAGAAAATATTGTGTTGTTGCTGTTGTACATGATGATATGTGGCTAACTTAAGCTCTGGCACAATTTAAACCTTTAGCCTCAAATATACGAGCTTTGACAGCCAATTGAATATTAATGGAATAATTAAATGCTTTTATTTTGCATTCGATTAATCATAAATTATATAAAATATGTCACTTCATGCAATTTCTTTATTTTGTGCTCAGCTCAATTTATTGCTTATTTTGACAATTTAACTAAGCCTTTTAGCTGGAATTTATGAGACAATTTATGGCGATTTAGCATGAAATTGTTTGAGAAATGTGTTCTCAATAAATGCAAGAAATTATTAAATATTTTAATTCCATTGTAAGGAGGCTTTTGAATTTAAAATTCATTGATTTATTGTAAGCAGTATAAATTATCTATTATCTTGTCTTAATTTTGAAGCTGGAATTCATTTAAATTATATTAGAAATTGATTAAATTAAATATGATATCATGAAGATTCGTCCAATTCTTCAAATTTGTTTAACTTGATAAACTATTTTTAAAATTCATTATATTTATTTAAATAAGTACAAATGTTTTCTAACTTTGTTTCAATTTATCTTTCACTTTATTATTGAGTGCAAACAGTTAATAAATGTATTTTTAAATTGTAGAATCAATAAGCCAAACTCACCAATTGAGTGCATTCATTGCCAGTTGCCGCAAAGTTCCGACAATAAATAAATAAAGTCAACACACAAAATGTTCACAGGGACAAAACATTTACTTAGCCCAAACACACACAGTAATCGAGAATTGGAGAAATACAAAATGCGAAATTTGAAATTTGAAATGCGAAATGTTAGATGTTAAATGTTAAATGCAAAATGCAAAATGCAAAAGTGGAAAGTGCAAAATGCAATTTCCTCTCGAAATGTTTCCGTTAAAAGGTCACAAAACTTTTGCCGTCGCCAATTGGCAAACTGCACGATTACAACAATTCAGTTTCAGTTTTAGTTTTAGTTTTCAGTTTGTTTCAGTTAACAACACGCAGAACACACATCGCAGAGAGTAAGAGAGAGAGTGAGAGAGAGAGAGACAAGGCACGTAATATTTTTGGGAACCCGCTAGGATACTACGATTGAATCGCACGCGTGCAATAAGTTCTCTGGAGAATTCTCTTGATTTTGGCTGCCGCGCGGCACGAAAGCCGTAATGCGAATGCGGCAACAGCAACTGGGCTGCTAAAAAAGCGACTCGCACTCGGACTGGCAATCGGAATCGACAGCGAACGGCAACGGCAAAAGCAACGGCAACGTCAGCTTTGGTCTTATAGGCCGAGCGGCACAATTTTTGCAGTCGCTGCCTCTGCCTCTGCTGTTGTTGTTGTGCTGTTGCTGCTGCTGCTGCTGCCGCTGCTGGCGTCGTGTAGTGAGCTGAGACCCATGCAAGCTCCCCTCTTTGTGTTTGTGTTGTGTTTGCGAAATTGCAATTTAGCCAGCAGCTGCAGCGACGACAGCAGCAACGACTGCAACTGCAACTGCAACATGTTGCCCGATATTTGTTGCCGTGCAGCTTTGTCGCGCCACAGAATTCACCACAGTTGCTGTTGCCGCTGTTGCACGTGCTCTGGCTCAGGATTAGCCCTAGAACACACAGACAACAACTGTTGTTGCTGTTGCAGTTGCTGTT
This sequence comes from Drosophila macrospina, assembly GCA_035042075.1. Taxonomy (NCBI): domain Eukaryota; kingdom Metazoa; phylum Arthropoda; class Insecta; order Diptera; family Drosophilidae; genus Drosophila; species Drosophila macrospina. The sequence continues at coordinate 10,990,067 of JAWNLW010000591.1, read as the reverse complement.
TTGTGGGCTTGTCGCCTGACTGACATTTCCTTTTGACTTGGATGCGCCTACATGTGGCTGCAACAACAAGTTTCACTCACCCAAAGCCTGCGTTGTTGTTGTTGTTGCTGCTGCCGATCGAAGGCGACATTTGCCAGGCGCTCAAAGCTCAAACATTTGCCATGGAAAGTGAACCCCGCCGAGCTGTGGCTCGATTTGCGCATGACAGCGCACAATGAGGGGAAAACAGTTGAGTGAGTGAGTGGACGGTGAGTGAATGACTGTGAATATGAATGTGAATGCGAGTGAGTGAATCTCATTGCTCACATCACACTAGCTTGCCAATTGGCAATTGCATTGTTTTTGCGACACCCACTTGCTGCAGCAACAACAACAACAGCAACAACAACAGCAATTATAATGGGTGGGTGTTGTTGCCATTTAGTGGTGCTGCTATTTGCATGCAATAAATGAAGAATTCTGATTTCAGATTGATGTGAGACGAGATCCAAAGCTGCGTTGGCTGTTAATTAAATGCCAAAATGCACTGAAAGAAATAGATGCATGAGTAGCCAACATTAACAAATTAAAAGCACATGAGATTAGCTTAATCAGCTTAGTAAGTCAAGTGACTTGAGAGTTATGCAAGTCTAACAATTTAAGCATTGAAAACATAAGTTGCATTTCATTATATAAACAAATTTATGCTCGTTTAAAGCCAATAAATAAAAAACAGACATTAATCTTGAAGTCAATATTTTGATTTTGGATTCAATTAACAATTTGAGTGGAATTTTCTCTAAATGCACAGCAGCCACAGCACAGCAGCCATCAATCAAGTTGCCGCAAGTCGATCACGACCACGACCGCAGCAAGCAGCAGCAACAGCAGCAACAACAACAACAACAACAAGAAAAACAACTTGGCATTTGTCAGCTGCACATCTGCTAAAGGCAATGCCTGAATACTTGTACATGTGGCAGACAACATGGCGTATGCGTTACCCGCCCCAAAAAAAGTAAAAACAAAAAAGAAAAAACAAAAAAGAAAAACACAAATGGCAAAAAGGCCAAAAAACGAAAAGCTTGTCACAATTTGTGTGGTAATTTGTTTGCACTTTTTTGGTTTCTGCAGTGAGTTGGCAGCGAAAACTCTCAGCCTCAATGTGTAACGGAGCGAGTGGGAGGGGAGGTGATAGCAATACCAACAATTTTGTGGTCTACTTTTGCAGCACACAAAAACCGACAAACAAGCAAAACTTTGGCAGTTGTTGAAAGCCATTAGAATTCATGGCATACAGCGATTTAGCCAAGGGATCTGAAAAGGGTCTCGGCAAGTGAAGTTTGAGGAACTACTGTGTCTGTGTCTGTGGTGCATGAATGAAACTGAAACTGAAACTGAGACTGAGACGGAGACTGAATCTGAAACTAGCACGCCCACACAGCGGAGCAGCATGCCACATGCCTCACGGTTAATTACACTAGCATGAGGCACGCCTAGCATCAGCAGCAACACTTGCTGTTGTTACACGAATTTCACTTCCTTTTCGCTTATCTCTCTTGCATAATCTGTGAGTCGAGGAGTCTCGAGATGACCGCAAAATAGACAAGAATTTATTTGCTTACTAATCAACAGATTTTCAACAAGTATTTATGGCACTTCCCTTCAGCGAGAGCAGTGGCAAGAACACATGTTCCCATTTTCACATGCAATCTGGCTGCAAACAAAGGGTCGCATATTTATTACATCATCAGAAGGCAAAAGGAAGCTGAACACTCACACACACACACACACACACACACGCACACAATCACAATCACAGACGTCGGTCTTAACCCACGCGGTTGTTGTGAATGTGGCTGAAAACCGAAAGTGCCACGGTAGCCTATAGACCTACTTACAGATCTACACAGACAGTTGGCTTAAGAACAGGGGCTCGTTTCTGGATTCGAGTCGCATCCATTGTTTCGCTTTCATTGCCCTCGGACGAGGGGCAGACGGGAAAAGGGGAAAGGGGCAGCGACAATAAATCAAAGGCATAAAGTTGAATGCACCAAGCGGACGAGGCGAGCGAACGGATGCAAAAGTCGTCGCTTGGGAACCTCAAGCCAGAGCCTGACTGCTAACCCTTGCCTACCTCAATGCCGACTGCGACTGCGACTCCGAAGTCCGAATCTTGAGAGACAAATCTGAGTCGCAGTAGGAAATACATAAGGTACAAAAAACTGTATACAAAAAGAAGAAAACAATATACGAGGAACAGGCAGACAACCAAGTGACGCAGTCGTTGTCGCGCTGAGAAACGTCAGCTGAGCGATGGCCAGAGAAGGGTTCACGAGGCTCATGGCAGTGGATAGAGGGTTTGCGGGTTGGCGGGGTCGGGGCAATCGTCAGCCAACAAGATGAAATGATGATAATCCCCCTTTAATTTGTTTGTCCGTGCTGCAAGGACGAATGGGTCTCAGCCGCTGTTGGATGCTACTTTGCATTTACTTGTACAGCACATAAATTCTTATGACGATGCACAGCGCAACGAATTTCCAGCAAAATGGAAAAGCATTTGCCCGATTGAGACCCAGTGTGAAGTGCCCGAAAAAAGGGGTTCCGAAAGAAATGCCATAATTTGCTTAAGAAAACTTTTCCAATTTATAAATGACAAACAAAACGACAGAGAAATAATCATCAGCATAATGAGCAAAACTTGGGCGACAAACTTGCAACGGGGAGATGCCAAATGAACGGCATTTCTCTTGCTCCCCTCTGCTGTAAATGGAGTTCTTTCTTTTTTATTTCTAATTAAAGTGACTGGCGATTTGCATAAAGCTTACGCAAATGGCCAGGGAAAAAACGAGTGGAGCATCCGTTTAAGCATTAATCAAAAAATCAGCTGAAAATTAAAAGCCTGGCACACAGCACAAAGCAAAAGGTACCGAGCCAAAGACGAAGTTGTTGAACAAAAGGGATAAGAATAGGAAAAAAGGAAAAAAGGATTATTGACTGAAAGAGTGAATGGCACTAAAAGCAATGAGTCTGAGTCTTCGAGGAGTGGCGAGCGGGCGGGAATTGATTCATAAAGCTAGCAAAGTACAGATAAAGTGAGTGAAATGTAAAAGAGGTTTCGCCAAGTGCTCGTTTGATGAGTTCATAGCGAGAAAGTTGAATGAAAAGTTTCATAATAAATGCAACCATTAAGCAGAGTGGAGTGGTAAATGTTGAGATGCCTGTTTGAGATAGGAAATGGCTTATAAATATGCTCCTAATGTAGCATAATTAAGTTGAAGGACATAAACACCAAACAATACTCGATATATCTTCAATAACATCAGAAATTAAATCAACTACTCTCTCTCTTGCCAATGTATTCGCAGTTATACGCAGCCGCCCAGTCCGCGTCTTAACCACAAAGGCATCGGGGCGAATCCCATCACAATTTATGTGTACAATACAGATGAGGATTGCGGGGCAGCTTCATCAAATTTTAAATGGGTCACCATCACCTGATGCAGGCAATAAATTAATACGCAGATACACCACACACTTACACACACACACGCACACACACACGCCTTTATTTACGCAGTTAACTCACACACCGAGTGAGGAGTGAGAAACAGACCCAACATCATCAGCTTCAGTCTCATCGTGATGATCATATATATACATACATATACATACATATATATATGTATATAGATATGTATATACATGAGCACATTTCACTTGTTGTTGTTTATTTACGAAATGAACATTTTTCTTACTTTTTGCGCTCTTTCGTTGATTTTTTAATGATGAAACATTTCATTGCCATTGACTGGGCACCGATGCCAATCCCGCAATCCCCGACTTGATTTCCCCCCTCAAAAATGTTGTTGCTGTCAGTCCAGTTCTGAAAATCTGTTCCCTACCTCTTTCCCCTTGGCATTGCAACCACATGAAATTGCAGAGTCACCAGCACCACCCAAAAATAACTGACCAAACTCCACTGACCGTCCATTCCGGTTGGGCCTGACATTGCGGTTGGGTTGCGCTGGGAAGCTGGGGCGGCTTTTAAGTGGTCCTTGATAAGCGGCTGGACATCGTAATGCGAATGCTGTAATGCGCTTTACCAAAGTACACAGCATACAGAGCACAGTACACAGAAATGCTGTCTTCTCTCTGATTGTTGTTATTGTTTTTCTCTTTGCAAACTGCTCTGTTCGATTGAAAGCAAACTCTTGCTCAGCCGCAACTGATGGAATATCAATATTGAAGAGGCAGCGAAAAGAAACCAATTTAATTCGATAGTCGTTAGCACTGAGATTGCAGATTCGGACAAAGGGAATTGGAATGGGATTGGGAACGGGAATGGGAATGAGAATCGGAATGAGAAAGGCGTTGAAACTGCCACTGATTTAATTTAATGAACTCGCTCATTTGCTCACCACGTGCAGCAATATGCAGTTTCCATTAAGAAATTAAAAGAGTTGCAAACAAGTTGACATTCATTTCAGTCCCTGACTCCGACTTTGAGAAGAATCTTCGTCATATTGAGTAATTAATATACAGCAACAAAAGCACATAAACAACAAAGCGGGCGACTATAAATACACTAAGTAATAAAAGCTTAAAATGTCAAGTGAATTTAATGATATTGATTTAAATATATTAACAATCGATTGAGTGTTGCAAGAACTGGTTAACGGAATAGCCAAACAATAAATAATTATTAAAAAGAATTATTTAAAATACAAATCAATTGACTAAGAATATTAATTGAATAAAATAAAGCTGTTTTAATGAACAATAAAAATAATTCATAAATTTATATGTATAAATCTTTGCAATTAAATTAATTGTGATGAGTTCTTAATATTGTTTTTATGAAAATAAATATTAATGGATTGACATAAACACAAGAATTATAAATAACTAAATTGTCAGTAAATTGTCAGTAGCCACGTTTAAATCGATTAAGAGTATTGTGAATTGAACGCTTAAATACTTAATTGAATTGTTATATTTATGCACATCTAATTTGTTTAAAACTTATAAATATTTTGACTTTAATAATTCAATTGCATTGCGCAAAATAAATATATCAACATATAATAGAGTTGATATAATAAATAAGATTTGCTAAGTGAAATCAATTTATTGCATTTATTTATAAAGTTTAGCATATTTAATTAATTTCGAAATCAAACTCGAAATGTGAATAAAACTTTTCTAATTAAATATGCAGTTATAAAACAGCTGAATTGGGACTTACTTGTTGACCATTCTGCGTATTGGCCTTCCTCACAGCGCACTGTCTGTGTACGTGTGTGTGTGTGTGTGAGTGTGTGTTTGCGTGTGTGTTGTTTCCCAGCGAAAGTCACTTGTTTTGTTAAATTTATGAATTTATTCGCAATTCGCGCGCCATATAATTTATAACGATTTTCTGTACAAAGTTGCACTCAGTCATTCATTTGATTTGTTTGTGAACTGAAAGCTTCCCGCTGCCCCTCTTAACTCAGTCAATGTCACAGCAGCAACTACAACAACAGCAGCAGCAGCAGCAGCAGCAACAACAGCAACGTCACATGGACACGCGCACAATTCACCAACACATACGCACTTTTTACAGTTACAGTTAGTGGCTAACAAGTTGAAACTGACCAGACACCAGACACCAGACAGCCAAGTGGGTCCACACACGTTCCAGTCCCGAACCAGACAATAAAATTTGCGCCATAAATCAATTTCAAGTTGCAAAGTCGTCGTCGTCGTCGTAGTCGCCGCTCGTCGTTCGTCGGGCTGTTGCTGCTGCTGCTGATGGTGCTGGTGGCTGGTGCTGGTGGTTCTGGTGCTGGAGCTGATGCTGGTGGTGCTGCAAGTGTCAGTTGCCCGTCTGGCCGGTCTGGCTTACTGGGGGCTTACTGTGGCACTGACTGGCTGACTGGATGACTGGCTAACTGGACAGTCTGCTGTTGACTATGACTAAGATTTATTTGTCGCGCTCTGTGGCAACTGGGTACTGGCAACAGCGGCTGCTGTTGTCATACTGCACAAGGCCAAATGGCAGGATAAACCACGGAGCCTGGGCACGAGCTTGTAGCCGGCGCACGATCCGCGCGCTTCGCGGCGACGTCGACAGCGGCCAGCGACCAGCAGCCAACAACCATCTACCAAAGGGGGTGGCATTGGCCATGGCCCTGGTTGTCCGCCAAGTTTGCCATGTTGTTGGTGGTTGCGCAAACCGCCAAAAACAAAAAAAGCAAAAAACAATCTACACACACATACACACACACATAAACACACACACACACACGCGTGTAACACTCAAACACTCTTATGCATATGCAAATTAACGGCAGTTTGTTGGTGTTGAAAATAAAAATGGAGCAGCCGCAGCAGCAGCGGCAGCAGCAGCAGCAGCGACGTTAACCGCAGGACAACGCACGCCGCAGCTGACGTCGACAGCGCAGTCAGCAATTTTTTCTAATGAAGCGCCAATTTTTGAGTTGCGCTCAAAGTTAAAAACAAAGCGGGGAAAGAACCCACAAAAAGCCAACAAGTGCAAGAGGAGAGAGGCAGCAGACGAAGAAGAGAAGCAGGAAGATGGACAAGTGCAAAAGACTGAGCGAACTAGCGAACTAGTGAGCCGAAAGATACATCAATACATAAGCGCACACGCACACACACATCGAAATCTAAGCAGCAAGTAAATCAAAGCCACAAATGAAGGCGTCACGCGAATAAAAACCCATATACTGTATATAAGCAACTGCGTGTTTGTGTGTGTGTGTGTGTGTGACTTCACCTAGCAACAGAGAACAACACTCACCCACACACACACACGCACACACAAATACTCGTGTAAACTTTCCACTCACCAATACCAAGAGCTGGCATCAATACACGTGCCGCACGCTATATACAAAATTTATGTGCAAACGCCATGAATAAAAAAACAACAACAACAACGAATTAAGGGAAAAAATGCTTGCCACCCTGCCACAAAATGAGGGTGACTCGCAAGCGAACCACCCACAGAAACCACCGGCATTTGAGTCACAGTCGCAGGCAAAAAAAAAAAAAGAAACACAAGCAAAAAAGAAAAATACAGAAAACAACAACAAAATGTACTAAAAATCCAATATGGCTACAATTTGCCAAAGCGCCTGAGAGCAAAGGCGACGCTGTCGCGAGAGCGCACGTAACAACAACAACAAGCAGAAGAAGAAGAAGAATGAGAACGTTGGGAAAAAAATGTACATGAAACTTTTATTTGCCCTGGCAACGCAGCAGAAGGGCGCGCGTCACGGAAGGGGGTGGGTGGGCGTCAAGTGGCGCGCAGAGTTTATATCTAAAAAGAATAAAAAAAAACTCCGCCCCCTTTTCAAGACAAGCGTCTGCGCGAAGGTAGCAACGCTGGCGCAACGCCAGCAGCATGGCAGCATGGCAGCGGCAGAGACAGAGGCAGAGAGGCAGTGACAGCGACAGCGACAGCGGTAAACGGAGAGTGTCATCGTCATATCGTTGAGCTCTTAGCAGATGTGTTGCTCTCTCTCGCTCTCACGTTCACGCTCACGCTCGCTCGTTCGCTCGCACGCTTTGAGTAATTAAATGCTTATTAACGGTTCGCTGAGTCTGTGCGCCATCTAAAAACTCGTTAGCCTCGATATAATTAAACTCAGTTGCTTTGCACTCGCGGCTCTCACTGTTGAGTGCAGATGTGAGAGTGCAGCAGCAGCTACAGCAGCAGCAGCAGCAGAGGCAGCGACATCGACATCGGCAGTGGCAGTGGCAGCAACCCCTGTAACTCATACTACCCCCGGCAAACCTCCCTCTCAACAAGGGCCAGCAATGTACGAGTAATGCAAGTACTTTCTGTTGTTGTTGTTGTTGTCGTCTTTCTTTTTGCGGCTTCTGCAATTCTTTTTTCGTGTATTGCACTTTTGACGCCATTTTGAAAATGTAATTGTGTGCATTTTAGCAAGTGATTGCCGCAGGCATAGGTATAAACTACAACAACAATAACAACTACAACTATGAGTTCACATATGAGTTCACTCATCTGTCAGATGGCGAGAGGGAGAGAGTGCAAGAGTGCGAGAGGCTGTCGTGTTTCCTTTGCACAGGGTCACATGTCACAGGGTGTTTCCTTGTCTGCTGCAGGCGCTGATTAATTAACTTACATGTTGTAAGTGATTTTATTAGCCAGAGTTTTAACCATTTATTTGGAGCAGTGCAAACTTTTACTTGCCACAAAATGTGTACAAGGGCCATAATAAACATGACTTTTAGCCATGTATGCTGTTTTGACGTAATCATTAATCTCGCACTGTGGCTCTCATTCAATAGGCATTTTAATCTAGTCTCGCTGTATTTGGTCCGCAACGGCTATAAACTCTTGTTTCCCCCCTCCCGGCAACTTTTAAAGCATTCGCAAAATGTAATAATCATCCAATTGATAGAGTTTAAATTGTTTATGTATTCAGCAGAGCAATTAAAATAAACTAATATCGAATGATAAATTTACAGCAATCTGTCGCAGCGAAAGCAACAACAAATTGAATAGCAAAATGGCAACAACAATAACAACAACAACAACGACAGAAAACACATGCATATTTTTAATTAAATTAATTAATTTTCAGTCCAAATCGGTGCTCATTTTGCGGCTCATTAAAATGTCATTAAAAGCGACAATCGGTTTTAGTTTTGCCGTTCATTTGTTTTCTCAGACTGGAAATGTTCGCAGTTCTTTTTTTTTGTGTTTTGTTTATTGTCTTTTGTCTTTTGCCTTTTCTCTCTTGTCGTTTTTTATTTTGTTTCAAGTTTTAAAAGCTTTTCTATTTTTAGCTAGTTTAATTATAATTTATAATTGTTAATTCGATAACTTCATTAGTTTGTCGCTAAATGTATCGAAAGTTCACAGCACGTTTCCACTGATTTCGATAGATTTAGGAGACAGAAACGAACTCTTATTAACGTTTATTTTATTAGATTTAAATAGATTGCTTTATTTACCGTGGCTTTGGCTGCTCGTTGAACTTGATTGCTCAGTTTGTTTTCAGCTGGTAGAATGCCCATTGAATGTCCTTTATCCTGTTCCAAATGACTCACTTCAATTGTCCTTCAACTCATTCATTTACATTTAATTTTTTCGCTTCTTTTATTTACGTTTTTTCAACTTGATTTTCCGCTAAATAAAATTACGCACTTTTATTAAAGCGAAGTCACACACACACAACAAAACACACACACACACACGCACACATGCACACGCTTAACCCTTCTCGACACGCACTTGGGCAGACCAAGTGGACGCGGCGGAATCGCTATCGCCATCGCTATCGCTATCGTTGTCATTGTCGCTGTAGGACTCGGACTCGGATGCGGACACGGACACGGACCCGGACCCGGACTCTTTTGGGGTTTCTCTGTTCAACGCGAACGACGCTGGCAAACTGTTTGTGTCGAAAGTTGTTCCCGCCGTCGCGGAAAAACGCATCAATTTGACCGGCACTTGAGAAAAGAAGACAAAAGCAAAAGCTGCGTGCCCATTGTTGTTGTTGCTGTTGTTGTTGTTGTCGTTGTTTGTACTACGCTCAAAACTTGTTCGATTTTGGGCATACACACAGAAAGGGTTGAGCGCGTTACGATACGCAGTTAGGCATTAGGGGTTGCGGGGGAAGGTTTCAACCAGTGTGTGTGTGTGTGTTATGGTGGGGGGAAGGGGGCTTAAATTCAACACAAACAAACGACGCACGCACTAAAAACAACTCAGCCACTGAATATGGATGAGCACTGGGAAAGGGAAATGGCACTGGGTGATATCGCTTTTCCTGCCGCCTGCCGCCTGCCGCTTGCTGCCTGCCTGCGTAAGGCATTCGCTTGGGTTGATGTTCATGTTGCATGGAGACTCTCCCGCTCTCTGAGGCATGTGGAATGTGTGGTCAGCGCAAAAGTGTCAACGTTTAAGGGTTAGCCAAAGGGTTGGGTTTTGTTCTATTCTATTCTATTTCTTTCCGTTTTGTTAGTTTCGTTTTACGGGGAGGGTCTCAACACGACAGCAGCAGCGTGAACAACAACAACGGCCGCCCTTAGCTGGCTCAAAGCCAAAACGAAACTCACTCAACACATGGCCAGTGTAGGGGCAAGCATGCTGGCGTTTCACTCGTCGGCGATGTTTTGCGATGTTTTCTGTTTGGCTCGCCAGCAGCTACTGCTGAGCTGCTCACTCGCGTGTGACGAGCGCTCCGCCTACTTTTCGTATTGTGTTCGTGTTTTCTCTCGCACTGAGTGAGTTTCGTGTTCGTTGAGTGAAATCGCTTGGCAGGGGAACGGCTATGATTTCGTTGCGTTGTTTCTATGCGCTTGCCAAAAAAACTGTTCCCAGGTCCTTAGAAAACATCGCACTGAAACCAGACTAAGGAAATGCTGTGATTTCCAGGTGTATGTCTCGGCTAAATCCATATTCAAATGAGTGAGGTTTCGTCTCGCTGTTATTCTGTGTCAGTTGTGAGTGAAACTGTGATATATGATGTGGCATGCGATTTGAAATTGATTAAATTTCGATTTAAGCCTAGCCATAATATCATTTATCTTTATTATCTACAAACAACTTCCATTTCATTAGCTGTTCCACAAAACTGTCGTCTGGTCGCATAGTTTAATTTAAAAATGGCTTGTAATTGCTACGACAAATTAACATAATTGATGCGCAAGCCAGACGACGCTGGCGGAGATTAGTGTCACAGACGCCTCACCCATTCCCCTGTCTTGGATGGAGCACAAAGGCGCAGCAGGTGGCCGCCAGTCGAACAGAGGCAACATCAACAACAACAACAGCCTCCCCATCGATTTCCATCTCCCATTTCCCATTTCATTGAGCGTCTACGCAATCGCTGTCAAAGCTCATGTTGCCTCTCCAGTTCCTGTTTTGTCTTCAGTCTCTATTTGCTTTGCATTTGCCAAATCCAATAAACGCTGGCGATTTTCATTACAACAAAGCTAACGCTGTAAATTTGCAACATCATTGCAAGTTAATTGATTTTTATGTGCAACGTTTCCTGAGCGGGGAGTGTGGCAAGAAGTAAGTGAACGCTGCACCAAAGAAAAGGGAAAAGTGAACAGTGATTGAGCTGCAACCCCGCAGTGATAATTTGTGTTTGACGCCATCTAGTGGCGGAAAAGCCAACTTTCACGCCATATCCTGGCGGTCAAATTGGCAACTTCGCACTTTCAACTGTATTTGAAGTGTATTAGAAGTGTGGTGTGAAACTTCTCTAAGTTTGATAGAGTATCAGGAAAGTGGAAGGGGAGTTACTTATTGGATTCGTATTCGAGTTACGTTCTGTCTTAAGATTTTCTAGGTTGTGTATCTTGAATGAAAGGAAATGAATTTGTTAAGCGAATTATCTCTATTTTATATCGTTTCTCTGATATCAAATTCTACAAATATCGATGAGTAGCGTTAAGAATTAAGTTAGAATAATCATAAGAATTCCATTGGATACCTTGTATACACTGGTCGTGTACTCTCACGGGAGATTTCATCTTCAGATTGAAGGAATACTCTATTTAAGTTCATTAAGTATTAGTTCATTATTTACCTCTGATATTCTATATCTATTGTACGCCATGTAGGGTCATCTGTCTATCAAGTTCCCCCTCTCCTCAACCCCCTTTGCATATTCATAACTTAACGCTTCATTGCCACAAAACTCATCAAAATCGAACGGGACACTCGGTGCCTCGCTGAGGGCAGAGCACATAACTGAGGTGAACCCTGAACGGGCTTACTTTACCGTTAATCAAGTTGATACGCAGGGCAAATCCGCAAATGTCGGCCAAATGAACCGTTATCAATTACGTAACGGCTGCGTGCAACGCATCCTTCGGTGCATTTGTGTTGCATTCGCAATTAAACGCTGCAATGCAAATGCCGAAAGATAAAGTGCGAGCGATAGGAGACCACGGCAGGGTTGAAGGGGTTGCAAGTTGCCCGCATAGAGTTGCCCCTAAGCCCTAAGGGTTCTATGCGCCTCTCTAAGACGGCCCAGCCAAACGGCCAAAGGTCGATGAACTCCCAAGAAACTTGTCCATCAATTTGTCTTCTCTTTGTTGCTGCCTGACCTACAGGATATTGAGGGGAATCAAATGGAAACCCTTCTCAAAGTCCGCAATATACAATTTGATATATGATGTGCCAAGGAATATTCTTGTTGTTTATTATTGTTACATCTTGCAGTATTGTGTGTTGCAAGGGTTTTCCATATGCATTTCCATATGCAGCCAAACGAAATGCGAAACACGTGAGAATTGATCAAATGCAAAAGTTCTTTATTGATTTTTGAGAAGAGGAATACATTTCAAATTTCTTATTACAAAATATAAAATACAAATTTTAATTTAAGAATATATAATTTAGATTATTCATACAATTTAGATTATTCTAACAATTTCATTCATTGCAGAATGAAGTAATGCAAACAATAAATACAATAAGTTAAAACAAATTTATAATTATATTAAGAGATATTAGAAATAAAGTTATGATTAATATTTATTAAAAGAAACATTGGTATTTAAAGATAATAGAAAATTGCTCAAGAATATTGCTACATGCACTCAATTATGTTAAAATAGAGTTTATTTTATGTAATATATTAATTTAATTGAATGCTTTAATTACTCAATACTCTTTGTTGAATCATTGCAGCAGCAAGCGATCAAAATAAACATTCATATTATTTCCTTCACTTTATTTGTAAATTAATCAATTCACTTTAAGCAATATTGAGAGAGCCGTTCACTTGTTCACTGAACTATTGGGTAATTGTGTAATTCGCTGGTCGACAGCCCTCCAAGAGCACGGTATTAAGTTCCTACGAATATTGCGATTTGCACGTAGGAACTCTATACCTCGCTGATGGTAAATAGGCTTCGCAATCTTGTTTGTCTTTTAGTTGATCTCTTTGAACGTATCTTAAAGATTTCGTTTCACTTGTGCACAATGCAGCTCACATGTCTACTTACCAATTGGCAATCCGTAAGCTTCTCCCACTGCTCTGTCTGCCTCAGTGTTTGACTTGTCAATTTTGAATTTTAAGCTGCAATTAAAGCCATAAACGGATTATAGACAACATTCTTTCGTTTCGTTTCGTTTCTTTTGCTTGCTCTTGGCTTCTTTTCCCACATATTGGCAGTGGCTTAATAACGAAATTGATTCAACAGTCGCCTCTCCGTCTGGGTACTCCAAAAAACTGCTTAGAGATACATACGTGCGAGCACTTGCAGATATATTTACATGGATATTTTGGGACTGGTCTTAAAATTTTATATCTTTACATTAGCCGTCGCCTGTTGTCGTCCGTCGTCTGTCGTCTGTTGTCTGTAACCTGGGCAAAAAGAGGGTCGAGATACACTTATGCCTTATGCACATTAGCCATAAAAAGATGGAAAGTATAAGATATGCTTACAGTTTAAGCTGGAAAACTAAATGTGCCTTAAAGACTGTATATGTGTGTGTGTGTGTGTGTGTGTGTGTGTGTGTGTGTGTGTGTAACCGCACTTCACTTAGCAAATTTATAGATTGCAAACAATCCACACATGAAATTAAAACAATTCCAATTGCTGATTACTAACCTTGAATTATCTCTATAATTTTCCACCCGCTTGTCAGGCAGCAAGACAGTGGGAGAGATACAGAGATACAGTGTCTTATAGAGCAAGTCACACCCGAGACTAGAGCTTGAGTCGAGTAGAGTCGAGTCGGGGCTCGCTAATTACCTGCTGCAACACAAAAAACTAATCAACTTGATTGATTTATCTGACAGAATTGCACAAGTTGACATTTTGAAAAGGCAGCAACAGCTACAGCAACAGCAACAACGACTCTTTAACGCCCACAGCAACAACAACAACAACATCAACAACAAGAACAGCAACAACAATTGTTTAGTAACAACAACAAAATACTTGACTGCACACTGAAATTATCATTTCAATTATATGCAAAATAAATGCATTTGATTGCCAAGTTACTTTGGCTGTGTGTTTGTTGGATACATTCGCCTCAAAGTGTTAACTGCACACACACACACACACACTCACACACACAAACAGCACACACAGCGTGATTAGCATTTAGTCTTTGCTGCCTTTTGGGCTTTTGCCTGTCGTTTTCATGTCTGTGAGCGACGTAAATCAATTTTGTTCGACATTTTTTCTTCTTGAATCAAAGATACATGATTCGGTAGCTTAGTAAATCGATCGCCCGCTGTGTCAAAGGAGATTTTTCAATATGCTTTGCCAATTGCCAATTGCCAATTGCCAATTGCCGACATGTGTGTGACATGTCACGAGAGCTAAAGTTAAACTTACAGCTAAAGCTGAAGCTCAACCTGAAGCTGAGGCTGACGCTGAAGTTGAGGCTGCTTCTGCTTTGTGAGTTTGCTGCAGCTGCTCAGCGTCATATAATGGCGCCATAACTTGTGGCAAGGCAACTAAGAGTCGAAAAAGTCCAGGCTGAGTACATAAACTGGCGGACAGTGCGCTGATTAGCATCGGGCAACGAGCCATTCAACTTCGAAGCCATTGAGCGACGACTGCCTTTGATTGACAGTTTGCATACAAAGCGCCAACAAAAGGAAAACCAGAAACCAAAACAGAAACCCAAACAGAAACAGAAACAGATAGAGAATTCGCACATAAATCGACTGAATGCACGTTGCAATATAAATATCTGAAAGATACACTCGCTTCCAGCTTACAGATGTTGGCCATTGATGTTGGGTGACTGACGAACTGCCACTGCCAGATGAGAGTTTTTCCCCAGTTTGGTTTTATCGCCGACAGTAAAGTGTTGACGGTTTGGGCTGCCTAATGGGCAAACTGATTAGGCTAGCTTGTTTATGGCCCAGCCTCACGTTAGGGTCAACAGTTGCCACCTGGCAACTGCAAATTGTGGCAGGATCAAGTTGCAAGCGCCTCTGCTGCAATTGAGCTTTGCGAAAAGTCAATTTCGAATGTGATTCCGTTCCGTTCACATTTCAGGCGCACAAGCTCCTCAAACTGACAAGCGACCCGTTTCACTTTGACGACAGACAGACAGACAGAGAGACTGACAGACAGAGTGGGACACAGAGTGGAAGCCAGGCAATCTTTCACTTAGAAGGAATTAATTAAAACGCCAAATTGCTAAGCACAAAGAGCACAAACTGCAACTGAAAGTCATGGGATCGGCAGAGAGGCAGACTTAAAGCGTTGAAAAAATTAATTAAGCCGAGTAAATTAAAATGTATCAAGTTGGTTACGCTGCACACTGATGCACAGCCACGCCCAGGCAGCGGCAAATGTGCAACGCCTCCAAACGGTAAAACGTGCTGTGAAATTTTGATGAAGTTTATTTTTGCAATTTCGGTTCCTTCATCTTTTTCCTTTCCTCATTTGTGGTGGGGCTCAACTTAAACCTGATGTTGCACCCTGGGAAGAAGGAAGAGAGAATGAGAGAGAAGATTATAAGTTTATACTATTTAATTATTATTAGTTTTGCTTGTTGCTCTTTCTCTTCGCATCTCTTCGTTTGTCGCTCAGCCGCAAGTTGTTGCCACTTTGATGGGCTGCAAGAAAGGGAGGGGAGAGGGCAGAGAGTAAATGTAGAGCAAGCTGTTAAAATACTTAATCGAAAGCATTAAAATTGTAATATTAGAAGCAGCGATGCCCCGCACCATGCAAAGTGTTAGATACGCTGAATGGCAGGCGCCATACGCTTGTCATGTGGCAAAAGTGAAGGTAAGGTCTGACCATGGCGAGTGGGCAAGCTCACCTGCTGTGCACCTCGCTCTGGCCAGCCAGCACAGGTATGCCTGTGCTATTAGTGTAAACGTGCAGTTTTATGTTATGGCAAATTGCCGTTGACAGCATGTGAGATACGTTGTTCTGCATCTCGGCGAGATACTGCAGTCACTTGAGGCAGTGGAGTCTATATTTAATTAGTTTACACTAAATATGATTGTAGATCTGTGAGAAAGTTTAATCTTCTATCTATGAGATACTTATGTATAGATCTCGGCATCACTGGAGACACTGGAGTCTATATTTAATTAGTTTACACTAAATATAATTGTAGATCTGTGCGAAAGTTTAATCTTCTATCTATGAGATACTTATCTATATATCTGACGAGTCTCTTGAGTCACTGGAGTCAATATTTAATTAGTTTACATTAAATATGATTGTAGATCTGTGAGAAAGTTTAATATTCACTGGGCTCTATATTTAATTAGTTTAATATAATTGTAGATCTGTGCGAAAGAAAGTTCAATCTGGTATCTACGAGATACTTATGTATATCTCAGCCGCTTCAATTACTGTTGCTGTTACTGTTACTGTTACTGTTACTGTTACATTAACAGATATTGCATCTATCGGACACAACTGCCATATTAGGCAAGTCTTTGGCGGCCTTTCATTTAACGCACTCACAAATTCAACACTTTACGGCAGCTGCATCTTTGTATCTCCATTTGTATCTACATTTGTTATCCGCATCCGAATCGGTATCTATGCACAGCGCATACGTGGGGACGTTTTCATGATGCGGTCATTATTCGCAATTCGTTATTATTATTATGTTGAATTTTATTGCTTTATAAGCGCATTTTAATTTTTGCCTTTCGCCGGTTACCGCACAAATTTATGTATCTCACAGTTGGCGCTCTTATCCCGTGGCTCGTAAAAAATGCACAGCACATACGTTGATGATCAACGGGCTGCCAACTGTCGGGCATCAGAGACGTGGATGACGACGTGGCGACGACGACAAAGCTGTCCGTTTTCCATGTGCCATGTCCGTTGTCAACAATGTCTATCCGCGTGTCCGACTGTCCGCGTGTCCGACTGTCTGAGTGTCTGAATGCCTGGACAGTCTACTGACTGCTGGCCACGTTAAATGTCTTTTGTGAAAGGCAACCAAATTACGAGCACACACACACTCACACACACACACACACACACAGAGATCCACATATAAATTGATGTGTGTGAGCTGATGAAATGCGTTAAAGTGCCAGAAGATACTGGCTGCAAGTGAGGCTTAAGTAATCATTGAATTCACACAACTAAGAGATCAAGTGAAAAGCTTTTCCCCATCTCTTTCGCTCACCTCGTGTCACTGCAGCTGTTTGTCTTGATGGCAAACGCCTGCAATTTGTTGAATAGAAAGGATTGGTCTTGTGTACATTATAAAGTCATAGATGCGTAATTATTTAGCCACTGACAATTTAGTGCGGCTGGCCTTTGACGCTGATTGATTGCGCTTGTAACTAATCTGTACATTTATTGAGTTATCTGCCTGGCATTTATAATGTGGGGAGAGCCGTGTCTTGCCATTGCTGCGTGGCTGCAGTTGACCAATTAAAAGCAAACGGTTTTTGCAACGCAATTAAACGGCATTTAACGGCAACGGCGCGTCGTTGACCAAGATGGCCAAGACGACGATGGCCGAAAGACGAAAGCCGAAAGCCGAATGCTGCACATGCAAAATCGCTTCCTCATTGGCAGGCAACACACATTAAAATTCCATCAGACCAACATAAATTTTCGCACTGATTTCTTGGGCTGCCTATATGTAGGTAACTCTGTGTGTGTGCGTGTGTGTGTGTGTGTGTGACCAGTTCCAGAACATGTTGTGCCAGCATTTGGACATTGAACATGGCCACGCAGCACGCAGCTTATCAATCGTGCCACTGCATTCAGATGCAGATGCAGATGGAGATGGAGTTGGAGTTGCCGATGGAGATGGAGATGGAGTTGCAGATGGAGATGGAGTTGCCGATGGAGTTGCCGTTGCCGTTGCTGTTGCAGGTAACTTAGAAAACCCTCCCAACAGGTTGCAAGCTGCCAGCTACAAGTTTGCTATTAATTTGCCCACGCGGCGCGTCCCTCCCCCTATGTTGCATTTCAGCAGCTGCCTTGTTGACTTGTCAGCTGGCTTCGACGACGACGATGACGATGACGCTGACTGCGACGCGACGGCGACGGCGACGGCGACTGCGAGTTGAGTCTTGCGGCTTGGCGCGTGGTTATTAATGAAGTCAATCAGCAGTTTTGACAGAAATTTATCTATAAGCGTCGGCATTCTGCCAGGCAACATGTTGCACAGTCACACGCACTCGCACACACACACACACACACACACACACACACACACACACACACACACACTCAGTGGCTGTCTGCTACAAGTTGCTAATTTTGCGCGGCGTTGAAACATGTTTACAGGCAACTTTGCAACGTTGCAACCTGGAAACCTGGCAACCTGGCAATGTGGCAATGTGGCAACGTGGCAACCTGACAGCAGCGTGGCACTCAGTTCCGATCGCAGCACTTTTATTTATTTAATTTTATTTTATGTTAATTCGAAACCTGTTTAATTACCAAGTGGCTTTCGTAGTAAGTACAACATTGCCTTTTTGCTCTTACCAATAAAATTGTAGACAAGCCAGGCTTTCAACTCAAGTGCGCTGCAAAGCTCCCACTGGAGGATAACACAACTGCCACAGTTACACTGCAACTCTGTGGCATGTGGCATGGAAATTAACCACAATTCAAATTTGTCGTGACAGCAAATTAGCTTACAACTGCGGATATTTGTTTATACAACTGGAAAAATATTTAGTGTTGTAAATTAATAAATAATTAAATATTTAGTAATATTGTCAAGTGCTTAAGAAGTTGATAGAAATTAGGGAAATGTTAAGCAAGCTCTTTATAAATAAACACTTTTTGTTTTATTAAGTGTGAATAATTTGAGTAAATCTTAATAATGAATTTAAATGGGAAGCAAACTATTTGTATCGATTATAAATTGAATATTTAATTAATACTGTTTACCAATTTAATTACTATTTACTTATACTGCTGCCGCTGCAGCTCATTCCATCATTCATTGGCTTCCTGGCCATATCCTTCTTGGCCACTCATAACTGCAACTGTCTAGCCATTAGTTCAGGCCCAGTTTAATTATCTTCGCTGTTTTGCGATTGCTTTGATTGTTTTTATTTGAATTCCACTTTCTGTTGTGGTTGCATTTTATTTAGTTATGCTAATACTAACGGTTTATTCAATTATTGTCATTTGTTAATTTGCGAATGTTTTTCAATTACCGTTGCCGTCGCTGTTAACGTTACCATTGCCATTTCCTCTGCCCCTCCCCACAGTTGTTGCTGCAGTTGCTTCAGTTGATGCTTAATGGCCTTAATCAATTTACGTTTTATGTTGACCAAATTAATACTGATAGTAAATACGAGTTTGGCTCGCAAAGCTGCCTCCTGTTTGGCATTACAAAGTTGCCGTGGTTATAGCCGTGTTGTCTCAGCCAATTAGCTGCAAGTGAAAAGAGTGCAAAATGTGAAAATCAACAATTAATTGATGAAGTACTAAAAGTGCAGGCAGGGGGAGAAAGATGAATTGATTAATGTGTGGAAAATCATAAACTAGTTTCGTTCAAGTTTCTTAACTTGTAATTAATCAGAATTGAGAGCCATTTTAGCTTGCTGCCTGCTGCTTGCCACAGTTGAGGCTGCTTGCAACAGGTTTGCTTATGACATTCCCTTCCCATTCACTTGGCCTTTGCTCATTGCCAGCTTATGCTTTTGCCCATTTGTTTTGCTCATCTTCTTCGCTTCCCACTCTCTCACTCCCCATTAATTTGCTTACCTAATTTGCCGGCAATTCTCTTATTCTTTATTCTTTTTTGCTTCTCTCGGCTGTTGTTTGCCTTCATTTCCCGTTGCCATTGCCAGCCGCATTTTAATTTCACTTTTCGCGGCAAATTTTCTTTTGCTTTTCCTCGCTTTTCTTTTATTTTACTCAACGAGAACGAGGACGAGGACGACGAAGCCGGCAAACTTTTTAATGTCGCGCGGGTGGTGCAGCTAATTTAGCCGGCGGGTGGGTGGTGCTGGTGGCGCTACTGCTCTGCTGCTGTGCTGCTGTGCTGCTGTGGTTGTGTGGGAGGCTTGGCTGGGCGGTTGTCTCGACTTGGCGCACAGACTTTGCCAGGCTGTGTCTTTTGGTTTTGGCTTCATTTGCGCGCAAGCAAGGCGAAGATGCAGACGAAGGCGCAGGCGAAGCCGAAGGCACGGCAAGGCATCCTGGCATTCTCTTGCTTGCCTTCGTCCTTGTCGCAGCTCGTTCATTTTCTTGCAATGAAATTAAAAACAGCAAGGAGTCGTTGCACACACACACACACACACACACACACACACACACACACACACACAGCGCACACACAATGACACCAGGCAGACGATTGGGCGCCGCCTGCAGCCTTCCAACTTTGTCCTCCTCGCTCCTCGCTCCTCGCTCCTCTCTGCTCGCTTCTCGACCCACAGCTCGCAGGACTAAATGAAAATGAGTAAAGTTTGCGTTTTTCGCACCCACAGGAAAGATGAAAGGGAAGGCAGCCTTGGAGAGCGCCTCTTGTTGATTATGCACTTCTTCCCAGCAACGTCAGCATCATCATCATCATCATCATCATCATCATCTTCATCGTCATCATCAGCTTCATTATTACTGTCCTCGTTTGCTTATTAACCCAGTTTCAGTCTTTCGTCTTGGCTCACAGCTGCCGGCAGTCTATCTCTCTCTCTCCCTCTCTCTCTCTCTCTCTCTCTCTCTCTCTCTCTCTCTCTCTCTATCGCTCACTCGCTCTCGCTGTGTGTGGGTTGTGGTGTTTATTTTTTGTGTCCTTGTTTTAATTTTAATTTTTGTTTGGTCTACGTTTCGTTTTTTGCCTTCTTGCCTTCTTGCCTTCTTGGGCTTTTCTTGCTGGCAATTTGGTGACGTCGTCGTCTGTGTCTGCTGCTCTTCTTCTTGCTCTGCTTGTGCTGCTCCTGCTTTCTTGTTGTTCCGGTTTGTGTCGTCATCAACTGCCTGCCTTTCTTTGTTTCTAGGTCAAGAACTTTTGCCGGCTTTCTGACTTGTTTAGTTGCCTCTCATTTGCAGTTCCCTTGACATTGAAGCCGCTTGAATGGAGGCGTGGCAGGCAATTAGAAGCGGTCTACACTTCGTATACGTATACGTAATACGTGTAAGCAATTTAAAGCCTTGCTAAATTCTAGACAAATATTATATGTGCTGCCTTCTCCCACTCTCTCTCTCTCTCTCTCTCTATCTTCAATAAGCAGCATAAATAGATGAATGATTCGGAGCCCCGCAGTCTCCGGTGGCGTTGTCGCTTTTGATAGGCAACTGTCAGGCAAATGACATCACGCACTATAGTCATCAATTTTACTGCGAACTCGGCGAAGATGCTGTTCACTCCAGCTGAAGCAGAATAAGAAGCAGAAGCTGTAGCTGTTACCAAATCCTCCGAAATACGCAACCAAATAAAAAAGGAAATAAAGATGAGAAACCTCCCACTTAAAGCTTAAGCAGAGACTTTGACATCGTGTGTTTGAGTTTGAAATATTCGCAATTGCGAATCCTGTCTTATTTGTCACAGGATACACACTTACACACACACACACACATATACACAAATACTATATACTTATATATACATATATATTCGGTTTTAGATTGTAGACTCCGCCAGCCAAGACATTATTATGATGGAATCCTATTTGTTACAAGGCAAATGGCAAAGCGAACGTAGCTGCCAGTGCCAATGACAGGCGGGAGACAAGACGACAAGACGACAAGACGACAACGAAAGGGGGCGAGTTGGGGTGGCTTGGGGGGGCTGGCATGTGTCATGGTAAATGGCAGGATTGTGATGAATGGAAGGAGATGAGCAGCTACGAAGCTCCCAAGTTGCGATGCGCGCAGAGTAAATTATGCTAATGTCTAAATAATGCATATTCGATGATGATGTGGAAACGGAGTCGATATTACAATGTACATCTATATATATATATGTAAATATGTAAATATATATGTATATAAATGTATATTATTAAGTATATACACAAGCATATCTGGCATGTGGTATGTGTGGGCGAAAACTTGTTCATTTTGTCATTTTGTCATTTTGTCAGTCGGATTGATTTTTGGTGCGTTTGCAGATGCTGGAGGATGCCTAGATGCCTAGATGCCTAGATGGTTGGACAGCAGTCACAAAAGGCTCTATAAATCACATTTATGTTCGGCTTCAAGTGCCGCAACTAATGATGGAAATAAATTCACGGTTGCCACGCAGGACGACAATGCTGACTTTCAGCTGCCAACTGCCAACTGCCAACTGCCAACAGCAGCTAAAAAATACACAAAAAGACGAGGAAATTGTAAGCAACTTGTAGTTTGGCCATGGGGATGAGCATGAAAATGTGGGGCTGAGTTTTGAGAGAGAGAGGGCAGGTCGGCTGGACGGGTGGTGGGGTGGTCCGACGGGGGCAAAGGTCGGACTGGGTTTTCGCTTGGCTAGAGGGGGGCGACTCACTCGACTGTGCCGCGCAATTTTTGGCTGCTTTTGACGCCAGGCCAATATGCAGTAAATCTGCCAGAATGTGCCTCTAGATTTGGCAACGCAGCAGCAGGGCAGCCGTGGCAGCAGTGGCAGCCGTGGCAGCAATGGATGTTGGAAGGGATCCTTCGCGCAGGCAGCACAGCTTGGCCGTTCTCTCTTTGAAATGGGTTACATATTTTATGCTTAATATTTTGCATTTTATTTCGCTGATGCGCGAATGCTAAACTGCGAAACTGGGAAACTGCGAATGGAGGAGCTCGGGCCAAAAGGCAAAGGCAAACGGCCTTTGTGGCAGCCAGAGAAAAGGAAACTCTTAACTGCCAACTGTACTTGAGTCAGAGTATGTGTGTGTGCGTGTGTGTGTGTGTGTGTGTGCAAAAGGAAATTGAAAATTTCTACATTTCAACTACAAGAGGAGCAGCAACAATGAGAAGTGTTTGTTATATTTAGTTTGAAATGAAAGCAATGCCAAGCAGGCAAATAAAACCAAATTGTAGCCAAGGCTAAAGAAATTCGCTTCAAACTTGGGGCCACAATTGGATCTCTACTAATGCATATTTTATTTAAATTTAACTGTTTGAACAGATTTGCAGCAGAGCAAATAAAGTTGTCAATCGTTGTGTATTTCGTAGTGTTAATTTCTTTGGTATTTGCACTTGCAACACACCAAGAACTAACTCTCTGTGCTTCAACCTCAAAATAAAATCGATAACAACAATTTTTGCAAACACAATTTGCTTATCAAGCACTCGCAACTGCAACCCTCAACCCTCAACCCCAGCAATATCCATATACATATATATATATTTAGATAGATGGTGGCAGAGAGGCAGACAGATAGAGAGGGGTGCAGTTCGTAGATTCGTTTGCTGCCTTTCAATGAAACGCAAAACGCAACTTGAAGTTAATTTGCATATTTGCCAATACTCCGAACACGCACATTGCAAAATGCAGAGCTCTCGTTGCTGTTGTTGCAAAACTAATAAAAATTTGTACGTAGGTGACAGTAAAACAGTGGAAAGTGTCCCGGGAAGGCCGGAGCGGGGTGTGCCGCAGCCAACTGGCAAACTGACAACTGACGTTTGCTAAAAATTTATGCAAATTTCCATTGCGATCGGGCGAACACAACACAGAGCAATCGATCGAACTGAACTGACTCGGGTATGTTTATTGATTTGCAACAGGAGGAGTGGTGCGGAGAGAGAGAGAGAGAGAGAGAGAGGTGGGGATGGACTAAAAGTAATCCTTGTTAATTTGCATAATCGCCAGGACGAAGGATTGCTGCCTGCCTTGTTAAAGGATTTGCGAAAATAAAACTCCACTTTCGCTCCTTCTCTTTCTCTCTAATAAGCAAATTGATTGCATTGTTGACTTACCGTGTGTCTGACTGTGTGTGCCCCTGTGTGTATGTGTGCTTGTGTGTGTATCTGTGTTTGTACATTCGGTTAGGCAAATATTTTGCCAATGAGTAGCCTGACAGCAACTGACAGCTCCAGTCAGACACGGACTCTGAGAGACGGACGAGAATACCTAAGTGAAAATATTTGAAAATTGGTTTTGGCGGCGCACCTGACAAAGGAAAACAGCAACGAACACTTCTGGCAAATACAAATAGAGACAGCTTTGCACAGCACAATCGTCCAAAGTAGTCGAATATTGAATACTCTTTAACTATTGGCTGCTCATAACTACTTGACTTTATGCAAGGACATCGTTTGCGAGAGGAATTCATGTATGCACAGATATAAATTCAATTCAGTTCAAGATACGCGACAGCAAGACGACAGCTGCAAAGGATAAAGGGGGGCAAAGCAGTGGAAGTGCAAAGATGAGACGTGCAGAAGGAGGAGGGGAGGCGACTTGGCAATCCTGTCAGACATTTTCTACATTTTGATATGTACTCGTATTTTTCGTTTGCCTGGTAAAAAGGATTACGCTAACACAAAGCAGCCGCGCAGACAGAGAAGGCACACGAAACGAAGGCAAAGAGAGAGAGAGAGAGAGAGAGAGAGCAATAGAGAGGGAGAGAGAGAGAGACGGAGTCAGTGAGACAGACAGAGCGACGCTTTACATATAGAATATTTGGATTTTTGCACATGCCAATATGAATTGCAGACCCACCCAGTTAGAACCACACCACACCACACCATACCACATCACACAATCGCGCCACCCCCCAACCACCTAACCTCAACGAAAGACAGTCTCGGATTTTCATGTGTGTCCCACGCTTTTGTCGCATTTTCCTCCTCTTTTTTTTGTCATCGTCGTTGTCGCTTTTTGCTTTGTTCGCCAAAGCAATCACCCCCGCCATGTGTGTCTATCTGGTGTGTGTGTGCGAGTGTGCGAGTGTGTGAGTGTATGAGCATGTGTGTGTGTGTGTGTGGTTGTTGTTTGTATTTGTACAGCAACCATCAAACATTTGCTTATGTGTCTTGTACAAGAAAAACGTTAAAATGTGCGTACACACATGAGTGTGTGTGTGTGTGTGTGTGTGTTTGTGTGTGTATGGGCAACAAATTTGCAAAAGCCAAAAGCAAATGGTTGGTTGCTGCTGTAAATTGCGGGTTGCTGCATCGAACAGAAGGGATGGGGAATGGATAGGGGAAGGGGAAGGAGAAGGGCGCGTCTTGTGGGTGGCAATATCCACTTTAGTTAGCGGGTTGAAAACGCTTTAGATTGAACTATGGCTGTCATAAATGGCTTTGCATCGCATATCTAAAACGGCTTAAGTGCAGATTGATGGCAACACACAAAGAGGCAATAAGTATAAAGCAGGGTGTCAGATATGGCCATAAGAATAGCACTCCAACTAAACTGATTCACAGCCAACTGCTGCGGAGAATTGATTTTGTTTTCAACTACTTTGAATTAATATATTTATATGTTATAATTCACAATAAATGTGAGCAGATGAACACTTTATACAATAATAAGTAGGTTTTATTATTTTTTTAAATTAATTAAAATTAACAAATGTGTAAGAAATAGAGTCATTAAACATAAAGTACTCAGGCTGCTGCACAAATATTTACAATATTTAATAAAAATGGAGAAATGTGATTGAAGAATTTTAAATATTTTAAGTAAAACCAAATAATTAATTTGACATTTTCCAACTCATTTATTATACTTCTAGGCTGTGATCCTGTAAGTCATCTATTATATTCTATGCTAAGCTACCCGCAGAACTTGTTAGTAAACTCGCTGGGCAGCAACTAAGCTCATAATTGCCAGGACTCAGCCTCTAGGCAAACCCTCAGTCGCGCAATCACTCAGATACTCTTACTCTGCGCACAATCCCAATCAATAATTGACAGCGGAGTCGTATGGAGAACATGATTTGCAAATAATGCACTTGAATTTGCATAAGGTTTGCCAAAAAAAAAAAAAACAACAACAACAAAAACTTGCGAAACAATTTATGCAAATTAGCTGCAACTCTCTGCAATTAAATCTCGAACCCAGAACCCAGCGATGGCATTGAGTAGAGACAGCTGACAGCCGAGGGGCAAAGGGAAAAAAAGGAGCCAGACCCGCAGTATTCTCAGGTAGACAAAAAGCTCATTTGCATAAAAACGGAAATAGAAATGAAAATCAAAAATAAAAAACGAGAGTATGCCGACGAAAGTGAAAGGGTAACTCTGGCTAGGGGTAAGCTTATACCCTATGGCCTGTAACCTTTAGCCTCGACCCAGCAGCCGCTCATTAACATAAAATTAAACAAAACAGCAAAAAAGAAAAGCGAGAAAAAAAGCGAATCCAATTTGAAACGGGAAATTCTGATGCTGTCTGGCAAGCAGCTGTATCCTGGCCTCGTATCCTCGCATCCTTGCTGCCAAGTTCAACGAACTGCGCCAAGTTGTCTCACTAACCCAAATTAAAATTATGTTAATGAACATAGAGAGCTGCCTGGCAGAGCGAAAGAGAGACGGAGCGAAAGAGAGACGGAAAGAGAATGAGCCGGCAGTCAAATCACGGCCAAGGACGACGGCAACGTTTTTCGTCCTGTGCTTTTCATTTTGCCTAATGAGCGCGCGACTGCGACGCAGCCGTCGTTGTCCTCATTCTGGCCGTGATGCTGCAACTGGCTGCTGGCTGCTGGTCCTGGCTGCTTTTCCTACTGATGCTCCTGCTGCTCCTGTTACTGCCGACGCCGCTCATTAATTTTACCGTCGCTTTTCGCATATTTTTGTTGCTTTGCCTTCCATTTCCGCAACAAATTTCTCCTCCCTTTTTAATTTTCGTGTTTCATTTTTCATTTTGTACCGCGCTCATTTAGTGACGTCACGTCTCACTCTCGCTACGTCGCTGTCTCTTTCAGAGGCTCGGCCTCTGTTTCAGTCTCTGTTTCAGTCGCTGTCTCAGCCTCAGTCGCTGTCGCTGTCTCTGCCTCTGCTGCTGCCGCTGTCGCTGTCGCTGCTTCTGCAACGGCCTCTGCTGCCGGCAGCGAGTGCGTTCGCATAATTAAGATTTTAATTTATGCAATTATTTTGCCGGCTGTGCGAGTCCTTTTGCCTCATCAAATGTAGGCCAGTCGAAGGATTCTCCTTGTTTTGCTTTTTTCTCGCATTTTTTCGGCATGTGATGTTATTTTGCTGCGTTGGCTCGTTGGGTGCGGTTGTGTTTTTTAAGCTCTTAACTGATTTGATGACCAAACTAACTCAAACTAAATCAATCAAATTACTACAACGGAAACGGAAACTTTTTCGAAAATAAGTTTAAAGTGAGTGGCACTAGTGATGAATTTTATGTGTTCATTAAATTAATAAAGAAATATCACTAAATTATTTGTCATAATTCGGAAATACTAAAAAGTTTTAAATAAACATTATAAATTTCACAATATTGAAATGAGTTCTTCAGGCCGTAAAAGAAATGATCTCTGAATGGAAATTATAGAAATTAATTTAAGTAACTCACAGAACAGTTGAATAAATTATTGAATTTCTAGAATATTTTCATTTTATATATTATTTCAAATATTTACTTCACAACTTTTACCATCTTTTGGTTTTTTTTATTTAATTATTAAAACAGAATATAAATACGATTTCCACACTTTAACAATTTAAATTATTTCAATTTAAAAAGCTTCTTAAATGTTTGATTTCAACACTTTTTTTTACACACTTTTAAAATTGTTCTTGTTAAACAGTTAATAAACTTACCTGAAATTCAATTTGTTTCTATTATTCAAAATTATAGTGTAAACAATATATTATTCAGTTAAATAATTTATTTGGCAATGTTTAAGTTGTGAAATTGCGCAGATCTTAATAGAGTTCACTTGAAATCCCAGAGTAGTTAATAGAAGTATATTGTATTATCCTTGGCACAAGCAACTTGGCTAAAAGAAAACGCACACAACCGAACCGATGCACGTCGCGTTAAGGAATGATTTGACTTTGACTCCAAAAAATACTTTGGCGCTCAGTTGTACTGTTTGATTCAGTTGGCGTCTCGCGTTTCGGTTTCGGTTTCGGTTTCTTATCACACGCACACGAATTGGAATTGGAGTAATCATCCAAGATGAAGGCGTCCATGGGGCAGACGTCGTCGTCGACAGCGACGTCGCTGCGGCCCCAAGAAGAAATCCAAACGAAGTCGCAGACACAAAGCCGCCAAACGCCAAACGTAAAGCCGTGTGTCTTCTAGAGTCCCGTGTCTTATGTCGAGATGGTGCCGGACCACAAGTACACTGAAGAGTAGAAGGTCGAGCAATGCCAAGCCAGGACAGGACAGGACAGGACAGGACAGGACGCACCAGCCGGGCGCAAGGCCCAACTGCTACTGCCCACAATATTGTTGCCTTGCGTTTGTTTTCGACATGGACGTGCCACTGGAAGCACTCGAGCAGTCGACTTGCCACCCCCGAATGGCCGTCAAGTGCTGCGCTGCCGGCAGCGTTGCGTCGGCCATGAAGTTCAAGTTCTGCGCACGCGCACTTGACGCCTCTCCCTCTCTCTCTCTGCAGCAGCAGCAGCAGCAGCAGCGGCAGCAACAGCAGCAGCAGCAGTAGAAGCAACAGCAGCAGCAGCGGCTGTCGCAGCTACCCCCGCAGGTGGATATTTCTCCTTCACAAATAAAGCCAAAAAAAGAAAATATACAAAGCTGCAGCACGCTTCCAGGCGTCGACGCAAGGCCGGAAAACCTCCCATGGAAAACGCATTGCGTGGTGCTGGTGCGTGGGCGTGTTTCCCCTTCGACTTGGGCCAAGCAAATCCACCACAGTTGTAAAATCGAGTTGCCGACTCTCCGTTGTTGTCGTTGTTATCGTTGTTATCGTTGTTGACGTTGTTCGAGCCGTTGAAGTTGCGCAGGCGACGCTGCTTTAAGGAGCAGCCGGGCAGGCCCATCAATAGTTAGAAGAGCTGGCATCTTATCAGGCAGCTGCCAGGCCACGCATTTTGTCATTTTTTGGTTTTGCGCACGCAACAAAGGCAAACAGAGGCGCCACCGCTGAGGTGGCCCCAAAATGGGGCCAGCACAGATACATGCAGGGGATTGGGGGATTGGGAAGTTGCCGGAAATGGCAACGGGATGAGGCGGCGCTAAACTGAGCAGCTGAAGTAGAAATGCTTATACGCTGGGGATTTAAGCTTTACAAGCGTAACAAAATATGTAAAAAGAAATAAAGAAAAGCCCTGCCATGAGGGCACACACACACACACACACACAGATATCCGCGTTGTGTGTGTGTGAGTGTGTGTGTGTGTGTGTGTGTGTGTGTTGTTCTCGTATCTATGAAGTTCCTTCCGTTTGCCGCAGACATTTGCGCCAAGTGTTCGCTGCCGTTGATGAATGATAGATGGATTATGATTTTGTTTGGCGTAAATTGAATTTTGCATATTTTTTACGCTTTACAAGACTCCCCTCCCCCTCCGGCAGCCAGCCAAATATTTAGATAGCTTAAATATAAATATAAAATGGGGAAAATGTGAAAAACTATAAACTTAAAGTTAAACTGTTAAATGTGCTGAGATCCTTCAGCCTTTTCGAGCTATCAACTTTTCGATGACTGCATTCGTTTGGCAGCGGAAATCAAGTTAACGAAGTAAAAAAGCAGAATGCAACAGTGGCAACAACAACAGCAACAACAGCAACAGCAACGTGAGTTGTCGGTAGCAGCAGCAGCAGCAGCAGCAGCAGGAAAACAGCCTTAAATCGATGTTGTAGCCTGAAAACAGAATAAAAAATCAACATCTATAACTACATTGATTTAAGCAGAGAGTTGATGCTTTAATCAAACGATTACTTTAGATTTATAAAGAAATATTTTGATGTATTTAAAATGATGTGAATAGGAGATAGAAATACCTGTATTTTGAACATATTTTAAATTAATTTTCAGCTGAAATTATCGAAACTTTAATATACCTTTTAAATTAATCTAAATATTCACACAACTCTTAAGCATATTTTCTGAAATTTTATACATAATACTCATTTAAATTCCATTTGTCTGCGTTGACCTTAATTTCTGGCTTCAATTTGAGCTCCTTGAACAGAATTTTGAATAGCAAATAGACTTTGCTGCAAGTACTTTGGAATTGTGGAAGATTCTTGGTATTTACTTGACAATATTTCATGTTTTGTGCTGGGGTTCGTTTGAGTTGAAGTCACCCGCTTGATGCCACAATTTGTTGCATGTGCCGTACGTTTTATGAGGCACTCTGAGGCAAACTAGTCGTAAGTAGCAGCACTCGAGTCATGCTTTTGTGTTCTTGTTGCTGTTGCTGTTGCTGTTGTGCGGCATGCAACATACTTTTATGGATCAGCTGCAACTTCAATGCACAACAAGCCCGACAGTCGGCAGGCAGACGGGGTAGGTTTAACTTTGAGTTGTGATTTGCCAACGAACATTCTCATGCCAAGCCATTGCCGTAGCCAAAGCTAAAGCCAAAGCCAAAGCCAACGCTTTTGTTGTGCACACACACACTGCGATAGATATTTCATAAATAAGTGTGTGTGACTGTGTGTGTGTGTGTGTGTGTGTGTAGTTTTTGTTGCTGTTCTTGCTGCTGTTGTTGTTGAGTTTTATAAGCAGCAAATTTTTATTTCCATCTCATACTTTTGCTTACAATTCGCATGCGTCATAACTCAATAAGCAGCCAGCAAAAGCAGCCATCAAAAGCTGCAACAGCGACAGCAGCGGCAGCAGCAGCAGCAGCAGCGGCAGCAGCAGAAGAGGCAACTGCCTTCGAGGCTGAGGCAACTGTAAACTAACTGTAATCCTAATGAAACTACAACACATATTATGTATATTCCCTAGCAACATTTGCATGCAACAATTTGGCCAAATATATAAAAAAGGGGGAAAATGGCAATGAGAAGAAAAACAAGAAAAAAGAACACAAAAACTATGTGGAAAACTTGAGGAAACTCAACTGGGTGGCACATATGAAAGCGAAATACGAGTATGGAGAGAAGCATCTTCTCATCATCATGGTCCTCGGCGTCCTCGTCGTCATAGTCGTCATAGTCGTCATCTTGTTGCCCATAGTGGAATTTATTATAAGATCCTTTTCTTCTCTTTATATGAATGCAAAAAACTTGTAGTTGCTGCTGTTGTTGTTGCCGTTGTTGTTGCTGTCTGCATGAATATTTTCTACAACATTAAAAAGGCATTTCGAGTTATTTGGCTTTCAAAATTTTTTATTATATTTTGTGTGCATAGTTAGCTAGGCATGTGAGGAGTGCCCTCTCCATCTCTCGCCGCCCCTTGCCTACACTCTATCCAAGTAGTTGGCGATTTTGTGTAGTCAACTTTGGCATCCAATAAGCAAAATTCCTGAGCATCGACTAATGACCGTAAAGCCGCTGGCAAAAGCTAATCAGAATTGGTCTGGGCAACAACAATTTCTTTGTGTATGTGTGTGTGTGTGTGTGTGTGTGTGTGCGATGGCAGGCAAATTGCGTTTTTAGTATCATTAATCTGCCACACTCGGCGCAGACGTCAGCGGCAGGCATCGAATTGAAGAGATGATGCCGATGATGTTACCCAATCCACAAAAGGGAACATTAATTTCCTCTGGCTGCCGATAGACCAAACCGAAACGGGGACCACGAGTTGTAGCTGTAGCTGAGCTGCGAGCTGCGAGCTGAGAACTGAGACATTACCTAGGCAGCGATTCGGCAGATCCGATAGCTTTAGCTGATTGCACAAATGGAACTGCTGTGCAGCAAAGCAGCAGCCGCAGCAGCTGCAGACACGCCCCGACAAAAGATGCTCTAGTATTTTGGGCCAAAAGTTGAAAACGTTTATAGGAAATGCGTTGAAACACGATTATGAGAGGCATCCTTAAAGAGAGAGAGAGAGAGAGCTGTGTGGGGGCAGCAGGGAAGTCGCGCTGTTTAAGCAGCTCATAAGGATACGGCCTCAAAGTGCGCCCACATTACGCATACGCAGCGTGTAGCTTTATGGTTGTTTGATGTTTAAGCCGGGCTACCGCTGCGTGTGTGTGTGTGTGCGAGTGTGTCGTTCTTTATGATGACATGCCAAACATTTATGCAAAATGCTAATTTAAAGCCAAGTCTTAGACATTATCAGCGTTCAGCATGGGGAAGTTGTTTCTCTTGCGAAGCGACAGTCTGACAATGTCTGCCTTTAAATCTGCTGCTGCTCTAGATATACTTTCATTACACAAACGAACATTTCACAACCTTATCGAGGGCTTTTGGGCCACTGTGCCGCTAGGTAAACGCCTCCTCATCAGCATAACTCGTCATGCATAACTCTGAAACTGCCGCACACTTGAGCGGCAAATGTCCCATAGGCTGGCTGGCTGGCTGGCTGACTCAATGACTCAATGACTGACTGACTGACTAGTACTACTTAGATACGAGCACGAGAGCTGCGAGTTAAAAGTGAGAACTGCGAACTGCGAACGGCGAACTGCGAACTGGGCTGTCATTTACTTGCCACGCCTTTAATGCATGTCGCTGCCATTTTGCAGAGCGCTCAACTTGATTATGCGAAATATTGAAAATGGCTTAACAGGAAATTAAGCAAAAACAGCAGGGAGAAACGTCAGTTAGGCGGACGGACAGACAGACTGGTTGATCTAGATCTGAATCTGAATCTGAATGGATATCAAACTGGTGCGAATCTTAAAGGGAAATTGGTTGCGAAAATGCTTAACGAATGCTAAATCGAATGCGTATATTATAAGCCTCTGCTCTACTCCACTCTCCGCTCTCCACTCTCCACTCGCCACTCTCCACTCTCGACTCTCAATCTGCCGCTTCAGGTCCTCTTATGTGTCATTGTTGTTGCGAAATGTTTATTGTAATTCGGCAAGTATTTGTGGAATATGAATTGCGAGTATTTGCATAAATGAAATGTGTATGTAAATGGCAACTCGTAATGCCAATCAATCACCCCAAAAAAGAGCGGGTACACACACTCACACTCACACACACACACTCACATGCACACACATGAGTGCGAGCTCCTCCCACAGTCACACACATGCACACACACACACACACACACAAAACCAATAAACTAAATTCGCATGAAAAAATGTGTTGGAAAAAGAAAAGAGAAAAACGAAACGTAGCAGAAATCGTCAACAACAACACAAAAACCCATACACGATGAGAGCGAGTATGTGTGTGTCCGTGTGTGTGTGTGTGTGTGGGTGTAGTATATTCCAACCCTTATCCTTGGCAGGATATTACATGCTTCAACAATGTTGTAGCATTCCCAATAACAGCGACAACAACAGCAACAACAACGTCAGCAACAACAACATCAGCAACAGCAACAGCAACAACAACAGCCCAAGCATTCCTGCCGAAAATGAAATTCTGTTTTGCATTTTATGTCGACGACTCCGAAGCCAAAAGCATAAAGAAGAACAAGACGTGGCGGACCAGGACGACCAGGACAAGCAGGACGAGGCCAAAGCAGCCAAAACATGACGAGAACAGGAGGCGACTCAAAATGATGGAGAAGATGTAGAAGAAGCAGCAGAAGCAGCAGCAGATGAAGAAGAAAAAGAAGAAGTTGCAGAAAGGACGAACAACAACAACAAGAAGAAAAAATGAAATCTAAACAAAATGCGTTCGAGCGTGTGTGTTCAA
This sequence comes from Drosophila macrospina, assembly GCA_035042075.1. Taxonomy (NCBI): domain Eukaryota; kingdom Metazoa; phylum Arthropoda; class Insecta; order Diptera; family Drosophilidae; genus Drosophila; species Drosophila macrospina. The sequence continues at coordinate 10,956,553 of JAWNLW010000591.1, read as the reverse complement.
TTACAATGTGTGTGATTGCTGGAGTCGGTATGGTGGCGGGAGACCGGGAGACGCCCACACCGCACACACACACACACACACACGCACACCATGACATAAAAATTTACAATGCGAAATAAGCGAGCGAAACGCTTTTTGTTTGCTACTGCTGCTGCTGCTGCTACTGCTGCTGGTCCTTGCCCAGGATACTGAACTCTCGAAGGCGAACCCAAGCAGGACCCAGGACCCAGAACCCAGGACCCAGCTCCGAGACCCGGACAGAGGCAGGGCATCCTTATGCAAATAACAGCGAGGGCACATAAAAATAAAATAATAACAATACAATATTTTTTGATGACAGCCGCCAACAAAACGACGTTGGCCAGCCCCCGTTACGCCCCTCCCCCTTGCCGCTGCCCATTGCCCCCTGACCCAGCACTTGCCTCGCTTCGTTTTTGAGGCTCTCGACAAAGGCGCACTCCAAAAAGACAGCACATAAAAGAAAGGTTTAATCGACGCGCATTTCACGAGCAGCAGCAGCCAAAGGACATGGAGAGGGGCAGGGACAAGGGCAGGGACAGGGACAGGGACGAGGGGTCACGAATAGCGAATGCTGGAGATTGGGCATTGGGGGTGATGGAAATGGGGAAATCGCAACACTTTAAATGTGTTTTAGTGGAAATTGTGAAAATTTTCTTATGGCACCATCATGATGCGTCATCAATTTGGATTTTATGTCTGAGCTGTGCGACATTTTCCAACGGGGCTCGTAAACAGCAGCGGGACGTGTTTGCAACAGTTGCCCCAGAAAGCAAAGACTGAAACTCGACCCAGAATATCAAATATGACAAAAGTATCGTAGAAAAGAATACACAAGTGCAGAGAGTTGATAAAGTAAACTTAACTAAATAATAAATAATTGTTTAAAAATATTTAAATTTATTCACATAATCTGTATAATCTGCTGCAATTCCTAAAATCGAATTACATTTTATTATTCTCTCAGATATTAACTCTAGCATTAGCAGCACTTGCTGTTCGATGGTCAATTTAAATGCCAATTAAACTCATTTGCTTTAGCTGCTGCAAATTGAGTAAATTGTTAGTATTTGGAAAATGTGATTTATTTGCTCGCATAACTTTAAGCATTCTTTGAGTTGATTGCACTGCATAAATCGTTGGCTCAAAGGCTCCACTTTCACGCTCCTCTCTCTCCGTTCTCCCCTCCCTACTCGTTTAACGCCTCAGTTAACACACATGCAACTCAAACCCGAAATTCGGAATTCACAAATCAAATTCCTCACATGCCAAATGCAACAATCTAAATAATTATTTTTGCATACAAAATGTTAAGCAAACAACAAACATGCGATAGCAGCGGTGGCCAAAAGGGGGGCAGCCGGAGGGGATAGGGATAAAGGATGCGAGGGATACGCTTGGCAAGGACAAAAAAAAAGAAACTGAACACAGTAATCACATTTGAATAACAATCATGCCGCATGCAAGTTATTTCGATTGGAGGGGAACGGAAGCGTTGAAGAGATATTGAAAATATGAAAAGAAATACAAGAAAAATAAAAAACTGCAAAATACAACAAAAAAAATACAAGCGAAATCACAAAGAATTCATAATAAGCGTCATTGTCATGCGAGAAATGAATAAAAATCAAACGACGACAACGACAACGACAACGACGAGAACAACGAGAACAACGAGCGCAGCTTGTTGAAAAGGTGAAAGGGGTACGGGATGTCAAGGGGGCAAGCGGGAGGGGAATTCGCATAGGGAATGCTGAATTGAATGTGTCGCACAGGATGCGTGTACATACGTGTATAAGTGCGTGTGTGCGTGTGTGTGTGTGTGTGTGTGTGTGTGTGTGTAAGTATTTTCAAGGATCGTCAACAAACATCATCTGCATATGTGAAAGGAGCAAGCGGCGGGCTGCGTGGGCTGCATGAATTTTAAATGGCATGCCAACAAGGAGCAGCAGCTGAGGCAGAAGCTGTGGCCATTGTGTGGCAGCTTGCCAAACGGAACGCGCCACTTGAGGCAGGATGTGACCATACAATTCCCCCTTACCCACTTACTCAGTCCCCCTTCTTGCATGCAACATGAACCCTAAAATCCATTGAACCAATCGATGTTGCGCCTTTTGTGCGTTGACAAATTGTTGCCCGTCGCTTGTGGCATTTAATTTTCATCAGACGATGAGCAACAGTTGCTGTCATAATTGATTTCATTAAACGTGCCCCAGAGAGTGCGGCAGCAACAAGTGGCACAAGCGCCCGCAAAAAACTTTCAGCTGAAAGTAAAAACAAATTAAGCTGCAAATAAATGAGCCAGCGACGGCGTCAACGTCAACCTCAACGTCGACAGCAGAAATAATTGAGGGAATTCCCACGAACGCGCCAGACAGCTAAAAAAGGACGAAGCTAAAGACGCTGGCGCTGGCGCTGGCGCAGGCGGAGGGCGGAAGGCGGACAGAGAGGCAAGAAGGACAAGCAGAAGGAGAGGGGGAAGGCAGCTCCAGACACTTTGACATAATTTCCCAGCCAGCCAGACGACGAGGACGAGGACGAGGGCGAGAACGAGGACGACGACGACGTAGACGACGCCCGCACAAGGACACGACCATAACCAGCCCCAACAAAGTTTTAATTAATTGCGCTCAACACACACACACACACACACATACGCACACACACACACACCAACACTAAGAGAGCGGCTGCGAAGGGCAAATGAAAATGAGTCAAAACACAAAAAGTTAAGGGCAAAATTTTCATTTTCACGTACACAAAGCACTGAAAACTCGCTGTGAACGTTGGTTCGGGTGGTGTGGGTGGCTTGGGTGGCCTGGGTGGTTTATCAGGGACACAGGAGCCAGCAGTCGAGACGTCGACTGCGACAGCGCTGCTCAGCCCAATGTCGCGTCGTGGCTTAATTTCATTTTGTTGCTGCTGCTTGTTGTTCTTACTTCATTATACAGAATCAAGGGAGGCGAAGAAGATGCGGAATTTGTGGAGTTTCGTCTAGGATAACCTGAAAACTGGGTGAAAGTATAACCAATTAGTTAACTGAATTAGAAGTGGGGAGATCGAGAATGAACTGCATATGTTTTATCTGTGTAGTAATTTCAATTGTGTGGCAAGTTACTGTAGTTGGAAAGATGTGGGGAATCAATTAATTTATCTAATCAATAGTGAAGGGAATGGAGTGAAGTTATCTCCGAAATTCAAATAAGAGGAAGATACACTTGATTTTCGATTAATAATAAAAAACAAATGTGAAAGTCTGCCCATTTCCTAAGTTTGCCAGCTTCTCTCTTCCCATATCTATACAACTTTTAATCCTGTTTTCACTTCTTTTATCATTAACAGCAAGTTCTCAGAGGGATCCACGGAATTCAGCGGAGTTGTCCTTGTCAAGTGTTTTACTTTTAGTTGCAAAACTTTCTCACTTCAAAGCCGCTTTCGCTTTCAAAGTTCGCGCAAAACAAAACATAAAAATAAAAAGAAATTTCTTCACAGCAGTTTTTCAAATTTATTTGCCACAGTTCGATGGCAACTCAAGCGCCAGAAAGAAGCTGCATCAAATTATTAAAAATAAAGCATAAAATCCTCAATCAAATTCACGATGCGTGAAAACAAAGACAGTGCGCTGCTCAGGTAGGAAGAGGGAATAAATGTTATGATAACCAGGGAAATAGGGGCATTTACATAGATATCTATGCCATATGCAAAGAACTCTTTCGCTCTCCCCATTCAGATCCCACATCAGCAATTTGAGCATGAAATCTGCTTGGAAACTTGTCTATGTTTGTCTGTTGTCTGTTTGTCTGTTTGTCTATATAAAACTCTAATTAAGTAGAACCACAGACACTCGAGTCTGAGCCCAATGTTTGTGCGTAGCGAGCGGTGGAAAGTCAGGTACCCCATAACCATAAGCATAACCATACTCATTCCCCTGCCAGCATATATCTATATCTGTGTATACATTGTTGAACCCTCGGCTTGTAGCTTGCTTGACAGCAACAGCAACAGCAACAGCAAAACCAACAAACACACAAAAAGGATGCTCTTGAAACCCTTTTATCCTGCCTATTGTCTGTTGTGCCATCCGAAGGCGATTTATTGCCGATTTGCGCCGAAAATCGAAAGTGGTTTGTGCGCATTTATCGATAGATACGCTGAATACCCTCTCTATGGCTATGAACCAACGGGGGCAGGGGGTGCGGTTGTGCCAGGCATTATTATAAATTTGCCTTTTAATTTACGTTACGCCGATTTTAAACAATGCCGAATCAAAAATCCAACTATGAATATTCATAATGGCCCCTGCCAACTGACAATTGTTAATGGGCGAGCATATGTTAAGCTCCTGACTGTGCAGGGAACAGGACGAGACAGGACAGGACAGGACTCCTCGATAAGTCTGTGCGCCGCTATCTCAGCAATTGCAAATATACAAAAAATTGTTGATTTATGCGCGATGCTTTGAATTTTATGCCGATTTCTCTTTATGTCACATGCGCATTTAACAGAACATTTACATGCTGGCGTTTGTTTTTTATTTCTCGACTCTATCTGGTGGTAATCTATGTGGATGTCATGGGTTTTGTTCAAAGGGTTCAGCACAGATTGACCATGAAATGTCTGGAGTGCAGCATTTAACATGACACGCGTGAATATGAAGAGATTTTGAATAGTTTTTCAAGAGAACTTCAGAGTTTTATAAACTTATATAGTAAGGAACAATGATTTATAAAAATTATGCAACATTTAGTTTGACAAACTTGTGGGAGTTGAAAATAAACTAAAAAGTGAATAGAAATAAAAATTGAAAATAAACGAAAGAAGTGAATATCTATAAAATAACTAAGTCTAAACGCAGAATCAGTTTATATGCTGTTTTATTATTTAATTATTATTCCACTCTGTTTTGGCAAAGTTATGGCAATTTAAAGTTTATAAAATTAGTATAAAATAATTAAAAATGGTATATTTACCTCTTGGTACTAACAAATATGGTCCCAACTATTTATGAATATCATTAAATGTTCGTTTATTGAAACCATCAGCAAAGTAAGCTGCCGAGTCTTAAGTTTTAATACCTTTAAAAAATGAAGAAACGCCTGGTCATCAATCAAATGTCACCGACTTAGCCAGCGCACGGAAATTTGTCAGCTGATAAGCCGTCGAGCAGGAGGAGGCCATCGCGGGCAGCCAGGATAACAGGCCTCGTAGGTCTCCGAGGGTATCCATTCGTAGTCCGCAGCTCAGAATTCGCTATGCAACGATTGATGTTGGCATTACGTGACCTGCCAGGAGGCAGTTGCTGCAGTTGCTGCATTCTGACGACTGTCAATGCCAAAAGGGTTACCTTACCGTAATTTATGCGCCTGCGTAAACGCCTCAAAAGAGACAACCACACGGAAGCTGCGCCTGCCTTGTCTGGCTGGTTTGTGTACCTGGGCAACCCCTTTCTAACCGATTGGCGATGAGCTCGCAGCGGGTTCTGGTGCATAAATTACAATTTATGACGATTTGCATGAGTAACAACGCTGGCTCATCACAGCTGCATGCAAATCCTGCCCGGCAACACCTCAACGCAGCTCAGTTTGTGCGTGAAGTCCGCGAGTGTTGGTCGAGTCGAGTCGAAGCTACAATCCGTTGTTAGCACTTATAAATGAACAGAACTTCTAAATGAAATCATAATGAAAACGTTAGCGAGCCACGCATGCGTTAACTTTACGGTCAAGTGGCATTGCGATTGCCACTTGGCCCCTAAAAGGGGGGCACTTCAATGGTGGCATTAGCAGTTCTTCAGTTCTTCAGTTCTTCAGCTCTTGAGTTGTTCAGCTCTTTAGTTGTTCAGTTCTCAGTTCTCAGTTGTCAGTTCTTCAGCTCTTTTGGTTCTGCAGCCTTCATATGCGAGTTGCCAACCAACACCACACATGAAACACTCCAGTCAAGTTAATAATATGAAAGAAATCACTTTGCCGCTCTTTGTGCATTGTTAAAAGTTTTTAAGCCGCGCCTCAAACAGACTCAAGACTCTGACTCCGTTGCATATGGGGAAAATGGAGGGGGGAGCTCGCATGAGGCAAACAAAGTTGTTTGTGCTAGCGCTTTTGTGGTTCCCCCCTTCGCCGACTCCAACTCCACAACACCATCTCCATCAGCAGCTCCGCCTGGTCACAAGGTAGTCGCTACTCGGTGCTCGGTACTCGGTACTTGCCACGCGGTAGTCACTACCCGGTAGTTGCCTGCCCCATGTTGGGCGCCAGTAAACTTTGCTGTTTGCAAAGTTTTTTCGCAGCAGCCGTTTTTTGCGCCATTTCTTTGTTCAACGAGGACGAGACGAGGAGAGGAGAGGAGGAGGAGTAGGAGGGGAAGGACTATGAAGCAGCCGCTGCGTAAAACTTTTCACTTTGACTCCACTTTATTGTATTTCTAATACTTTGCCTTTCAGCCAAGTTAGTCGCAGCGGCAGCATGTGAACAATGTAAGCGGCCAACACGTTGCTGCCAAACTGTGTAAGCAGCTATGAAAATGTGTTGGCCATCTCTGGATTGTCCCCACCTGCCTCCCCTGCTTCCACCCCTCCTATTCTTCCGCTGAGTTCAAGCGCACACCAAACTCAACTCAAACTGAAACTCTGCACACAAATTGTAGACAATTGAAAATTTTACATTTTATGACGCTGCGCAATTTGTGGCTGAGGTTGGATCTTATTCTTGCCCAACTTTTCTTTAGCGTCACAGACTTTGGCAAATTGTATGCGGAGCGGAGCTATTGTTAAGAGGGGTGTGAGTCAGAGCGTGGCCAGGTAGTTGGACCATGATAAAGCAACAATGATAAGGTGGGAATCTGGCGGGTTATTGGGGTCACTTCTGGACGCTGTAGATCAATTAAACAGATATGAAATGATTGCAGACAGTTCGCTTTGAAGAGTGAACAATGTGAATATGATATTGATATGTAGATAAGGTGATGTGTATTTGATCGCGTTAACTTGTCCAGCTTGAATTGATGGAAGCACTTACAGCTACGGAAACTAGTTCACGATGAATAGATGGAGGCATGATGAAACTACCTCTAATGTGATTTTCCTTACTGCACTTTTCATTTGAACAGCGCAAATTGAATTGTTTATACTTTCGTCCAACAGAATTAACTTCAATTATATAAATAAAATGTATTTATAAAGTCTATGCGAAGCTGCGCAACACATAAAAGCTTTCGTCACAAAACCCCATTAAAAACTGCGACTGCCAATTTGGCCAAAACGCGAATTGGAAACACATTCGCAACAGAATGGGAACGAATATGGGAATGGGAATGAAGACAATGTAGAGAATGGGAGAAGGAGAATTCTCTGTTGGACTCTTTGACTGTTTGAGTGTTTGACTCGAGCGTCGAGTCGCGTCGAATCGAGTCAAATGAAATGTGATGAATTGTGTAATTTGGACTGAGAAATGGCATTTGCATGCGAGGCATCCCAAAGTGAGTGAAATTTGTTTGGTCTGCACTAAAAGCGCAAAAAAGGCGAAATAAAAAACGGCCAAGAACGTGGCAAACTGGCAACTGACAGTTGGCGCTGCCAAAAGCTGCGGCACTCACATCTCATTAATTTGTGATTGATACGCTCTGCCACCCCCCCTCTGACTCATCTGTGCCTGTTGGTCTGTGTGTTTGTGCGTAAAGCGTCACAAATGAAATTGAAGTGTGTTTGTGATCCCATTACAAATAAGCGAACGCACTGAGCCAAGTTCTTAGCCTGGTTCGGTGGCGGTACTTGGTGCTCTCGTGTGTTCGCATTTGATGGATTTGAACGCGTTGTGACACAAGTCACTAAAATATCTTATTACACACACACCACACGCACACGCAGACACACAAACACACACACACACACGCACACACGCACACACGCACACACATGTGGGTGCTTGGCAGCCATTTTAATTTTAGCATACACGCGTATAGGCCGCATAAACAAACAGGACACGGCAACAGGACTCGAACCCCATGCAACATCCTCGCTTGTCTTCCATTTATTTTTCAACTTCGATTTTTGCCCGTCGCGTATTTTCCGCCTCTCCGTTTCCCTTCTCTCCTTTCTTCTTTTTTTGCAAATTGACACCCTCACACACACTCGGAGAGAGCTTGTTAGTGTGTCCTCGTTGCTGTTGCTGTTGTTCTTGTTGTTGTTGTGTCTATCTGGCTGTCAAGCTGCGGCCGGGACGGCGGCAGCTTCATCAATGTTGCTCGCATGCCGGAAGCGTGAAAATCTACAGCGTTCAGCGCAAAGGGAAAAGTTCACAAATGGAAAATTACGGGTGCACACGTGCAGTACACACACACATATGTACACACCCACCCTGTTGCCGAGCGTCTCTCCCCTCCCCCGCCTCATCACCCGTTCTCCTGTTTCTCTGTTCGTTCGTTTGTCATTTCAGGTTGTTTTATTCAATTTCGAGGCAAGCGAATTTCGCAAAAAACTCTTTGAAAATACAACGCGCAAAATGTCATGTGATATGTCACACATGTAGCTGTAGCTGTAGCTGTAGCTGTAGCTGTTGCTGCCACGCCCCCTACACCCCCTGCCCTCTTCAGCAGGCATGGCATGCCTTATCGGCTGCCATATTAATGTACTGGAAATTTGCCATTTTCTTTTACCAAAAAAATAAAATAAAAGGAAAGGAAAGCAGAAAACGAAGTAGAAGTAGAAGGAAAGCTTTCGCTCTTTAATCTCATTTGCAATAAAGAGCATGCCAAATAAAAGCCATTAGGCATAAATATCAACGAAAATATATACACATACATATATATATATATATATTTAAATAAATGTGTGTGTACAATCTGAGCATATATATGTTATATATCATGACATATCTGTAGCCTTAAGCCATTCAGTTTCAGTGATGCGTGTCGCCTGATTCTAATCACAAACATTGGCAAGAATCAACCAGGCAGCAAAAGGCGAAATGAAACTGTGACATTCAATGCTGGAAAATGGAAAATGGTCTTTCCTTTCTTATCCTTTCCACCCCCTCCTCGGTACCCCCTTTAGACCCAAAAAAAAGGAGAAGAATGAAGCATGAATAAAAAGGTCAGTTCAGGTCCTGTCAATTGCTCTTTTTTGTTGCCTTTTTTGCTTTCTGCTCTCTGCTCTGCGAATTGAAGCAGATTTTCTTTTGAATCAGCACTGAAATGACTTTTCTTTGGGCCAAACAAAAGAGTTGACTGAGGACGAGCAAAGAAAAGGTGGAAAGTTGGGCAAGTTGGGCAAGTTTGTGGTGGTTCTCCTTGTTGGCAATTGCCTTTTTTGGGGGAATTGTTGCCAACTCTCAGTAAAGGATACTCAATTCGCTTTGATTGCCATCGAGTTAGTTAAGTAATTAAGTTAGCATACAGTTTATAAGCCTATATAGGATAATATCTCAGATAGATGTAGACAGATCTTTTATAATGTTAAGCATTAAACATTTGTATCTTATTGTTTAACAAAAGTTGGAATTAATTAATTTTATATTTTCAAAAATATAAATTCTGATTTCAATTTCTAAATGTTGGCAAATTACAATACTCTGGCAGCATAGAGGGATATTTAAAGACTCTTTTAATTTGAATGAATTGTATTTCGAAGTTAAATCAGTATTATGACTTCATCAAAGACTTCTCAGAATTAGTTTTGTTGTATTCCTAAAGTCGAAATCTATTTAAATTTCTCTTAATTCCCTTGGGCTTTTGACAAGTGCAAATTTGTATTGTAATATTTGTAAGTCCGGGAATACTTTGCATATGCCCACATTCACACTCGCAGACACACTCTTATGCTCAGCTGTAGTGAATTCAATTCCTAGCTGACAGTTTCCACACTCCACACTCCACAGCCCACAACCCACATTCCACAATCACATTACAAAACTCTCCCACACGCTTTGGCCATTAATTTATTTTGCCATTTTAATTTCGCTTTCGCTTTCATTTTTCGGCTGCAAGGCCAAGTGCTGGCAAGTCTGGCAAGGGGGAGGGGACAGGAAAGGGGTGCCAAAATAAAAAAGAAAACTGTTGCATTAAAACGGGGGCGCAACAGCCGGCAGTGTGGCAACGTCATTGCAGCTGCTGCTGCTCTTGCTGCTGTGTGTGAAAATGAGCCAAGTTCGTAGTTAGTCAGTGGGAGCATCGGTCGACGTCGACTGTGGCAGCGGCAGTGGCAGCGGCAGCGCCTTGCTACTGCTGATGCTGAGCTCCGCTTGTTTCATTTCATTTATTTCAGACTGTTGGCGGGCGCCACCCCCTCTTCCAACTGCAGCCTCGCTTGGGGCGCTCACCCACCTGCCAGCTGCCTGCGTTATAATTTTGTTCGCCCATTAAAAATTTACTTTGCAACCCACTCGCTGGTGGTGCAGCCTGGTTGCGTCGGGTTGCGTCGCTCTCGTCCTCTTACTGCGTTCCGTTCGCTAGTTTGTTTTGGCGCAAGCCACAAGAGAGCGCCAGTCGGCGACGCTGCCGCCAAATGAATGGGAATGAATGAAACGAAAATGAATAAATGATAATGAGAGCATTCGCAGCTGATGAGGCGGCGGCCATGGGAGCATCGCTGGCTGCGCTGCCATCGCCATCGCCACAGCCACAGTCACAGCCACAGCCGAGGACTGAGGGTGGCTGTCTCTGCCTCTGCCGCTGTCGCTGTTGCTGTTGCTGCTGCTGCTGCTACTGCTACAGCTTCGCTCATTTTCATTTTCGTTGATGAGATAATGGCTGTGTCTCTGTGTTTTTACTTTGCCTTTGCGCCGGCTGCTGCGACGCAGCCTCCGCGGATGCTCATAATGATGATAATGATGATGAAGTTGTTGCTGTTGTTGTTGCTGGTGCCTGCGCTAACGAGTGAATTATTTTAAATGTGGGTTTCAAGGTCAAGGTGATGCCAACGCCGCCGTCGCTTGGAAGTTATTGTTTTGCATTTCGCTTTCGCTTCGCATTCATTAAGCGACGCCAGCTTCGAAGTCAGCGTCGTCGCTGACGTCTGGTGCTTTGTTGATTAGGAACAGCGCAGGATAATGAAGGAAGGTGAATGAACCTGCGCTGACAAACTCATAATCCTCTGCAACTGGTGGTTTCTATGGCAAATGTGGCAAGCAATTATCTAATTGATTTAAGTTGCAACCAAAAGCGTTGCCAACTTCAAGGCGCAGTCAATTGAAAGTCTTATAAAATGTGTAAAATGCGAAAATTGCACTGAGAGAAGGCAGACAGATTGAATGAAATACTGTCAGACAGTCAGTTTGTCAGTTAGTCAGTCTGTCAGACGCTTCGTTGGTGGCAACGTCGAACGACAACGACGCACATCAAAATATGCAAATTGGAATTTCAAAAATACAGCAATATTGTTGAAGCGTTGCCCTCTCCACAGCATCAGCATTGCTGCAGCCCCCCTCCATCCCCCAGCCCATCCCCTGTCTATTCCTCAACCATCTACAGCCTCTTCTCTCTGCCAATGTACATACATACATATACACTCACACATATTGTTAACCCGATTTTGGGCGCATGCAAATTTCGTATACAGCCCCTGCGGCTGTTAGCGTCGCTGTCTCTGCTGCTGTCGCTGCCGACGCAGCGCCCGAAGCAGCAACAATATCAGAAACGGGACTAGCAACAGACCGAGCCACCATTATTCGCCTTTAGCGCTGCACACTCTGCTTCGTAGCCGGCATAGAGGCTGTCAGGGGAAACAAGGCGGCGGCGACAGCGACAGCGACAGAGAAGTCAGCAGCGTCCAGTGCGCAGGCGTCCTGCCGCTGTCGTTATTTTCGCATTGCATTTCTGTCGCACACATAGTAAAACTAATCCATTCTTCTCATTCGCACTCAATAGAGTGAGTGTGAGAACAGCAACCACCACCAGCGACAGCAACAACAACAACAATAGCAAAAGCAGCAGCTATGTTTCATTCCGTTACGTGTCGTATAATTGCTGAGGGGAACTATTGGTAAATGGAACGTGAAAATTAACACTACGCCCCGAACTGACAACCGAAGCGACCTGCCGCTCAGCGTGTAATGAATGAAAATGAAAATGAGAAACAAAGACTACCGAAAATTACCCAAAATGAAGTTTTCCAGGAGCTGCCGCAATGGCAACGGCAGCGGCAACCGCAGCAGCAGCAGTAGCAGAAACGACAGCAACGGCAGCAGAGGCAGAGGCACGGCCATTGGCAGCGCAGGAAACAAAAATTTAATGACGTAACGTGGCGTCGACGTCGCTGTCAGCAATTAAGCAACAGTTAAATTAAACGGGTTTCTAGTTCAAGGACACGAGCCAACAACGACAACAACAACAGCAGCAACGACGTGCCGGCGCAGCAGAAGCGACAGCGATGGTCCTCTGCTGTCGTGGGTGCTGTGGAATGGGTGGCAATGGCTTATGGGACTTGGGTATTGGCATTTTTGTTGTTGTTTGTTTTAATTGTGAGTCTGAGCTGGAAGGTGTGTGAGTGAGAGTCTGCGGAGCGATAGAATATGTATGCAATGAGAGAGATGAATGCGATGTTTGGAATGACAGTAAATCGGATTTCTTGTAATACGAATCTTGGGATTAATGAAAAGACAATTGATTTAGTGTATGCCAAATATAATAATTAAATTAGTAAAATGAATAAATAAATGGACATTAATTATTCATGAACAGTAAACCAATATCTGCAAATATAATAAAAATATTCACTTATTTATATTTTAAGTCTTAGATAAATAAAAAAGATCATCTTAACTGTAATAAAGTTAACAAATATTTGATTAATATCAATATTCTTGTCAATTTATTTTTTTCATTTGTATTTCTGTTGATATCTAATTTCCGTAGCATCCATCGCAATTAGTGCCGTCCAGTTACTCCCATCTCTAAATTCTTCAACTCTCTTCTTCTCTTCGACTTAATTTTCTCTCTGTCTCTCCCTCTCTCGGTTGCTTGCGAACCGGCAACACGTGCTTTAGCGCTCATTTTCATTTGCGCGCTTTTCATTTTCATTCATTTCGCCCACTCAATGCCCTCTCTCCCTTCGCTTCCCTTTCCAATTCCCACCCACCGTTTGCTAATGACGACAGAGCAGCAACAGCAACAGCAACAGCAGCTGATGACGTCGTCGTTCATTCATTTTCTTTTAATTTTTTGTGCGATTTGTTTTTCGCGCTTTCTTTATTTTTATCGTCTGCTTCGTTTCGCAGCAGCTGTTCATTAAAGCTTTTGCCTTAAAAAAAAAGAGTTAAAAGACGATTCAAAGTGGGCAAGGGAAATTGGGAAATTGGGAAACTGGGAAAGTGTTGAAAACATTGAGTCTGATTTAGGGCAGGTTGAAATCCTGACACTTTACATTGTGCTTAATTGTGCGCATAAAAAATATCGATTGTTGCCAAAAAACAACAGTGCGAGCAGCGGAGAAGGGAGCACCGAAGACCCCCATAGGACAACGGCATAAAAATCGCAACATATACAAAAAGTATGTATATAAAAGTATTTTCTGGCACGGCCTCGTTGAGTTCTGAGGGTACGAGAACAGTACTACATACTACAAACATATATTTTTATGAGATAAAATAGAAAATGTTGTTATCAGGCAGCTACGGCGAAAGGATATAAAGCAGCGCCCACACACCGACACAGACACACGCACGTGCATGCTTTTGTATTCATGCATGTGTGTGTGTGTGGTGTGTGTGTGTGTGTGGCACTTGAAATGGCAATGGCAGCTACCCTCAGCATGCTTGGAAGCTTCTTTCACCGCACTACAAACGACCTCTTCTCCAATCGCTCCCCGCTTGCGTTTTGCAGCCAGCGCTTGGTTGGCGTTGCCACTGCCAACGGAAGATGTCTTCGGGTTGAGTGCTTTTCCGGAGAAAATGTAATTTTCTCATGGCAGTCAGGCTCGTTCCACGTTGTCGGCGTTGTCGTCGTTGTGCTCGTCGAACGTCGCACGATTGAAGTGTCGGTCGGTTGGGCTGAACTGGGCTGGGCTTGGTACCTAGGCGAAAAGGAAACTTAAAGGATGCTCCTTTGCTTCTTTGCTCCTTGCGCTTCTCCTCGTCCGTTTCCTGTTGCCCTTTTTCACCAGCGCCTTGCAAATTGCTCACGCTTGTCTCGTGTACGTATATGCAACTGTGTATGTGTGTATGTGTGTGTGTGGGTGTGTGTGTGCGTGTGTGTATGCGGCATTGTCGTGGCTGGCGCTGTCTTTGTCATTATCCTTTTGGGGGTATTGCGACGTGTCAAAGCAACAACGCCATGCTTGAATGTCGCTTGCCTCGTCCTGGCTCAGTGTGCAGTAGCATCCATCAATTTGATGGATAAATATATGCAAATTGTGTATTAGCCGTCCTTGTTGTTGTTATCCTTTAGCAAACAAACAGACACACACACACACACACACACACACATACACAAATACATCAATAGTCGCCCACGTTGGCAGGGAAATGAATTTGGCACAAGTGTAGTTGAGCACTTTTTGGAGGCAGGTGAATTGAGGCCCGGATTGTGCCCGGATTGGGAACGCCTTCTACATTCAATAAATCATGTTAACAGCCAGTCAAAACGGAATGCATGAACAGTTGTCCCAAGTGCAGAAAACTTTGACAAAAGATAATCAAAATAGGTCTTGACATGCCATTCCTTACCTTTCGTTTGCTTTCTTTACTTTCCCCTATGTCAAAGGGCACTAATTGAATTACCATCCAAGTTCACACGACTCAAGTGAGAAGTCTTGCTTTTTTGGATTTGGATTTTTCCATTTTCCACCGAGTGTAAATTGAGTCGCAGGGCAGCCCTTTCACTTTTCGCAGCGCTCACATGCAAATTCCTTGGCATCTCGGGGTTGCAATCCTTGCAGCTGGAAAAGGAAAAATGATTTATATGCAAAATGCTGCGCAGAAGAAAAGGCCGCAGGACTTCAACGAGGATCGCAACGAGAGAGAGAAAAAAACGATCAAATGTCGCCGCTGTTGTTGTCATTGTTGCCTCATTTGCATTTGAATGCCGATGCTGAGGCTGCAAAGGACACAGGACACAGGACACGTCAAACTGTGAAAATTAATATTTTTGCTCGCTTTGGTTTTTGGCAATTTTTGGTGCTGCGCAAAATTTATGCAAATTTCTCACACAAAGAAGTTGTAACAGTTTTTTTAATGCAAGGTGTGAAAGGGTTTCTTTTGTTTAATTAGCGCACAATAGGGAAAGGGCTGCTACACTGAGCGAAACCAGAAGGTAGAATGTAAAGCGAAACTGCAGCAGCTGCAGAAATAAGCTCTTTTATCAGTACAAGTTGACAGCTATAAATCATTTGGTTATAAATTTAATAAAATACACAACGCTTGCATGACATGTGGAGAAAAGCATATCGTTATTATTAATATAAAACTTGTTTTTAATCATAAATCAACTTATGTATATGCTGTGGCATTAATGGTTCCAGTCTTTTATTGAATCGAGCGTCAAAGCTGATGGCTATAAAACTCGCAACGGTTATTAACACTTTAATTAAATCAATAACATTAACTGACTGTTTACTGCATTAATTTTATTTACTATTAATTTTAATATTTCCATTCAGATTTGGTTCAGCAAATTGTTCCGTGGCCAGCTTGCGCCATCTGTGGCACAACCTTGGAAGCGCGAAGGACACGCACTCACAGCAAGCAGTGCAAACGATGCTGCGGCAAACAAGCAGTGCACAGCTGAAATGTTCATTCAAAAACTGAAAATAAATGCTTAATGATGAACGACTTTTAAATTGTTTTCTTTCTTAATTGTTTTTTTAATGAATGCAGTTGCAAAGAGGGAGAGCGAAACGATGCCTCAATAATTCATTAACATTTTGCATTGATGCAGAAATATGTAAAGCTTGATAATGTAAAAATTAATTTCAATAATTCCCGTACAAATTGCAAGCGTCCAGAATGGTAAACTGCACATTGTAAATGGTAAGTTGTAAATTGTAAATTGTTTAGCCGACTGGAATTATTAAAAAGCAATTAATAAACCGACGATGGGCAACAAGTTGCCCAAATGCCTATTCATAATTATGGGGCAGGAGCCGCGCGCATCCCTGAATGAATTATGTTGTAAATGCCGCGCATACTGCGATACGATACTATTCAGTCTGAGCCAGTCTCTTGGCCATGCCTTTTGGCCAGTCTCTCGGCCAGCCGGCTGACCAGAGCCGTCGTTGTAATTTCAATGGTTAATGAGAATACCGCAAGTTGATGCATTTATGCCGTTGAAGCCGTTGATGCCGTTGCACTGATGCAGCTGCTACCGCATTTGAGCATTTGCTGAAGCTCCTCAAGCTGCGCATTAATTTCAAAATAAACGCTGTCAATGGGAGGGGGCAGAATGGAACGGAACAAGTCTGAACAACTGAACAACTGAGCAAATGAGCAACTGAACAAATGAGCAACTGAACAAGTCGAGTGGCGATCGAACGACTTCGATTTGATGATTGCTCGTTAATTTGCGTTAACGATCGGGCAACGAAAGCAGGAAAAAAAGAGGAAAACAAACAAGATATGCTTAAGCCGTTAAGCAACGAAGCTCGCAGGATCGGTGTTCAATCGATCAGTTTTGGCCAGCAAATTATCTCCTCTTTTTATGGCAGTTCCGGAGTGCAAACATGCACATGCACACACACACCACACACACACACACACACACACACACACACACACACACACACGAACACACATAGTCAAACGGGGGATAATCGCCAGTGTAAACATGCAGCACTTTGCGTGCCGATGCCACAAGACATGAAACCCTTCAATCAGCCAGGCCGGGAATAGGAGCAGGAGTTGAGCTGAGTTGAGCCAACTGGTCAGTCGGCGTTAGGATTCGCACTGTTAAGCAAACAAAGCGACTGCATCAGGTTGCTGGTTGGGGTGAATAGTGGGGACAGCAGGGGACAGGGGCAATTCACAAAATGCTGTTGGACGCATTCTCAAGCGCGCTTCGCATTCATTCGCATCAAATTAAATATAATTATTTCTGAACTTCGTCCAAAATGCAATACATCCATCAACAGAGCCTCTGGGTGCCGGCCACATCAATTCCAACTCAACTCCACTCAGCTCGGACACTCGGATGAGAAGAACCCATTACAGTTGTGGCCGGCCAGTCGTGTTGTTGCTTGTGTACTTGGCGCTTCATTTGGGCCACTAAAAAGTAAAAGTTGCAACAACTCAAAACTGGTTATCGATGTTAACTTTGTAGAGATTCTGGCCACAAAGAGGGAAACACAATTCCTACATAAAAATATATGAAGAGGAACAAACTTCATGAAACATTTAACAGTTTCAACTTGCAGACGTTCTCTTACTATATTTAAATTTAGTTTTTCCTGTCAGCTTTCTGCTGCATCGACACCTTCCATGTGCAGCCCATTGGCCAAGTTGTTTGGAGCCAAGTTTCATGTCAAGCACAAATTACAAGAAGCGCCAAAAAATTAACATCAAAAGCGCATAATTAAAATTTGCCATATACTTAATAGCCCAGGCATTGGTGTTGTGCATTCTAATTACAATGTTTGGGGTTCCTTGCACGCAAACCCCAGTGAACCTCGAGAGGAAGGCAATATGGAGACGGAGACAGAGATGGAGACGGAGACGGATCCAAGTCAGTTGCCATTTGTGGACAAGCTTCATTGGCTGTGTGAGTCGTTATGTCTTCATAAAGATGGCAATCAGGCAAAAGGCTGCAGTCCGAGCACATGTAAACTGGGCCAAAACACTTGTCCATTAACTACTAATAATAATAGCCTAGAGTGAAGACCGCATATGTGCGCATGTGTGTGTGTGTATGTGTGTGTGTGTGTGAGTCTACGTAATAAACGTATATTTCATAATTCATGTTATTATAAGTATTTTTAAATATATCGCACACTTTGTATGATTTTCTGCTCGAATGCTTGATTAAGTCTGATGTGCAGCAGAAGGGCGATGTGCAGCGAGGGGGTGGAAAAGGGGAAGGGAAGGGGAAGCAAGCGAACATTTCAATGGCACTCGACACTCGAGAGTGCACAGACGACAACGATCTGTTAATAAACACCTTCCTACCTATGCATGTGCAACGACTCTGTCTCTCTCTCTCTCTCTCCCTCTCTCTCCCTCTCTCTTGTTATTGATCTCTGTCTCTGTCTGGCGCAGTGACTGCGCAACGCATCCTGCAACCCCGACTGCCCACATACTTCACATGTGTATGCATTATTTTAATGACAGGGCCGCGCTTGCTGCTTGTGACGCACGCCTCAGACATTAAGTGCGACAACGAGGACAACAACGGCAACGACAACGACAACGACAACGACATTGCCCAACTCCAACTCCAACTCCAATTCCAACTGAAACAACAGCAACAACAATGAGAGCAGCCGCTAAGCATGCGAAGGACAACGAGATGAGGCAGTTCTGGGAACGGGAACGGGAACGGGAACGGGAACGGGAACGGGAACATCGTCAGCGTCATCATCGCTGGGCACTTGTGTTAATTGCAAGGCGACATTCACCGCCAAGTGGGATGGGTTGGGTAACGGCAACTCGCAACTTGCAACTGGCAACCGGCAACTTGCAACATGCAACTGGCAACTGCAAAATTGTAAATTGCGCTTACACAACGCACAACACTTGCAACCTGCCTCTGCCTCTGCCTCCGCCGCTGTCTCTGAGTTGTGTCACTGATCGAAAGTTGAAGCCAGGATCCAACCAAGTCGAGCTCCAACTTCAGTTGCCATTGCCGGGCTTATTATGTGCCACGTTGGATGATGAATCGATGACTGAGACGCAGGGTGGGGCATGCAAATTATAAGGCAAAGCCCTCTTGCCCAGTTGCAGTTGTTTATTTTGCATTAATGAGTTTGTAGTTGAGTGTAATGATGGGGGCTGCAGTACACTGTACTCGTTGGCCTATATTTCCCCAGACGAGGTCCCAAATTATCGAAAGGTAAGAGGCGTTGCCTACAGTTTGGCAAGCACTGCACTGACAGCCACTCAACGCCAGGCGGCGCTGCTGTGCCTCAATTCCTGTCTGAGATATCGATTTAGGGGTTGCTCTGACTTGATTGGGAGATCAATAGAGTTATTGGAATTCTATTGCTGGAGTGGGCATGAGAACGAATCAATGAACGAATGAGCGAAGAGAATATTGAAGAAAGAGAAAACTATAATAAATACCATATTATATAATTATATATATATGTAGTTTATTCCCTTAGTTGACACAATTTCATGACTGCAATCACAGATCAAGCAACTCCATTAAGGTCTCCAATTTCGTGTGCCATTAGGCTGTGACTCCGTCTCTGCAGTGCCATCTCCTTCAGGCGAAACTAGCAGCAAGCAAACAAACTAAACGTTCTAAGCTCACAGCTCGCTACCTTTCCACCCCTTGTCCCCTTGGCCTATGACCTCGGGCACAAACACACGGGCTAGACAACCCTTTCTTTGCACAGTGCCCGTATCGAGGCCATGGCAATCAGTTCTTAACGTTCTCTTTTTTTTCTCCACTGTCAAATCGTCATGATTTAATGAAAAAATCAACAGAAAAAAACTTATTTGCATACGGATATAATTTAGCATTAAACGAGCCAACGACAGGCAGAAAAAAAAGGATTTTATAGCCAGATTTCCTTTTTTTTTTATAACTGACTATTGTCTGTCTCTGTGTCTGTGTGTGTGTGTGATTCTATGATAGGAAATGGTTCGCTGATATCTGTTTGTTTGAGATTAATATGCCGTGCATCTGTCGGTCTGTGTCTGTCTCTCCGACTCGCCGTCTGTTCCTCCGCCTGTCTCTGTGTATTTTGGGAGGATTGTTCCATAGTTTGTGCTGTCAGCTCGCTTTCAGTGTTTTTTCATTTGAATGATGGCTTGGAAATTAGCATGGATTCGATTTCACTTTTATAATCAGCGACGTTTCGCCTTTAAATTCGTATTGGGGTTCGTAACAGATACCCTTGAAGGGGAAAGAAATAGGAAACTGCAATTTTCATCAGATAATTCCGTACTTTTTGATCCAAAAGATTCTCTTTTAATTTATGCTTGAGTTGAGTTTACTGCTTAAGCTTTCGATGGCAACAAATCAGAGTCGAAGCAGTTGCTATCAATGCATCTGAATGGTTTGCTTTAAGCACGGGACACGCCCCCAATCATTATGGATGTTGCAACACGCAGCTTAAGCGGCAACTGGAATATGTATTAAAACTTAAATTACCTTCTAATTACAGCAAACGCCTTCAAATTAGCATTTGTATAAGGTTTACCTGCCACAAACTGTAACTTCCTCACCTGCTGCCTGACTGCGTGGCTGCCACAGTGTGCCCCGTGGAAAAAACAACATGCAACGCGCGGCATTTACATAAGAAATTAGCTTGTAAAATTAATCCGCAATAAGCTTGCCTCGAAACAGCCAAAATTACCGTATTAAAAAGCAATTAGCATTTAAATATTGGGGAAGCGGACAAAAGGCGTTGCCAGGGACGAGGCGAAAGCTGTTGAAAAGCAGCAAGAGGCGTTGCAAGGAATCAGAAAGAAAGCCGCAGCGTATGGGCCGCATTAAGTGGTACTCTCTGGCAGACTCTCTTGGCCATGTCTCAGCCTGAGCTGAGCTAAGCTGAGCGGAGCTGAACCCAACTGAACTCAACTGTGTTCAGGCTGCCGTCAAAAGTTGCTTTCAAATTAAATTTCCGTTTAGTTGCCGAGGCGTTGAGAACGGCATTAAAATTAAATTTGCGCTCGACGTTGGCCAAATCAAATATGGCCAAATCAGCGAACGTTGCCGATAAACAAACGCGTTCGGAAGCCATTAAAAATTATCATTTGCGCATATTGATTAGGACTGAAGCGTCTCGAGACGGGTGAGTGGGACGAACAGGCACAGAGGAAGGCGAGCAGAGGCAGAAGCAGAAGCAGAAGCAGCAGCAGCAGCCGGGAAAAGCATGGTAAACATCAGCAGGCCTAAGGCTCTAGGGAGACGCATTAGATTAGGCCGACGTCGGCTGGGTGGCAATCCTGTTGCCTGTTATAGAAAACAAATATCGATTCCATCCCTTAAGTTTACACCCACAGCACGGGCACGGGCACAGTCAACGTTACCCTCAATGGCTGCCAAACAAAGGAAATGAAGAGCAAAAAAAAAAAAGGAGAGCAAAAAAACACGCACCACCCACCCACAGGCGCACCACCCTGGCAGTGCCAGACGACGACGGCGACGCAGGCGACAGCAACTCAAGCTGGGAAGCGGCCAGAGGGAAGCGGGCAATGGGAACTTCGAATTGAGAACTGAGAACTGAGAGCTGGGAACTGGGAACTGGCACTGGGACTTGGCTGGGCTGCCCTCAGCCTCTTCAGCGCCTGCTCAGCCGAGCAGCGAGCAACCATTAAAATTTCGAAAATCCATCATTGGAAAAATGGTCGAGCGCAAAAAAAAAGCAGAAAAGCAAAAAAACTGTGTGCACCACTTCCGTGGCCATGTTTTTTTTATTCTGTTGTGTTTTTTGGCAAAGTCTGTCTTGAGGGTGGCTGCCTGAGAGGTGGCTGTGTGGGCTGAAGGCAGTGTGGGAAGGGGAGGCAGCAAGACGAGGCGAGGCAAGGCGAGACGAGGCGACTTTTGCACAGCAAACATTTCTATTTAATTTTTCAATATTCATAAATTTTGTTGCATAAACGTTTTGTGGCATACAGCGGCAGTTGGGGCAACTGATTTGATTTTCTAATTTGCCGTAGCGACTAAAAAATTCAAAACGAATTTGAATTTTTGGACGCTCAGTGTCTCTCTCTCTTTCCTTCTCTCTGTGTGTGTGTGGGCGTCTGGGGCAGGCAACCATGTAAACACAAATCCAATCAAATAAACGAAATTAAGTGCACGTTGATTGGAGGCAAATCTGTTTTTCAGCCTGAATGATGACAATCAGCTGGGAGACTTTAACTCAAACTGCGACGGCAACAAATCGAATCAAAATCAGACAGCAAAAAGTGAAAATTATGGAGAACATAGGAATTGATTTTTTGCAAAGTTGGCACAAAATTATTTGGAATTATTTTTATTTAAATTTTGGTCGAGCAGACACAACCACAAAATATGCCACACACAAATTTGCATTAGGCGGAGGCACCTGTAATTTCGGGCCCTGGCAATGGCAGTGGCAATTTCCAGGCCAACAGCAGCGCTTATCCTGCGGCCGAAGATTACGAATCCGAAGGCGGCTCACTGCCAAGGCAGTGCCAGGAACATTTTGATTGTTATTTGTGGGGACAGTAAAAGCCAAGGCGGCCCCGCTGGGCCCCCACAGGACTCGCAGGACACTAGCTGCGGCTGCGGCTGCCGCTGTGGCTGTGGCTGTGGCAGTGGCTTTTATTATAATGCGGGCCCATAACTTGCCACGAAGGTAGCAACCGTGGACTGTGGAGAGCAAGGGAAGCGAGGGGGAAGCCGAAGCGAAAGATTGAAATGTGGAATATTTTTAAAAACCAATTTCGTTGAGCTGACGCCCCTCCCCCTACCCCCGCAAGTAGGCGGGACATGCTGAAAAAAAATGCCTATAAAAGAAATTGTTTTGTGCTGAATTTTTATGAATTTCATTGAAGCTGAAGCTAAGCAACAACAACAACAACAACAACAACAACAACAAAAGACGCTAAAGAAATGTTATTGCATTTATGTTTTAGCTGCCAACGAAATCATAACGAATCAAGTCAACTATTTGGAAGTCCTTTCAGCAAGTCCTTTCCCCAGCAAGAGAGCGAGATCTCAATTCTCATATTGTTTTCTAATTTAACACCTCAAACAAAGACAATTCCCATATCGCCTGTCATAGGCACTTCATAATTAGCTCAAACAGAGAATTGGCACACTTTCCCGGGGCACAACCCCGACGAAATGCGACAACAAAAGAAAGAAAGCGGCTTGTGGTGAGAGTGAAAGTCAATTTGCAAAAATAGGCACAAAGAGGCAACCACACAACAACAAAGGGAATTAGCAAACATGACAATGTCAAATGACAAACAAAACACACACAGTTAACAGGGGATTTGCGACCCTCAGAAGTCAGTTTCGATTTTGCGACTTAATTGATTCGACATTTGACACTGTCGATTTGGCAAATCGGCAACTGAGAATCGATAAACGTTTGGCCAATCGAATGCAACGAGGGTTGATGACTTTCACTTAGCACGAGGGTGAACAACTATCAATGAGGCTTAGGGATTTGCATTTGCCAAATTGCCAGGGAGTTGCCCTGAAGTACCTGTTGAGCTCCATTGCTAATTAGTTAATATGAAGTGATGATCGTAAGATACTCTATACGATAAACCTTAATGGCAGCTGCAAATGTGCGATAGATCTGCTCAAGGTAAAAATTATGCTGTAGATCGTCGAAGTTTCTCACGCGTCTTTTGCTTCACTTGCATTATGCATGAGGCATGAGGAATGAGACATTCCCCTTGGAAGCTGCCACACTCACACTCCTTCTCTGTCCCTCGAAACGTGCCCCGACTTGAGTCTCATCGCCGTATCCTTTTGTGGCAGCCTGCAGCCTGCGTGACAGGAAGCGAATGTCCTGTTGTGTCACTCATATGCAAATTGGCAGGCTGCCAGACTTCTTATTAATTAGAATAATAATTAATAAAGCAACTTCTCAAGAACGCTGCACGTGCAACGCAGCAACCCTTTTAGCAGCCTTTCGTGGCGTCTCCGAATAAATTAGTTGCCTCATTGGCTGACACTGAGACTCGCAATGCGATTGACGAGACCGAGCCAAGTTACCTGCTAAAAAGCCAAACCAATTAAATTACAACAAACAGCAAATGATGCGTACTTAAACACGTCGACGTGCTGTGAAAGCGAAAGGCTCTCAGGGCAATGAAAGTCCTGAAGGTCCTGAAGGTTCTGGCTGGCCAGAGTGTAACCAAATATGATTTCTCAGTTCGGCTTTGGCCTGGTATTGGGTATTTTAGGGTTAATCGAAAACTCAATTTGAATTTGCATATGATTTCTATTTAATTTTCGAAAAATAGAAAAACAACAACCCAACCAACACCCTGACTGAGGGGAGGTTGAGGTCGAGGTCCTGTTTTTTCCTCTTTTTTTTTTTTTTTTTGTTTGCTGGCCTGGGCAGCTGTCGGATGACTGGCAAAGTTTAGCGGTATTTTTGTAGCCATTTCTTTGGCGTTGTTTTCACTGAATTTCTACAACCATTCAATGTGCACACACTTCCTGCATAGACAACAACAACAACAACAACAACAATAAGAACAGCCACAACATGAGTGAAAAAAGTATCGCATCCGCATCCTGTTCAGCTGCTGCCTCAGCGGCTGCTGCGTATGCAAATTTCTCGTTTTGTCTGCAACCTTTTTACGAGTTTTTCTCTTATTCTCCTTTTTTTTTTTTGTTGGGCAGCTTGTTTTCCCATTTGATGGAAAGTGAAGCATTTTGTTGTCTCGACAATATGTAACTGACACTTGAAGGGGTGTTAGAGCAACATTTGATGCTGTTGTGATAAGCGAATCCGGCTACAACAACAGCAACAACAACAACAGCAACAACAACAACAGCAGCAACAACAACAAGAACAGCCGCAGCTTCTGCCTCTGCTTGGGCAATCTCTAATGTAAGAACTCCATTAGCAGCATTAGCAATAAACATCGCAGCTCGGTACAGTGGCCCCTAAAAGTTGTCGCGTGTTTGATGATTTACTGAAATATAAGCCTGATTTATGATGCCCAAAATTCACTGTCAGGCCAACCAACAACTTAGCCGTAACTTTCTGTTGCCCACAAATGTCCTCTACTAGTACATTAAAACCCGCCCGCACTCTTGAGAAAATACGGATAAAAGCACCAAAAAAAAAAGGAAAGTAAAATAAAAAAAAATAGGAAATAAAAGCAAAAGAAAGCCACGAATGAAAGTAGAAGGAAAACCATCAGTAGCACGCGTCTGAGCCAAATTGATATGAGCCATTAGGGTGGCTGAATTTCTTATTTTGGCCCATTTGGACTGCGGCTTTGCCATCCAGATACACGTGTGCCTCCCTGAATGTTGCAAGCAATTTGAATGGATTGCAGAGACATCTCAATGAGCTCTAAATATGAATAAAATAATAATATAATTGCAATCGAAAAGATTTATATCTAAATAAAATTGCTTAGCAATGACTAGTTAAGTTTCCATTCAATATTTTTATTAAAAATGTAAATGTTTCTGTTTTTTACAACTTTTTTTGAACCCAACGCAGACGTTGCTCATTTTTTGTGGCTCATAAAGCGGGACTGTGCAATGTTTATTAAAAAACTTACTAAAAGCTAAAATGAATCTGCCAAGCAGCAGAAGCAGGGCAGGGAGCTGACGCAGAAGTAGGAGCAGCAGCAGAAGCAGTAGATGGAGTTGCAGTTTCTCATTGAATCCTTGGGGTTCTCTCTATTCGCGGTTTCTCATCAGCAACATTGACATACTGTAGACAGCCTTTGTCAGGTTCAATGCTGTCTCAACAGTCAAGGGCATCATATTGCCCACGGTCAGACCCTCTGTGGCCTGCGACTTGAGCAGCATAAGGAGCACAAAGCGCTGTTCCGGTACAGGTAGATCATACCAAGAGCAAGCCGTGTAGATGACGAAAGTACAATCCTCATTCTTTGAAGTAAACAGATAACAGTTTCGACAACTGATCACCAAATCGTCATAGTCTTTTTACTCACCGCATTATCAATAATTGTGCCCAGGCCGCAGTACAAATAAAGATTTGCTAGGGATAATAGCAGAAAGAAAGGAGCCGCAAGCCAAATCCCCATCAGCATACAGTATGTTGTACTTATAATACTCGCAGCAGAGCAGAATACATGAGCGAAGATGATGGCATAGAAGAGTTTCTCCGTACAGTAAAGCAACCTAAAGAAATACATCAAACGGATACATTCGACAAGTGACAGATAGTAGAGAAAAGAACTCACCGTATGTAATCCTTATGACAGATCGCAATATCAACCATGAGCGCTCGCACTTCTTTCCTTGATGGCTGTATTTCTTGGCTCAGCAGTTCATTCAGGTCCTCGAACTTGCATCGCAGAACATTCTTCATGAGGGGCACGCCTCCGATGAAAGTAAGCAGAAACATGTCACTTGCGAAGTTTCCGAAGGCTCCCATAGTAAGGCAACTTATGTGAAAGGCAGTTAGCATGTAATATCCAGACTTTGTTGATGGATCCAGGCCAGGCAACAGGAACACCGTAATTAACATATTATCACCATTGATGGCATTGTAGATAAGGGGGAATCCAGTGCATGCCACAACAAAGACAATATAAATGAGGCCAAACAATTTCATGCCCCTTATTAAATTTGCAACACAATCAAGGAGTACTTTTTGATAAGTGTTTTCGTACTTCCTGAAGGTAGTATCCAAAAAAGCTGCCGCTTCTTGTACCATTTTGCGCTGCAGTATGAAAAATGCGAATTTCACATTGCTTTGTATACCCGTACTCACAAAGCAGGTTGCCTGCAGGAAAATCGCGTAGTTCCCATAATATTTGATATGGGCATAAACCGTGTAAATGGCAGTAGAGTAAAATACAGCGGTCAGCACCAACATCAAATAGGCTATCCAATTCATCCGATAATCGGGCTTTATCACATCCACGCCACAAAGTCGAGCACAAAATCTTATAATCCTTATGACACGATTAAGTCGCGCCCAACAACCATCCTCGTTTTGCAGAGTGTCTTTCAAATCAGTGTCCATACTTCCGACTTCCTTCAATCAAAGGAAACTAATTGAGAAATTGTCACGTAATTCTCGGTATTTATACCAGAATTCAAGGACTTTGCCACGTGCCACATGCGACAATCATCATATAAGTATATCGATAAATAATTTGTAAGCACAGTTGACAATTTAATAAATTTATCCTTATTACAATAATTGCATCAGATTCTAACTTAAAATCAATAAAAATATAAGATATCGCTGAGATTCAGCAGCTGTTGAAGTAATATATGGTAAAATTAACCTAGATTAACCTTGACTTTTAATTGCTATAACTTGTTAATGAAAATGCTTTACCTTTGCTGAGGATTTTATTCTTTAGTTTTTTTATAATAATACAAATGGACTTATTACTAAAAGAAAATGCTTTAATAATCAATCAAATATGTTGCTCATAATAAAAAATCTGTTGTTAAGTAAGAATCTGCTTTGCTTTTCATACTCCAAGTAGGTGAACATCATCATACCAACTATTTGGTTGGTTAGCTGAGACATTTCAATGAGCTGGAAAATTTAATAAAATAATAAAATAATTGACAAAGTGTATGATATCATTCGAATAAACTATGATATGATATAACTTAATAAAAAATGTTTAGTATTAATTAGATAATATAATACAATTGTATAATGTATTTACATTAAATTAAATATAAGTTTACATTCTTATTTTTTCTTTTTAAATAGAAATTTTTATTTACGTTGAGAAAATATATTTTGTCTACTCAGTCAGCCTCTAATTAAATGGAAAGGACGAGTTTTACGTGATAAACAATCGGATCAGTCGAGATCATGCTGACGCACAGTACAAGGCCGTGTTCCGCTCTCTATAAGAAAAGTGTTTTATTATAAATTATAAACTGCTATTACCCCTCTTCCCGAAATCTATATCACGACGATGAATTTTAATCTGAGCAAGCCAGTCTTACAACTCATGCAATAGACTTTAGTTCATTTCAAGAAGCTTTTTTCCGAGCCAATATTTAAATATATTTATATTTAAAATATAAAAGATTATTATAAAATTCCAAAATCTTAAGCCTACCTTCTTTCAAATATTTTTCGTCAAACACTTGTTAAGTTAGAACTTTCTATGTTCAGAAATACAGTTGAATGAGTTTGCAAAAGAGTTTTGCGATTTTAGCAGAAAACTCATATATCCCGGTACAGGGTATAAGAACATTGCTCTCGGCATTTTCTTATTTTAAACATAAAGAATAATCCCACAGAGGGGGGATTTCAAATGGCAATGTACATGTCTCACCCAATATCGAAATTCCAAACTTTCTAGCCACGAAATCGGCCGCAGAAGGAACAAATATGGCGTGGAGTGTTTGTAGCATTGGGGGTCGGGTCGGTCCGCTCGTCTCATCCAGAGGCAATGATGAATAACGGTGCTTAGGCGCCGGACATTTGATTAATGATGCGTTTACCGCCACATTGCGGGGCAGCTTGTGCGCGCGCACAATTTTCAACGCCATTTTTTGCAGGCAGCAAAAAAAGAAGAAAAAAATAAAAAGAGCAACCGCACACTATTTCTCACAATTTTCAGTGGATTTTTTATGCCTGGGCATAACTTTATTTTATTAGCACTACGTGGCAATCTGCTGGATTTTCGTGGCATTAAAAGACAATTTTTACAACTTACCAGAGATGATTTTTCTTTACTTCATTTTCATTCATTATTTTTGTGTTTCTGTTTTTTACTATTTTTCATTTACCCCGACGCAGACGTTGGTCATTTTTTGTGGCTCATAAAGCGGGTCTGAGCAATGTTTATTAAATTCTTGCGGGCAAGTTCATTAGACAAAAAGCAAAAATTAATCAGCCAAGCAGCAGGAGCAGCAGCAGGAGCAGCAGCAGAAGCAGTAGATGGAGTTGCAGTTTCTCATTGAATCCTTGGAGTTCTCTCTATTCGCGGTTTCTCATCAGCAACATTGACATACTGTAGACAGCCTTTGTCAGGTTCAATGCTGTCTCAACAGTCAAGGGCATCATATTGCCCACGGTCAGACCCTCTGTGGCCTGCGATTTGAGCAGCATAAGGAGCACAAAGCGCTGTTCTGGTACAGGTAGATCATACCAAGAGCAAGCCGTGTAGATGACGAAAGTACAATCCTCATTCTTTGAAATAAACATATAATAATTTAGGCAAATGATCACCAAATCGTCATAGTCCTTTTACTCACCGCATTATCAATAATTGTGCCCAGGCCGCAGTACAAATAAAGATTTGCTAGGGATAAAAGCAGAAAGAAAGGAGCCGCAAGCCAAATCCCCATCAGCATACAGTATGTAGTACTCACAATACTCGCAGCAGAGCAGAAAACATGAGCGAAGATGATGGCATAGTAGATTTTCTCCGTACAGTATATCAACCTAAATATATGCATGAAGCGGATCTATTCGATATGTGTCTGATAGAAGAGACAAAAACGCACCTGAGGTAATCCTTATGGAAGATCGCAATATCAACCATGAGCGCTCGCACTTCTTTCCTTGATGGCTGTATTTCTTGGCTCAGCAGCTCATTGAGGTCCTCGAACTTGCATCGCAGAACGTTCTTCAAGAGGGGCACGCCTCCAATGAAAGTAAGCAGATACATGTCGCTTGCAAAGTTCCCGAAAGCTCCCATAGCAAGGCAGCTTACGTGAAAAACAGTAAGCATTGAAAATCCAGACTTTGTTGAGGGATCCAGGCCAGGCAGCAAGAACACCATAATTAACATATTATCATCGTTGATGGCATTGTAGATGAGGGGGAATCCAGCGCAAGCCACGAAGAAGACAATATAAATTATCCCAAAAAATTTGATGCCCCGTATTATATTCTCAATACTTTCCTGGAGTACTTTTTGATAAGTGTTTCCGTACTTCCTGAATATAGTATCCAGATAAGTTTGCACTTCTCGCACCATTTTGCGCTGCAGTATGAAAAATGTGAATTTCACATTGCTTTGTATACCCGTACTCACAAAGCAGGTTGCCTGCAGGAAAATCGCGTAGTTCCCATAATATTTGATATGGGCATAAACCGTGTAAATGGCAGTAGAGTAAAATAAAGCGGTCAGCACCAACATCAAATAGGCTATCCAATTCATCCGATAATCGGGCTTAGACACATCTACGCCACAAAGAGCAGCACAAAATCTCACGATCCTAATGATACGATTAAATCGCGACCAACAACTTGCCTCATCTGTCAAAGAGTCTTTCAAATCAGTGTCCATACTTCCGACTTCCTTCAATCAAAGGCGACTAATTGAGAAATTGTCACGTAATTCTCGGTATTTATACCAGAATTCAAGGTATTTGTCACCTAATGGACATGTCACATGCGGCAATCATCATATAAGTATATCATATAAATAATTTGTAAGGTTGACAGTTGACAGTTGATAGTTGCTAGTTGACAGTTTAATAAATTTGTCCTTATTACAACAACTGCAGCAAAGAACTCATATAAAAAATCAATAGAAATAAAAGATTTCGCTGGGATTTAGCAGCTGACTGAGCCTTGACTTTCAATTGCTATAACTTTTATTGTTTAATTCTTTTTTAATCTTATAAAAAAGATATTATTACTTAAAGTGCTGGAATAATCAATAAAATAAGTGCACATACTAAAATCTGTTGTTATGTGAGAATCTTCTCTACTTTTCGTACTCCAAGTAGGTGAACATCATCATACTGAAACTGTAGATGCCCTTGGTCAACTGTAGAGCCGTGGCCCTCGTCAGGGGTAGAAAAGAAGCAGCAGTTAGAGCCAGTTCATTCTGGGACTTGGCCAGCATGAGTATCACAAGCTTTTGCTCCTTCGAAGGCAGTAGATACCACAAGCAGTTCGAGTAGATCTCATTCGAAAAGTCCTGATTCTAAAAGAGAAATTCAAGTAATATATTGAAGTTTATAGAAGTGGACTTGGCTCCACCGATGTCGAGACGACAGTGCCCAAGCTGCAGTATGTGTAGAGTCCGATAAAGGAGTAGAGCAAGTAGACTGGAGCTGCAGGCCAAACCCGAATGAAAATGCAGCAAATGGTGCAAAGGATGCCAACGCAGGCAGTTGTAATCTGAACACCCATGACAATATTATAGATTTTTTCCGTGCCTCGAAGAATGCTATAAGAAGGATAATCAGGAAAGCATTCGGATTAAATTAAATTAATTAAAATTAAGTATGCATTACGTGACATATTTCTGGTGCCAGGTTATCAAGTCCCACATCATGTTAACCATCTGATTATAGTCTTTCCGTTCCTTGAGAACCTCGTTGAACTCGTGTAGTTTCACCCTGAATACGTCCTTCATTAAGGGTACATTCGTGATAAACAAAAAGAGATACATGTCGCCGCCAAAGTTGCCAAAGGCCCCAAAGCTCAGGCACATCACGTGCAGCGTGACCAACATGAGATGCCCATTGTCGCTGTAGCGATCAATGCCCGGCACGAGGAACTGCATGACGAGGATCTTCTCGTTGCGGAAAATCAAGCAGAAGATGGGATAGGAGACCAATCCGACAACGAGAATAATGTAGACCCACATGAATGCCATCATCAAATACCAGAAGTTATTGATCCGTTTATGCAGATATTTTGTATACTCGCCCCCCTTTATTTCGAACTCCTCGTAGATGGACTCGTAGGTTCCTTGGATGTGACGCATGAGGGGAGCCTTGTTCACCGTACACAGCAGCTTTGTCAGGCCCTGAATTGCGGAGCCAACCATGGCGCATGCCTGCAGGATAACCGTCCAATCTCCATTTACCATCACGCCCACATACATAGTGTAGGCGGTGGCGGCGAAAAAGAAGAAAATGACAGCGATTACGGTGTAAGTTAACGCCCACATGTGATACTCAGGATCTGCCACATCTGTTCCACAAATCCCAACACATAAGCGTATCAGTTTTATAATCTTACAGAACCGTGTTGTCGCGGAGTCGGTCATTGTCGAGACTAGTATTACAACGAACTTGGAACGATTAAAGGAGAAATCCTCAAGAAGCTTCCTTTTATTGACTTTCACTGACAGCTCACGTCAAAATATTAACAACTTAATTGAAAGTCCAAGTTGTTAGGCAAAACAAGGGGCAATTAGATATAATTGCGACATTTTAAACCATTACTATAGCTTGTATCGATTGAGATGATCAATTATTAAACAATGTAAAAGAAAATATCTCAGTTATCTTGAGTAATAGAATAGATATGACCTGCGAAACATTTCTCAATTCCAAATCTCTTCGTTTCCAGTTAAATATTAACAACTCAATTGCAAGTAACGAAGGTGTTTGATTAAACAATTCAAAAGGGCAATTATACTTGCTTTAATAAGAGTTTTACTTCTCTGAGAAGCATACTAAATACTCGGTTTCCCATAGTCATAATATGATTTATACCATTTGATGTGGGCAGTTACCGTGCCCACCCACCCGCTTTATGCATGAGCACATTCAACACCCCAACGAAAAGCTGCACGCAATTGATTTAATATACAATTTTTTAATAAAATTTTCTGACGAAAAAAAATGTAAGCTAAAAGAAAACGACACAAAAACAATTACAAGAAATAACATCTCGAAGAGCGACTTAAAAATACACTTCAAAAAGTTATGAAAGACAAAAGAAAGCTCAAGCATAGAGAAGATGTCAATTAGAGTATAAATAGATATTTTTGTTAAGTTTAATAAAAAATCTTTTATACAGAAAGTGAAACATTTGAAGTGACAGTATTGAGCTCAAAATTCTATAGATTTTGCCAATCAATATCGAAATATAACTAAATTTTCACTGCCATGAAGTGGTCCAAAGCCCATGTTAGAGTCCAAGTATCCTGTGGCACTGAAAGCTATTTACACAACGCACGATTCCACATCTCGTCAAATCTCGTTTCCATTTTGTTTGGGCCAAGTTCAAGCAGGAAGTGCAAAAGAAAATGTAATGCGCCTAAGCTTTGGCCCAACAACTAATAAAGGCTATCAACAACAGTTCAAACAACACAGCAACAACAGCAACAACAACAAACCTAACGACGTGCAATGGACAATGAAAAACTGGCGAAGGAAAACAAACAACAAGAGCAACAACAACAAGAACAACAACAAGATGATGCTGGCAGCACAGTTGAAAATGTTTCTTCATACGCACTCAAGTGTATATTTTCTCATTTTCTTGCATTTAACTTAAATTTGCTTTGAAGTTTTGACATTTCATAAAGCAGATTTTGTTTCGCACCCAACCCCGTATTCGACAACGTAGATTTTTATTTATATACAACAACATTTTCTTCTCTTTTTCTATCGAAAATCCAAGCAAACAAAAGTAAAAGCGACGTCGACAGCGCATGTAGAAAATTTCAGTTTCAGTCACCCCTGCGGAAGGTGTGGCCTCGGCAACAAAACAAGAAAGAACGAAAAAAAGGAAGCAACAAAACAAGAAAAAAAAAACGACCCTCACAGTCTAAGGGCTGAGTCCAAGTGCAAATCCCTCCCTTCTCTGCGCTCACATGAACCAAATGCGGCGTATACTTAATATGAAAGACGCGATGACGACGTTGGCTTAAAGTAGCCAAGGCAACGTTCTGAGGAAGCTGAGGCGAAAGTTCAGCGTAGGCCTTTGAGCAGCATTAGCTGCCTCACAAAATTACTGGCCCGTTAGTTGCCAGGTAGCGTCGACGTTGACAGCGACGCCGACAGCGCAACTGACTTGTCTCTCTCTCTGTCTCTCTCTCTCTGTCTCTAAATTCTGCTTGCTCGCACACGCACTCTCCTGTGTGTGTGTGTGTGTGTGTGTGTGGTGGTTGAGGGGTACAGGGTGGCCTCAGGAGACGTCAGTTTCCAGCCGCACAATTCCAGTGGAAAGTGCGTGTAGCCGCAGCCGCAGCTGCTGGCCGACAGGCGGCGCCACCGTCTGAAGTGAACTCTGAATCTCTGCTAATTGCCGGCGCTTGTTGCGAACTTGTTTCGACTTGTTATGTCTTGTTTCGTCTTGTTTATCTCTAATTATATTTTAATTTGCACAATATTTATTTTTTTTTTATTTTTTCAAATTCTTCCATGCTGCGCTGTTGCCCCAAAGTGTTTGCACTTCACGCGCGGCATCCTGTCGAACATTTTAATTGCAATTATGGCTGCTCCTTAAGGTCTGTCCTTGCCGCAAGGCATTTTGCTTGGCACGTAGCAGCATCAATGAGCCACTAATTATTCCGGCCGGACACGGCAACAAAAATTGATGCCAAAGCTTTCAGTTCATTCGGGGGTAATTACTTTGTGGACTCAAGGAAATTGAGCGAGTGCACAAATTTGGAATGTTAAACAGAAGCAAATGTGAGAATGGAGCACGGCTTAAAGTCACCAACTTCTTCGGGGATAACTCGTTTCTCTCCCTGCCACTCCCCCTTGTCACACAGAGTAACCACCAGGTCAGGCAATTTCTTAAGAAATGTTGCCCAAAACTTTCGCAGCAAACAATCAGACAGCCAAATATTTTCATAGAAAGGCTTTTGGTGAAACGAGTCACGTACGGGGCAGCTCATTTCCTGGCCACGAAGCACAAAGGTGTCAAACGGATGTAGATACGTGCCGCGTATGCTCAATGTCCTGTCTGTGGGTTGAGTTTCTGGTTCTTCCTGGCAATCAGAAAGAAACCCGACCACACTGCGCCTCAAATTCAAGCGTAGATAAACTTTAAACGTTTCTTAATTGTTAAACTGCCGCTGGCAACGCCTTCTCGAACTGAGCAGGCACAGGATACACACAGGACGAAGTGCCACACAATTAAACAGCACCAGGAAAAACCGCCAAAAGACAAGAAAATACAAAGCAAAAAAAAGAAAAAAAAAGGAAAGAAAATAAAAGAAAAGAAAATGAAGCAAGGCCGAGAAAAAGCTGCAGGCGAACGCGCGCCATGTTAATTAATTTGCCAGGACATCCGTGACGACCAAGGGAGGGGAACGGGCGGCGGATGTTGGGGTCGAGGGAAGTGGACTGAAGCCGCGTGTTTATTTTATGCCGTCGCGCTTAAGTGGTAAGCCCCATTAACAACTGCCTGTCGTTTGGCAGCGAAATAATGGCGTTAGATCATCGTCGCCTTGGCCAGGACAAAAGACAAAAGACGCAGAACGCTGAGCGCAGGACACAAGACATGGTCCACAGGGCGAACGCCAGAGCACAGTGCGTCATTTGAGCGCTGAAAGCTTTCAGCGTAAATTGTTGAAAATTAAGAAATGTTTTTAGCCAGCGAACCACCCAACCACCCAAATATACAACCACAGTTTAACTGCCCCCTGTTCAGGTTCCATCATCGTCATATTTCATGGCTATTCCTGGTTCTGCTCTGTTGTTTTATGAGCACCATTTCGAGTTGTTGCTGTTGTTGTTGTTCGTGCTGTTCGTGTTGTTGTGGTTGTAGTTGCCATTGTTAATGTCCTGGCAACCACAAATGGCGACCAATCTACGTCTGTCCCACCATCAATGTTTGGTTTGTCTTTTGCGGTTTCCTTCGACTCTCCCATTTCTTTTCCTTACTCTCCTTCTCCATCCGCAACGTTGTCTCCATTTTCTGTATGTTTTTCTTTAATTTAGTCCCTGGGCAAGTGGCTTCCTTGTGGGCGCGCTTACAATAATTAGATGTAACGGATATTGTAATTGGTGTTAAATTGCGTCAGAGGCCGTGTTAATGTGTTGTTGTTCCTTGTGAGCGGGGGCAGTGGCGGGGCATTGGCGGGGGCGTGGCTCGAACATATTATGCAGACGTTTCGGTTTAAATAATTGGTATTGAAACATGAGTTCGTCCTTTAATGTTCATAATTCTTGGCATTGTTAAGTCCATTTAAGAAGCACTCTTTAATCTGTCAATTAACTTTTCAGTTTCCAAATAATTTATTAATGTTTATTTCATATTTTGCCCGTCACACGCTCGTCTCTCAGGAGGACTTTACGCATTGGCTCTGAAGGATCAACTGAATATTCACATCCTGCATAAACTCAACCTTGATCAACGACAATCGTACCTGATTGTTGTTTGTCTCACAAACTCTCTCACACTCGACTCAGCATCTTCCATCCTAGAAAAAGCCTGGCAATTAGCATGACAATGTCAGGGACAAGTTCAGGATGCGAGGGAACAATGCACAAAGGGTTTATGGCTAAAGCACAAACAAGTTTTGATGCGTACAGAAAAGGACATAAAGAAGGCTCGAGTCTTATGACAGCGCATATGATTGAGTTTGAATTTGAATATGAAAGCCGCTGAACGGTGCCAGAAATTAAGGCACAAAAGCGCAATGCGTGTGAAAGCGATTTACGAACTACCGACTACGAACTACAAACTGAGAAATTCTTAAATTCAATTTACAGATTCTCATAGCTCTCTAGTTATCCCAAAGGAGCAAACTTTCCCGGCTCGCTGGCCACATAAATCACAACGCCTAAAATTTGCATAAGTTGGCAGCACAGAACACGAATACATTTTTATGCGCTTTCTCGACTCGGTTGGCAGTTTTGCCAGCCCTCATAGAAGTTTGTTTCTAACTCAAATCTCTAATCAAATTAGCAACAGTTAACCGGAAGTGCTAAAATCTCTAACCACTTTCACCTTTGTGCACATTTGGATGCGTGTTCCTCCCATTGTTTGCTGTGTTTATTTTCGGTTGCAATTTTTATTGTGTGTGGTGCATTTTATTTTGATTTGATTGTTCACAGATCAGCGGGTAGCCTCTAACTTCTACCTATAGCCCGACCTCTCCGTCTCCCTTTGGACCCGCCTCTAACTCCTGGAAGACCCACCCAAAATCGCATTGGTTGCAAATTTTTGCAATTTGCATTTCGCATTTGGCATTTGGCATTAGCATTTGAATGTGGCTCGCGTGCGAGGCATGAATCATTCATTCATTCACTCATTCATTGTTCATGTTGTTGTTACTGTTGCTGTTGCTGTTCCTGTTGCTGTTGTTATTGTTGTTGTTGTTGTTGTTGCTGCTGATGATGATTCAAGTATCGATTTGCATTGATTTGCATTTCAATTGCACTTTTTCGACACTTTACAATGGATTATTTTGCAGTTGCATCAACTGAATGCGATCCCATCTAAATCGATCCAACCCAATCCAATCCAATCCATTGCAATGCGAAGCGATGTGATGTGATGTGATTTATTTATGGATGCATTACACTTTCAAGTGATTTGCTCGATTCTCAATTGTTGCTGCATATAATGAGGCCTTTGTTTGTAATTGTTTGCATCTAATGATAGCCCTTGAATTTTGACATATGCAATAGATACATCGATATAAACAATATGATGCATTTCAATTGCGCCTTCAAGCTGTCCCAATGATAAATGCCAGTTGCATTTGCTCTCTGTCTCGTTTGTGTATGAGATACGCTTGCTCTTCGAATATATTTTTCACATTTTCACATTTTTTACTGCCGCAATATTTCATGCTATAAATCATGGCAAAATTATAAAACAATATGCAGGCTGAATCTCATTCAAAGTGCAACAGCAATCGGCTTCTGCGGGTTAGTCAGCTCTCTTACAGTGATTCCACTCCCTTGCGAAGGGTACTTCAAATTGGCCAAGCACTTTGATTATTTGTCTATGTAGAATATGTGTATTTATCATTATTTCAATCATATTATTTACATTTAGTAATAAATTGTAAATAAGGAGTATTTTAATTATAGCACTAATATTTCAATCAAGAGCATTGAATAGTCGGCAAGATAAAGATCCAATTCAAATATTTTTTAAGTTTTTTATTCGTTGCTTTTGGTGGCATATTTTGCCGAACATATTGCAGCACGGTTCGCTGTAACAAAAAAAAAAAACAATAGAAAATCCATGACCAGCTACAAAATAAAATACAAAAAATAACCAACGGCATGGGAAAGCAACGCAGTAATTCCTCTGACTATTGGGTATGCAAATTAATATTTTTTTCTTACCTATAGCCCACACTTCACCCTGCACAAGCTACCCCCTCACGATGAGTATCTTTTTTTATGCCAGCATTTTATTTCCGATCTCTGATGCCATGTAACAAGTTCCAGCAGCTTCGTAAAAGAAATGAAGAACAGAAAAATTGTGAATTCGTATAAAATTGTGAATTGGACTTCGGAATGACAGCTGAAACTGTTAATTTGACACTGCAAATGTAATATTTTCTGCTAACCAATGTCATGCGAGCAAGTAGACTATTGATAACATTATTGACAGCCAATCTGAAGAATATTAAATAAGTTTGTGTCTATGAAAACGATAGTCAATCTATCGATAGTGACTATGAACAAACCATAAGCAGTAGAGTTATTATATAATAATTACACTGTTATATTGACATCGATTCCGCATTAGTGCACATCTCTAACTTGTCAGAACAAATTTTGCTGACTTCTACGCCATTTCTCAGCACATCGCTGATACTTGTAATAAAGAGTGTGGAAAATTAATACATTTATTTAATGATGAGCGATCCACTTGAAGAAGCTGCAATGGCGGCAATAGAAGAAATTGTTAGTCATTCGCAAAGAATTATAAGATATTATGGTAACCTCCTTTTGCAGCTCCAGTTGGCAGATGCGTCAAAATCACAGGATCCCGACACCACAACGCCGTCAACATCCCGCAAACGGTCGTCTGAAGCCTCGAGTTCAGAGGAGGGAGCTAAACGCGACAGAATTGGTCTAGAAGAACATGATATTGACATCTTGGAATCATTGCAAATTTGCGGAGTGACATTTGATGACAATATCGAGGACGAGGGAATGCCACAGTCTGAAGCTGAAATTGAAATGTCTACGGATATATTGGAAAATCTTGAGAGCAAAACGTCCAATTCCCCCAAGATTGATTTGCAAGCTAAGGAAGGTGGGGAAGGTGGGGAGACTGTAGAAAATATGAGGATGATCTGCGATGAAGAAATAGAGAACAAATCTGATTCGGAAAGTTCGAATAACTCGGATTCTGAGAGTCTATCCGAGTCGGAAGTTCCTTTAATTCAGCATGCTATTAGCTTAGAGGATAAGTCATCGGACAATAATTCAGAGAGCGAATTACCAGATATGAATACTAAAGGTAAGCCAATTCGAGAATTATATATGTCTGCAAGTGAATTTCGTCCTTTCGACAGCTACTTACTGAGTTCTCTTCCAGTTGTTAATGCCAAGTTAAACCCAACCTGTCAAAGTCATTTGAAATCAGCCATTAATCCAATACCAACAGAGAGTCATCTTAATGGAAAGCCAGTTCAGGAAATGGCTTCCTCTAATGGCCAGCCGAATCAGGAAAGGTTCACCCAAACTAATAATTAACTTTTTTTAAATTACTCATATTAACCCTTTTATCATTTAGCAATCTATTCAACCAAGCGGGTCAAGGACCGCTTTCCCTTATAGCTGAAGCAATGCGATCATTTGATCCTGCATTACCCAAACTAGAGCAGATCAAAGCAAATGAAGTAGAGAAAACAGAAGAAATAGAACAAACTGAAGAAACTGATCAGGAAAAGGCCAAAAATTCTGTTGGTGCTCAAAAAACAAAGTCATTTGAAGTCCGCAAGAGGAAAACAAAGTTGAACGCGAGCTTTACAGAAGAAAACGATGACAGCTCCTCGAGCTCAAGTGCCAACGAATGTCCTTCCACTAGCAAAGCAGAGAAGAATAAAAATAAAGAAGAGACAGACTTGCAAGTGGTTAATGAAGAGAAGGGCAATGCACAGGCAACCGATGATAACATCTCAGCAGCCTCAGGAAAGGATTCCGATAGCGATGATTCCAATTGGCGTCGCAAAACCAAAACGATAATGACGGAGGTCAACAGTGGCAGGGACTTTTACGAAGATGACAGCAACTGTGAGGAGGATTGGGTCAGTTCGCGTGAATATGATAAGATTAATTCTGATTTTTCGCATTCAAATGTGTTGAATGACTATGAGCAACTCTTTCACGAAATCCGCAAGCTCGTCGACAGAGTCCCAAATCGGTTTAAGTACGAAGTATATAGCCTTCAGTATCCGACTCTGGTCATGGCGTATCTTCGTATGATTGCCAGCGGAAAGTTTCGTAGGGGTAAAGCCTTTGTCGACGGTTCTCTACGCTATATTGATGATTCGTATATGGCACGTGTGGATAAGTTGATTGCTCTACAATCTGCATCGGATCTGCCGAAGAAGGCCAAAAAGCTGTTGGCGAACGAGAATGACGACCGGATTATAGTCTCCGTGTGTGAGGAGACTTACGAATTGTTATTGATCTTAATTTCGTCCTGGCCTCGCTCCCTGCAGTTAGTATTTCTCAGACATTTCGATCTCATTTCAAATAGCAACGGTGGGAAGCCTAAGCAGCACCTCCGCATTGGTTGTGCGACATTGGAGAAGATTTACTGGGCCACTTCCGATACCATTAAAGATAAGAAGGAGACTAGTCCCCGGCCAATGCGACGCAAGCGTCTTAAGAAATCTAAAACATCTCCGACTAGAAATGTTCACATGCCCACCGGCAATCGCCTCTACACTCCCATGCCGAAGCGTTGGGATTTAGAGAAGCAAAAGGATGATGAGGAACATCGCGTGCCCCTCAATCGCGAGAATCTCCCCTCAGCCTATGTTTACACGGCCATCGAGCTTACGGAGACTGTGATCTGTGCCACATTCTCAAATAACAACACGATGCTGGCCATTGGAACTGCATCGGCCGCAATCTATGTCTTTTCGCTGACAGCATCCAAGCTGGTGCAGCTCAAGCCAGCAAATTGCCTGAAGAAGCTCGACACTAGCATGTCCGGCATAGACGAGAGCATGTTGGATGCAACCAACAAGAAGATGCTACGCAAGCTGTATGGTCACCAGGGACCGATCTATGGATGCTCCTTTGCGCCCCATGATCGCTTCCTGCTCAGCTCATCTGAGGATCGCACTGTGCGTTGCTGGTGCCTGCTCACCTGGGGCTGTGTCGTCATCTATCCAGGACACTCATTGGCCGTTTACTGTGTCAACTATGCTCCACTTGGATATTACTTTGCCACCGGCTCAGATGATCGGACGGCACGCATCTGGACGCAGGACAACAAGAAGTCGATCTGCATACTCGCCGGTCATCTGGCTGAGGTAGTTTGCTGCAGATTCCATCCAAATAGACACTACCTGGCCACAGGATCAGCGGACTGCACGGTTCGACTGTGGGATATCATTAAAGCTCTCCAGGTGCGCGTCTTCAGTGGTCACAGAGGAACTATTAATGCTATGTCCTTCTCCTTATGTGGTCGCTATTTGGTCACAGGGGCCGACGATTGTTATATAATTGTGTGGGACATCGAAAAGGAGGAACTAGTCCACTCTCTGTTGTATCACACATCTTCCATTAACTGCATTGAATTTCCGATGGACAACAAAATCTTTGTGGTTGGCGGACAGGATTGCCAGATGACGATTTGGGACTTTGACCGTCTGGTCCAGGATATCGAGTCACTTGAGGACAATCAAACTGGAAAAGCAAATACCAAACGCTCCAAACTGAGCACCGAAGATCTGCTGATCAAGGCATATCCCAGCAAAGGGATTCCCTTCTATAAACTCCACTTCACGCCCCGCAATCTGCTGCTCGGATTTTGCGTCCAGCTAGAAAAGGATACTTCGAAGAAACCCGAGGAAACGGCCCATATGCTTGCCGCTTATGAGAAATGGCTGGAGTTCTTGGACATCCTTAAGATTAAGGCATGCTTTGCCCATAAAAAGGATGAATCGCAGCCTTGTGAAGCCACAAACCAAGAAGAGGCCGAAGATCCTGATGCTGAAGTTGATTATGAGGATGAGGATGAATCCACAAGCTCAGAAGATGTCGAAGATTCTGATGATGATAATCTTGAAATTGATGGGGAATATGAACAACAGGAAGTTGAATATGAAAATGAGGATGAATCATTGCAATATCAGTGCTTAGAACAACTCAATGAGGATGAAGTTGCTAATTCTGTTGATGAAGCATTTGAAGTTGAAGACTACAATGGAGAAGTTGAAGTAGAAAATGAATACGAATATGAAAATGCGAATGAAGATGACGTAGAAGAAGAAGCAGAATATAATGCAGAATATGAATATAAAGATGATAAAGCAGAAGATTATGAAGATGAAGATGCAAAAGATGATGAAAATGAAGATGCAAATGAAATTGAGGATGAAGATGCAGAAGATGAAGAATCACAAGATGAAGAAATAGAAAATGAAGACGAAGATGATGAAGCAGAAGTTGAATTAGAAGAAGCAGAAGACAAAGAAGAAGAAGATGAGGAAATAGAAAAAGAAGAAGGCGAAGATGAAGAAGCAGAAGAAAAAGTTGAAGATGCAGAAGATGAAGATGAAGAAGCAGAAGATGATGAAGCACAAGTTTATGAAGCAGAAGATGATGAAGCAGAAGATGATGAAGCAGAAGATGATGAAGCAGAAGATGATGAAGCAGAAGATGATGAAGCAGAAGATGATGAAGCAGAAGATGATGAAGCAGAAGATGATGAAGCAGAAGATGATGAAGCAGAAGATGATGAAGCAGACGATGATGAAGCAGAAGATGATGAAGCAGAAGATGATGAAGCAGAAGATGATGAAGAAGAAGATGATGAATCAGAAGATGAAGATGATGAAGAACAAGCAGGAGATGAAGAAGCAGAAGATGATCAAGCAGAAGATGATGCAGCAGAAGATGATGAAGAAGAAGATGATGAAGCAGAAGATGAAGATGATGAAGAACAAGCAGGAGATGAAGAAGCAGAAGATGATCAAGCAGAAGATGATGCAGCAGAAGATGATGAAGCAGGAGATGAAGATGATGAAGAACAAGCAGGAGATGAAGAAGCAGAAGATGAAAATGAAGGTAAAGATATCGAAGCAGGATATGAAGGTGTTGAAGATGAAAATAGATATGAATATGAAGATGCGCAAGTTGAAGTTGAATCGTTTGATGATAATGATGGTCTAAATGATGGTCAGAATGAAGATGATGAACAACTGGAAACTGTAGATGATGCTGATAATGTTGATAATGAAGTTATTTATGCTTCTGAAGAACCTTTTGATGGTGCGAGCTTCAACCAAGACGAACTCCTGGCACAGTATCAATCCATTGAATTTGATGACAATAATGCAGCTGTTGATGCAACTGATGAACATTTACAAGAGGAAAATGAGACGGAGTCGGATGATAGCGAAAATTAGAGTTTGTGGAGCAGCAGACTCGACTGTTTACAACATGTTAAAGTAGAAACCTATTTGGACTGCAATATATGCAGATATTTTATCCAAAAAGATGAAAATAAAAGACATAAATAATTCCGTTGCTTGACTACCCCCAAAGGAGCAGCAGTAACAGCAGTAACAATTTGACAGTTTCGGAAAAACTGGTCAGGCCACGTGCAACGCCCACCAACAGCCCACCAGCTCACCAGTCCAACAGTCCAACAACAACCACAAAAGGCGTGCAAAATTTATAGAAGCACGCATTAAAAGCCGCCAGGCACGCTCGACTAACTGCGTCGCACTCGTCCACATCTACAGGCCCCATCCCACGTTCACATCCACAACGCAATGCCCACGGCAAGCTTGTGGATAGTGTCTCCTGTTTATGGTAACCTCCTTGCAACCCCACGCCAAAGAGCGACAGGACAATATATTTACGCAACTTCTTATGCTTCTTATGGTGGTTGTTGTCGTTGTTGTTATTGCTGGACTCGGCAAGAAAGTAAAAAGAAGAAGGAACTCAAGTGTCCTGGCTTCTGTTGTCATTGTGCACTGCTGTTGTTGCTATTGCTGTTGTTGTTGTTGTTGCTTCTGGCAGCATCTTGTGCCTCGTTTGTAGCAGTTATCGTCGTGCTCCTGCTGAGCTCGCCACGCGAAATGAAATTGTTTACTCCACTGTCATGTGCACGTGAGACGTGTCCTGGCTCTACTCCTTGCAGGCCACTTCAGGCCCTCCTGACCGCTCTCGTCCTTGCTGTCCTCTTGTCCTGTCGTCCTGCTGGCGCTATCAAAAAACGAGATTTCTTTTCTTTTTTTTTTTTATTTCGTTCAACTCCCAAAAACGAGAATGCGAAAGAAAATTCAACGTAATAATTCTTTTCCGCTCGGATAAGGTGCAATGGGTATGAGCTGGTGGGATGAACAGCGAGATGTGGGTGGAGAGCGGGAAGAAGTGGTCTTGCCTGGGCTTTTGCCCCGTAATTGTGCGCAATTTTTGTGGCGTTTGTGCTGCCCACTTGCCCGCAATTTGAACATCTTCTGTTCAGCATTTATCTTTCAGTTTTCAGTTTTCTTTAGCTATTTTCTTTCATACTTTTTTTCTGTATTCTGTTATTTCGCTCTCAATTCCACTCACTCTTTCTCTCTCTTTCTATACTGCCTTTCTCTGTCTGTGGCCAATTGTGTGCTGTTAAGCATCGCCATTTTGTTCTTTACACACACACACACACATATGACTTATGCACACACATGATCAACTGTTGCAGTTATCCTCAGCACAACTCGTCTCGTCTCACGTCCCATATCCCACTTCTCTCGGTTCGGTTTCGGCCTTAAGCCTTGGCCATTATTCATAGGGCTTATTAAGGAACAGCGCGTAAAACTGTCGCAGCATACAAAATAAACATGGCACAGTCCATTTAACCGATTTCAGGGGTACCAAAGCAGACAAGAGTATAAAATAAACATAAATATTTATAAAGAAAACAATGTTCTGTCCTCCTGTGTCCTGTTTCGGGGGAGGCGTGAGTCCTGCTGCTGATGATGAGCAAACAACTTGAAGCGCAAGCATTTTAATTTACAATTTACAATTTACAATTTACAAATTACAATTGTCGCAGCCTGTACTTGTCTTGTGTCCTTCTTCTTTCTTCCTCTGCCAGTCTCCTGTGGCGCGTCGAGTGCTGCACTTGACAGCTAGTCACAGTGCTGAGCAGCACCCACACTCCCCCTATTCAGATGTCCCCATATCTCTATACCCCCTATTTCACTATCCCTCTTACCGCTTACCCAGCTGTCCGTCTTCTGCCCGACTGTTGCCCCATCGATGCGATACCCTGGACTCATTAAACTTAAACCGCATATTAGCAGGCCATAAATACAGGATGCGTTTTTGGCCTCGCCACTTAAATATGATAAATGCGTGTATTGTATTACATTTGGATTTAGGGCAACGCCAAAGACAATAAA
The DNA here is from genome assembly GCA_035042075.1 of Drosophila macrospina. Classification (NCBI taxonomy): domain Eukaryota; kingdom Metazoa; phylum Arthropoda; class Insecta; order Diptera; family Drosophilidae; genus Drosophila; species Drosophila macrospina. The sequence continues at coordinate 10,911,569 of JAWNLW010000591.1, read as the reverse complement.
TTTTGCCGGGACACACACCGATAATTGCACACATGCTGCGCCTGCGCCTTAACTGCCTTAACATACTATCAAACGTACTATATATGCCCAAAGTAAGAGAATACTAACGTTTGTAGTTGAGAATACACCGCAACACGAATACTCTTTAGTGTATTATATTAAATTATTATAACAATTAAGGCATTGTGTAAATACTATTCTAACTATTCTTTTTATTTCTTCTTTTTTAAATTTTATTATGAATATAAATTAGTTTTAATTATGAAAATATCAATTGAACATTTCATGAGAGTATTCAGTTCTTTTGCTAAAGCTCGTTACCTTGTGAAATTGAGGAATTATTGTTGCCCTCCACGGGGAGTATATAGAATGCAACCCGTAATTACGTCCAGTTGTTGTCCAGTTGCCCAGTTGCTCAGTTGTCCAGTTGTCCGGTTGTCCGGTTGTCCAGTTGCTCACTTGTTCAGTTGGTGTCGTCGGTGCAGCGTTTGCCAAATTTACACAAATTCCAATTGCCAGGCGACTACCGGAGTTGAGCTTGTAGCTGTTGGTGAACGTGGCTGCTTTATGAAGATTGGCCCGAAAACGTGTATTGGCCTGGCCAATAACGAGAGCTGGCCCAACTTCTACTGCGGCTCGGGTCGATTATTATGGGCAGCGGTGCGCTGCAATTATGTCGTCCAATTAATATCAACACAGCGGGAGGCGGCGAGATGAAGCACTGGGGGCAAGCAGGACCACAAAGGGGTAAAGAAAGAGAGTGAGAGAGAGAGAGGGGGGAGGCGTATTTTATAGTAGCTTATGCATAAGCTATTCAGGAAATTTATTGTCTTTGATGGCATTCACCGAGGGGAGACCACCCGTTGGCGATCTCGCTGAACTTATGCAAAATGCTCTGATCGATTTTTTCGATTAGGCGTAAAAATGCTAAGCAGACGTCGGGAGCGGGCAGAGCGTGCATCAATCAAGCTGTCAATATGCCAATATGTGCAGTGCAAGGTGTCTGCATAATTGCGGTGTCCAAACTTAAAATTTATTATAATTTCCACACTTCAGTCATAAGTTGGCGACGCTACTACTTACTTGACCAGCGTTCTCTTCGCAGTGTCATTACTTTGATAGACGTTGACCGAGTGGCAGCTGCCGCTGTTGCAACGTGACATGCCCCGGGCTGCGTTGCCAGCAACAAGGCACACACACACACACACACACACACACGCACACACACACAGTCTACCCTTTAATTAACAATTAAGTTGCAGTTTTACATATTACAAACTCGCCTTTTAATCCAGTCTCCTTGCTCCTTACTGCTTCCTCCTTCCGACTGCTTATTGAATTACGCATTCAGCTCGTTTCTCACACGTTGCATAAATATTCAAGTGAATGCCCCAAACACCCATTGAGCATTGTGGCTGCAGCTGCCACTGCCACCGCAGATCTGACGACAATGATATGGGTTTTCAGCTTATCTAGGACTTGCGGCTTTCGACCAATCCGCTTGCAACTTGCAACTTGCGACTGGCCACTTGCCACTTATCGCACAAGCTGGCTTTAATTGAATTGGCGCTGAGCTGCATACGCGTTAAGTTCGGCTTAAACTTGTCGTATAAGTAGTTTTGCATGTGCCATTGTAATTTTATTAACATGTTAAGGGCCACGTTGTAATTTATGCCCAAAAGCCAAGTCCAGCTCCAGCTTGAGTTGCGAAAAATACACAAAACAGCCTGAGGGCTGTCCAACTGATCAACTGATCCACTGATCCACTGTTCCACTGATGGATTACAGGCAAATTGGCCGCTGCTCTACCATAAATTTTGATGCAATTTTAATGAAATTAATGACCTGACACAGTGGCAAACTTGTCCAAAACAATGCGAAGGTTAAAGCCAAACTCGAACCAGTTTCTGCTGAAGATTATGGGGCAGATACGCGAATCCCCAAACAAATTCGATGAAAGCGCATTACATTTTGTGCAGATCATAAACGTTGCGTGAAAAGGTGATGAAAGTAACTCGAGGTTCTGATAAGGAAAGTCAGAAAGGGGAGGCGAAAGACCCTCAAATTGTGCTTATCCCATAATAATAGCAATCGGGTATTTTGAACTCTTGCCACACTCTTTCTTCCTGCCTTCCTGGCCTCCCTTCCCCTCTGCTCTAGGCACTTAACATGCAGTTGCGAAACGCCTTAAGGTGTGCTCCTATCATTATCCCGACCGTGGCTTTCACATTATAAATGATAAACGAGTACGGATACCTACACATACTCATATGAGACACGTATGTGTTTTCCTATGGCCATTTTTCCGCATTAAAATTGAAATTAAAACTCTAAGCATGGCTCGCTATGATAATTAGGCTTCGGTGTACAATTTGAAAATGCATTTTACATTAACTTAATTATTTTTCATGAGGAACGCGACATGAGACTGCGAATGCAAGTGCAATTGGCCAAGTTTCGAGCGGAGTTGGCATTGTTTATGGCCCAGCCACACGCACTACTCTGCCTGGGCACAGGTAAAGCTGTCCCCCCTCTCCCTCTGCTTGCCCCCAGCCCGTTTAGATAGTCACCACTGATAAGGCAGCTTGTATCTAGTTTCATATAAGCTTATTTATTTGACTTGAGGGCAGTGCCACAACAGAGTTGCATGCATGCGCATGCAACCTCTGCTTCCGTGGAAAGTTGCAGGTTCATTTAGGGTAGGGTAATGCCTAATTACGGGGCGGCAGTTATCGCCCGCAAATCGGCTATCAAATATGCAACACAGCGTTTGCATAGATAAGGCCGCAAACATAAATTCGCCCAAGATAAACGGGCCTCAATCATGAAAAGTAAACGGCTTTCCACACACAACTAAATCCCTCGACAATTAACACATTTTCCTTCTCGATAAATTGAATATTCGCATGGCTCATATTCGTTTTAGTATTCGCTTAGAACTCAACATGTGGTGAATACAACGAGCGTCTCTCTCACCTGTATCCATCTTCCTCTTGCTATCTGTTAGTCTCTGTGTATCGCGCTCTCTGTCTGTGCCATTCGTGCAACAACAAAATCGATACGCGTTGCATGCCTCAGCCGAGCTGTTGGTCCTCCCGGCACGACCCTCTGATAGCATGACGACATGGCAGGGCGCACAGGAAGCTGAAACTGAGGCTGAGGCTGAAGCTGAAACTGAGGCTGAGGCTGGAACTGAGCATGGGGCAAGCGACAAGCGACGCAACATGCGCCCGACATTATAATGCCAGACGCGACACAGACCGACCCCCCCGAGCACACACACACACACGCACACACACACACGCACACACACACACATACACACATAAGTGAGGTAGATACAGGCATACATATATAGACACACATAGACAGGGGGGCAACTGCTGAAGCGAACTGCTGACTGGCAACGTTAAAACCGGTAAATCTTCATAGAGTTTGCTGCGTACGTTGCTCTGTCCTGTTTAAATACCCTAACTGAGGTTAGAGTTCACTTAACTTGCGGATTCATTTAGCTGCCTCTGAATACAGGCAATCTTATCATTCACATTTATTACTCAAATAAGCGGAAATTGTGTATTTAGTTGAGGAGACTCGTTACAAACAGCAGCAATTCATTGATAGATTTGTTCCCCCGATTTCTAATGTCTTTCTCAATAACTCCCAGTTTGTTGAAAGAGCATTTGCAGTGCTGTATGTCTGAGCAGATGTTTCATTCTTGGATTGCATTGCAGACAACGTAGCTGCCGTTGACGATGAGGGTTTATTTCATGCTTACTTTGGCTTTCTTGCCAGCGCCATAAGCAGCCCCCAATGTGAATCGCCGTAGATCTGCCACCACCCAAGCCAACCAATAAGCCACCCAGCCAACCAACCACCCACCCACCACTCAGTTCTCTCTCTAGCTTGCTACTTTTGCACATTCTTTTCAATTTCCACGACGGCGACGTTGTTGGGTTCGTTTGGGTTGGCTGACTGGCTGACTGGCTGAGGCATTTTCTTTTGCGAAACTTTTGCAATTTTCTATTAAAGCAATACACATGCACACATGGGTGGTTATATTGCTGCTTTCACTGGTGGTGGGGACGGTGGTGCTGCTGCTGCTCCTGCTGCTGATGGTGATGGTGATGGCGCCGTGTGTGTGTTTGTATTTGTTTTTCATATAAAATGGGAAATTTTCTTTATGTGTTGGCGCATGGCTTTTGTTAGTTTTTGGCCCGTTGCGTTGCCAACTGCCTGTTTCCTTTTCCCACATATCCCTCCAACTCCTCGCCTATCCCATTTCCATGGCCATTCTCTCTCTCTCTCTCCCTCTCTCTATCTCTTCTAATATCAGAGTTATTCAGCAAATGTATTTACAAGAAGCACCGCCATGTTTGTTCTCATAGAACCTCAAAACTTTATACGCATTTTGCCAAATTGCGTGCGCTTTCTTCATCACAACTAAAGAAACGTAGCCACAGCACCACCGAACCACTGAACTACCGCACATAGACAACTTTTTGCCTTTGACTTTCGGCACTGAAGCATTGCATAGTTCTTGGCGTTTTGTGCTGTGTGGTTTTTGCTTTTAGCCAAATTTGCAGCCGACTCAGACTTCGATCTTAAAGCCTTAAAGTAATGCTGAAAGGCAAACTGCCATCTATTGACCCGTGCCTAATCAGCCAGTGTGTCTGAAGTTCATTCATGCCTCAATGATGAAATGTGTTAACACTTGAGCGCCACACGCAGCTCCCAATGTGCTTTCAATTGCATAGAGAGGGCTGTAAATATGTTTTAGCCAACAAGCATGTTGGCCAGCTTAAAGGGCTCAGCTCAGAGCTGGATATGTATAGAACATCAAAGGGTCAGCAGGGTCAGTAATGGCCTCCTGAGTACCCTGTAATCTACAGCAAGCGGAGTCTACTCTATCTATCTCTATCTCGTCTGAGAGAAGAGCACCAACTACAATTTATATCCTCAACTAAACTATGATTAATATAAATGTGTATAAGCTAAAGTCTAACGTTTCTGTTAAATTATATTTAACGTTTTTATGTCTTCTGCTTTAACAGTTGTCTATCAGCGTAAAAAGTTTAATATCGAAATTGCAGACGTGTTTCATATCAGGTTTTACTGTGTTTTACCTGCGCCAGCTCACCTGCGTCCCAATGCGCCAGTGATACGGTATTTTATCAGCTGCGTGTGTAAAAAGTGCCATCAGCATTTGGGCCAAAACGGCCAGTCATCGACATGGCTAGTTGTCCTACGCTCCTGGACCTTCTCGCTGTAGTCTAATGTGCTCGTGTCCCAAGCAAGAGCGTTCAAAGCCATTTTCTATTTTTATGTGCGCACAAAGTGCCAGCAAAAGAGTGAAAGAGAAGAACAGACAGTAAGCGAGAGAGAGAGAGCGGGAGATAGAGCAGCTGAGTAGACGTTATAAAACGGCAGTTTCGCAACGGTGGCCATAACAACACGGCCAGAACGAACCCAAGCCAACGACCAAGTTAACTGCATTTTAACGCGCATTTCAATTTGGAACGGATATAATTTATAGACGACTGACTGGCGCTCGCTTATGTGTCCAAGTCCACGTCTACGTCCACCTTCAAGTCCTCCTGCATGTCCTGCTGCATGTCCTCCTGCATGTCCTCCTGCATGTCCACCTCCATGTTCAACTACTACTCTGAGGCAAAATGTTTGTTGCCTCAAAATTGAACCATTCGCTTCACTGCTTCCTTTTGCGTCCCTCTCTGAGTCCTACTGCACCTCCTCCTCCGCCTCCTTCTCCGCCTTCTCCGCCTCAACTGCCATATCTGCTTGCCATATTTATCTAGATTTTGTTTTGCCAGCTCCGACATTTCTCGCTAATGTGCAAAATTTAATAATAAAGTATTACGACCCAACGGCGGTTAAAGAGTTTAATGTTGTTTGTTGTTCTTATTGCTGTTGAGGCGGCAAATGCAATTTCATGTAATTTGCCGATGCAACGTCTGAACGTCTGAACGTCTGACCGTCTGATGCTGCAACAAGCCTTAAAGTATGCTTCAAAGTATTCACTGGCCAAATTTGTTCGCAACTGCAAGTGACTGCCTGGTCTGACATTTTCCTTCGTTCGTCTCGTTGTTGTCCTTCTTACTTTGTTCTCTTTCTTTCTTTCGGATACCCTGCAGTTAAGCTAAAAGAATGTGAGGTATATCTAACTGTCAGCAAGCGAGCTTAGCATGTTTTCTAGTCAATCTAGCAACTTAATTTTAGATATTATAGAAGAGAACGACAAATTAGATACTCAGCTTCAATTGAAAATAAAGTTTACAGGTCATTGCATAGTCAGGCACGCTCTAGGGACAGTTTTCCTTGACGTCGCACATTTTTCCACTTTTCCAAATGTCTGCGTGTTTAAATTGAACAATAACCCTAAGTTGTTGTCGTCGAAATAATATTTTCTGTGCCCTCCAATGCTGATTTCTCATACAAATAAATGTGCGTCATTGTCGTCGTCTTTGTCTGTCTCAGTCAGTCGTCGTCTCTCCTCTCTCTCTCTCTCTCTCTCTCTCTCTCTCTCTCTCTCTCTCTCTTTCTGTCCAACTCACACGCAACAACAGCGAAAATCGCAAAGCAATCAAATAAAATTTGAATAAAAGATTTTTGTCTGTCGTTGATTTGCGAAAAGCACAACAAAAACTACAATAACAACAACGACAACAACAACAACTCCAGCTACAACAACAATTGCAAAATGGGAAATTGATGGGCGGCAACTTGTGCACATTTTGCTGGAGCTCTGCCTGATCTTGACTTGGGGATGCAGACATACATCTATGTGCCTTTTTGTAAGGTAAGACTGTACTTACAGTTGAGCTAAAGTTTTGGCCCGAAAGGTACATTCTGAGGCAGGGAACTTGTTAGATGAACAGCAGACAGCAGGTGGAAGGTGGATAGACGCAAGATTAAATGAAAATATGCAATGAACCCTTCCGCATCCCTAGCCCCGCTCAATTGCTAGTCTACTGCTTCAAGTTATGTATTTCAATTTGCCTAAAATGTATCAAAAGTAAATACAGACTGCTATTCACATCTCTTTGGATATTGAGATATTTAACTACGTAATTCTTTAAGTTAACCTAAGACAAGCTGACCCTGACCCTGACCCTGAACGTGAATTTATGTTGACTTTGGCCTTGACCGATATGCTGCAAAATGCAAATTAGTTAAGCCAGCAGACAGAAATGAGACAAGAAATATAAAAATATAAACAAAAACTCATTACAAAGCGTTGTCGTTGCCCCAGCGCAAAACTCCACGCGGTCTAATTTAATTTCATACCAAATTACACAGGCAACAGCAGAAACAACAACAACAACAAAAAGGTCGACCCACATTTGTGACGTCACAAATGGACAAAGCGTAAACGCGGAAGCGGCTAAAACCTAATTAGCCAAGCACCGCACCGCGTCGCCAACGTGGCCAATGTCTCAAGCGTCGCATCATTTTCACTGTCACGGGCAGCGACCCAAAGAGTCGTTTGTTCCGCCCCAAAGAAATCCCCCCCCCCCCCGCTCTTCCTTCTCACCACCCACGCTTCGAGTGGTCCCACATTAAATTACCGACGTGTCCTGGGTCGAGGGTAAAAAAAAGTTATTAACGCGCCAAAAAAAGAAAAGAGAAAACGTTGCACAAAACTTGGCGAGGATATTTTTTATGTCAGGCAACAACAAGTGCGACCCTTGGCGAGGGGGGGGTGGTAGGGGGGGAAATGAGGGAACCGTGTCGCGTTGCTTTTGTTAAGATGGCGACGGCCTGACCTTATTGCAAAAGTGTTGACCGCAAAACGTGCAGCAAGCGTTGACAAGAGGGGTGGCGGGGCAGCGTTTGGTTAGCCACCATTTGGGTCAAAGTTGGCGGCAGCTGACGCTAATGTAATTAACACCAGTGCTCTATTGCTCTCCCACACGCTCTCTCACTCACACACACACACACACACACGCACACACATACACTCTGTCTCTCTTTGTAGCGTTCATCTGTGAGCCGTCTCGCTCTTAACTCTCTTTTGCGCTCTTTCTCTCTTGCCGGCAAGCAGCGCAATTGGCTGTCACTTGTAACAGGCGCACAGCATCAAGAGCAAAAGTTTGTAATTAACTTTTGGCGCCTTTGCACTGTTGCCAGTTCCTGCCAGTTCTCCCCCTCCACCCGCTGGCTCCTCCTCTTACGGCTGCTTTCCCACTCTTTGCATCGATTCTGCCGGCCGGCACTTTGATGTAAATAATTGTGGCTTTGGCTGCTGCGCGTGGCACAAAACTTTTTGTCGCATGCCGCACTTTATATCTGTATATGTGTGTGTGTGTGTGTGTGTGTGTACGGGAATAATGTCCTTGCCCCAGTGCGCCAGAAGTTGTAGGTGTGAATTGGCATTGAGTCTGGAGCCAAAAATCCACTGGGCGAACAGCAAACTGTGAATGCCACTTCGAGTGTATAATTGTGAATGGAATAAACCGAATTGAGAGAGTAAAGCCGAGACAGCGAGAGAGTGAAAGAATACGGCGTATTGTGGAGAGTGAAGAGAGAGAAATTAATAAAGCACAAGGGGGAGATTGAGGGGAAATCGTTCTGCAGTTGACAGCCTTTGAGTTGTAGTGATGATTTAACTGAGTGTCCATTCGCTTCAGACCTTCAACAATTTGTAATCATATTTTATGCAGTATTATTAATCTTCAAATTAAACAGACAAACTGTTGCGAACTGCAGCCACGCCCTCGCTTCCCGCCAACAACAGAAAATGTATTAATAAATTCTTTTAGTTTATCATATAATTTAATACATCAAATTTAATACTTCAAATTACAACAACAGTTGCTCTGTTTAATTTGAAGATTAATTAATTAATGAAGTGCAGATTGAACTTATTCAAACAGAGTTAACACAATGTAGCGTTTGTTATTTAATTAGCAATAAGTGTTAATATTAATTATTACTATTTTATTTATTATAATATGATGTTGTTTTAATTCTGCACACAAAAAGAACTCATTACCTCTGTAATTGTTAGGCACTCCAAGTTATTTTCAGTTCAAGCCTGAAACACAGCCTACATTCATTTCAAAAACAATTGAATAATACTGATAATACTGATAAACTGTCAAACTGACAATGCAAATTATCACTTATGCCATTGATTATTGCCAATTGCCGATTGCAATTCATTATTACATTTTTTGTGGCAGCAGCGAGAGGGGCTGCAAAAATATCAATTGCCAATGCCAAATGCCACAATGTCACGTCAAACCCCTTACCGGGAGCAGGAGGAGGAGGAAGCACAGGGGTGGGGCAAGTGACAGGAAGGGGAATGGCAGCCTTTTGTTGCTGGCAGGCACATAAAAGGCACTCAATAAAACAAACAGAGGCAACCAACCAGCCAGCTGACTGTATGCCGTATGCAATGAGTCCTCGTATTGTGTGCTGGGCATGCCAACTCTCTGCACTTGACTTGCAACAGGGACAACAGAGGACGCATACAAAAGGATACAAAAGGATGGTGCATGCAACGGACTCTGAATGTTGCAATTAAGCGCAGCAACAGCAGATCTTGCTTGCTGCTGACATTGAGTCTGCAATGTGAACCCCTATTGAACCTCTATCGGTATCCTGTCGGTTTGCTCATCTCCCCTTCTACAGTGCATCAGGACATCCCCTTGCTCGCACGCATTTGCATAATTTCCATATAATTCTCTGTCAAACAGTTAAAGATACAAAAATATAGAAACCGCGCTCATGTAGATATATTTTCTCGCTGGCTTTCAACAAACTCTATGCAAATTTGGTCGGCGTGTGAATTTTTCATGCCACACTGTCAAGACGAGGCAGCTGCATGCTGCACAGAGAAAACGATAGAGAGGGTGACGAAAGCAGAGAGCGATAGAGAGAGAGACAGAGAGAGTAGCAATCTACAGCTTCCTTCGTCGCGACTGCAGTCTATAAATATTCAAACGCTGCATTGACAGCCGCAGCAAAAGTTTTGGCTCAAAGTTTTAACACTGCGACAGCTTAAAACAATAAAAACTATGGTCAAGCATCGGACAGGAATATACTTACTACATCTATAGCCAGACTTACTTATAAGTTCCACAGAGAGGGAAAACAGGAGCCAAAGTTTTCGCGTTTTGTTACGCTGATTTGCTAGAAAGCAGGGAAACTGCGTCTGTAGCATAACTTGAAAGCGCTAAACTTTGTGGCACCAAATGAACTGCGTGGCGAAATGAACGCGTTGCAAGTAACAGACCATGCAACAGGAGGAGAAACAATTAAAAAGAACAGCTGTCAAATGTGAAAAGCTCTGACATCTAAATATAAGATGAACTCATTTCATTTGTCACAATTCTCATCATTTGAGAGACTTCAAGGGAAATCTCTCGTGAACCTGCGTTGCTTTGGAGCTACAAATATTAAGTTTAAAGACAGATAATTTCAGGCATCATAAAATCTAATTCAATAAGATAATGAGGGGAATTAAAGCTGTGCTTGAGAAGCCTAAGAAGTCATCGAGCTGAGCAATTAGCACGCCATAAAATGCATAACGCGAGTGTCTTGCTTCATGCGGCAACTGGCAAACGGTAGCGCCTTTGCAATTAGCCAAGTTAATTTAGTTGCAGACATGAACCGAGAGCGTAAAAGGGAGAAAGAGAGAGAGAGAGAGGGAGAGCGAGAGAGAGAGAGACATCTTAAGAGCGAATGGGTGAATAATGAGCTGAATTTGCATAATAAAAAGCTAATTAAATGTGTTTAACTAGCTCTTAAAGGTGCGGCCAAGCGAGCAGGCTAACAACAACGGCCTGAGCCAGCGCTGAGAACTGCATATCAGCCATTTGCCATTTGCCACTTGCCACTCGCCTCTTCCCACTTGCCTCTTCCCACTTCCCATTTGCCACTTACCACTTACCACGCTGCCATTTATACTGTCTCTCGAGTGTGTGTGTGCGTGTGTGTGTGTGTGTGTGTGCGTGTGTGTGCTGATGAGCTGTTGGTGGTGGTGCAGTCATGCTAAGTTCAATTTATATGCAGCCATTGGGCAAGCAATTCAACAATTCCTCCCTCCCGCTTTTTGGGTCGACCCCCTAGGCCCATAAATTTGGCCAGTTGACCAGTTGGCCATGTCCGAGTAAATGGCCAAAGCTGGCCACAAACTTAATTTCATATTTGTTGCCAAAAACAAAGGCTGCTTGAACAGTAAAAAAAGGAAAACATCATGCGGTCCTACATATCCTCCTATGGCTCCTACATGCAGTTGGCAGTCGGTAGCTGGGGCAATGCTTTGGGGCCAGCCCATTGGCTATTTGGCCAAACATTTGTCTGCCACAGACAACGGGGCGTGCATTTTGTTTACATTTGCCAAAAAATTGCCAGAAAAACAAAAAAACAGGCAACTTCTTCTGCTAGCAAGTTTATTAGGGCGTTTGATTAATGGCCCCTCGCAGGCGCCGCTGCAGCCGCAGTGGGGGAATCAAGCAACTGACCCCAATTGTGGTCTTAAAGCCTTAATCGTTAATAACAAAAAATTGATGCTAATTATTATAGTTACAGCCACAATTCATGCTCCAGAGGGGCATTGGAAAATGAATTAAATTTAAATGCAGAATCAATTTAGATCACAAACCATGAATAAATTGATAATCGAGAAGAAAATCAGTTGAGATTTGACAAAGTTGTGAGAGCTTAAAGTTATCGAAAAAGTGTAAAGGGGTATCTATGCAAAAATCGACAAATTTTCAAAAATTTAAATATTTGGAAAATGAATAAAATTTTAATGAAGAATCAATTTAGATCACAAATCATGAATAAATTGATAATCGAGAAGAAAATCAGTTGAGATTTGACAAAGTTGTGAGAGCTTAAAGTTATCGAAAAAGTGTAAAGGGGTATCTATGCAAAAATCGACAAATTTTCAAAAATTTAAATATTTGGAAAATGAATAAAATTTTAATGAAGAATCAATTTAGATCACAAATCATGAATAAATTGATAATCGAGAAGAAAATCAGTTGAGATTTGACAAAGTTGTGAGAGCTTAAAGTTATCGAAAAAGTGTAAAGGGGTATCTATGCAAAAATCGATAAATTTTCGAAAAATTAAATAATTGGAAAATGAATAAAATTTAAATGTAGAATCAATTTAGATCACAAACCATGAATAAATTGATAATCGAGAAGAAAATCAGTTGAGATTTGACAAAGTTGTGAGAGCTTAAAGTTATCGCAAAAGTGTAAAGGGGTATCTATGCAAAAATCGATAAATTTTCGAAAAATTAAATAATTGGAAAATGAATAAAATTTAAATGTAGAATCAATTTAGATCACAAATCATGAATAAATTGATAATCGAGAAGAAAATCAGTTGAGATTTGACAAAGTTGTGAGAGCTTAAAGTTATCGAAAAAGTGTAAAGGGGTATCTATGCAAAAATCGACCAATTTTCAAAAATTTAAATATTTGGAAAATGAATAAAATTTTAATGAAGAATCAATTTAGATCACAAATCATGAATAAATTGATAATCGAGAAGAAAATCAGTTGAGATTTGACAAAGTTGTGAGAGCTTAAAGTTATCGAAAAAGTGTAAAGGGGTATCTATGCAAAAATCGACCAATTTTCAAAAAATTAAATAATTGGAAAATGAATAAAATTTAAATGTAGAATCAATTTAGATCACAAACCATGAATAAATTGATAATCGAGAATAAAATCAGTTGAGATTTGACAAAGTTGTGAGAGCTGAAAGTTAGCGAAAAAGTGTAAAGGGGTATCTATGCAAAAATCGATAAATTTTCGAAAAATTAAATAATTGGAAAATGAATCAGGCGTGACTTGAGGGTAATTAAAATTGATATTCGAATGTCAAAGTGAAGACAAGTTAAGGGAACTTCGCATTGTAATCTATACTATATCAATCTGTAAGCTATTTGTTGTTGTTTCCCAAAGAATTCCTTTAACTCAGCTCTCAACAACTGATTGTAATTAGAAGTTGCTTTATTGTCCAGCGAGGCAAACGACTTCAGTTAAGCCATCAAGTTCCCATTCTCAATGGAGGGCCTTACTAATTTTTTGCAATTGTATCTTTTGCTGTGAGTGATGATGCTTCGCTTTGACAACTTGGAAATCCATCCATGCTATCTGGCAATTTGTAACTGTATCTATAGCTGCAGTTTGAGCTGTAGATGTATCTGCAGCTGTATTATAGTACAGCTGTGCATTGTGGATTGCCAACCTGGCGTTTCAATCAAAACCGCACTAATGAAGCCCATTCAAAATGCAATGCTTAAGCAGCAGCTTCCGATTGAAGTCCCCTCCCCTCTCTCTCTCTCTCTATCTCTCTGCACTGGCAGTGCCCTTCTGCCCGCTCATCCTCAAGGCAGCTTAACCGCATTTCAAAGCGCAGAGGCTCCAATTCCCGAGGCGCTTGCAGCTTTCCGCTTGGCGTCAATTTTAATGGGCTCGCAATATTAATGACATTTTCATTTCCATTGCATTGGCGTTGGCAATGGCGAAAAAAACGAGAGAGAGAGACACAAAAGTATCTATATCTACGGCTTTTGTGTGTAACTTGTCAGCATAATTATGACTGTCTCTGTCTGCTGCCTCTCCCTTTCTGTCTATCGCTCGCAGTCGCACTCTCTCTCTCTCTCGCTCTCTCTGGTGCTCTCCTGCTCCAACTGCTGTTGATTTTTGGCTTCCATATGCATACAAATCCAAGAGGAACATGGTTGCCACTGCGTGGGAGTGGCAGACAGCTGAAATATCTTATTTTATTTCATTTTTCAAAATTGCACTAGTTGTTGTAGTTGTTGTTGTTGCTGTTGTTGCATGCTTCAACGCATTTCCACTTGCCATGCAAAGGGGAACCAGCCAACCACTAGCAAAATAGAGTTCTTCTCGTTGATGTTGCTACTGTTGTTGTTGTTGCTGCTGTTGTTGTTGTTGTTGCTGTTGTTGTTGCTGCTGCTGCTGCCAGGTAGCTCTTGAAGTATTATTTTTCCACATTTCTTTATTTTCATGTTGCCATAATTGCGTCGTCGTCGGCTGCAATTCTTTCATCCAAGTGCGCCTCATCAGCGTCGAGCCACAACATGGAGAGCCGCTTCAGAATATGCTTCATCTCTTACCTCACTCCCCGTCTTTCTCTCTCTCTCTCTCACTCTCTCACTCTCTTTCGGTCTCTTTCTCCTGCCCTTTCTCTCTTTCTGGCTCAGGCCCGCGGTAATTAAAGCGAACTGCAAAACATTTTTTTCGGCGCTTTTCAGCGCTGTAATTAAAAATCGCAAAAGTATTTTCATGTTTTTTTTTTGTTCGCCCTACCTCTCCCTATCTCTCTCTCTCTATCTCCCTCTCTCTCGTTCAGAACAAAAAACCAAATGCTGAAAAGCTGTGTGGGAAAACCGCGTCAAAAGCAACTGAAATGCATTGGACAGCCCTTTTCTCTCTGTTTTCTTTTTCCCCCGCCATCTACCGCCATCTCCCATTCTCTTGGCCTGAAGGCCTTGGCTGGCTTGATTCATTTTTGCATGTTTTGTGTATGGCATTGATAACTGCAATGGGTTGGGGAAAACCACAAATTAAAGTTGGTGGAAAACTTAAAGATGTGCACTGGATATGCGGGAGCTTGAAGATTGATCGAGTTGCTGGCGAGTTGACAAACCTCCCGCAACTCTCGCTCCAAATTGACAGGCGGCTGACGAAGAAGGAGTTAACATTTTGCCGGCAATCAGGAAAAACTGTCAACTAGCCATAAATCCACGGAGGGAGGCCAAAAACAAAAATGCACAAATTAAATTAGGCCGACGCTGAGGCAATGAAAGATGAAGGGGGATCACGAAGGGGATGGGGAAGGGGAAGGTGAAGAGACAAAAGACGGCCTGCAATTTACAGAAAACTGGCAACAAATCAAATTGCCTTATAACCAGATGCCAACTTCAGCTAACAGTCAAGTCAGCACATCGCCGCGTCGCGATCGCCATGGCCAATTCCCGTGTGGACAATTGCGACGGTGGAGCAACCACAGCAGCCACAACAACAGCAACAGCAACAAGCAGAAGCAGCTGAGTAAATAATTTCGTATGGCCATAAAAGTGCAGACTGTGGCGCGAGGGTGGGCGGTGCTGGTTTGTGCCACACGATGGGGCAAGTGGAGGCGAAGAAGAAAGAGTGACAGAGAGAGAGAGAGAGAGGGAGAGGGGACTGTCTGGCTGCATCTGTCAATTGCTTGGAGATTGATGCCCCTGGATAATAGCGACGCGAACAATTTGCAGACGACAACACGCCACAAACGAAGTTGCAGCACCGCCGTCGGTGGTCGCCATGTCCCGAGACAAACTGAATGACAACTCTTTAGCCAGCGGCTGCTAACGGGATTTTTAAAGCAAGTTATTTGCCCAAAAATGGTGGCAACAGGCGGCGAAGTGTCGCGGCCAGAGACAAGTGACAACGGCGCATGCGTGACTCGCCAATGGCCCATGGGCCAAGCAGCCGATCAACCGATCAACCGATCAACCGATCAACTGATCAACTGATCAACCGATCGAGCGATCGACCGATCGACCGATTGGCAATTGGACGACACACTCATTGTTGGCCAACTCGATGGATATGGTAAACGCAATGCTGACTGACACTTTGTCAGCTTACGCAGCTTGGACAAATTTGCCTTGTTGTCCCAAGCAACAACAGCAACATCGGCAACATCAGCAGCAGCACAAACAATTGCAGTTGCAGTTGCATCAGTCGCATCAGCAGCAGCTGCCTTTGTCTGTGGCAAAAGGCAAAAGAGAAGTTATCTGTGGCAAAGAAAAGGGGTTTTCAAACTAAACTCAGCAGCTGCATGCCTAGGCATGTCTCGCTGCATGTGTGCATCTGAGTATCTGTCTGTATGTGTGTGTGTGTGTGTGTGTGTGTGTTTGCCTAGACAAAGGCCACATTGTTTGAGGCCCGGCGGCAGGATGCAATAAAACGCAGTCACAGGTGCATCAAATGTTGGTCCAAGTTGCAGTCAACATGTTGCCAAGTCATTAACTTGAGCCTGTTTTGGCTTTTGTTACATGTTTGTGATTACATGCAGCCAACGCTCCCGTTGATCCCCTTCCCCTTCCCCTTCCCCTTCCCATCCCCTTCCTCACTGCTCCCGGGGCGGAGGGTGTACAACAAAAGGCGGCCAGGACATGGACATGGGCTGTTGTTGTCGGTTTGCTTGTTCGCCTGTCGCTGGATAATTGCAGAAACAGAAACAGAAACTTGAGGGGCAGCTGGCAACGACAGCAGCAACGGCAACGGCAACGGCAACGGCAACGGCAATGACGATGGCGTTGGCAGCGCCTTGAGCGTTTAGGCCATTTGAAAATTGCAGCAGTGTGGTGCAAGCAAGGGGTGCAACAACCACTTTGGACCAACTACTACTACTACTGCTCCTCCTCCTCCTCCATCAACTGCTCCTCCTCCTACTTCACCTGCTCGCCATTGTCTTGTGTGTGGGTTTTCGCTCATGTGCGAATTTTTATGGCCAAGGAAAACAACCCCCAAGTGGCAAGTTTGCATGTGTGTGCGCGCATGTGTGTGTGTGTGTGTGTATGTGTGTGTGTGTGTTCTTGTGGCAATGTCAACTGGGGCGGCTACAAGCTGCTAAGTGCACTTGCCCAGCATTTCTTTGCCTTTCATTGCTTTTCCTTTGCCATTTCACTTTGATGGTGTGCATGTCTGTGTGTGTGTGTGTGTGTGGGCTGTGCATGTGCCGCTGACACATCCCCCTGCTTTCCCACCCTCACATGTGCCTTCTTTTATTATGTTTCGTTTTTTGCAGCATTTGCCATGAATACATAATGCACTGCACTTGAGGCGCTTTCCCCACGCTCCGAGCAAGTGACAAGAGCGGGCGGCTAATTCAAATGGCGACGGGGCTAAGGCTAAGGCACAGGCTCAGGTTGAGGCTCGGGCTCCGTCGCAGTCACTGGGTCCTGTCGCTGACTCAGTCTGCTAGATAACTGCATTCTCCAAATGTTGCCAAAGGATGCCAACTCCAACCCCGTCGCCCCTGTCCTGCTGGGCAACATCTTTGTTCGCCTTCCGTTGACGCTGCCAGTCGGCCGGAAAGTAATTAAAATCTACGCTTAAGTGCAGGTCCTTAAAAAAATGGATGAAAATGAAAGAGAATGAGGAGTGGGAAGCAGCAGAAGAAGCGAAACTGAAGGAGGAGGCTGCAAAAGTGTTGAAAGGGCCACTGAAATATGCAAAATGTAATATTTAATAGGCCTCGAGTGCCGATTGAGAGCGGAAAGAATGTAAGCTTGTCAACTGTAAAGCGCCATCTATGCAAATATCTAGACAATAAATCACATCAAGTCATAGAACTCATTAACACATCCTTGGCGGCACACGGGCGCCATCTAGCGTATCATACAATCTGTTCTCAGTCGCAGAGTATTGCAGACACAGAACATCGCTGCGAGAACAGTTACCCCGACAACGTAGCAGAACATCGATTGCAGGGGTGCGAGTGTGCGATGTTAACATCGCATTGAGTTGAATTGAGTCGCACTCAAGAAGGATGCACTCACACTCAATTACCCCTGTAAATACAATCACTCCACTCACAGCGCTGCTCGCAGGAGCAATGCGGAGTGAAAGAGCGACATTCGGAAATTGAGCGTGCAACTGAATCGTGAATCGTGAATCGAGAATCGTGAATCGTGAATCGTTTTGAGTGCACTTCGAATAGGTTTGGGTTTAAGATCCGCCTCATGTGCTAATTAATCCAAACTTGCATTGAAATATCGACAGAAGTATCTTTTCAATATATCAAGCAAAAGTTACTTTAATAATTTTGAATAGACTTTCTTGTTGTTGTTGTTAAAGTTGTGGAAGTTGTTGTCAGTCCTTGACAGTTTCTGTCTGTCATTTGGCCTGTCAAATAGCCAAAGTTTTTAGACTCCCAACCCCAAATATTGTAGCCGAAGAATGCGAACCATTTCCCAATATGTTTCAAGCATTTCTACAACGCAATCGCAAAAAGTTTCAACTTGCCACACGCAGCTGCAAGCAAAAGTTTTGTAAAATGCCAAAAAAAAAAGAAAAAAAAAAAAGAAAATTAGATCTCAATGCAGCAAATGAGCAAAAAATGTTGCAAGTGGACTGGGAGAGTTGACGAAGACGAAGAGATGGGAAGTGGTCGCAAAACTGCGAAAATTGAAATGAAAATTACCCATTGTGGCAGCAGCATTTCAATTCGAGCTGCCATTTTGCAGATGCCCCATGCCCCATGGATTATGCTCCATTCTTTGCCCGTTCTCTGCGCTCTCCTAATGGTCCATGGCAATCGCTGGGCTCTTGACTGCCTGCTCCGTGGCATTCACAAAGCCACCTTTGCATTTTATTCATGTCGTCGTGGCACGACGTCAACGTTCGACTTTATTAGTTATTTTCTGCTCAATTTGTGCTCAGGAGGCAGGATAACAAGAAAAATTATTTTCATTTCATTCAACTTGAACACATTTAACATAATGGAAAAAAAATCAAATCTTTGCACACCTCGCAAATCCATTCATTGCCACTCGACCGGGAGGGCGGGAATAGGTTTCAACTGGCTATTCACAATTTCGTTTTGGCCTTGCAGTCGAGGCACGTACTAGACCTGGTTTTCATTAGCACGGGTTAAGCTTTATAGCTCTGCTACATCATTCATGTTTCAGAGGCATTCTGAATATCTCCTCATAAATATGCATATTTATTTCAATCGATGCTCAACTTGTTTTACAAACTAAACTAAAAACATTCTAAATTTATGGAATTCCCATAAATATGGCAGAGATTATTTATTGAAAGAATGCAGGAATTTTCAATGATGAATTTCAGTGAAAGCGGTTTTATCTTATAAGCCAAATAATGAAGTTATTTATTAAACTGAATCTAAAACGAAATTTCTAATATCTAAATACAAATTCAAATTGTATATTATTAATAATAAATCGCAGATTTATTGTAATTAAATTTTTAATAATAAATCGCAGATTTATTGTAATTAAATTTAGTATAGAACTTGCTCTGTCATTTGAAAGTTAGCAAATTGATTTTCGAGCGTTTAATCAGCGTATCCAGTGAAGGTCGTTGAGTCTTGGGTCAATTAGCTCCACAGCTCCTTCCAATTGCTGAGAACTTCACAGCTGCAAGTTCAGAAACTTCACAGCTCTGAGGGCTAATTACATTGACTGTCCATAGTTTAAAAGGGGAATACTTTTAGTAGAAATGAAAAAGTTTACGCACAATTATCAACACTTGGCCCAGGCGACATGATGGGGCACAAAAAGTTAACAGCCACGCCCACTTCACACAAACTAATCGGACTATATAAAAGTCAAGTATTGGAAGGAAATGAAACAGTTTTTAAAATCGAACCGTGGCACAGACGAGGCATAGGAATCAAGGAGCAACATGAGCAACGCCTTGCTGGAGACTCCACGTTCCTTTGGGGACATGATGCGGGCTCCTGTGCGGCTTTATAAGACCATTGGCGAGGACATCTATGCGCATCGCTCAAAGAATCCCTTGAATTCGCTGCTGCTCAAGATCTACTTGTATGCGGGGTTCATCAACTTCAACTTGTTGGTCTGCGGCGAGTTGGTGTTCTTCTACAAATCAATGCAGGACTTCGAGACGGTGCGTCTGGCCATTGCAGTTGCTCCTTGTATTGGTTTTTCCCTCGTGGCGGACTGTAAGCAATTCACCATGGCACTGTATAAGAATACGTTGATTCGCCTGCTCGACGAGCTGGAGGAGATGCATCCCAAGACTTTGGAGGAGCAGAAGGCCTACAAAATGGAGAACTTCGAGCGGACCATGAAGCGAGTCATTGGCATCTTCACCTTCCTCTGCCTGGCATACACGACCACGTTTACCCTGTATCCAGCTGTCAAGGCGACGATTAAGTTCAACTTCCTGGGCTACGAAACATTCGATCGTAACTTCGGCTTTCTCATATGGTTTCCCTACAATGCGACGGGCAATAATTTGGTCTATTGGATCACCTATTGGGATATAGCTCACGGTGCCTACTTGGCCGGCATTGCCTTCCTGTGTGCTGACTTACTGCTCGTCGTGGTCATCACTCAGCTCTGCATGCACTTCAACTACATTGCCACACGGCTGGAGGCGCATCCATGTCATCAGGATCGCGATGTGGATAACTTGCAGTTCTTAGCCTCCATGATTAAATACCACGACAAGTGTCTGACGTGAGTGATAAATGATAAATGAAATGAAGAGATTGAAGACTTATTAAAGCTCCTGTCCATCATTCTCAGACTCTGCGAACACATCAATGATATGTACAGCTTCTCCTTGTTGCTCAACTTTCTGATGGCCTCCATGCAAATTTGCTTCATTGCCTTCCAAGTCACCGAGTCGACAATCGAAGTTATTCTGATCTATTGCATTTTCCTAATGACATCGATGGTGCAAGTGTTTCTAGTTTGTTACTACGGCGATGCTTTGATAGCTGCGGTAAGTTGTTACTTCTCTGCCAAGTTACCACTAACAATTCGATCAATTCACAGAGCCTACGAGTAGGCGACGCTGCCTACAATCAGAACTGGTTTCAGTGCAGCAAAACCTATTGCATATTGCTGAAGATGGTGATAATGCGTAGCCAGAAGCCAGCTATGATTAGACCTCCCACATTTCCTCCCATTTCGTTGGTTACTTATATGAAAGTAAGTTCAACTTCTCGCACTCTACTACACTTCTAATATCGATCTTTTTCCAGGTAATCAGCATGTCGTATCAGTTCTTTGCATTGCTCAGGACCACGTACTATAGAAATTAATAAGCAACGCTTTTCTAAGCGTCCCTCTCTCTCTCTCTGTCTCGTTTTGTCTCTCTCAAGTAACAAGTAGAAAGCCACCTCGCAAATTCCCAGCGACAGCTACAAAACCTAATGACAGCAACGACACACTTTGATAATATTTAATTAAAAATCGCATTTAAAATTAATAAGCTTAAATTGAAACCAATAGCGCCTGAACGAGCACCAAGAGCCAAGGAAAAAATGTACGCAAAAAGGAAAAAAAAATTAAAATAAAATAGAATAGCAAACATTTTTCAAAAGGAATATTACAGCACCAATAACAAAAACTCGCACAGAGTGGCCCCCAGAGCAACGTCCAGTCCAAAGAGCGTTGCCAGAGCTGAGCAGCAGTGATATTTCCTCCCATTCTCCATTCTCCATTCTCCATTCCCCATTTCCCATTTGCCAATTTCCCAATTTCTCACTCCCCAAGTGGTAATAAAAGCAACAACATAAAACGCAATCACAATCATCGACAATAATCCGGCAGCGGCAAAAAATGCTTATTATAAAATTTCACAGTTTTTCAATGAGCGGCAAAAAGCAAAGCAAATCAACAACAAAAGCAGAAGAAGAAAAGAGAAACAAAAAAAAAGGAAAATAGGCAAAATGAAAAAATAAAAAAGAAATACAAAAATAAAAAGCAGCAATGGCTTTTCAAAATCATAATGGCAGCTAGTAACAAGAGTTTTGTGTACAAATAAGTGGAAAAAAATTGCCAGGCAGCGTCATGCCGATCGGCATCCGACATCTACATCCACAGTCACAGCCACATCCACGACTCCGACTCCGACCACTACCACGACCACGACTATGTCCATGTCCATGTCTCGGCGTCAACGAGAGCAGGCAAATACCACGTCAGCAGCTCCAATGGCATCTACAGTACCATACTTCACCTCTCCCATTCCCCTGCTCAGTTCGCCGTGCACGTCACGCGCAACCACTTAAAAAACCTTGAGCCACCCACCCAGCTCCATTTCCATGCCGTTTCCCTTTCCTCCATTCATCTCCCGCTTTTCGTCTCCCGTCCACTAACCCCGTCTCCGTTCATCGCTGCATTTTCCCTTAACAGGCCGTTAGTCGTTATTATTTTGGTCCATTGACGCTGCGGGCCATGGCAGCTCTATGTACACTTGAATATATATGTACCTCGGCCATGTACACCACCTTCCTCCCTCTCCCTCTCTCTCTCTGCTCTCCTCCCGCTCTCCGCTCACTATGCTGAGCTTAATGCGGCATTCAGGCCAACGGCAGTGCACGGGGCACATTATGTACCACCACCATCATCATCATCATGAACAGCATCAACAGCATCAACAGCATCCGCAGCATAGGCACCACCAACACCACCAACACCACCACTAGCAACAGTCCATCAACATCAGCAGCATCACCCACCTCCCGGTTGGGCTGCTTTGCCACCCCCATTGACGTTGATGTCCCGTATTGGAATCGTGTTCGTCTCGCCTCGTTCGTCCTCGTTCTCGTCCACCTCGTCCATCTCGTCCATGTCGTCCTGGTCGCGCACTCTCGGCAACAGCACCACCAGGAGGGCAATTTTTATAATTTTAGTCTCGTTTGCTTTGAATTTATTTTATTTTTTCTGTTTTCTGCTTTCTGTTTTCTTTTTCAACATTTTTTTTTCCTTTTTTTCTTTTTTTTTGTTGCCTCTCTCTGCCCGCTCGACTGACTGACTTGACTCCTCCTTTCCGGCATGGCAAAAATGTTCCCCCGTTGCGGGCGTTGTTGATTTTGTGTGCCTGCTGCTTCTTCCTGGCATTTCTTGTTGTCAGCTCTGAGTTGCTTTAGCAGTTGTTGTGTACACACTCTCTCGCACACACACACACACACACACACACACACACACACTCAGATTTAGTTATGGTTTTGTATTGGTTTCATTTGACGCTTTTTTTGACGTTACAAAATGGCGTTAGCTCGTATTGATTTTTGATTTGTTAGCACGTTTACTTCTTAACAGCTTTGTGGCCTGCTTAGGCCAAGAGTGGGCTAATACTGAGTACGTAACTGTACCAAGTATTGAACAGCCAAGAACGAAATACTATAAAACTTAAATTTAATTAACATTCTCTTTATTTTTTACTGAGAATTCCTAATATAAATATTCTACTTTAACCTCCTTTCCACAGTAAGATCATTTAATTACTGTTTAGAATTTTATGTAGTAACTCAGCGTGCGATGTAAGTAGTTTAAGTAACCTAGTTTCATTTATATATATCAAATATTTTAATTAATTTTCTTCCCGTTTCTTTATTCATTATTTGCAGTAGCCCCCTCTCGGCTGAGTAATCGGAGAGCTGCTCAAGCAATCCATTATTTATAACTTTACCTTCTCAAAGGTCTTAGTAACTTTACTCCGTAACCTTTTAGTTGTCCCTCATCAGCTTCAGCTCCTTCCACATCTTACTTACTTATTGTCTCAGCTGAGCAGGCAAACATTTTGTATTGAATTGCTTTAGGACACTGGAAACGGCTACAAAGTGTACGCAAATACGCAAAATCTTTTTATTTTGCTCGTCAGCTTTTAATTTTATGCTTTCCCTGATGTCCCACAAGCAGCAGAAGGACCAAGTCCGTGCTCTTCTTACTTTATGCTGCTTTTTTCGTGATTCGAACTGGTCACTGGGATGGGATGGGCAGCTGGGAGTTGGCCAGGAATGGCTGCCATTTAGACGACACTGGCAACGGCAGCGGCAACGGCAACGTCAACAGCACACAAACACAACAACGAGCCCAACTCAAAAGACGTCCACGCTTCTCGACCGCCTGCTTTCCCTTGGCAACGCTAATGAGATCCAAACGCTGAGCGTGGAGGCAACTTTCCATTACGTAGAGTTTCGTATTTTTTACAGGTTTTTTTTTGCGTTGTCGTTGATGTTGTTTCGTTCTTATGCCATCCTCCATTGCGCGTCCGTGATCTGGCAAATGTCCTTTTGGCTTGTTAAGAAAATGTCGCTCTCTAATGCCCGGCAAGTTGTGCTCGGCAAAAGTGACAGAAGGTCCTGTCCGAGGGGGAGGGAGAGGGCAGAAGCACAGGGCTGACTAGTCGCCTTGTTGGGAGGGGTGCTGCCGCTGCCGCTGCCACTGCCGCTGCCGTCGCGCTCTTAAATTAGAAAAATGTAAATTTATTTTAATTAAGATAAATAAGTAACAAAATGTTTTATGGAAATTACGTTAACAACGTGGGGACAAGTGGCGCTAATGGTCTGTGGAGTGGCTGGGGAGCGAATGCTTTCGTTTTGGCTATTACTTTCAAGAGGCGACACACTCCAGAGCGTGGCAAAGACCGCAGGACGACGCAGGACATGGCAATGGCAATGGCAATGGCCAACAGCCAACAGCCAACAGCCAACTACCAACTTCCAACTGCTTTACCATGCAAATAAACATAATCAGAAGCCATGCAGTACCAGCGAGTGGGAAGCGAGTGGGAGCGAGTGAGGGGGGCAGCAGGCGCCAACTGCAACAACAACTACAGCAACTGTAATAGGTACCTTTCAGTATCCCCCACATCCTAGCATCCTGGTATCCTTGCGCCGCCATGTTAACAACAAATGAAATTATTTTTTCCATTTGCACATATTCTGGCATATTTTGTTGTTGTTCGCATTTTTTGTATGGCTTTGTTGAAAAGTTTTGCCATTGCAGCGATCGATGGGAGATTTTTTATCATTTGTATGTTGTTTGTATGTTTCACATTTTATATACATATTTCATTTATTGTGTGCGCATACTTTCGCAGCGACTGTTATCGACACTCGTTGAGGCGCTTTGATGGATGCTGTTGAAACTTTTAATTGAGCCCAAGCCGAACCTTTCGCAATTAATATATTTGCACTTGTATTTACTACACAATATATATATATCCAACAAATACAAAATAAATGCATTCATTCAGTCATTCATTCATTTATTCATTCAGTTTTTCTCCTCCTGCCTCAGCACAGCTTTTTGTGTATGCAAGACTTTTATTTATTTTAATTAAGTCGCTTAATTTGCCTATTTTTTGTGCATTATTATTATTGTTTTAATTGTCTGCTCGGGCGTTACATTAAATGGCCCAACTGAAATTTATGGTCCACAATTCAGGCTGTGGCAATGTTTTCAATATTAACAATAACAATATAAATCGCACATCATGTTAATTAATTTAATATTGGACAGCAACAAGAGGCATTCAGTAAAGATGAATTAAATTGATATATTTAATAGCTTTTGAGATCTCTGAAGATGTAATTGTAACTTCTCTCTTCGTAGAATCTATCGAATGAGTTATAGTCTCTATCTCTCCATTTCCTCATAATATATTCACATCTATATTGTTTAATTTCTGATGACAACGTGGACTTGTTTTGTGCTTATTTTCGAGCCACTTGGGCAGTGCACTCTGCAGGCTTAATGGTTTAAATATTTACTCGTAATTAAAATTCAGCTTCATGCACATCACATCAAGTGCATAATCACAGCGTCGACGTCGTGCTGGCCAGGCACAGGCTCAGGCAGCAGCTCAGTCTCCAGCTCACTCTCCAGGCTCAGGCTCAGGCTGAGGCTGTCAGCATTCTGGCAAGGCCATTGAGACGATTTTTGAGTGAGATGACGACCCGTGCGGTTGTCACCAGCCTGCACACTGGGAGCTGGCAACAAGGAGCCAGAAGTCAGCCCCATGGGCAACGGACAGGGGGACAGGGACTGAAGATTATGTCGCCCCCTCAAAGTAAATGAAACTTATGCACAAATTACACAAGTCAGTTGACTAGCTGCTCTCTCCTTCCCTTCTCTCCTCCTCGCTTGTGCCGCACTCCACTGGGTGGGTCTGCCCCACTCTAGACAACTCTGCTCATAATTAAAACTGGCGCTGAATGAAATCGCATAAAATGAATTAAACATTTTAGGGCTATTTAGGGGGGCGCAACTTCTGCGAGGTGTAGAGCTATGTGTGTGTGTGTGTGTGTGTGTGCCGTAGTTGCTCTCAGGACAATTGCAGCGTTAAATGAAATATTAATGGCGTTGATGCTATTCAAGGCATGGAGCTGATTCTCTCTCTAAGAATGTAATCCAAACGCAGCTTCGCCTCCCGTTTTGTGGGTGGGAAGCTCGAGCTGGGATGCTTTTTTAATGATTTTTTGTTCCCATTATTGTTGCTGTTGTTCTTGTTGTTGTTGTGCACACACACTCCAAAACAGTTTTCAAGTGCATCATTATTTGTTGCGAAATGTGCGGGGCGGGAGGCGTGGCAAAGGTGGCAGCCTCGTGCAAATTCAATGCGCTGCATTTTTAATCCTGACGCAAGATTTTTTCTGCATTTTATTTTTTTTTCTCCTTTTTTGCTTTGTTTTGTTTTTGTTTTCAATGCCGCAACTGAAGTGCATGCCACGCCCACTGCACTTCATATGCAAACATTTATGATGACGACGATGGCTGCTGCGTTTTGCTGTGGGCACAAAGGTAGTCCGACTGCTTTTGTTATGCCTCCTCTGCTCCTGCTCCTCCCCCTCCCCTCTGACGCACAGTGTGGCATGTGTGGGCCGCTTGTCGAGTGCAGTCCTGGTTGCATAATGGGATGTCTGATGAAGCTCTTAGTCGGCATAATTACTTTTTTTCTCATTTTTCTGCTGCTGCTGTTGCTGTTGAGAAGCAACTGATACGCGTCGTCTCTTTCCCTTTCCCTCTCTCTCTCTCTCTCTCTCTCTCTCTATCTCCGCTTTAACACATGAAATGAAATTATTAATTATGTGTATGAACTACTGCAGTCCGTAAGCTTCTGGCCAACACTAATGAGGTAAACAGTTAGCTTGGCATTGGCCAGAATGAAGCTACAACGGGAGCAGCAGGAGCAGCAGGAGGTGGCTGCCTTTGATCGCAACCACTTGAATGCCAATTAAAAGCGTGTAAATAATTTTCAACAATTGCCAAACATACAAAGGCCATGCATAAATTATATTTTATTACATTAGGCTGCAGCTAAACCTGTGGCAGGACCAAGAACGCGAGTTATGGCTACTGCATTAGCATAAGGATTTCGAGTGCGGCATAGTTTGACACGGGTTAAGTGAAGGCACCACCAAAGTGAAGGAACTGAGGCATCGAGGCACCGAGGAACTGAGGAGCTAAGGAACCTCAGTAAGCGACAATCATAAACATAAATCGTGGGAAAGACTCTGCCACAGCGAATATTCAAATTAGACGAATGTCACTTCACAGGACACAGGCCAAACAGTAGGATAATGCGGCATTAGAGACTGGCGCTACAGTTTTGTCAACGTACACAGAATAACTGAATAACTAACTGAATGAATGAATAAGTGAATGAATGAGTGTATGAGTATGCGAATGAAAGGGTGATTGTTCCTCTTCTCACAATGTGCACCCAAAGTGGCGATCGTTTTGGTTTTTGTTTTGTTTTTTTATATTTCTATTCTGAGCAGATGATGATGATCCTGATGCTGTGCGTCTTTTCAAGCTGTCCCGCAACCCTTTTCCTCGCTCCTTTTTACATATTTTCCGACCCATTTTTAATTGAAAGTTTTACCTGAAAATCGTTGAAACTCGGTTGTCATTTGGGTGCTTGGCGCGCAGCTGCGTCCCGTTTGGTTCAGCAACTAATATTTGAGTCCCGGATTAATCTACAATTCTCTATTTATTGAAATGTGCCAAATATTTTCATAAAAAAATACCACAATATTTCTAATGGGAAACCGGTTAAACCGGTCCGTTACAATTTACCCTTATGCTAATTTAATAACCTGATCAGCCCAGTGCTCAGAGACCTTGAGATATTCTTGACGCCTTGTAATGCCTGAAGAAGCTGTGCCTCTGTGGCATCTTGTCAAGCTGTGTGAACTGATTGCAGAGTTCAGAGTTCAGCTGCTCAGATAAGCAAACAATTAATATCAACAGTGGGAAAGCAGTTGAAGCATCTGAAGCTATGCACCAAGTTCAGAAGTGTCTTCAAAAGGTTTTTGATAGCATTGCATAAACAAAATATACTTTGCATATCATTTCGAGTTGTCTAAATTGACTTTTTTCCACTAAGTATTCACTTTTTTAGTTCACATTTTCCACTTCACAAACTTTTTCAATCTTTCCAATGTATCGTGCCCAAAACTTGGACAACGGCTGCAACTGCCAGATGATGGCAGATGAGAATTTCATTTTGCCGCCCCATTTTGAGCAAACAGGAACTTAATTTACGTTGAAATCCATTTGACTTTATCTGACATTCCAATCAAGCCGTCTAAAAATTTGTAACAACATACAAAAAAATTATAATAGAACGCAAAAAAAAAAATGACCAAAAAAATGGAAAATAAAAAAAGTTGCTCGCAGTCACGTCGTACAACTTTTGCTACAAATTTTTGTACAAAAGCATTTTTTTGGTGTTTTTTCCTTTTGGTGATGATGAGAATGAGAATGATGATGATGATGATGATAGTGGGGTGGCGCTGCCCTAATGGGCACCGTCCCACCCCTCGCTGATTCCACGTACAAAAATAATTCAATTGTTCGTGCGAGTGAGAGAAGAACTCGGAAAATTAAAATAGTGTGGCAAAAGAAACAAAGAAACTCCCAAAAAAAATGAACAGAAAAGCTGGAAAAAATGTGCCCTGGCATGGCAACAATATGTGATACGTACTTACGGTCACCGTATACGGTTCGGGTTCGGTTTCGGTTTCGGGTTCGGGTTTGGGCTTGGGTTTGAGTCGGATCGTTCGTCTGGTCGTCGCTTTTGCTTTTCGAGGACCAGCTCCGTCGATGTTATTGCTTCTGCTCCTGCTTCTGCTTCTTCTTTCCTGCACGCACATAATTTCCGGTGCGTTTTTATATATATATTTTTTTTATTTTCATATATATTTTTTTCTGCGTGCCGGCAATCACATGCTGACATATTCTTGCTCAACAACAAAAAGGACTTTTTCCATATCGAAAAAAACTGTAATTTTATAGCCAAACTGTAACTGTTTTAACAGGGATGCAAAGCAAAAAAACCCAAAAAAAAAAGAGAAATACAAAAAAGTAAAAAATATTTAAATGAAATTAAAAAAGCGCACAGTTTACGCTCTATAAATTTTAATGCAAATGGATTTGGGTATTCTTGTTATTGTTATTGTTATTGTTGTTGTTGCTGTTGTTGTTGTTGCTGTTGCTGCTGCGTTTCGTTTCGCACACGCTTGTTAGCTTAAAAGCGCATTGTTACTGACAAGCTGTCGGATGCGTTTTATGTTATAAATTCAGACTTGTTTTCGAGAAGAACTCGAAAAAACGAGCATAATGCAAAAACACAAAACTGAAGTAAAGTAAAATAATAGAATAATAGAAAAAAAGTTATGAGATACTGCGCATTAAATGCAAATGTGAGTGCGTAAATAGCTTGTTGTTTGTCTCTGGGATTTGGCTTAATGTGCATACCACGAGCAGTGCTTTATGGCCGAGATAATGACTGTAGTTGGTAATACTTAGAGCAGCATGTTAGCAAGCGGCTGTCTAATGATTTATGGCAGCGTCACATGGTTATTCCAAAGAATATTAAATGTAAAGTGTTTGCTTTATGGCCAGTTCCAAAAAAGTTTCAGTTGCATCTCAATAAATGCAAATGACGACAGTAGAAGTTATTGTTTTGCTGCGTAAAAGCAACAGAGAACTCTAGCCGTACTTTAATGTATCTTCAACTGATGTTTTAAAGTTCCATGCAAACATTTCTTGGGAATAAGTGGAAAGCATTTATGCATTTATATACTATCGAATTGTATATGCTGCTTGATTAATTGTCCAGCGATTTCCACGCCTTGCTCACAGTTTCCAGCTCAATGGTTTTCATTATCAACAACTTAATTGAATGGGCAACTTCATCAACTATACAACAACAGAGTGTTACATGCACTCGTATCTCGTATCTCGTATCTCGTAGCTCGTAACTCGTAACTTTTCCACTAACTTAAAACCACATTAATCTTAGCAGCTCATCGCTGTCTACGTGAGCACATCAATCAACAGCCAATTTGCTCAACCCAAAGCAGCAACAGGCAGCCCACAACATGGCGGTATCTTTCCTCTCCCTCTCTCTCTCTCTGTCTCTCGCTCTCATTCTCTCTCTCTCTTCCTCTCACTGTCTGTGTGCCCTTTCTGTTCAGATTGTTTTTTGCAAATTTATTGACATACAAATGGGATTTTGACGGCGCTAACAAGTCAATAAAGCAAAGTCAGAGACCTCTCAGTCGACGACACAAACTGACAGCTAAAATTGTCAGTTTCAAGTGCTTGGGCAAATTTTACAATAAATAAAAGTCGAAAGTGTATGCCAGAATTAAGCCTATTAACCTTTTTTCCACATACAATATGCAATAACAAAAAAAAAGTGTATATAACAAAAAAGGAAGAAAGAAAAAAGTGTGACGGGTCGTTCGGTTAGGGGTTGTGCCCGGTTCTCCCCTGACGACGCACCCCTCGACGCACATTTTCACACCAAGCGATCAATGCTCACTTTGCTGATTGTTGTTGTAGTTGCTGTAGTTGCTGTAGTTGTTGTTCCTCTTGTTGTTTGCTGGCTGTGTGTATAAGTGTCGATGTGCGATCGATTGTGCGGTCTGCATTGATTTCATTATTGATTATGCCCCGTTTACCATTTGCCTTTGAGACTATCCTTAATTGTTGTGATAGGAAGAGGCAAAGCCCTTGGGCAACCTCCCCTCTGCTTCCCTACCCGCTCAGAAGAGAAGTCGCACTAATTTGCTGCTCATAATTGCATTGTCTGAGCTCAGTTTCAGTTCCCCAGCGCATTAAATTATCGTAATACTTTAATTTGCCACCTGAGTACATTGGCGACCCTTTTTGCATTTGCGCATTTTCCCTTTGGCCCGTGACAGACGCTTTCCCAGTGGCAAACGTAAATGAAAATGTCAACTTAAAAGAAGTTCCATTCAGTCAAAAGGTACAGTCATCAAAGCACCGCTGCCACGCCTACTCCCAAAGTCAGCCCTCTTTTGTGGCTACTATTCTGCAGTTTTCTTTTAGGTCTTTTGCCCAGCTCCACTTGACAGTTGTCGGATGCTTACGACTGTGTCTTAAATTATAACGACACTAACTGAATGACAGTAAAAGATGAAGAGAAACTCAAGTAGTTGCTGCGTGAAGAGAAGGGAGAGAACTGAAGAGTTTCCTGATGTTCTTTAAAGGGAATAAAGCTTTAATGTGCCTCAAGTATTATTACAATTAAACTCATTAATTAATCATGTTTTCCTTGCTTCTTGTTGGCTTGCTTAGCTTTGGCATTCAATGCTCAGTTCTCTCTCTGTGTTTTCAGCTAAGCTGTAGTCTAATATGACTTGGCTGGCATGCGTTTATAAATGGGGTATAATATCTAATACGAAATACCTGCAGCAACTGTACTTTCAAAATGTAATTTCCACATTTACCACAAGCCGCATTTTGCAGTTATGAGTGGCGCTTCTGCTCCCATTTTCCCACTCCATCTCTCTCCCTCTCTCTTTCTCTAACTCTCTATCTGTCTCGCTCTCTTTCTCAGTCCCTTGCATTACATTTCATTCGGAAATGCCACAGCTTTTTCATTCAGCATTCGCAGACCGCTTGCGGGGGCAGCTCGCAAAGGCAAAAATGCCTTCAAATGTTGAATGCCAGGGAGACTCACTAATATTTCTTAATTACGCGCATATTTCGCTTCGGCTTTTGCATTTAGCCACAAAAATATTTTGCAGTTCATAAAATCTGACGCCGGGAAATTGCAGTGCATTTAAAAAACTATTATTTTTCACACAAAGTACAATGTAAGCTCGCCGGGGCTTCCTTATTAAATTTGCAGCTCAGACAAGGACGATGGCGGCGCGTGTAATTCCTTCCAGGGAAATCTTTTCAATTACAATTCGTGCAGATGGTTGCCTTTCCCCTGCCCCTCTCGCACTCGCTGTCTCTGTCTCTGTCTCCGTCTCTGTCTCTGCCCGTGCTTTACTCTCCTTCCTTTGGCTTTCTCTACGGGCTTTGCCCCTTCATTTTGCTGGTTTCTTTATTTTTCAACCCGGCAGACAGCGGCAATTTCTTTTTCTTTTCATTTCGTGGCTTGTCTTGCAGCATGTAGCCTGTAGCCTGTAGCAAGCAGCAAGTAGCATGCAGCGTGTAGCATGTAGCATCTAGCCTGTTGACAAACAGCTGCGCTGGGTCCTGGCTGCTTTTGGCCTCCTTTGGGCTCCCTCGAGTGCCGCTGCGACATTACAAGTGTCTACTCGAGGCCCGCGAATGCAAACCTAAGGTAAGACATCTTTGGGACCTTTGCAGTTAATTAGTGTATGTGGTGCACAGTTCTAATTGCATGTGACAGCTGCCAGGGGAGCAGGTGAATGCAGCAAATGAACTGACTGAACTGTGCATTGGTATCTGCAGATAGTCTCGAGTATTTATGACTTCATAAACTATACGCAAATTGTCCACTCATAATTCTTTGGGACACTTGGCGGCTACAAAGTATGTGCCATTCCCATTGCTGGTGGTCTCGGCGCCTCGCTCATAAGTTAGTTCCCAAAGCCCATTACGAATTGGAAAACCATTTAAGCTCTAATGAAGATCAGCCCATTGCTTGTAGCGCCGGCGCATGTAAATTATTTTACGAGTAACCCAACGGAGCCAAACCTGTGCTCCAAGTGCCCCAACGTGGGCTGCCTTGGGTCGGTCAACGGCGTCCATCGAGTGCGCTGCCTGTAGAGGAAGATCTGTGAACAGATTCAGTTGCCTTGCCTCTCAAGTGTAGCGAACTAACGTGCCACAACTTTGTATCAATAAAAATTAGTTTATGGCTGACAATGATTGAGCAGATTTCATAATGGAAACTCACTGCGAAGTTGGCCAGGCTTGCAGCGTCGTTGCTTTTTGGACACCTACCAAGAGTAAATCCAGTTGCTGCCCCTTTGCTGTTTAGTTAACCCCCTCTCTCTCTCTCTCTCTGTCTGTCTGTCTGTCTCTCTGCATTTGTCATTCCGTGCCGAGGCTACGCCTACAAATTCAAGTTCAATCGCTTATCGATGCTGGGTAAACGCCCCCCACCTTTTGTCAGTGCCCGCTGGCCACATGATTTGCTCACTAATTACATTTAACATTCTAAAAATCACAATTCTATGGTTGTGTTAAGGGGTTTTAGCGACGACAGAGCTGACAAATTTTTGTTTTGCCATAATGAAAAATTGCCGTTTTTATTTACAACTGAAATGGTACAATTCTGACATAATCCGCTTAAATGTATGCAGCTTTTGTCATAAATTCCAGTGCATTGTTCCATGTCACTAAATCATATCAACAGCAATTTATGCAAACCCACACAGTGAATCGACTCCAACTCACAATCAGACTGCACGTCCAGTTTTGGCTTCAGTTTCAGTCTCAGCTTCAGCTACAGATTCAGTTTGAGTTTCAGTTCCAGTTCCAGTTTGCAGTTCGCCCAATTAAAATGCAAGAATTGTTAATGCGCGACATTAAAATTCATTATTATTACATACGTTTATTACTATTACGGGTATTTCGCATGCCAATCGTTATTGTTGTTCTTGTTGTTGCTGCTTTTGTTGCAGTTGTTAATCTTGTGGTTGTTCCATGCAAATGCTTAAGCCAAACGCTTTAAGCAGCTATATATCAGACGCCGCTGCTGCAAGTGTAAGAAGCAGTGGTGTGCCTTTCAAAGGGGTTGTGTTGACACTTAAAACAGTTTACCAATATTGTCATATCATTTTCCGATAACTTCAAACTTCCATAAGTTGATAAGAACTCAATTGACTTTCTTACAAAATGATCATTTAATCATATCTTCGATTTTTAATTGATTTTACATTTAAATTCAGTTCATTTAAGGCAATTAACTATTTTCGATTATTTTCGATTTCATCAATAACTTCAGACTCCCATAAATTTATCAAAGCTCAATTGCTTTCGTTACAAAATGTTCTGTTAATTATGGTTTGTCTTCTAAATTGATTCTTCATTTAAATTTAGTTCATTTAGGGCAACTACCTCATTTCGTTTAATTTCGATTTCATCAATAACTTCATAACTCCCATAACTGTATCACAACTTATCCGATTTCCACACGAAATGTTAATTGACGATTCATCTAAACTTAAAAGAAAATATTCAAAATTTACCCTTTGAGATCAAATTGCAATAAAAGAGGAAACTAGAAATTGCGGCTTGTAATTAATTTAAATAGATAAACCGAATGGAATAATATTTGAAAAAAGAAAACATTTGAAATTCATTATATAAATTGTTTTAATTATGTGTGACTGAAACAAATAGTATAAAAATCATTTGAAACAAATTGAGAATGCGTAACTTTTGTTGTGTTTGCTGGTTTATTAAACAAACAAATGAGGCAAGAGAAAGCAAACAGTTATTGGCTTTTATGCTTGGCAAATTCATGTAGCAATTATTTACAACTAAATACAATTTACATAGAAATTGCAGCTTTGATTTAGTGGATTATTGGATCCACTTAAAGAGACCCCCTTGCAGTGGATCGGGGTACGCCTATGGCCAATCAGCACCTGAGGCAAAGCAAGCCAAGCAACTCACACTCACACTCACACTCAGACTCACACGCTGCTGCCTGAACTCCTACCGTCTGTCAAACGCGTCAAAGACCGGCACCAGTCCCATTGTAATTATTGACAATAATTTCTGTTATTTCTTGTGCGAGCCGAGTTGGAGTTGGCCAAGTTCTATGTGCGCCTGTAGCCGTTCTACCTTCATTTGGTGTCATTAAAATTGAAAAATGCTCCAACATATTTTGCCCGTATGTTTGCTCATGCCCACAAAACGGCCAACTCGTTATAATTTATGGCAACAGCTCGGGCAGCAGCTTTTGTGTCTCTCATTTTTTCCCCCCTGCAATTGCCGATGTTAATGTTATGCTTATTCTCATTGTTATTGCTTTGGCTATTACTGTTGCTAATGCTAATGCTGCTTTTGCTTATCGGCTAACCAAACGCGCCAGCCTGTGAAAACCCAAAAAACCCATCGGAAAAATAGCCTAAACGCAGCAGCCCATCACCTATCGAGGTTCGCAGTGCGTGATGCGTGGTTCGATCAACCCTGCGGCTGACCCTTGGCCCAGGCTCAAGCTCAAGCTGAGGCTGAAGCTGAAGCAGAGATAGCCCAGACTAGATAACGACAGCTGCAAACCAGTTGTGTGACCGGGCACTCAAACACACGTCCAGGATCACAGGACCTAAGCTCACAGTTGGCTGCACAACAAAAGCCTTAACCCTTTACCCAAAATGTAGAGAGAGAGAGAGAGGGAGAGAGGGAGAGAGAGAGAGGGAGAGGGAGAAAGAGAGAGAAGAGCTGCCGCTGCCAAAATTTCATTTTAAAACATTTTTAATATGCACGCATGAGGTACATGTTGAGTTCTTGTTTGATTTGCAGTTCATTTCGGGCTGCTCGTGGTCCTGGTCAGAGCTGAGGTCGGCTAGACAGCTGCCCGGATGACTGGCTGGCTACTCAGCCACTACCCTCCCCTGCTCAGCAATGCCCAGCAAAAGCGCTGTCCTTCGACCCGTCCAATAATTACACGCGGCATTTGCTTTAGCTTTGTTTTCAGTTTCGCTTTATTTTTTATGTTGTGTAGTTATTCCTGTAGATTGCCAGCATCCTGGCTTCGCGGCGTCCTTGCACTCTGGCATTCGGGCATTCTGACATCCCGTAAAAGGACGAACGCGCGCTTAAATAAGCAATTACCGTGTAGCAGCATCCTGTCAAAGTTCTGCCCAAAGTCCATGCAAATCCTGCAGGGGTCTGAGCCGAGCCGAGCACAATGCAAAGGGGTTAACAACAACAGCAACAACAACAACAACAACAACAATAGCAAAGAAATATAAAATAAAATACAATACACACAACGTGTTTCAGACGCAGCCAGTTGTTGTTGTGCTGTCAGCTTTGATTTAAATCTTTTAGCCATGATATGTGACCACCAGACGGAGAGCTCTTCCTTCCTCTCTCTCTCTCTCTCCTCTCTCTCTCTCTCTCTCTCTCACTCTCTCTTTCTGCTGTTCTCTGTAGGAAAATCAATAACAATCCCCAAGGCGCCGCTTAAAGCGCCAAGTTCAAGTTCAACACTTGATAATTAATTACGCGTCAGCTCTGAAAACCCAGTCTAACCCCTTGACCCCTCGCGACCCCCGCGCACCGCTGCCAAAGTGCGTGCCGCATCGTGGCGTCTCATTAACGAGCCGGCAAAAGGGTCGCCGGTCGGGTCATTGTGCTTTTAATTAGAAAAACGGACCAAAGGACGCTCTGAGAATATAATAAAAAATGAAAATAAAATAAAACTCATTAAGATTTTCGCTCGTTCCGGTTTTTTTTCTTTTTCTTTTGCACATATATATTTATACTCTTTGGCTCGTTACGCTGCTGACCCAGTTACTGGCCAACTGGTAATTAAGTAATTAAGCTAAAAACACTTTCACCCTTTTGCCATTAGCCTAACTGACCCAAAGACAGAGCCGTGAAACCCTGACCCAGGGCAAGCAGTTCTCGCGATTCCCATTTAATCACAGGTGACGCACACAGAGTCACTGTCTGCCTGTCTGTCTGTGGGTGTGTGAGTGTGTGTGTGTGTGTGTGTGTGTATGAGTGTGTGTGTGTGTGCATGGTTGTCTGCACTTCCGGTCATTCTTTAAACTGATTGCATTGCCATGGCAATATCTGCACATGACCTTCTTCTTTTTGTTGTTGTTGCTGTTGTTGTTGTTGTTGCTGCTCCTGTTGCTGTTGTTGTTGTTACTGTTGTTGTTGCCACAGCTGCGCTGAACTTGGGCCAACAGTTGGTTGGCCAAATGCAGTTGCAATTGCCAACAACCCCAACAAGCTTGGCGTTGCCCTTCACATTGACACAATTATGTTGTTGTTGTTGTTGTTATTGTTGTTGCTGCCACACATGCCACATGCATAAATTGCCACAGAGAATCCACTTTTTATAGGCACAAAATCAGCAGGTAAACTTGATATCAGTTGGAAATAACGTTTAATCAATATGAGCTTCCCAGATTGTTTTCTTTTTTGCATTGAATTTATAAATAATGTTTTTATTCAGTAATTAAACTGTATTAATAGTTTCTTTTCAATTTATGCAAATTGTAAACAATTAAAATATCTGTTTGCTTATTTTCTTTATAACATTTATATATTTTTAATTTATTTTATATTCATCTTCCTCTTAACTGTTTATAGCATTTAAGCTTCTTTGTTTCGAATTACAAGTTGCAAGATTCTATAAATGCCTGAGAGATCGTTTCTATTAATAATCTTACTAATTAAAAGTATATTAAAGTAACTTCTCATTATGAAACTTTATTAATGTTACAAATGAATGTTAATGATGAATGTTACAAATAACATTTCTAGTGTTAGATGAGCTCCAAAACTAACTTGCTTCTATTAATAAAATCAAGAATATGAATGCAGCAAAAGTAACATATTCAATTGTGTTTCAGTACAGTATTACCCCGTTTTATGCCACTCACATCAATCTGTCTATCAGTTGTCTGTCAGCCTCATTTGACCGCGAACTGGACATTCCAATGGACACGCGCCAACAAGGGACAGGGAGCAACCTCACTCAGTCTGTGGCTGTGGCTGTGTCTCTGTCTGGGACAGGTTCGTATCTTGCCAGGAATCATCGTGGAGCAGCAGATGTTTCTGCTGTCTGTGTCTGCTTCTTCCCCCCGCTGGATACACAATAAAAATGCAAAAAGTCAACCCCGAGAGCCATCGATCAGTTGCGAGGATTGTGTGGACATTAGAAGCTTCCGACTGGGAGGATCTTTGAAACTTGATTTATGGCATTTGCTTGGCCATTGAAGGCAACACACACACACACACACACACACACACACACACTCGCACATACACATAAATTAGCTTGAGCTGACAATAAATAAGAAAAAGATAAAAAGCAGCACGAGCAGCAAATTTGTATTTAGTTTTCAATGTTTTAAAGGCGCAACGAATGCGGCTAATGAGCAGCAGCTCCAGCTAATAGTTGTCCTGCTCATGCCACCACTGGGGGCAGTTACACAATCGGCTGACTGTAGTCAGAGGCGGAGGCAGACGCGCAGGCAGAGCGGAGGCGGAGGCTCAACCCGCATGGGCATGCAACCTGCCCCTAAAGCTAAAGCTGCATTATGTTTGCCGGCTGCCTGATTTTTCGAGATTTTGATGCACTGAAGCGACAGCTGCTGTGGCAGTGGCAGTGGCAGTGGCAGTGGCTGAAAGAGTTGAGGTCGAGGTCGTGTGTGGGTGGCTGGTTGGCTGGTTGGCTGGGTGTCTGCTTGGTTTGGGGCACGTTGAATTGCAGCTTTTGTGTTGGTTGCCAACCGCAAAAATGCTCTCTGACTCGCAGGTTTGTTGTAGTTTCCGCTGTTGCCATGCCGAAAGCAATGGCAACTAATTGAATGTGCTAAACTCACACACACACACCCTCACACACACACACACGCGGAGCCACACACCCGCACATCCGCACACACACACACACCCACACATACAGCTGCATTAATATCGCTTTATATGGCGCATTAAGGCGCTCATTTCAACTATTTTTTTCTCGCTTTACTTTGCTTTGCTTTGGGCTCCGTTTGTTGGCATTGCCATTGCCCTGGCGCGCTGAGGGTTCATTTCTGGCCCCCAGCGGGGCAAGGACAGGGACAGGGACAGGGACTGAGAGAGCAGCAATGCCAGCTTGTGGGCGGCGGCCGCTGCAGGGAGCGGAGGCGTGGCATTCTACCCAACGATGAAGATGTTGTTGCTGCTGCTGATGATGATGATGATGATTTCTCCCTCGCGCTTTGCATTTGTATTGGTAATTACGATGTCAAACTATGTGTCTTTGTGTGTATGTGTGTGTGTGTGTGTGTGTGCGTGTTGTGTGTGAGTGACGTCTGCTTGCTGTCCCTGTGCCACGGGGTGGATTTTGCTTGCTATTTTTTTCTACATTTTTTATACCATTTTTTTTTAGCTAACCTCTCTCGCTCTCGCTCTCGCACATACAGTTAGCCGGGGAGGGGGTGAGGCATTACGACTCCTCGTCCGGCAATTTTTTCTCTGTTTGCTTGCGTCGGAAACCGCCATTTTTTATGTGCGCTAACTACGCCAACCTCTCTTGCAGCCCTCTCAATTCGTTCTCTGCCTCTCAATCTCTTCCTCTCTCTCTCTCTCTTTATTTCTTTCTCACTCTTGCACTCACTCTCCTCTCTCCCTCTGCCTTCTCTCACCATCAACCACTCGCACCCTCGCTTAGAATTTGCGCATTAGAAAAAATGTGGGCTGTGAGTGTGTGTAACTGTGAGTGTTTCTATGTGTGTGCGTGTGTGTGCGACTGTGTGTTGAAAAATGGCGGTTTATGTTGATACAAAAAGCAGATAAAATAATATTGTACATCTATTTGCTTGACAGTTTAACAATAAAGCAATAATAAATAATAAAACATTAAATTAATATAATTAGCTTGCAGCATTTGTTCGATATGGCCAGGAGCATAGCAAAATAATTATATTTATTTATCTTTAAACACTATTCCATTAAATAGTTCAGTAAATAAAAACTTAATTAAGGATACATCTAGTTCAAATTTAATTTCAAATGCCGCCATCTATAGTCAGCCAGTACCACGTATTTTTACAGGCGCCATCTATATTTCAACGTTAAAGCCTTCAACTGTCCGCGCTGCTGCGACATCTGTTGGCAGCTAAATTAATCGATATTCGGAAGTAATCGATATTTATCTTTTGAGCATATATATTCAGGGTATTTTTGAATTCTGTGGCAACTGGTCACTCAGGGACTTGCGAGTGTTATACAAATTTGTGTTATTTGGAAAAACAATTCCAAAACCGCGCGCTTTGTCAGCTGTTACAGCCATACTACAGTGTCGTCGCAGCCACGGTTGCCACTTTGTAAAAACGGGACCAAAGTACCATCGAACGAAAAAAGTGACTGTTTTGGTATTAAAGTGCCAAGTGTGGCAACTGTGGTTAGAGCAAATAGTTGAGTGAGTACATAAATATTTGTGGTTACAAATTGTCAGAATTAGAAAAGCGACTAAGGGAATTGGTAAGTTTGATTTATTAATATTTAAAATGTAATCTGAAATTGTATTCTATGAAGCAGCAAGATTTTGCGGCGCGCTTCCGGTAAACCCTGCTTCCGACCAACTGCTCAAACGCACAACAGCAATTCAAGCAACATGAACATGAACAATATCAATAAAGGTGGATACGTGCCTCCCGGCTTCTATCCACCGAATGCTCCGCCAGCCGAGGGCGCACACTACGCGCCTCCGAATGCGCCCTATCCAGCTCCGAATGCGCCCTATCCCCCCGTATCGCATGGTGGACCATCGCCACAGCCTGTTAACTATGTGAGTAATTATTTTTGGGGGCGTTGCTCACTCAAAACTCGAATACATACAGACGCATAAATGTGCATGTCAATACAAACAAAATTCTATCTTTAATCTGACGTCATGCAAAAAGGTCTGCGAGGCTTATTAATTTCGTCAGACAACAATTCCCAATGAGTATAATATCAATTATATTAAATGGATTTCAGCAATTATGAATAAATGCAATTATTATCCAACTTCTGTAGAGGAGATTATTCAGTAGAAAGTCAACTGCAGCAGTAAAAAGCTCGTGTCAAGCAACTTCCTCAAATGTACATTTAATTTTTAATTTTCATCCTCAGACAAAGAAGTTGCTCACATAAAAGTAAAAGTTGTAGGCATCCCAATCCATTGTTTTGCTGTTTCCTCATCTTGATGCCGCATTTACCTCACGCGCAAATTAATCAATCACAATCTTTTCAGGGTTTTGCGCCAGGACAACCTCACGGAGGTTACGCACCAGTTCCTCAAATGCCATACGCTGATGTGTACAACACTGGAGGAGGAGGCGGTGGAGTCCCGTTTGGCGCCGGTGGTGGTCAGCCTTATGGCTATCCCCCTGGCTCACCCGCGGCACCAGGAGCATATGGACCGCAGCCCATTGTAACACAGCCAGGCATGCCGCCGGCTCAGCCACCACGGGGCATGGGACCAGCAGGTGAGATATTTACATAGCCGTCTTCAGCTACAAAAGAGGTCACATACATAGGCAATCATATCAGCGACAAATATTGAAAACAAATACGAGTCCACAATCAGCAGACAGAATTGAATGCAGATACGAAAATATGCAAATGAAACAACAGACAGGCATTCAAAAGCGAACGAGTTCTACGTACAGATCAGATGCGTGTCAATGCTCTGTAATTGTGATAATCAAAAGTCCACTGCCAATAAAGCATAGCACGGCATCCACTGTGGTTGCAGAGATTGCATTGGTTCAAGCGGCAGATTACAAAAGAGTTTTCTATTAGCATCCGAAACAGAACTGTAAATATTTGAGGCGAGATTTTCGTATATTTCACTCAGATGAGCCAAGACACTAATGATGCTATCAGCAAGAAGTTATCGCCTTTCTATTGTTGTTGTTGTGGTTGTTGTTGTGTTTGTTTACACACCAAACGCGTTTACTCTTCCAGCGGAGATCTCGTAGCCCCGTCTCTTATCTTGACGTGGTGCGTTCACTTTAATTGAACCAATAAAATAATACAAAGCGCTATTTAAAACACGTTCGGCTATGTTGATGCTACGATGATTTTCCGGCACGACGTGCTGTCAACTTGTGTGCCCTCATCCAGGCGGACACTTCAGTTGAGCTCGGTGCAGCATCGAGAGCGGTCGCATTAGCAACACATTAGCATTCGAGTTGAAATTGTCAATTGCGATGTCATCGGCTCCAACCGCAGTTGCAGTCCCAGCATGCAGCTCGAATTACATCTCAACATTGGATCTGACTAAGAACGAGTCGGGAGAGCAGAAAGAGGGGACGCCAGCTGGTGCCAGCAGCGGTTCAAAGGTGTTGCGCTTCATTTGGCACACTCTGTACAACAAGTACAGCTATTTCTGTACCAGATCCCAGACCCTGAAACAGTTGGTCTGCCGCGAGGCCAACAAGCCATTGCCCAAGAAGTTCAGGCACACAATGCGATTGAATAAGTCGGCCAAGCGTAAGGGCTACGAGTACTATATGAGTGATGAGGATCGAAGGTAAGCTTTGCTGGCAATCTTTAAAAGAGATTGAAGTGGCACTTCAAGGTTAATTCAATCGCAAATCGCAGCTCAGCATATAGAAGTATATCCATTCAAGACAACTTGATAGACGTGCCAAAGATAGCATCTATCCATTGTGATGAAATTATATATTTGCCTGGTCTTATGATATGTTTATTGGGACTGTCGTAATCATTATCTAAGGCCCTGCCAAGATTAGATATAAAGGCGGCGCTGAGTGCCACAACAAGCACAATAACCGGCTGCGGCGGAGGTCGAGGTCGGTCCATTGTAATGCCCTCAATTAGGCAGATTCCATATGACGCTGAGCAATTGGCACGATGACAACGACATTGACCAATTGACCAATTGACACGCTTTGTGGGCGGCCGCAAACACACGTTGAAACTAATTTTGCGAAAGAACTCTCAATTTACGGGTATTCTTTGTTCTTTTTTGGGTTTTGATTGATATTTGGTTTTGTTTCTCTTTGAAAACAGGCGACTGGATGAGTATACCTTCAGGAATTCCGAATTGTCCGCGCGGATTGGAATACCTTACGAGTATCGACCAGCTTTTAGTTAAGCAAAAGGTAGAACTTCTCGAGGCGTTCACCGGCTTCGAGACCAACAATAAGTTTTCAATCAAAAACGCACTCGGCCAGAAGGTCTATTATGCGGTGGAGGACAACGACTGTTGCACTCGCAACGTTTGCGGTCCGTCACGACCCTTCGATATGAAAGTGTTTGATAATTTCCAGCAAGAGGTCATTCACATGTACCGTCCACTGGCTTGCTCCGCCTGTTGCTTCCCCTGCTGCCTGCAGTCCATGGAAGTAACAGCACCACCTGGCAATGTCATTGGCTCCATCCAACAGGAGTGGTCCATCTGCTCGCCCTCGTTTCGCATAGTCAATCACATTGGCGACACGGTGCTACGCATCGAGGGACCCATTTGCACCTTCTCGCTCTGCGGTGATGTTGAGTTCAATGTAAGTAGTCAAATTTAGGGAACGTATTATATGTTTATCAATCATGTTCTCTGGTTTACAGATTGTCACACTTACCGGCGAAAAGGTGGGAAAGATCTCCAAGCAGTGGTCCGGATTGGCGCGTGAAATCTTCACGGATGCAGACTTCTTTGGCATTACATTTCCACTTGATTTGGATGTTCGCATGAAAGCAGTGCTTCTTGGTGCAACGTTCCTCATTGTAAGCAATCTCAACTATTACTTAATCGCAGTCTCAGTTGTCTATCATAAACTTCATTTGCCTAAACTCATGAGAGATTTGGTGCCGAGGTAAAAGAAATCTCACCCCAGCTCCGGCTTACTGTATCAGTGCTAGATATAAAGCTTTAACCATTTCTTTATTTAATTTCCCATTAATAACCTTGACAATTGTTTTCTTTTAGGATGCAATGTTCTTTGAGAAGTCAGGAAATCGGGAGACCGATCGCCCCGGCATGTTCTAGCCTTTGTGGAGTTGCTGTGAGGCAGGACTGCATTACGTATAGCTAATTTCACCAGTTACACTTTTGTTATTATGCCAGTGAATATTTATATCGAAGCTCTGTTAACTATCGCATACTAGTCTCCCTATGGCCAAAGCTGCTACATTGAACCAATAACCAAATTATTGATTATTGAATATGAATTTAACCAAAATTTTGCTAAAAGCAATTTACAATTTACAACAGTTATGAATGTAAAATTTATTTTTGTTAAACCAGGTTGCACCTTATATATTATTTTTTATTTATAGTTTCTCAGTTACGCATTTTTGTAGTTGGGCTTTCTTTTGATTTATAACAAATGCTACCTTCATGTATTTTTCGTATATTTACAACGAATAATCAAGAATACAAACGATGTACGACGAGTTCACAATGTACTTTAACTATGTATCTCTTTTTTGAGTGTCTTAATATATTCAATATATATGTATATTAAATATTCATTATATGTAAAAATATAAATTGATTACAATATATTTGTACAAATGTCTGATTAATCTGATTGAAGGATGCAAAACTGTAACTACATTTTTATAAGCTTGCAGAATATTTGGATATCGGATATAAATATATTGATGTATTTATCTATTGATTATTCATTGGAAAGGAATATAAATACTTACTGTTAAAGAAAATATATGTATTTAAATATACTTATTGACAGTTGAATTAAACAATCATATTAATGTTTATATCGAATCAATTTGCAATTAGATATTGCTTATTCTAGATTATATTTGTATTACATATAAACTATATTCCTGCCTGGCAATCATCCTCCTTAAAGTACAAGGCTACTGAACGGGAGGGGATACATGTATATTCAAAATAAAGAAATATTTTGCCGAAGTCTAAGATTGTTCTTTTTATTGTGGTTAACATCCTGCAATTACCTTGAGTCGCCTTCGATCGAATGGAAACCTGCTCATCATCGAGCAGCTATCCAGATTCGGAACAAGTTTTTTCGTGCGCTTTAAAATAAATAGCAAGCTACACACTGAGCTGAAAGCTAAGAGGGTTTAGTTGATTTTAAGATGCAGCCGCGACTGGTTTTAGTTCTACTTTTAGCTACGCTTGTCATCTGCGAAGTACAAACAAAAGATGTACAGGAATGTGAGGAGTTTGCAGATCACAGATATGTTTGTCGCGAGATTGAGAGCTTTGAGCAACTGAATCAATATGTAAAAGAGGA
Organism: Drosophila macrospina; assembly: GCA_035042075.1. Lineage (NCBI taxonomy): Eukaryota > Metazoa > Arthropoda > Insecta > Diptera > Drosophilidae > Drosophila > Drosophila macrospina. Next base: position 10,866,848 of record JAWNLW010000591.1, on the reverse strand, counting down.
TTGGCAATCGGTGAAGATTATTAACGAGCACACGGCAATTGTGAATGGAGAGAAACCGCTCTCCAAGCTGTCCAAACTGCGTCACTTGGATCTATCGCAGTCTGGAGGTGTGACGCTGGGCCTTCGAGGTTTCAGAGATTTCATATCGCTGAAACAGCTTAACTTATCACACTGTCAACTGGAAGAACTGCACGTTGAGCACTTTGCTGACAACGCATCTTTGGTCCACTTGGATGCTAGCCACAATGATTTGCAGGTTGTTCAGCGAACGGTAATGAGGCAGCTGCCAAATCTTGTGTATGCCAACTTCTCAAGCAATTCGATAGCCAAGCTTGAGCTAGATGCCTTTAAGGACCTAAGGTCCATGAGGTTCCTGGACCTTGACTCCAACGAACTGGAGAACATAACCATAGGAAGCTGCTCCAGTCTTCGTTATTTGTCCATTAGCAACAATAACTTGAGGGATGTGAGTAGATTTGAGTTGAAAGCACATCTAAGATAAGAGCAGCAATTTCTTAAGGGATTCATTTCTTTTGCAGTTCCCCTGGTGTCATCTGCGAGCATTGCCCCAACTCGAGGAGCTGCATTTGCACAGTAATTGGCTGGAGGTGCTGGACATGGGCATTTTCTATGCGCTGCCCAAGCTGCGGGTGCTCAACGTATCCAATAATAACATCTATGAAATTCAGCGGAGTCTTTTCGTTGGACCCAGTCCAGATGCGTTTCCTCTGCTGCATCTGCTCGACTTTAGCTCCAACAATGTGAAGGTGCTGGAGGATTACGTGTTCAACAGACTGCATCATCTCGTGACACTTAACCTTTGGTTTAACCAGATAGACAAGATCTCCGCCAGCGCCTTTAGGGGTCTGACTCAACTGAAATCTCTGCAGCTGCAAAACAACAACATTCGCGATCTGCCCGATGAAGTCTTCGCCAATTTGACGGCGTTGCAGCTGCTCGACTTGAGCAGGAATAACTTAAGGCAACTGGGTGCGAATGTATTTGGCAGCATAGTGCTGAGGAATCTGTACTATTTGGATTTAAGCAACAATAACATTGAGGAACTACATCCATTGGCCTTCTCTTCGCTGCCCTTCCTACAGCAGCTGCGATTGAAGCGCAACAAGTTGATTTCTCTAGACATTCGCATGTTTGCCCCACTGCGTCGCCTGTGGCTGTTGACGCTGGGCGAGAACCGACTGATGGATATTGAGAAGGATGTGCTGAGCACTCTGGACAAGCTGGCTCAGCTAGAAATCAACAACAATCATCTGACCTTCCTGCCTGCCTTGCAGCTGCAGTTGCTGTTACCTGAATTGCGCCACATCAGCATAGAAGGCAATCCCTGGCAGTGTCTGTGCCTGGATGAGCTAACGCACTGGCTGCATGGCCAGAAAATAAGCTATGTGAGTTCCAGCAGCGCCTACTACAGTGGCCGGAAACCACTCTGTGTAGTCACTCCCATAGAACAATGCGTCAGGGATTTGGAGGCGGTGCGGGCGCACGGCATTATTGAGAGCTATGAGCAGATATAAGGAAGGTGGCTATGGAGCAATAAATCAATAGCACTAAATGCTAGTGGAGTTCCACATTGGTAACTGGGCTGTGTTGGGCTTGGACTGGGCTGGGTGGGTGAAGATTCTGGCGTTCGTAAATCACAGACAAATGAATGACCATCAGGCGCAAAAGTTTTGCCGGCCAAAGTATTTGGCCAACTGTCGTAAAACAATAAAACGGAAAGCAGCCGCACAACAGGGCATGCCAATGTGAGGGAGGAGGGGAGGGGCACAGATTTTCAAATACTTAACACCACTTAAGCGAACAGTTGGACAATGACAACGACAAGGAGACCGATTGTGTGTGCTGCGGTGGTGGGAAAGAGAATGGGAAAGGGGAAAGTGGATAGCGGAAAGTGGATAGGGGATAGGGGAAAGTGGATAGGGGAAAGGGAAAGGAATGCTTCTCATTCACATTGATTGCCAAGCGTAATTTAACGTAAGAATTTTTATTAAAATTTTCGATTTGTTTTGCGTATAAAGTTTGTGCTTACAATGAGCGGGCAACTGGCCATGACTTAATGAATAAATGATTGATTGAATGGATGTCAGTGTGGGTGCTGGTGTGACTGTGTTTGTGTGTGTGTGGGTGTGGGTGTGTATGTTCGCTTCGGTTGCAAAGGAAGCAAAGGAAACTTCCGGCGCAAGCGGAAAGCGTGGAAAATTGAGCAGTGGGAATTGTTAGTGAATTTTCAAGATTGCGCAATTGAATGAGTTGTGTGAGTTGAGAATCTGAATGAGTAATGAATGAATAATGAATTATACAGGTAAATGGCGTTAAAATGCCGAATATTCACCATAAGCCAGTTAATTAATTAATAATAATAGCGAAGGCTGTAAGCAGACGTGCAAGTAGACAAAAATACAATTAACGAGTGAATACATGAATATAGTTATTCGTTGCATAAGTAATGTATTAATGTATTAATGTACAAGCAAATGACTCAGTTTTCTAATTTCTTCATTTGCTTGCGACTGCCTTTCTCATTTCCGCACTTTTCTTGTTCTCATAAAACAAATATGCAGTTGTTCGCACTCGAGAAGTATTCAGCTGGCGGAGTTAAATGAATAACTATGCACAGGTCACAAGCATTCACGCATTCACACACACATTCGCACACATTCACATTGGCAGGCACTTGTCGGTAAATAAGTAGTTCAACTTCAACGTATTCAGGCAAATGCATTCAAAGCCAGCACAAGTATTCCAGGTATTCACACGCACAGGCGACAAAAGCCAACACCAATGCGCGCAGACAAAGAGCTGTGAGCTGGCAGCCAGAATCCTTAGCCAGGACAGGACTCAGTATAGCGACACAGATACAGCGACGCGAATATAGTACAACTACAAATGCGTATGCACTGAATGCGGCAATTATGGAAAGCCGAAGCAGCCAAACGGAGTGGAGCAGACAACTGCTGAGCCATAAATACAAAAGGATATGGATCCTAGCAACCGACTGCAACGTTGCTCAACAGCGACAATAAAAGTTTTTACATGGCTGCAGGCCGTGTGCGAGGTGAACTGAGTCGGAGATTACGCTTAAGTGTGCTCATGCACTATATACATTTATATATATATGTATATATATATGTATATGTGGGTCTCATCAATGTTGTGTGCATAAAATGTTAATTTAATTAAAATTTCGGTTACATTTTTTCAACACCCATCAAAGTTCTCGTCGGTCAAATTATTACCTTGGTCTCCCAAGGTGGCGACACAGCGCTTTCCACAAGTTTGGCATCAATTTTCTTATGAGTTTTGCGGTCGACAGTGATGGTAAGAAACAGGACAAAGTCCTTTCAATTAATTTAGGTACAAACTTTTGTTTGCACAATTTGATAACTCAAAACAGCAGGCGTTCATTTCGTCTTTTCTATCTCTCTCTCTCTCTCTCTATCTATCTCTGTCTCACTCTGTCAGTGTGTGTGGCACACTTGTTGCACACAGTGTGGCAAATATTGAACCCTCATCAAAATGAAATGACGTTCAGTGCTGTCAGAGACATCACAGTCCCATCAATTTGCTGGCCTAAGTTTTGTCATTGTTCAAACATCGAGACTTTAAATATTCATATTGGCTTGGTCCACCTGGCGAATGCGTAATATTGTGAAAATCCTACATTTTCTGCTTTTGATGTGTGTGAAGTGCCATTGTGCTGATGATGATGTCTGTGCATGTTGTGAATTTCGTGAATTATCGAGTGACTCTTGCTCTGGCGAATTTTCATTTCTCATTTTCATTTTCGTTTTCATTTGCAGCAGTTCAGTTAATTGCTTGCAGAGGCTAATTACATTTTTGTGGCTCAAATTGCACCACACACATAAACAGGCACACGCACAATTAGTTAATGGAATTATATTTGGAAAACATTTGATCATTTTAGTGCAATTAGCATGACAATTGTTTATTCAAATGCAACATTTTTATTCGAATAGTTTCCCACAAAATAGAAATCAAAGCGCAAACTAAGCAACATTCTCGCCGGATGTGGTGCAGACTCCACTCGAAATAACAATATTTTGCGGCTTATGTGGTGCTCTGTGGTTGTGTGTGCATTTGTAATTATCCTCAGTTTCCCTCATTGTATTTAAATGTGCTGACATTCCGTAGAGAAAGAGAGAGAGAAGCACAGCTTGTCTCGCTCTCCCTGCTCTCCTCCTCCCCCGCTTCGGACATGGATCTGGCTGAATATGACATATGTTTAAGCATATTATAGTTACGCAACGCCAATTGCAGATCGTTGGTGTCCTTCAGCATGAACTGGAATGAGTTACGCATCAATCGCCATTTGGCATCGAGTCGCTTGACCACATCTCGATAATCCATCTGGTAACAGGCCAATGGAGTTTTAAGTCTAGTTGAATTCGTAAATGTTTCATAGGCTTGCTTTATGAAGGGCGTAAACTCGACCAAGTTGACGCAGCTGATGCTGAGATCATTGAAGCGTTCCAGGCACATTGCAGTCTGATGTTTTCGCTTCTCTGGCCACTTCTGCAACTTCGTCATTCTGGAGTATATATTATCCGTTTGCCTACGGTTCTGTTGCAAGTAGCACTCCAGTTCACTCATGTGCTTCTTCTCGTCCTTGAGTCGATGTGCCAATGCACCCATCTGACCCAACAAATCCGCTGTCTGCAGCTGAACCGCTCGCAATTCGCCATTCTTGGAACCATTCTTCTCGATCGCATCCAGGCTTTTGGCATACTCTGCCGTCATGGGCTGCTTTCGAATTAATAGTTTGCGCAGACTCTTGGCCCGCAGCTTCATCTGCTCCAATTGATCGTAGATCCCATCCAGATCGAGATGGGGCTGCTCCTCCGTAAGCAGCGTCTCCTCTGAGCCAATTTCACTCGAAGTGCTGATGGGAAAACCAGCTGCTCGACACGCCATTCCACCAAGGAATTGTATCTATGCGAAGTATTTGTGTATGAGAATATTGTGTGTGCTACACATAAGTTGAAATTGCCACAATGTCATCGCATGCTGCCTGCTGCCTGCCACCAGCTGCCAGCTGCCAGCTTGTTTAATGAAAATGCCTTGGCTGGCACCATAAAGTATGCAGCATGCAACTGAGGCAGCTGCTCGGGCCACGTTGCCGTTGCCTGCCAAAAATGTTACTGTTCATCGGCTTCTGGCTCTCAACTTGGGCAAAATACCTTTGCTAATGATTTTTAATGGCCAAATTGCATGGGCAGCCCTTAGTTTGAGTTGAGAACCCTTGAAGTGGCTCCTGCCACTGTATGTGTGTGTGTGAGTGTGTGTGAGTGTGTGTGAGTGTGTGCAGCAGCTGCCTAAAATTCAAGAAGCTGCTCTCCTTATTAAAAGGGCATTTGTTGCCAGCCAGATGCAGAAGTAGAAAAAGACATCCAAAAATGAGGCAGAAGCTGTGAGGCAAGTGCCGCAACCACGTGCAAACACAATTCGATGCGAATTTGCGGTCAATAAATTATGCATGCCACCAACGCATGCCACACGCAGCAAGGCGCAAGTGGCCACCTGTAAGGCTGATGGCCTTAAAAAACAAATTAGTGGCGCTTACTCAACAAGATTGAGCGGCATTTGTGGCGTCGTCATCATGCTTCCTCTTTGCATTGTGAATGCCAGAGGCTTACCATGGAAATAAATATGAGCAGGGAGTTCAAATGGTCGAGTTGAGCCCCTTCTGCTCCGTCTGCTGTCTGCCGACACTGTGCAACGCGTGCAACATGAGAGGCAGCAAAGAGAAGCAAGAAATGAAGTCGTAGTTAATTAATGAAAGAGCTTCCGGCCAGCATTTTGTGGCATTCCAGTCTTGCCACAATTGAAGCCTACATCTATTTATAGTCATAGAGATATTAGTATTATGAGTATGAGTATGAGTATGAGTAACTAATGAATATTCATTTGAATGCTGATTGAACAAATCAACAGCTGAATATATTGATGATTATAAGAACGCATATTACTCGTTATTTCTGAGCCAAATGGCAAAGGCGTGGGCGTGGTCATGGGCAGGGTAAAGGAGAAAGGTATGAGGTGTGTGAATGCGAATGCGAATGGAAATGAAAATGTGTCGACTGTTGGCAATTGGCCTTCGCATCTGTTGCAAATGAAATTATGTAAATGTGACAGCGGCAGTTGCCACGCTTTCAATGTATCTGTATCTCTGCGAATGTGTGTGAGTGTGTGTGTGTGTGTGTGTGGTTGACCCACAAATACAATGGCAGTGTGGTTTTGGCGGTTGTCGTTTGCCTAAACATGGCTTAATGTTGATTAGTTGCATTAAACATGCGAAAAACGCAGCCCAAATGCCAAAAACATTTGCCTACTTTTGCGGGCAGTGACTAAAGCAATAAACGAGACTCTCGTGTGTGTGTGTGTGCGAGTGTATGTGTGTGTGTGTGCGACACAAATTGTCGCATCATTTAAACATTTTGCCTGGCAATTGAATACATTTAATTGCAAATAATGCTTATCACGATTACTCGTATCACACAACCAAATGGAAATTGCTGCGGCTGTCCATAAACTTGAAAAGCCAATCGATGTGTTGCAAGTTGCAGTTGGGCTGCAAGTGCAGCACGCAGCATGCAAATTGAAGGGAGAAACCCATTCAAGTGGCCGCAAGCTGTTTACGACACAGGCAACGGCGAGGCAAACTTTAATAGTAAATAACAACAATAACAAGTGCCGCTGGCGCCACAAAAGCCGCAGCTGCGCCACGTTCCAAAGTTGCAACAAAAAAGGGAAGCAAAAGAAAAGAAAAGAAAAAAAGAAAAGAAATAGAAAAGTTGCAAAACACTTTGCTTTGATGACCGACCAAGTGTCGGCAGTAGACTCATTGCCAGCATCTTCGCAGGTTTTATGAACTTGGCCAACAATTACCACATAATGAGAGAGAACGAGAGAGAGAGAGAGAGAGAGAGAGAGAGAGAGAGTGTTATCAATTAACAGTCTGATTATTTTGTTCATTATCTTCAGCAGAGTAAACTTCAAGTTCGAAAAGGGTATACACTAGTTGCATATAATTACAGTTCTCAATTTTCTATTTAAACTCAATGGAGATGTTGCCGTTGTCGTTGTCGCTGTTGTTGTTGTTGTTGTCGTTGTCGTTGTCGAGGGCCAGGCCAAATCATTATTGATTTTGTTATTGGCCTGGTCCACAGAGAGGGCAAGCCTTATCAAAAGGGTGCGCCTCGAGTGTCACTTGGGGCGCTCTTTGACAAAAAGTTTCTTTTTATTATTTATGTGCTCTCCATGCTTTAGGCAATGAGACCCTTAATATATTGTTTATATTTGTATGCTGTGTGCTGCTGCTCCTGCTCCTTCAATCCTTGCTGCTTTTCTTTGCCTCACTTTTAAATTTATGTAGCAGCTGCTTTGGCTGATATACGAAATACGAGCAGAAGTAAACACCAAATAGCAAAATGTCAAATGCATTCGGCTAAGGAGCCCAAATGCTCATAATGTGTTAAGTTTTTGGCATTTCAACTGTTGGTTGTTGGCTGTGCGCTGTTTTCTGTTCTCTGTTGGTTGTTGGCTGTTAGTTGTTGGCTGTTTTGAGTGCCGTTGCTGCTGCCACTTGAGCTGTTGGCAAACAGTCTGCCAAGCAACTTCGGCACTTGAAATGCCTGAAAGTTTACCCAAAAGAGGCCAGCAAACTAATTATTTAGTTTCATTTCGAAGCAAACGCAATGGTAAAGGCAAAGGCAATGGCAGTGGCAATAGCAATAGCAATAGCAATGGCAAAACGGCGAATGGCAAACGTCAGCAAACGCGTAAGCAAAATATCAATAAAAACTCCAATCGAGATCTATTTCAATTAACTTGTATGAAAACTTTTTAATTAACGGGCACTGCAGAGCCAGAAACAGAAGCCAGGCTTCATTTGCCGTCTTGGTTCACTTTGTTGAGCAATTTATTACTGCGTCTAATTGGCCAAGAGACAGGAACAAAAACCAAGAACGTACTCTGAACAAATGTCAAAAAAACAGAAAGAAAATAAAGTCGAGCACTTGATACTCGAATGCAAATGTTGATAAATCAAACTGCGACTGTTTGTCTGTGACAAACGAATAAACGAAGAAGCGAGCAACGACCGAGGAACAACTGTTAGATTGTCCAAATAAATAAATAAATATTAAGCTAACGACGCTAACATGTTTATGCTGACCCCATTCAATGGTCAGTTCAACTATTCATTCCTATTTCGCATTTGTTGCATACTTTGCTGACTGCGACCCTCATCAGAAATGAGCGCAAAACAGTTCCCAGTTCTGTCGTGACACCTTGTGATTTAAAAGGTAGGTCAGAAACTAAAGTCCTGCGACTTGACTCGGTGATTTATTGGAGCTAAGCTGATTTAGTGCTATTAATGCCCATAGTTATAAATAATGAGGGGATGAGTGGTCTGGGTAGGGTAGAGGAGAGCTGGGGACACCCGATATGCTGGCCACAATTACAGTGTCTAGACTCTCAGCGAACTCGAAGAACTGTCAAACTGTTGGCTACTTTTTTATTGTTCATACTTCACGGACAGACTCTCAGTCAACGGCCCGAAGTTTATTATAGAAATGACAAACGCAGCGACATCTTGAATTGAGCTCTCGATGTGTTCTGCTTTATTTCTTCTATCCAGCTGCTTGATAAATTGAGCGTCGCGCTATTAATAAGATAAATGAGCGACAATAAGTGGCAGGCCTTCCTTCCGCTGCACAATGTGGCGTATGCGTAATTACCATTTCATATGCATTAAGCTTCAATCACAGGCCACACAGTGCGTAGCGCTTAAGCAAATATTTGGATAGCTTCGCTGGTATGGATGAAATGGATAAGGGGGATGGCTCCCCTCCCGCCTCGATGGAAGGCTGCTCGGCTGGCAAATGGCACGGCGATGTCATTAAGCGCATTTGTAAAATCATCAACAATATTCGAGAATACCCGCAAAGCGTCCTCATCCTCGCTGATGTTGTCGGGTGGCAAATGGATTTTATTGTAAGCGAGGCATAAAAAATGCACAACAAATTGAAACGCGATCAATAATAATTATTGTTGTTGTAGCACAGTGAATACACAGAATAATTGCGTTTCCATGCAATTGCTCAATTCACAGTTCACAGTTCACAATTCACAATTCACAATCCCACAAGGAGCCGCTCAATATCGTACAATGCGGCTCGATTATCGTAAGAAATTGATGGTGCTCGAATAATATCGCTGACTGCTTGATGACCTTTGTAACAAGTTGGCATTCAAATGGATACTTCAATTTCGCTTATTGATCGGTAATAATCGACAGTTCGTTGATGAATAACAGCGACGAGATAAAGTTCATTGTATTTTTATGGAATAACAATTCCGTTTCTGTCAATAACAGTTATCCAGTTATCCATAGTATTGATACTATAGAGTTTCACACTTTTATCGATTTCTTTAAAACTGTGAACTGTATTCTGATTCATCATCGCAGACTTTCAATTATGCTCCCATTGTGCGACAGCTGCTAGCGGCAGCATCGTTTAAAAAAACATTAGCCCGAGTGACAGTCCGTGGCGGACAACATTGGAGCTTTAAGTTTAAGCCATAAAGTAGTAAAAGTTTATGGCAACGAGTGAGGCTCTGGCCTGACTCTCGGTTTACCGCAAGTGCGACGCTGTTGCCGCTGCTGTTGCTGGCCAACGGCCTTGCCCGGTTCGTCACAATGAAAATCCAATTTAATTTTACTGATTCTGCACTTTGGCCAAATCGAAACTGGCTGAACGCAATCTCATCGTTAGACCACAAGCTAACCCATGTGGTAAGCAAGGGCAGTGGGCCGTTTGCCGTAGGTTGGCTGCATCTTAAAGATGTGGAGCCATTCGTAAACGAATGCGGGGATCAGTCGACAGCACATCTAATTATTGTTTACCGTGCTTAAACGCCAGGAAAATTGAATTGAAATCAAAATAAAATGCGACGAAAATCGAATTTGCGTCCGGAAGTTAAGTTCCCGGTCAAGACAAGCAGCCGTAACCGGTGTCAGCCACGTTGGGTTGGTTGGGTAGGTCACCTATGCTGGACGGCCATAACAATAATAAAAGACATTGAAGTTCAGCGCCAACAAATCCTCAAAGATTTCACTTTAGTCCAGACCAAGCTTTAGCCCCGGGGCACTAAGAAGCGGGAGAAGCAAAAGAAGCGTAACCGAAAGACAGCAGCAGGTAACATGAAACGAACAAATGGTTGGAAGAAGGGAGAGACGCGGAAGGGGGAGAAAGCGTGGGTGGCTCAGCTGTCGAGGTCTGTCAAGGTTAGGCTATGTCTTGACCTGGTTTGCCAACATCGAACAATGTGTGTTTGACATTTGATTTCAGTAAAAAGACTCTGTCGAGATACTTCCTTCATCCTTTATACCTCGTTCCTCAATCCCATCACCAACTGCCTGCATTCATTTCATGACATGCCAACTCTGGACTCGAAACTTGATTCGACCTGGGAAATGCAGCTGAGTAGACCAAACGGCATCCAATTAAAGGAAAACACCAAACTGAACATAGAACCCAAAAGCTGTCAGATGTCCAAGTTCGGGCGGCCAGCTTGTTGAGATTTGAGATACATTTGCATTTGCAAATGCAAATTAAATTCACGCTGCGTGTGAATGAGCAGACGTAAGAAAAAAGTCTATAAGACTGCAAATGACTGACTAGTAAATATGCTTTATATAAAGCTGAGTTTATTTCTAATATTTGAGGTAATAATATGCAAAATCACAAACTAATTTAATCATTTTCTCATATGAGATGTTAAATATATATCAAATAGCGAATACTTATCGCAAATCTCTCTCCAACATTCCCTTTTCGTAGGGTATAATGAATGCTTTACATGCAAATGCGAAACTGCCCAGAAACTTGGCCTAAGGCCATTGTGCCCTATGGCCTGTCAGTGTCAGAGAGTTCAAGTCATGCACTGACTGGCGGCCACTTTTCCCATGGTAATTGCTGGACGGTAAATGTCTACAACAACAGACAAGCAACGTCCTGTACAGCGGCTGCTTCTGATTTGTGTATCCACTCAAATTTCCGGCAAATATTTGCCTTATTAACATTGCGGCCTCCTCGCAAACTGATAAGCTCAGCGTTGGCCCACTCACGTAATTTTTATGCGCAGCCTAAGAGTATGCTACAAAATGTTTAAGCCACAAGTTATGCTAATGCTCACGTTGATCGCTAGGGGGCGCGCAGACGATGGGGAAGGCCGTTGAATGTTGGTGTTAATTCAAATGACATTATTTAATGCACAGCACACGCAATGCGGCGTTAAATGTGTTTGCGTATTTGTGTGTGTGTGTGTGTGCGTGAAAAGAAAGTGCTTTTAATTAAATGTGTTGAACGATTTTGGCTTGCATAATTCAACGATAAAGTGACAAAAAGTGAATTTATATCAATTCGAAACTTTTCTATTGCGCAATGGCCCAACGGGGCTGACCAAGAGACACAATAAACAATTACTTGAATGTGTCTAATAATAGTGTGAACTAACAGTAATTTAATGGCGTATATGGCAATTAAATGTACATCAACAGTATCAAGCACATCGCCAAAGAGACAAGGTGTGAAAGAGACGGAGAAAAGCAATTGCCACTAGTTGAAAGTGCATAACAACGACAAAAACAACAACAATAACAACAACAACAAAAACAGCAACGAGAGTGGCAACAAGAACAACAATAATACGTGTAACATGTACAATGAAAATCAAAAATTTTCATGTAATTTTACACGAACAAAATTTGCATATTTATTAAATTTCGTGATTGAATTTGATAAGCTTCAATGTGCAGCATGAAGGCAACAGATAACAGCCATTCTGTGTGTAGCTGTGGGTGTGTGCGAAAGAGAGGCATGTATTACCTGCGTAGACGCAATTGATTAAGCTGATGCCAAGCTAGTTCAAATGTCAGTGTGGCTTAACATCTAAGCAAATGAATTAGTAAATTACATAAGCAAATTTATATGCATTGGATTATGTTTGTCACCTCTCTTACTAACTATTAGTGACTAAATTTCGTTTAAACTGAAATGCCATATGAGTCATGACAGCGGACAATAACAGAAAAAATCCCCAAAATGCTGCGTAATTCTGCAGAAATTGTAAAATAACGAAAGTGAAAAGGCTGTAAAATATTTAAATTAAATTGAAACTCTAAATGAATACTGTTGATATTGTTGTTATCATTAAAATGCTGCTGTTCGCTGATGTTAAACTGACATTGATTTGAAATTTTTGACGCTCTTCGCGCAATTTCTGACAGGCTCAGCAGTTGTTGTTGCTGCAAGTGAAGCCGACACTTGAGTTTGACAGTTTTATGAGCATAAATGGCATTTTGTTTAATGTTGTAGTCATTTTGCCACGCCCCTTGCAGCCACTGTAACGCCCAGAGCAGCTGCTGGCATTCATTTCAATGCCTTAAAGTGTCAATTACCAAGAGACTTGGAGCAAGCTGAGTCTCCTCCAATAATCAAATACAAATGGGTGTGTATGTATGTGCGTATGTGTGTGTGTGTGTGTGTGTGTAAATTATAAATTGCTTAGAGACAGCAGCAGCAACAACAACAATAACTGTGGAAGCACTAGGAGCAATTGGTCTATTTATTTTTTATTTGTTGTGGATGTTTGTCGTTGATTTGTGCTTCCCTTTTTGTTGCTGCTGTCTGTTATTATTGTTACCTGTTGTTGTTGTTGCTGTTGTTGCTGTTGCTATTGCCGTTATCGGCAGTGAAAGAAAGAGAAAGTGCCTCTAGCCAGTTTTTGGTATTTTCTCGTTTTTATTTTTTTTGTTTGGTATTTACTTATTCGAATTGCCCGTGCAGTGTGTCTGCTGCGAGAGAGGAGGCAAAGAATGTCAATTTCTTGCTGTAATGCTCGTGTAGAGGCCACTGCGGACTTTTGCTTTTCTTTGAAGCTGTGAAACAAGCCTTACATTAACTCACACACACACACACACGCTCATACTTATACAGTTGCATACAAAGTAACACGTTCATTTACAGCTTTCCCTTCCTGTGCGAGAGCCACTCGTTGCTCGACGCGATACTTCTACCACTTCCACTTGGCTTGGCTTGTCGTCTCTGCCTTTATTTATTTATATATTTTGTTGTTTTTTGATAGGCTTTGTTCGGTTTTTAGTTGATTGGCTCTGATCTGGCTGTGGCTCTGGCTCTGGCCCTGGCACAAAGCATGAAAGTAAAAAGGGGCATCACTTAATGATAAAATGTCGCTGACAACTTTTTCTTTTTGTAGAACGATTAATATGCATGTGCATATATCAATGTAACAGCTACTTCTAAACCGAGACTTTCGCTAATTGAAAGAAAACGAGACAAGTTTTTTAGTTGAAGCTCAAGTTATCCCTCTCTTTCGCTATCTCTCTCTCTGTCTCTCTCTTGCTGCCTCTGTCTCTGTCTCTACTTCTACATATTCATTGCAATGCGACACTATTAAGTCAGGTAGATATTGAGATGAGCATGGTCAGGTAGCCATTGACAGAGCCATAGCCATAGCCATAGCCATTGACGTAGCCCAACCCAAAAGTCTTCGAAGTCAACCGCACAAATTTAGAAAACTTTTTGAGGGCACTTTCATTTACCTTTTTTTTGCCGATGCGTATTGAAATTGCTGGACTCGGCTTTCGTTCGATGGATGCGCCGCTCATTGAATGCGAAATGAGCAGCACAAAGTACAGGAAGGCACTTGGAGCTTCATGCTTCATGCTTGCCACTGGCTTAACGGTCAACGGAATCGCCGGCGTTGTCGTTATCGAGCAGCTTTGTACGTGAATGAATTCATCAATAAAAATATAAAAAAACTCCAGCAATAACAACAACAACGTTGATAGGCAACAGCTTTGGTGTTTTGGGCAATGCCAATGCACAGCATGAAAAATTGAATATAATGTGCAAATGAAATTCAACAATAACGTCAAATCCAAAGCCAAATTCAAATCCAAATCCAAATACAAATACAAATGCAAATACAAATGCAAACACAAAATCCGCATCAACAATTACTGCGGCTTGGCTTATGCATATTTGAATTTTCAACAAAATGAAATTGTTCGCACGCATTTCGCATGTAATCAGATGGCAGCAGTGACTAACTAAAGGCCTCTTTGAAAATCGATTAGTTGGCATCCACACGCATTTCATTTCACTGACAACTGCTCTTCTCCCCTGCCCCTCCCCCTTGGCAGTTAACGCTGCTAATTATTCAGAGCACAGAGCGACGCTTTCATGCATAATCTCATACACAACTAACTACAACCAGCACAAGACACTAGACACGTGTCTAGGGAGAAAAACTTGCTGTGGTATTTTTATTTTATTTCTATTTAAGCTAAAGAAAAGCGAAACTTTTGAGACGTTGACTTGGCAACTTACAAAAATTACTGGTAATCAAATAATCTCTAGTATTTAATTGTCAACGTCAACGTCTACGTCAAAGCGCTGCATCGTTTAGTTGTCGATTAGGGGACGTTGTATGACTTGACATGTTACAGAGACAAATATCTTCACTTGACTGCGAAACGAGCATCGTCGAGTTAAATTAGTTTAGTTATGGCTGGGCTGGTACTAAATGATTTGAATATGATTTAGTATTAGGCTAATTCAGAGTTGCAGGTTGAGAAAGGTCATTACGATTAAATAAATAATTTAAAACACCTTATTTTAAATATTTGTATAAAATAAAATTTATTTGAAAGTCTTCTAAAAGTCATCTCCAATAATAAATCAAAAGTTCTCCCAGATTAACAAGTCTTGCTGTACAATGAAATCACAGCTTAAAAAGATTTTCAATAACTGCGTTGAAAAATGAGCAATCAAGAAATAACAAACAACAAGCCCGGAAAATTAATAAACTCACAAAACTTTTGTGCCAGCTGGAAAAACTAATCAGCCCCAAAAATAAGCATTTTCCGCTTTGGCCCATTGCATGAAAGTTGCGCAAATTAATTAGTCAAACGGAACAACATCTTTGGACCTTGATTTGCTTACAAAGCCACAACTGAAATAGACATTTTGATTAGCTGCAACTAAGTTTGAACTTGGTTGCCTTTTGCAGGTGAAGCCGCTTTTCCTGGGCGTTGAACTGAAGTGTTCTCCCTAGTTCTGTAGTTATTTTTATTTTTTTTACACCTGAATTGCTGTTTCTACAAAATGTCAAATGGTATTAAAATGCAAAATATTGTGGTTTTTCAACCAAGAAATCTGCCCTTGTTGCCCTTTCCAAACTGCTTTAAAGGCTTTAAAATAGTTAAAGTTTTGTCAAACGAAAATTTGTTGCCTTGAATGAAAGTTTTTTTGTTTTTTTGCGAAACGTTGTTGACGTTAGTCGGAGCTCTTCTTTTGTTTTTGTTTCTCTATTTTTTTTGTATCTCGTGTTGCCGTTTATGTTGTTGTTTTTCGGCACATTACATAAAATTTCGTAACATTCTGCGGCAAAAGTCTGAAAACGTCCGCAAGTCTCTGCCCAGTCGCTGCGTCGAGTTAAGTTTTTAAGTTGAGAAAACTCCACTGACCTGTTAACTGAAATGCTTTGCAAAGACTTGCATACTTTGCCTGCTGTCTCAATAACAACGACAACAATAGCAACAACAAGTTGCGAAGAAAGTTATAGACAGTCCAAGCTCTTGGCTACAGTAAAAACAACTTTTGCCCAACTAGTACAACTCCAACAAAAACAACCGTATCGACAACAGCAACAACAACAACAAGAAGAAAAGGCCGCTATAAACGAGTAGAACACGTTTTACTGTTGGATATGCCGACCGCGCTGTGTGTATATGTGTGTGTGTGTGTGTGTGTGTGTGAGTGTGTGCGTATGTGTGGGAAAGCTTTGGCTTTGGCTTTGACAGTCAGCTCACTAACTGTCCATTTTCCTTGGCCCACTGTGTCCCGGACATTGAAAATGAAATGCAACTCAACTTAATTACATTACAACTTGTCAAAGATATGACAAACTTTTTTCCATTTATATTTCTTTTATTTTTTTACACATTTTGTTTTATTTTTTACATTTTTTTTGGGCTGGAATCAAAGCGAACTGCTCAATGGCTTGCGATTTCACTTTGATGTGCTTGTATTTGCCACAAGAGCTACAAAATTAGCACTTCTGGTCGACGAAGCGCGAAAAAGCAGAACTCATCAATAAAAGTCGCACATACATACACACATACGTACACATACACACATACATACATATGCAAAATATGTGAATATGTCGCTGTGTATTTATTGAGTACAAAGTGAAGGAGCTGCCTAGCAGGCATGTCAGGAATGGGGTTAGGGTGCGTCAGTTAAAGAGTCATCACACTTGGGGGCAAGTGCTTTATAAATATTACGAGTAAATCAAATAAGCGCCAAGCGAAGTAAATAATATGCATTTTAGATTGTATTACAATCACTTCTTATATTTGCAAGTTAAGCAAAATGTAAATGAAATAGTAATTTGTTCCTATAATAAGAAATAAATGTAAATAAAATTAAAAAAGTAAATAATAGTAAATAATAATGTTAAATTTTATTTGTTACTTGAAGTCAAATTAAATAAATTTTACAATAAATGTAAATAAAATTATGAAAGTAAATAATATACATTTTAAATTTTGTTCAAATTACTTAGTTCTTATTTATGTTTTCAAGTTGGGATAAATGCAAATAAAGTTTAATTTAATGTCAAAAAAATGTTATATCATTAAATAAATATTAATAGAATATTATGTTGATCAAACCGCTCTCAGAAAGTTTACTTAAAAGCCCAATTTTAAACTAATTTTAATCAAAACTTCTTTTGATAACAAGTTAAGAGCTGACTGTTCCCATCTTTATGTAGCCTGTTTGGCTGCTAACTGTAATAACGAGCCGTTTACTGTGCCAAATACTTTCCCATAGGAACCGCCCAAAGAGCGCGCGGCTCAAATCAAAAATTGATTGAAAATCAAGTTGAATCAAGGCGAGAGAGCGAGAGAGATCCACTGACAGAGAGAGAGAGAGAGAGAAAGAGATCGAGTGGGAGAGAGATGGTTAACGGAAGAGAGCGCAAAGAAAGCAATGTAAAAGAAATGCAGAAGCGGGAGTTGGAGTGGGCGGAGGGGCTCAGATGGAGTGTCTTCACGGCGTCTTCGTCTACAACTATGCTGGTAACTGAAGATTCCAGCCACGATCAGTTGCAGACGGTCAGTCGTGCGAGACAGTTGAGTGCGCGGCGGTGTGAAAATTGCCAACAACGAAGCTCGAACCATAAATAAAGCAACCAGAATCACAATCACAATCACAAACCAAAAACTCCCCCAGCGAGAAACAGGTAAAAAGCAAACGTTGAAAAAAAGAAAGTCAGTCAAGAATCGCATGGAGCTAAAAACCATACGATAGAAGCTCAACCAGCGACAGTCTTCAGCGGGTACTCGAGGTGTGAGCAACGGTTACTAAACTCAAATTGAATTAAATTCAAGAAAAGAAAGAAAAGAAAAAAAAAACACAAATCGGTTATCGTTTAATTAAAAAGAAAAAACAATATCAACTGAACTGAAATTGACGGTGTGTGAAGCAAGCAAGCAAATAACTTATAACTGAACAATCTATGTACAATATACGATTATACGAATCGAATAAGCGATTATCATTATCATCAGAAACATCATAGGTTAGCATTGGATTAACAGTGTTGAATGCTAAGGATTATCGAGAAAGAAACGTAACGCAACGTGTGTGTGCTTCTTCATTCCTCTTGTGTGATAAGCCCAAGTAATTGGCATGCAAAGCGATTCCCCTACATCGCACTACTTCCACTACTTGCACCACATTCGCCTGGTGCTGACCGCTGACCGCTGACCGCTGACCCACAAAACAATTCACATATAAAATATAATAGCAGTGAGAGCCTTGGCAACATCTTAAGCAAGAACTTTTAATTGATTTTCAGAGCACACAACGAAAAAAAGACCCAAAGCAAGTCTTCGAGCCACGCTCGAACTTGGACTCCGACTCGGACTCGGACGCGGACTTGCACTCGGTCTAGGACTAGGACTCTTAGCTGGCCTGGGCCATAAATTGTATCTGCGAAGCAATTTAGAGCCATCCCCGGTCTTTTTTTATGTGCTCTGCTCCAAATACAGATACAGATAGCGTGCCATGCCATGCCACCCGACAGAGTCTGCTCCATTTTCATGTTCATGTTCTTGCTCTGTGGTCAGCATCGTTGAGTAATCTCTCCTGCCTTCTCTCAGGTTCAGGTTTCTTCTTACAAACTGACCCACATATGAGTTCGAGCCAGTGGCTAATTTAAGTGTTTCCTGGCATCGCAGTTATAGTTTACGCTGTTTACACTGCTTCTTGCTGCACTTGGCTGCCAAAACAAAACATTTTCGAGTGTTGTTTCATACAGCAACAAGAATAACAACAAACAGAACAACAACAACAAGACCAGAGCAGTCATGCACTTAAGCCAAGTAGAAGCTATTAACAGAGAAATATTCGACATCGTCATTGTGGTTTTTCTCTGAAATTTGAGTAGTCCTCCGTCCACACATTGGAGAACGGGTTCTTCCAACTGTTCTTCACATGCCCCAAAAAATTTCTACACTTCTTTTTTGTTCTACTCGTCGTCGTTTTCTAAGTTTATGACAACAAATGCAAAAGTTTACGCAGTTCCAAAAGCTTCGCTGTCAAAAGTAAGGAAGAAGTATAAAGAAAGATGCAAAGCTGTGTTGCTGGACTATGAAATACCCTTGGGAGTGTAATTAACTACAGATAGTTCTAGTTAAGATTGGTTCGCTACCCTTGCTACTTGAAATATTGAAATCTTCATCCGTTGCATAAATATTTCAAAAAATGCAAAAACTATTAGCTGAGTACTCTCCACTCCTCATTATTTAGAGGGTATTCATAAAAAAGAACTTTGACTAGACCATGTCCATTAGTTGGTTGAGTTGCAAGTGCATTGTTGTTCCGGCAGGTGGCGCTGACGCGACGATAACAGCTCCTAATTCATCCGACGTGCAAGTGCATGCACAAACAGAGGGAGATGGTTGTAAGAGATGCCAGATTGTCAGACAAAGAGAGAAATAGTTATACAGAGGCAGAAAGATGGCATCTGTGGTCTTCTCGCTGCGGTGGCAGGTGCTTCACTTGATGTTGGGCGTGGCAGTTCAAGCGGCACGTGTAAAGCTTATTTTTCCACTTTTCTTCTTTTGCCATTGTCTTGGAAAATTAACTGCAACGGCAGCGGCAGCGGCAGCAGCCGGCAAGACAACGACGCCCTAACATATGAGCCAAGTTTAAACAAAGACTTGGCAACTACTCCTGCTGAAAGGCGATGGCAACAGCCTGATATGCAAATCCTACGGCACTTCTCAGGGCTGGGGGGAGGGCGAGACACGTGGCCTTTTGTGCGGCCTTCCATATTTATTGATATGACGCTGATATGACAACGCAATAGCAAAAGCAAACGCAGTTAGAGCCAAAGGCATCTCCCAAGAGGGGATCAAGTGCCAGGCGATTGGGAGGAGTCTGAAGGTTCGAGAACCATTGGCTTCAATAATCCTCCATTGTGTGCTGGTGTTTGTGTGCGAATGTGTGTGCGGAGCTTAAGTAATTTTGCTTGCTGTCATGCAAGTGCACAGCAAACAGACTCCTCGCAATGCAACCACCTCCCCGCCACCCATAGCCCCTCATCTTCAACTCACATGAATATTAATGTAAAATGCACACACGGTTAGCTGCATTTTTCTATGGAGCATTAAAATATAGTGGGAGCAGCGTTCCATATGAGTTGCTGCCTACAATAGGAGAGCAGCAGCAACAACAACAGCAAAAACAACAACAACAATAACAACAAGTCGAACCAGAACCGCCAGCAACAACTGGTTGCCATTGGGCAGGGCGGAGTGCGGTGGGGCTGAGCCGTTAGGGTCGGGCTGGGTGTTGGGTGTTCTTTGTTGGGTGCTGTGTGTTTTGTGTTGGGGTCGGGTGCAGTTTACTCAGAGTCTTTCTTCTGCTTGTCAAAAGTTTTTCCATTGCTTTCTTGTTACAGTTGTTGTAGAATGATGCGTAAAATGTTCGTAGATAGGTGAGAAAATGGCAGCGCATTGAGAGCGGCTCAACAAGCGAACAGAGAGCGAGGGAGAGAAAGGAAAAGAGAGAGAGAGAGAGTGAAAGAGGGAGAGGGGAAATATAGGATCTCTGCCAAGACGCGTACATGGGTAAAGTAAATGCAATTTCGTAGACTTCAATAAGCGGAGTTTATAAGTACCCAAGTGAAGCTGACAACGGCCACAGTGGGACAAAACATCTCAAGAACCTGTCATAAACTTCAAAATGAAGAAAATATAAAAAGAAGGGAAGCAGAATTATAAGACAAGATGTATTAGATGAAAGTGCAGTTCTGCTTACATTACAGATCGTTTTGTCAGCTATTTCTGCATTTTGCTCCACTGTGTCGCATTTTTTTATAGGTCTACAGTTGCCTAGCAGCCGCAGCTGAAAGAGGCACGCGCCTTGAGCTAAGGCCAGGTGATATGTTGTCGACATCGCACTACTGGCACGCCCTAAAAGTCGTCCCCCTTCCCCATTGCTTCCCCCTTGCCAATGCATTGCCTTGGGGCTTCAGATTTTAATAAACGCTGCTTGAGAGAGCGCGACGTAAAAGTTTTAATTAAGCGGAGCATCGCGATGACGCGTCTTCAGTCCCATCCACATGGCAACCACGAGGCAAGAAAGACACTTGGACGCCATAAAACTGCGTTTTCGGGCTTATCACTGCGGGTCTATCTAAAGCACGCTGGCAAGGCCCTTAACTGCAACTGCAACTTGGCCAACTAGCAACAGTCTTGGGCCGGCAGTAGGTCACTGGGTTTTCACTTTGGTTTATGGGCAGCGGCGGGGCGTTTGCTTATCAGCAGCTAAAGCTGAACTCGATTTAAAAAAACGTTTTACTCATTTTTCAATAAGTGGCCAACTCGCCAGTCAGTTGGCCAATAGCAGCGGCAGCAGCAGCAGCAACAACAACAACATCAGCAGCAGACACTCGACAAATCGCTGCGGCAACGCGTTTGCCGCACAAAACTTGTTCATGGCAGCGACGTCGACGTCGCTTTCACTTGTGGCAGCCACACTTGACACTGCGACAGTAACAACAACAATAACAACAACAACAACAGCAGCGACAGCAGCAACAATAGCAACGATGACGGCAACAATAAGAGCCACAACAGCGTCGGCAGCACAGCAACAGCAACAGCAACAGCAACAATTGTTGCGGTTGTTTGTTATAGCCATTGGCTGTTGGCCATGCTGATTGTCATGGCTAAAGAGCCAACAGCAACAGCAATCGCAATCGCAATCCCAGCAACAACACCAACAACAGCATTAAAGGCAATGCCAATGAGTATGGAAAGTTCAGAATGCTCAAGTGAATACCGAAAATACTCTATAAATAGCCTGAAAAGAGAGCACGATTCAGGCAGAAGCAGTTCAGTTAACTGAACTTAGAGTTTGGCTTTATTGAACTTGGATCTTTCGACAACTTGATATTGGCCAATTTAACAGGCTGTTGCAGTGGCATGCTTGCAACACTTGCAACTAAGTAGTTGTACCTTCAGACATACACTTACTTCTGTCTGTCTTTCACTTCGTGTCTTTACCTGCCACTGTGGCAAAGGCGACGTCTCGGAGTCGGCGTTGGCGTCGGCGTCGACGGCGGCGTCGGCGTCGGCGTCCATGGCGCCTGCAGCTGTCGAAAAAGCTTTGTTGCTGCCACCGTCGCTGCTGCTGCTGCTGCTGTTGTTGTTGTTGCTGTTGCTGTTGCTGTTGCAGCTGCTGCTGATTTTCTTGCTGTTGCTGTTGTGTGTCAAGTGCCAACAAATGGACATGTGGACAGCGCCCGGCGGCAACTTTTGAGGCGCAGTTCAAAAACATGTTTACACTCACACTTATGAGCACACACACTCACACACACACTCACACACACTCACACACACACACAGACTCGCAGACGTAGTTGCTTTCTTTGATATCTTATTGACTGACTGAGTAACTTAGTGGCCTGACAGTTGGCTTTGTGCTCGATAAATATATAATTTATAAGTAAAGACATGAAAAAGAAAGTGTTGCAAGTGTTGCAATGAACTGGGTCAACCGCAAAAGTAAAAGTTCTGCAAACTCTCATTTCAACTTTTAACTCATTGCGTGTAATTTATCTGCTTGCAGAGACGAACCAAATATGAAATTCGTGATTTTGCTATGCGTGCTGAGTGCGCTCTTGCTGCAGATTGAGGCCTCCCCGCTGCAGTTGCTCTCAAGGAGCGAACGTGCCGTGGCCCGACAGCAGGCGGTCAACAACGATGTGGCGCCAGCGGCAGCATCCGCTGACGATGATGACGACGACGATGAGGATGATGACGATGATGAACCGGATCTGGGCGATTTGGTTGATGATGATGATGGTAGGTAGAACGGCTGCTAAATATGCACAGACACACACGCACACACGTACACACACACACAGAGTCACACAGATATTAAGTAAGCACTCGAGCACCCGAGCACCGCTATGCACCACCAGCAGCACCAGCAGCCCCCAAATAGCAGCAGCACCACTCGCAACTGCAGCCACAAAAGAGGCAGCCAACCACTCGCCACCACTCGCCACCATTCGCAACTAGAAAACTACAGAAATTTGCATATCAGTGTGATGTTATTAACGAGAATTTTGTGTGTCCTCCTTCCTCCTCCTTTGGGTAACGCAGTTATTTTGCTTTCGGGGTTTACAGATGATGACGATGAGGAGGACGATGACGATGAGGAGGAGGACGATACGCCCCAGGGTCAAGCAGCTCCAGCGGCCACGGCCAGCGACGATGATGACGAAGAGGATGACGATGATGATGATTATCTGGACAGACTCTTCGATGATATTCTAGGCGGTAAGTTATTGCCTGCACCTTGGCCCCTGCAGCAGATATTAAAGCCAATTTGGGCGCTTTCAATTGCCAGATGATGATGAAGAGGATGATGATGACGATGAGAGACCCGCTGCCAGTCCACAGCAGAGTCCTGTTGCATCTTCCCCCGTTCAGGCCCTCGACGAGGTGGCACCTGCTGCAGCCAGCAGCTCGTTGAGCTCTGGCATCTCGGATGGCGTCGATTTGCCCGCGGAGAGCGGCAATGCTGCTGATCAGATTGCGTCTGGCAATACTGTCGAGGATGCGGCTGTTGCTGTGGCACCAGCACAGGCAGCCAGCGGTGGCAACAACAACAACGAAGGTGAACTAAATGTTTTTTACGATGAAGATGCACTTGTAGATGGTAGTAGTGGTAGCACCCATAGTATAAGTAGCACCAATGCAATTGACCAACAAAAACAAAACATACAACAACAACAACAACAACTACAACAACAACTACAACTACAACAACAAGTACAACAACAACAACAACTGCAACATGCGACACATCAAACCATAACAGCAACAAATCAAGCATCATCACATAAAACAACAACAACTGCAACAAAGAACACTCTCATTAATAACAATAACAATAATCATAATTTAGTTGTTAGCACCGCCTCCGCACAGCCATCAGTTGGCGCTGTGGGCGTGGCAGCGGGGCCAAACGCAGCGCCAGCTCCTGTTGCTGCTGCGGGGGCAGCGGCTGATAACGAGGACGACGAGGACGAGGACGATGATTACGATGATGATGATGATGATGGTGATGATGATATTGATGATGGAGTCGATGAAATTACAGGTGCGCTGACAGGTGACGACGAGGAGGCTGATGACGATGATGATGACGATGACGATGATGATATTATTGGCGATGACGTCATCGAGGCCAGACGCGAAGCACGTGAGTCCAAGTCAACAACAGACAGCAAAACAGCCAAAGCCAAAAAATCAACAAGTGTTTCCAAGAAGTCCAAAAAAGAGCTCAAGCATTAAAAGCAAACAACAACAACAACAACTACAACAACTACAACAACAACAGCAACTGCAAATATACATAAAGTACGACAGGGACAACATTGAAATGACTTAAGACGTTGCAAGAACGCATTGCCAACTGTTCAGTTTTGGGTAGGACCAATTGAAATCTCGGACATTGCATAATTCTTTGCCTGCACTGACTATCCCAATCTATTCCCAAAAGCAACACAACGATCAAGCAAAAACAAAAACAAAAACAAGAGCAAAAAACAAAAACTATTTCTAATTTATTTATTTATTTATTTATTTTTGAGTTATAGTTAAAAGTTTAAACACAAATTGCATAATTAAGTTACGAAGAAAAACAGAAAATCAAAAAAAAAAAACAAATATTTTTTAACAATATCCTCGAAATGAGTTGATTGAGAGTTTGGTGCTAGTCAAACTATCTGCAAAATGACATAAGAAAAAACAACAAACAAACAACGAACCACACAATAAGAATGCAAATTTTTTATGCTGCACGCGCACGCAACACCAGCCACTCCCACTCCGCCCTCTTTTCCGTTACACCTCACAATTCACAATTGTTATGTTTTTTTTTATAATGCCAAGTTATTTTACGCACGGACTGTTTCACACGACCACAACAATAACAACAACAACAACAATAGCAACAGTAACAACAACAACTGCAAACTGTAAGCAAACCAACGCACAACAACAACTACAAAATGTTGTTTAATGCCGAAGCACAAATTGTTGAAACAATAATCAGAGCAAAAGTATGAATAAAAAAACAAAATGAGTAAACAAAACACAAAAGGAAAATGCAAAATTCAGAAAATTTAGAGTGTAAAACGCGCCGCACGGCAAAAGCAACGGGAAATGTCTGAGCTAAATGGCGGAGCCGCCATTTTGGCAGCCATTCTTAGTGCTAGCCGTGCCACGCACTTACACTCGCAAACATGCACATAGACACACTCACACACACAGACACACACACACACATAGCTAAATTGATGTACAACAAGGAGAGCAAGAAAATGAAGAACTTCAACTGCAGCAAGGATAATTGTTCACTTAGTGTAATCTATTTATTATAATCTTAATTTTCTTGCTTCACATTTACTTTGTAATTAATTTATTTACTGTTCACAAGCAACAACAAGAAGAACAACAACAACAACAAATAATTATATCTGTATTATTATCGAAACGTAAACAAATGCAGTGCATATTTGTGCTGCATTCCCAAAGTTCTTCACTCCACACACACACACAACACTCACACACACACACACCCATTCTCCTTAACTGTTTGTTTTTTTCTTTCTTATATGTGTACTCCCTGTCTCTGTCGCTCACTTTCCCTTTCACTCACGCTTTCACACATTTTGGCTTACAATTGACATCAATCAATTAATTGTTTGACTATTTTTTTGGCTTCTTTTCTGGCTTGCATAACTTTTCCGTAAACAAAACGTAAATAACGCAAATTGTAAAAATACAACAACAAATCAAATCAAATTAAATTAAATTTAATTAAATAAAACTGTAAATTGTAGCTGAAAGTTGAACGCTTGAAAGGCAGCGCACACAATTCGCAAACTTTTCCATCCAAAAAGAAAAAAAGAAGAAAATGAGAAGAGAAAGAAAATAATAAAAGTGTCATTGATTTCATTTTCATTGCACAAATTGTTAAACTTTGCATTTTAGGTTCATTTATTTTGTAATTTATTATTTATTTATTTATTTATTTATTATTTATTGTAAAAACAAGAAGAACATGACAAGAACAACAAAAGCAAAGCTGCACACACACACAAAATGAGAATTTTGCTTAAATAAATTTTAAATGAAATTTGTGTACAACTTTTTGACAAATCTATTGAAAAAACAAAACTGAATTTGTGTTTTATTTTATCTAATGAACATCTTCCTAGCATACTTTCAAGCGTCACTATTTGTAAAAGGTAATGGGCACAATATCGCTATATCTCTCTCACTCTCTCACACTCTCACACTCTCTCTCGCTCGCTCTTACTTAACTGCTTCTGCCTCACTCACTGCTCTGTGTTACTCATCTGATTATGCATGTATTATAGTTGCCGCATCTACGTTAATTACTGTGCCCTTTATATTCTCACACACACACACACACACACACACATACACACGCGCACAGGTGCTTGGAATCTAATTATACAACTATCTATTTTTTATATTCTATATTTAATATGTTCGATGTACAATGAGCGCAATGAACTTAAAAACAGAAAATCGCTTCAATTAACTAATACAAGAGAACAAAGCTAAAATTGTCGATTTAAAGCAACTAACTAAAGCATAAAACGACAGCAAGTAAGGCAAGGAATAGTTCGTGAGAGAGAGTGAAATAACTAGGCGAGTGCGAGAGAGAGGGAGAGATATAAAGGAGACATGTAAAAAGCACATTAGTAGCTCATTATTTCTAACGACGCCTGTACAATGTTCAACTATGGGAATGTGTTTGGTTAAGGGATGAAAGCATTTACTGTACATATCTAATGTTTAGTTATATTAAGGGATTTCATTTAGAAATCATTGTTATATGATTGGTAAGGCGAGTAACATAGCTTCACACCACATTACATTCGCTTAAGCTAAATGAAATTTCTAATTTAAATATAATCAACCCTTTCCCTCTCTCTGTCTATCTTAATAAACACTAATTATCAATTGGCATGCCCATCCCTGGTACAGTTGTCTGAGGTATGAGTGCGGCTTACATTTATATAAGGGTTTATGGCTTCCTGCTTCAATGTCAATGCTTTTTATAACATTATCTCCCTCTCCCTCTCTCTTGCGCTCTCGTTCTCGCTCGCTCGCTCGCTCTGGGATACAGCCATGCTCAGAGAGCAACATAGTAAACATTGTGTGAGAGTGTGTGAGTATTTGTGGTTGTCAGTTTATAAAAACGCCTACACAGACACTCACACACACACACACACACACACACGCACGCACACACACAGTTTGAGACTAACACACATGTAATTAGAGACACAGTTGAACACAGTTACATGAAAAAGCATGTTGTGAAATTAACCACACACGGCAATAGAGCCGCAAAGTTCCCTTTATGCAAAAACCAATACAAGCCCATACACACACACACACACACACTGTCACACACACACACATACTGTCACACAGTGTCACACACTCACATAAGAAACACATGCATAGAACCACAAAATGAACTTCTATGCGATGTGCATGCAAGCGTATTAACATGACATCTTTTACGTGGTGGGGCAGGTGATCTGAAAAACAACGTCATCGACATGTCGACGGATGCTTTCCAGGCGCGTCACAATCATTTTATCGACGCCATCTTCTCGCGCATAAATCGCATCGTTGCGGACAATTATGATCCGTTTGTGGTACGTTTGGCAGGCCGAGCGGCTGCCACGCCCAGTTATGGAGGGGCTGCTTCGAAGACGACAACGAAGACCAAGGGAAATGGCGGCCACAAGGCAACAACACATAAGAAGCTGTAAGTGTAACAAAGACAAAGAGAGAGAGAGAGAGAGAGAGAGAGAGAGAGAGAGAGAAAGAGAGTAGTAAAGTAATGTATAGCATAGTTTATTAAGTATACGACCTGTCAGCCTCTCTGAAATAGCAGACAGCTGTCGTCTTAGTGAGAGTATGATAGCAAATCAGGGCAAAGCTCAAAGCAAATGATGCAAATTTGTCAATCTCTGTGACTTGCAGCAAGAACACTCGCTCGGAGCCGCGTGCTGCCGCTAATGGTGGCAACAACGAGTCTCTCAAATTGCAAGAGCAATTGACGCAATTACAGACCGAACTTGGCCTCAAAGCCATCGAACAACGGAAGGTGGAGTCGGAGTCGCCGTCAGAGTCGCAGTCAGAGTCGGTGCAAGGGCAACAGGCCGTAGCATCCGGTTCAGGCAAAGCGGAAACTCGCACCGTGTTCAATGGCGAGCAGATGCCGGCGGCCGGCAAAGCCAACCAAAAGAAATCCACAACAACAGGACAGCAGCATCAGGCTGGACATAAACACAACACGAAAAAGGCAACGTCTGCGGCATCGTTGAAGGCGGGAAGTGGCAGCTACAATCAGCCAGCCGGTGTGGCAGGCGGGGCAAGCAAGGCAGGTGCGGAAGTGGAGAAGCTACAAAAAGCCGAGGGCAGTCTGTCAGGACTGGCATCGTTGAAGCGCGTGGGCAATGTGAAGGTGATCAGCGATGCGGAAGGTCGCAATTCGACCATTAAGGCCAAATTCACACTGGGCCCATTGACGCTGCGCGTGGAGAAGTCCTTCAAGCGGGGCAGCGTACGGAGTGTGAAGAGTGCCACCGCCAGGACCAATGAGATGATCGGACGCATCAAGTTTAGTGTGCTGGATGATCGGGCCACCTTGATGTCCATCAAGGTGCAGCAGCCCAAACAGGTAACACAACTAGCTGCCACCACTACCCACTGTACTTGTGCTTTGTGCAATTAGCTTTAATCCTTTCATTCTGTCTCCAGGTGGAGGTGGAGAGCAAGGACAATCACGACCGTACACGCGAATTTGTCTGGCGTCGCACGCCCAAAATTGCCAAATTGGTCAATGAGAAACTCAAATTGGCAGCCGAGTCGCTGTTTGCGCCGCAGGGGGTTGAAGTTGTCCGACTTTAAAGGACATTCCGCTTCCTTTTCCTTCCGCACAGCCAGCTTAATGTAGTCTACTCGTAATTATAATAACTATATCTATATCTAATTTATTTATTTAATTTATTTGCTATCTCTATCGACAATAAATGTATCTCTGTCGCAAATTGCAACGTTTTATGTCTTTTCATTGAAGTTTGTAATGTTGTAATGCTAATATATATACATATATATATGTATGAGCAATACACTTAACTTGTTAGCTTTATATAGAAGTGAGCGCTTAAATGGCATTTCATTTACTTAATAATATTTAACAGCATTGCTTTCGTTTGCTTTCGTTGCAGCGAACACAATTTCACAATGAAGTCAATTTGAAGTGCATTTAATGAGTTGACAATTGGTTGTATGAAGCTGCAGCTTCATATCCTAAAAGCAGCTATGCAGCAGTGCACAAACACACATATATTGGGCACTAAATAGCTGTCCACTTTGGCAGCCTCCCGATGAGCACACACAGGTGCGGCAATTGTCCTGCCGAGCTGCAGTTGCAACAGCGCCACACCCATTGGCATTCCGAGTCGTATCTGTGTCAGTTCGCTTACAGTTTTCATTAATGCTGCAGCATGGCAAGGGGCACGACAAAGGGAATGTAGCGGTGGGCAGGGGAACGCCCTAAAACCCTCTCGTTCTCTCTCTGTCTCTCTTAACCCCTCTCGTTTTTACCTGACAAAGTAAATATGAGTGCGTATATTGTGTTGCATCTAAGGCGGAAGGACATGCAATTTGTTGTTGTTTGCCTTTGTTGTTATGTGAGCTGCTAGTAGTAGTAGTAGTTGTTGTTGTTGTTGTTGTTGTGGTTGATGTCGTCCTTTCTGATATCTTCCTCCATCGCTTGCCCCACTCTCCCGCTTGGCTTCTTTGTCAGTATCATGCATGCTGTTTGTTTTGTCTTGTCTGGCGTTGTTCGTTGTTGTTCTTTGTTGCACCTAAATTGACAACAATATCGTTTCATTTGCTCAGTGAAGTGAACTCATCAGTGCCGAGATCCTCTCACCTCCCTTCCAAAATCCAAAATCCACCAACCAAACCATCTCCTCCCCCCCATTGCCACCCACCTCTAACATGCCGTCTGCACATTGGCACTTCATTTTTTGTCATTTTGCAGCAGCTGCTATGGGGAAATCATTGGGCAGCTTGATTATATTGACTGGTAGAACGACAGGACGTCAGGATGTCAGGACGATGTGTGTATGTGATCAGCTTTAATTTTGACTCATATCTTTCTTCCATTACATTGTGCAATGCAATTGTTCCTTATTTATATCGCAAATGTATTCTTGCAACAAATTAAACCAATTCAATTGTTCAATGGGGAACAGAGAAAAAAGGAAGAAGTGGAGTGGAGTGGGGTGAGGAGGAGGGTGCCAGTCAAGGGCTGTTGCAAAAACTCATTTGCGCATTTGTCTGTCAGACCAAGAAATACGAAAATTTTAGTAACTAAATTTCTTGAGCATTCATTTGCATTTGTTATTACTTCGTCGGTTTCCCTAGCTGCAATTGTTGAATATGCAACAATGCCCCAAACAAACCCCTTACAATCCCCAACAATCTGCAGCAATCCCCTGCAATCGTCTTGCCTCACAACACTCTGTTAGAAGATTTAATTTAACGCTGAAGCTGATTGCATTACCAAAGTGGGCGGCTCTGCCACGCCCAATGTATTTGTGGCAAGCTCAGAATATTTTCATAAATCATAAAATGTAAGTTTCAAAAGAAGAGAATGGACTGATTTCATTTGGTTAGCAGCAGGAAAATAAGGACCGAGAAATTCCTTTATAAATTTGTAATAATATTGTAGTCATTTGATAGTTTATAGAATATTTGTAGTTCGGTTTGAATTGATACGAGAAACTTTGCAAGCAAACTTATTTGCTTGCAGGCATTTAAAGCATTTTAATACTTTCTACTTGCCACATGCTGCATATTAAACTACGACTGCCACATGCATGACAGTATGTGGTGGGCAAAATAAGTTGAGAAGTTGATTATGGAGAAGACCTGGCCAAAACTTATGGAAAACTATGCACAACTTGGAGAGCCATGCATAGAAGTTATCATTAGCAACTCGGCAGCTTAACATGTTCAGGGTCAGCTGGCGGCGAAATTAATCAACTTGTTTAATTAGCTCGCTAAGCTCACTGGATTGGATCTGAATGGGCTTTACCTGCTGTCAAGACAACATGATCTTCTGTTCGAAAAGGGGGGGTGGCAGTTTGCCGCAAGAGCAACAACTAATTACCACATAATCAACAATAATAACAACCAACAACCAACCGCTTGTTGTGACAACAACAACAACGGCAACAACAATAACAACTCGTATTGTGGTAAGTCGGTTGTGGTGGAATTGAAGCACTTGCGCTTTTTACCAACTCAATTTACGCTAATTACTGATTTTCGCCACGATGATAACATTCCTGCTCTGTATTTGCCAAGCTCTCGGCTATCCCAAGAGATTCTCAAGTACACATTCATACATATATATGAAAGATATGGCCTGCAGTTGTAGCTGCTAACGGGTAGCATAGACAACGTCAGCGCCCGTTGCCCATCTGCAGCAGATTTCCACACGCCATGTGAATTTATATTGTCATTAGCTCTTTTTATGTAAAGTCGCCACGTAAATTACATTAAAATCCAACGAATTCGCCGCAACTGAGAAACAAATTCCTAGTGAGAGCGCAAGAGCGTATTGTGTTGCCATGCGCGCTCTTTTAGTGGCTCTCTTCACATGCTTCTAGTTCTGACCTACAGTCATTGCTGTGGCGGATGCTGTTGTCTGAGTCAGCTGTAGTTTTAGATGATTAATTGTAAATTAAATATATTTGAATTAATCAAATAAATATTAACTAGCAATAAAACTCACAGCTTTAATTGATTTTTATTTTATATGAATCGATTTAGTATTAGTTTTGTTATTAATTAACTTATATATTCGAAAATCAAATCATAAATGTACAACAGAAATATACTTAATGTTCTTTTTATTTTACGCATATTGCCATACCCTTCATCGTATATTTTATAACTGATGAAGAAATAACTTTAAAATGTTAATTCAAAATGGCTATCAAAGAGTTGGGCTTTCAGTTTTTCTTTTATTGTTAACCATTTCTAGGATAAATTCTCATCTTAGATCTTGATTCTAGATCTAGAACAGTTAGACGCCAAAAGAGTCCAAGTCAAAGAGTCAATGTTTAGTAAGAGAATATCTTTGGGGCGAATTGACATCAATTGGGGGAATCGGCTTTGCACACGACGACGCTTTTCACGATGTCACAACACACGATGTTGGCAGCAACAACAAACCGACCATTTACAACCGACAACGACAACAACACGAGACCTCATCCTGAGGCTGAGGTTCGTCTGCCTGGCAAGTGCAAGGCCCAAAATAAGTTTCAGTTTCAGTTTCAGTGCGACAACGACGGTGAACGCATGCGACAGATAAACGCAACGGATGACACGTGTGAGTCCAGCAAAGTTTCGTTTTCGTGAGCGAATCCAATTCAAATAACGTCTTCGATAACCAATAAATTGAACGGCAAATTACAAACAAGTTAATGTATATCGAATGCCCAAGAAAAACGTGGATTTACTTGCAACTGCACTTGTATAGGTGTGTAATGTGTGTGAGGCGTGTGTGCATGTGTATGTGTGTGAAACAAAAGTTGAGACCAACTTTCTAAGAACGAGTAAAAAAGTGTCAGAGTCATAAATTTTGAACGTGTGAAAACGCAGGAAAAGCCTCATTGCCTTATTGCCTCATTGCCGGCTTGGCAGGAGATGAAATTTAGTGGGCCTATTGTGTTGCCAATGTTGTTGCCAATATTCTTGCCATTGTTGTTGCTGTTGTTGTGACTGCCGTTAGCCGTATGCCTTTTGGGGCAGTTTAGTAAAACGCGCGACGCACGCGAATATTTTATGACATCGTTTCGAATTATATGCGATTTTTTTTTGCTTTTCGTTGCCTGCCCGCCGCGTGTTCGCAACTTGTTAGCAATGGCAGGCGACAAAAGACGAAACTAATAAAATAAAAACAGCAAAACGCACACAAAACAAATAAAAATGTGTTTACGCCTACACAATGTCTCGCCCTTCCGCCGCCCCCGGGCATGCCCTTCTAGACTGTCGATTGGTAGCACTCTGGTTCATTAGCAGGCAGCAAATTAAGTTGTTATATATTTAGAACAACATTTCCACAACGCTCAGAATAAATTAATAAATTGAAAACAGAAAATAAGCAAACAAAACCGAACTCAATACAACACCTCAACATTGTACTAAATCGTCTTTGATCTTTAAGAGTACCGATAAATGGAAGAACGCGTCAAAACAAATTGTGTACACAAATTGTCTTCGAACAGCAATATTTTGTAATTTAATATTCGCAGAGCCTTCGCCCAGCCGCGGGCCCAAAAGTGACAAAAATTAATAGAAAACACATAAAAAATTAACACAAAAATGTGCCAGCATCGCTCTGTGGTGGTTTTCATTTGTAGGGGGGCCTGAGGCGGACACAGCAGCTGAACGATCAACAGGGAGGGGGCGGACGCATTGCGTAAACGAATTTGTTACACATACGTCATGTTGTACAAAGCTGAGAGGCCTAAAACTGCCATACCATCATTGTTTAAAAAAAAGCAACAAAAAATAGGAAAACTTTGTCCTTGATTGTTGCACTAAGTAGTTGAAGACAGGCGAGAAAAGTTTCGCTTAGTTTTGAAAAATAAGCGCACATATCAACAAAACTAAAGAAAAAGCTGGCGAAAAAGCAAAGTGCAAAGTTCAATTTTGCTATTTTTATCTGTATTTAAGTTGCCACAGCACAAAAGTCAGTCACAAAAGACATACGGACAATACACTCTATACCAAACACTTTAAACTTTGGCAGTTTCAGCAGAATGTAATGATTATGATATTGGGAATAGTAGATATAACCTTGTTTTTAAATTGATTTAGCTTTTTGACATTCTTCTTTGAATATTTTATTATATCATCGGTGGATTGTCAGCAATAGAAATAGTTTAAATTGGATTTACTTTGCAATTCCCAGTTGCCAAATGAAGGAAACCCATAATCATTAGCTTAAATGCAGGGAAAATCTGCGTAAATTGCTTTCAATTTAGCTAAACAAGCAAACAAAATGGATACTAAACTAAAGTAAGCACACAATGCTGTTGTATCAATAAAATATTCATGAACAATGCGAAGCAATGTCGCACAGGGAGTCACTGAAACGCAGCAATGCGGAAATGGCCAAAATGATGGAGGCAGGGGGCAGCCGAGATGAGAAGAGGGGGAGAGGGAATGTCATCTAATCATGGATACTAAGCATAATGGCAAGCATCGCCAAAGGGGGCCGAATTGAGCTCAAGTGCTGAGCAACAAACTGCAGACGTTAACAATTACACCTACACACACACACACACACACAGGCACAGAGCCGATAGAAAGATAGAGGGGAAGGGGATGGTGTGGGAGAACGAGAGTAAGAGTGAGAGCGAGAGCGAGGGCGAGAGCGAGAGCGACAAGTGGACTTCAGTTGAGCTTTCAGTGCCTTAGGCAACAATTACCAAGCCACACACATACTCACACACACACACACAACACACACACATAGAGGAACAATACACAAAGAACTTGAGTGCGTTAACACTTTTGAGAGACATGAGAACGACGGCGATGTCCTGTGCCGTTCTTCCTGCTGCCTCCTGCCTCCTGCCTGATGCTTGCTGCCAGTTGTCTGCTTGCTGTCTCTAATTCCATTACGGAAGCAACAGCGACAAGTGGCCCACACAGAGCGGGCCAGGCTGAGCGGGCTAAGAAGCCTTCTGATTGAGGCCTGGCAAAGGGCTTCGGTTTCGGCCTCGGCTTCAGCTTCAGCTTCGGCTGCTGACAGTCATTGTACCTTTAAGTTGAGTTGAGCTCCTAACCGGGAGCAACATTTGCAGTTTGTAATTAGCTGGTGGCTCTGCTTGCAAATTTGCAATTAATTAGCTTTTCATTAATTTTACACGCCAGCGACAAATTTTCAAGAGCCCTGAACGAATTACAGAAGCATTCTGCTCAGATTATACCCATCGAGCAAAAAGTTTGGCACGAAAAGATGAACCTGCCGTTGGCCAAAGTGATTGATGTCCAGCCGAGTGAATTGGAATACATAAAAATGACTGACAGCCCCAAGGATGTGCCAAAGTTTTCGCCAGACAGACAGGACAGAGGCGGTCTATTGCCGGCGGTTACATGGCTTCAGTTCTGAGGCGTGACAAGCCCTCGGGGCCTGTCCCTAACCTAATTCCCGCCCTCAGTTATGGAAGGACCATATGAAATCATCTATATATATCGTATATATGTGTGTATATATATACATGTTAAGGAATATAAATATATATTTTGGTACGCCTAAGCGTGATTTATTTTTGGGTCTAACTTGTGCGTGGGATTCCCATCAATAATCCATAGACATGCGTGTCAGATGTTCTCATCAAATATGCGTTCTGAAAATTATAGTTTAAGCTCCTGTTAATTATACATTGGTTTTGTTTTAACAGCATGTTGTTCTTAGCCCAATGTGGAGACGGTAACAGTTCAATTGATTTTTTTTTTTTTTTGGTTAGAGGTGTTTAAAACTGACAGTGAGCAGGTTAACTTCTAAGGTCAACTTCGATGTGCTTACGTGTTACAAGGGCTTACATAATTATTTGCATTCAATTATAAGTAAAGAACAAATATTTACGCTTTTGCTTGTCTAAGATTATCAGTTTATATGTAATTTAATTTATCATTAAAGATTTCGTGCAGTGATAATCTTAATGGATTTGTAAGTGCTTTTATTTTGATCAATTTATAGCTTTTATTAGTTAAAAAGGCACACATACAAGAGATTTACAAACGTGCCTTGAAAAAAAAAACAATGATAAATTTAATCAATTTAAGTTCTGAGCGCTGACAAAATCAATTTGGTCGGGAGAACACAGCAAAAAGCGATGAAACTGCGTGGCAAAAAGCAAGGCAATAGCAACATGGCATTAATAAAAGGCTAAAAGAGAATAACAAATAATATTTGGCCTAGACGGGAGACCGAAATGGAACAGTAACAACAAGAAGAGCATCCAAAGAGTAGCAAAAAAAAGGTTAACAAACGAACGCTAAAAGATTAAATTGTCTGCCGATGGAATTAAGTGTTTTAAATGTCATTGCGAGTGTTTAATTCATTGGGAGGCACTTGTTGTTGCTGTTGTACAATGCGCAATGAAAATATCATTTCCAGTGACAACAACAACAACAATAAGAATGAACGGAATGAAAAATAAGATAAAAAACTGTTAAATGTGCAGCTATATAAACACTTAAAGCAAATAAAGTGCAAATCGATAGCGTAAATAAAGCAAAAATCGACGTGAAAAGTGAAAGTGTAGAGGAGCCAGTGACAAAAAGCGCGAGACGGCGAGAAAGGTAGAGAAACAGAGAGACACCGAGAGACAGAGACAGAGAGGGAGACCGAGAGAGAGCGAGAGAGAAGTACTTGGCGCTGGGCGCCACACAAACACATCAAAATGTTGACCCTTTCGACGCTGCTGTGCTGCATGATGGGTAAGTCAGAGCCCGTCGCGGGCGAGGATACTTGAACGTTGTCATAGACCCATTCACTTATACGTACATACGAATATATACATAACTATATCCTGTTTAAGCATGCATAAGATTATCAGCGATTGCAGGCGACAACGAACCCAAACGACCCCCAAGATATTTTTGTTTGTTTTTTTTTGCTGTTGTTTTTGTTGTTTCTGTGCTGCGGCAGACTCAGCGCTCAGCCCCCACAGCGAATCCTTTTAAAAACATTTGTGGCCCAGGCTGCGAAAATCCTGATTTATGTCTGCCTGCTGCGCTGCGCTGCTGCTGCTGCTGCTGTTGTTATTGTTGTTGTTGCTGCTCTCGTTGTCCTTGCCAGCGACATGGCCAATGCCAACCGCAGAGAGAACAGAAAACACTGGGCCAGGCAAACAGAAATGCGGTCGATCCGCCTCAGTTCGCTTCGGGCGTATCGCATAACAGAAGCGCATGTTATGAGCTTGAGAAGGGCAAGGCGGGGCTATGGGAGTGGGGAATGGGGAATGGGGAGTGTGTAGAGGGGTGTTTGGCTCAGATGCACTTTAAATTTTAAACGGCCAAACACAAATTGCTCTCTGCACATAATTATGCATAATTGAAAAGTGTAATTATGCCCGCGACACGGCAGCGCAACTTCAAGCTCAATCAAGCAAAACAACAAGAATCAACGGAGGCACACAACGGCGATGGCATCGTGTGGCAGCTGAACAACCATAACAACAACAGCAACAGCAACAACAACAACAGCCATGTTTATGACTCGCAGGCCCTTTTAATTGCTGCCAGATGCAGGATGCGCAAAGGATGCCTTGGGCAGGAGAAAACGACAGCACAGTAAAGTCATAGAAAAAGTATAGAATTCAACGCTTCCCTGGAGATGCCGGCAAAGTGAATGCCCTCTCTACTAAGTAGAGTGTAGTATAGCTTAATCTAACTGGGATACTGAATTTAATCGTTGAGATCAGTTCACCTCAGATTTATTATCTCCTTATCGGTGTTAGCTTAATTTCCCTTTTATCTAGCATTATTTATGTTGAATTTACTGACTTTATGATCAGGTTGTTGTAACCGCCCTATGTTCTCACTTAATGTTGAAGTACTTTCTTCCTTATCGGCTGTAAGTTTCTTCATGCCTTGTCCTTGGCTTTGTTTCGCTTTCTTTTCTCTTCAACTTTTGTTCCGTTTGCAGCGCTGTTTTAGCTGCCTCTTGTGCCATGTGTTTTTATTGCATTAATTTTTATGGTCTCTTGCGTTTGTTGTTGTTCTTGTTGTTGCTGTTTAGTCAGTTGTTGTTGCTGTTGCTGTGGCTGTGGCTGTTGGTGCTTTTGTTTTACTTTGCGTATGCCCCAAAGTAATAAAGTGAATTGGTTTTCTCAAATAATTTCCATTTTAAATCCAGTCAGCAAATCCTCACAAGCTATGCCCCTGTCCCTACCCCTGTCCCTACCCCTGCCCCTATCGCAGCTCTTAGCCAAACTGTGTAGCAGTGGCCCACGCGACGACTTTGTGTGCTCCTCGTTATTGTTGTTGCTTTTGTTGTTGTTGTTGTTGTTGTGCGAAAAGTGGCTTCATTTTCTCGCATAAAATTGTTTTGTAAAGTTTGTTGAGATTTGTTTGGCGACAGCACTTGCAATTGTTTTTCGTTTCCCTGTATTTCTTCAGTTGCTGTTACTGTTGTTGTTGTTATTGTTGTTATTGTTGTTGTTGTCGTTGCTGGTGCTGCTGTTTCTTATTCCGTTTTTCGATGTTGGCTGCTATTTGCATTTGCGTCCAATGCGGCTTGTGTCGTCAATGTCAAGTAGGCCTCAAAATTTAATTGAAATTTAGTGTAAACACAGTGACAGCCTGTCGATTATCCTGTGTACACATGCCACCCACACATATATATACACTTGTAAATATATTTCCAAGTCGATATTTCCGCATAATCCTTTTGCGCGCAAATCCTGTCAAGTTCTGCCTGGCTTCGAATTTGCCAAGCGTCTTTCCATGTCAAAAACTCAAGGCAAAACACGGCAAACATTTCACGCGTGTCACTGAAGTCAGTGAAGTTGTTGCCCTGCCTTCAGTTGGGGATGTGCCTAGTTCCCCAACCCTTTCTCGCCATATTACTCAAACTTTGCTGTCAAGGCAATGGCAACAACAATGTCTGAGCTCTTCACACACACACACAAACGCACACTCAAATATTACACACACTTCTCTGTTTGCAAGTAAACTCCAATTGTTTACTTATTTGCTTTGTGCATATGGAAATGAAATGGTAAATAAGCGTTGAAAAAGGAAAGCAAAAATTACGTTGACTTACCCAAATGTACATAAATGACACACATATATAACCGTATACGCTCTCTCTCTCTCTCTCTCTCTCTCTATCTCTCTCTCTTTCTCTCTCTGCCCCACACACATGCATTTGTTTTTGTAGAAACATATTACAGGAATGACAAACGCTGCCAACGGCACTCACAGCAGCAACAACAACAGTAAGAATAACACAGCTGTGATTGTGACATTCCCCCTTGCAATTCATCTCTGTCGCACTTTCTTCTTATTGCAGAGCAACAGTTTCTCGCACTGATTTCCCATCTCGCTTCTGCACATAGAAGCATAAAAGCAAAGCGAATTTCGAATTCGTCTTTGTTGAAATAAACTCTTAATTTTCTCTCTTGTTATTATCCAAATAAAAATCTCTTTTATCTTCTAAAATATGTTTATTTATAGAAAATAAATTATGTGTTTTTATTGTATATTAACAAACTTAATTTGTTTCTGATTTAAATTTAAATCAAATTTAATTGGTTTTTATTACATTATACTTTAAACTTTATTTGTTTTTTTTTAGGTTCTTTTAAATTTATACGTTTTCATTTTGCTTCTCTTCTTTTAATTGCCAACCCGTTGAAATCTAAAAATCCGATTGTCTCTTTCTATTTGCTGAACGTTTAACTATTTTATGGCTTTTATCTTATTTACACACGTATTTCTCACTTTTCCTTGTTTTCTTTCCTCTTTTCTTCTTTTTTTTTTTGTAACATTTTCAATTTCTCTGTTCATTACTTTATTTTGCTTATCAAAAAAGCAGCGCATTCAAATAAACACAAAGAAGACATAACAGAGTGGCAACAAAACAAACAACAACAACAGTGAAAGAAAAGGCAGCAAAAAAGGGGCATGAACAAATTGTTTACGGATGTGTTTGTGTCCCTTTTCTAATGTTTGTTGTTGTCGCTGTTGCTGTTGTTGTTGTTGTTGTTGCTGTCGTTGGCATTGCAAGAAGGAAGTAAATGGAGAAAAAGAAGCAAACCGAAAACGAAAAAGGATGTAACAAAAATTCATAACAAAGTACATTTCATGCCATTGCGAGCAAGTCGTTCATCCTGTTTGGTTTCTTATTCTGCATGTGCATGTGTGTGCCGTTTTTTATTGCACGCGTGTGTGTGTGTGAGTGCGAGTGTGTATGTGTTTGTCCTGCAAAGGAAATTCACTTGACTTTTGGCTACAATAGTTTTTTTTTATCACCAGCTGCAGCTTCTGCCGTATTTGTTGTAGTTTCTCTTGTTATTATGTATTATTGTTGATGCTACTGAGGTTGGCAAAAGGCATAAATAAGCTTAGAGATTGCTGCAGTTGTCGCCGCTTGGCTGCTTGACTGCGTTTTGGCCATGGCCAACAAAAACTAAGAAATGCCAGAAGGCAGAATACTCTCACACACACGCACATACACACACGAGTGTACTTATTTATGGCAATTTGTCGTAAGTGCTTGCCAGGAGCAGAGTTTTTTATTTATTGGGATATAACAGTTTTGCTTATAAAAGAATTTACCTCAGACAATAAATATATGAATAGAGATCGAAATTTTTGGTATCATAAACGCTGTCGTCAAATTTTAATATATTGCAAACATAATGCATAATAGGAAATTCTTCGATTCTTGGCAAAGTATTCCAAAACAGATCAAAAGGTTTTGCTAGACTACATTTTTGGTTACGTTTTCGGGATTATCTTCCCTGTCCTGCCTCTTGTTAGATCTTCTATAAATAAATATCATTTGTTGGGTAATTGTTAAATGTGCCACAAGCACATACACTTCATTTCAGGGCCATATAATTTCTTTTGATGACTTTGCTTTTCGGTGGCACATTGAATGCCACATTGACTGCCTGCCACATGGCCACATTGTTGACATAATTGGAGTAATGCAGCAACATGCCAAAGCTCATAATGACTGCCAATAATAACAGCAACAACCAAGCGCTGCCACACCCGGAACTGCCCCCCCTAATCCCAAATCGGATTCCCGCTGCCAGGGACAAAGCATGATGACCCTGGTTCGCTTTTATTATTCCGCTAAATTGATTTTGAATTTAGTTCAATGTTTATGGTCAAATGGTTGCGTTTGTGTGTCACCAGCCTTCGTGGAAATAGCTACAAATTCCCATACATAGTATCTGTAGGTTGGCAAACGAATAGCTTCTGAGCCCCCTCCTGCTCTACCCGTCTCTCTATCACAATCCACCCTTTAGCTACCCCCTCCGAAAGTTTGCAAGCCCAGTCATCTAGGTGCGGCAACAATTTTTGTTTTGTCTGCCTTATAAATCATTTGTGCTTCGATGCGTAAGCGACAGCATAGTCCCTACTTAGAGGCATCCATCCACCTTCGTGAGGGAGCAGCCGCAGGGTCCACAAATAAATACTCCTATGCCCGAGAATACCCGAAACGAGGTAAAAATGAAAATGAAAAGCGTTCGAGAGTAATCCCCAATCGATTTTCGAGCCTATTCAATGAGTTTCCGCCCGCCATTTTGTGACTTAAGGCGCCTTTTTGTGGTATCCTTTTCTCGCTTATATGCTTCTTCTTTTTTTATTTTTATTTATTTATTTTTGCACATTGCTCATATGCATATGCTTGGGATACGCTTGATGTCTGCAGTAAGTGAGTTTATACATTTTTATACATTTTTTATTCATTCCATATCCATTAAGTTCAAAGCGAAATGTGTCAGAGAAGTAGTCTAATGTATTGGCTGGCGTCGGGTCGGCAACGGTCTGAAATGGGAGCCGAAACTGGGGTGAGGTGAGGTCTGGGGATGTGTTGCGGATTGCTCTCTGGGCACACATTGATTGCCTGGTTCGTTGGCCCGGAAGTGGTGTGATGGTTCCAGACTTGAAATTTCAATTACTCAAGCAAATGATAAATGAACATGTTGCCGCAAATTTTCTCGCCTTTTGTGTGGCTTTGGCGAGGCATCCATTATGAAGACACACCGCAAGCCGCCCACTAAGTGTGTGGGCGTGTCGCTCACATGTTTTCATGCCCAAATGCAAAAAGTGCAGCCTTTGAAATGATTGCGAAGAACTTGCACAAGAACTTTCGCCAACAGTTTGCTCTTACCAAATATGCAAAGCCTCTGCGAGGTCAACACAAGGAAAGAGTTCGGTGTTGGGTGACAAGACTTGGGAGACTTGAGAGCTGGAAGAGTGTTTAATGCTATTTGCTGGCAAAGTTGTCATGACTTTGCAGCTCTTAACAGGAGTAACACAAGGAGCAGCCAATTCCTTGCTAAGTCACGTTGGCATTCGCTTAATTAAGAGCTGAAATATGTGAGAACAAGTCGCATGTATGCTTTAAATTAAGTTAATTAAGTGACGCATCTGGCATGTCAACTGGGCATTATATGCACACGAATACACTCACAAATAGACTCAGTAATCCACTCAAAAGTGTTGCCCACTTGCTGCTTCAATTTCATTTCCGCTTTGCCAATTCACAGAGCCCTCTCCACAGTAATCAATAGAATAGGTGTTGTTGCTCGCCCTACAATACATCAATATGGCTTTGTCAGGCATTCAGGCAGTCAGTCAGTCAGTCAATCAGCCAATCAGGCAATCAGGCAATCAGCCAATCAGCCAGTGAGTCAGTCAGGCGAGCAGTCAGCCACTATAAACATGCATCGACATCAACTTAATTGCATTTCATTCATTGCTAAGCAGGAGCAGCAGCTGCTCCAGCTTCTAGTGTCAAGGTGCGGAATGAAGGCTGCGGCAAATGGTGTGAAGTTTCATTTCGCTTCAATTCCAAGCGTCGATGCGGGTGTTAAAGAAAAGGCAAACAGCAAAAACAGAATAAAACAAAATAAAACAAAACAAAATAAGCGAAAAAAAGGGAAAAACCACATACAAAACTGAAATGCAATGCCGAAACGAAAGCCCGGATGAGACGAAGGAGCCCTGGAATGCGAAGGGAGAACGTGGCAAGCTGCCACTCACAAGGGCAGCGAACGGATGCCCACAACACTCAGCAAACAATGGAAGCAATCGCTGAAAAAAGGGTTAAACACCAACGTCACATTTCAGAAGCGAAAAGTTCCTTTTTGTCCTTTTCATTTTCGTTTTCATTTTCATTTTCCAGTCAAGTTTAG
Source organism: Drosophila macrospina (assembly GCA_035042075.1). Lineage (NCBI taxonomy): Eukaryota > Metazoa > Arthropoda > Insecta > Diptera > Drosophilidae > Drosophila > Drosophila macrospina. The sequence goes on along the minus strand of JAWNLW010000591.1, from coordinate 10,824,080 downwards.
GAATGCTGAATGACTTGCAAACAATTTAAAAATGATATTCATCAAACAAAACATATAATCAAGGCACTTACATATGAGCTACATTTCAGTATTGTTTGCCAAACCATTTACAACACACAATTAAGAATGCTTAATTCAATATCCGATAAATTTTTGCATTTTCCATGTTCATTTTCATTTCGTTCTGTTTTTTTCGCTCATTATGAGTGTTTTCTCAATTCGTGGAATACCCAGCTTAACCCATTGTGGCTCAATCTTCTCACAAGCCACTTACACCCGCTGCTTCTACCTCTTCCTATCTCTTTCTCCGCATTTTCTACCTCTCTCTGTCACCCGCTTTCCATCTGCTTACTCCAGCTACGTTGCTCATTGCTGTTGGCTTTTGGCTTTTAGGTTTTTGGTGCGCGGCATTGCTCGAATAGCAAAAATTGAGACGTCACCGACATTTTACCACACCGAAGGGAAGTGCTAGAGAGCGCAGAAGGCGAAAAGTAGGGAAAGAGCAAAGTTTTTTAATTGAATTGTATGCTGTAGTGCTTCAATTGCCAGCCAGGATTGCATTTGCCATTGAGTACAGGTTCAGAATCAGGTTCTGGTTTAGATTTAGGTTTTGATTGTGGGTTTGGGTTGGCGTTTTTAGCGACATTGTCCATGTTTTGGCTATCAAGTACGAGTTGCAGCTGAAGTTTTAGCGCTTTGGCACGTTTTACTTGTTATTTAATTCCCGTTTCCATTCCCGCCCCGCCTCGTTATCCAGCTGCTCCATTTTGGGATGCTGCATACGCTCGACTAAATGCGCGTGCTTAGATCCAAACAAGTAATGTAAACACTTACGACCACACAGCTGCTGTCGGAACGGGCTGACTGGGAACTGCCAAACATTGGCAGCGGTTGTTCCTTCTGGCTCTGCTTATTTCTCTTCTTCTTTTTCTTTTCCTTCTTTTGGTTTTGTTGCCTCCCTGTCGCTCCCTTTGTGGCTTTTATTAACACAAATATTAATTTTTGCGGCGCTGCATGTGGCAGTCTTGTTTACACTGACGCCATCGGCAAGCGTCTCCACAATTTCCCTGCTCGTATCCATGTACAGCACGCCCCGCTCGTTTATGTTTCTCTTGTTGTTTGCTTGTATCTCATTAAAGTCAAAGGCGCCCAGCACGCACTTCAATTTGCATGAACAAAGCTTTGAGATGTCCCTTTTTAGGCCTGGGAATGGACATAAGAACTTTTGCCTTGGCTCTGGCTCTGGCTATGGCTATGGCTTTATTTTGGCCATTCTTTGTATAACTTAACAGTGGAAGAGCAAGAAAATCTCATCATAAAACCAACGCCGTTGTGGCAAATGCATTTGGGGCCCTCTTGCTTATCACCAGGGCAGCAAGCTCAGTGAAAATAACGATGACCATCAGCACAGGAAGGCGGCCAAAGAGGAAAGAGAAAACTTTACAGTAACGACAAATTGCATGGACATTGTGGAGCTGGGTGTGGGGAGTGTGGGGCGTGAGGGGCCTGTGTACACTGTATGCCAATCACACCTGACCCAATTCAGCGATGCTTTTCCTGAGTAAATGAATCAGCTGCTGATGTGAAGCGAAGCCGCTGCAGTGGCTGCACATCGATATTACTTTAATAAAAGTATTGAAAACAAATAAAACCATAATAAATTCCTTATTAAGACGAACTTCACTGAATATCTTAAGCTCACAATCCTCTCCATAGCTCAAGAGTATAATCTTGGATGAAAGTTGATATCATTTTCATGTAATGTAATCCCACTGTCATTGCGGCTTCGTCAAACAGTTGAACGAGCTTAGCGACCTTCGGCAAAGAGTGTATGAGAATGGTGTGATATACGAGTGTAGATATCTCTGCTCTATTTTTTTTTATTCATTCATATACTGTTTCTTCTTAGCTGCAAGGCCGAAGCTGGGCTTCATCTAGGACTTGCTCTTGGCACACAATGGCCGGAGAATTGTTGTGTTGTGCTGCAGCTCCCTCATTCCGGGAGGCAATCTCAGCAGGATGCCTTGCCATATACGACTATGCGGCTCGTTGCACGCCTGACTGCCTCTTTGGCCGCATCCTTTTTGCTGGCTGGGCTTTTCCTTGGCTTTGGCATTTCCTGCAGCATTTGAAACGCATTTTTGCCATTTTCCATTTGGCCAACGTTAGTTTGCAACGTTAGTTTGCCATGCGATTGCTTGGCAAATATTTTCTTAATTAGTTGGCACTGAGCTGCCTGGAAACTTTCACATTCTACCACCCCCTGGTCCACTGCAATGGCTTCGTCCACTGCCTGTGCTGTGCTGACCGAGCGAGCAACTGTCAAGTGTGAAAAATTGCAACTCAAATTGTTGTACAAAATGGCTTTAAGAGCTCGTTAAAAGTCACGCAGCGAATTGTTTAATTTATGCGTACGAAAACAGAAATTATATTAATTACGACTGCAATGAAGGAGCGACAACACGAAACTGCAACGCGCTGAACAACAATAATAAAAAACACAACAACAACGAGAACACCAACAACAACAACAACAGCAACATGCACAACTCAAGCGACCCTCAACTCTGACTTTCGAGCAACTTTTCCCCCAAGTACGACATAAAAAAATGCATAAAATTTGCATGTCAAAAGTGCGTCGACGTCCTCCTGCATTCCCACAGCGAGTTGTCCTGATCCCCAAGCTTGTCCCCTACCATCCACACCCCCCCGCTTGCGCTTGGCCCGCTCATCAACGTGGTGTTTGCAAAGCATTCTGGGGTTTTTGGCTTAACTACAAGTGGTAAAAATTTTGCAATCAACATAACAATTATGTGGCGACAGCAGGGACTGAGGGATGGGAGCAGATTGTCAAATTGTTAAACGGAAACAACTCGCAGAACAGATTTGTCTTGTTTGCATATTACAAATTCCCCCGAATGCCACCGAGCCACCGAACCACCGAACCACCGAACCACCATGCCATATGCTTTAATAGTGCATTTAAAATTTTTAAGGCCCACGCAGCTAATTACGTGGGCTGTTTATACGATTCACGATTCACGAGCGATCCACGATTTGTTCTTGCCACGGGGTGTTTAATGCCGTCGCATAAATGTCGAAATGTTGCGGCTGGCTTGCCACATGTTTGATTTTTATGCAGACAAGCGGCCAAATGGTGACTCGGGGATAGGGAAGGGACTGTGCTTATAATAGGGACAGGGACTGTTTCATTGTCTCATCGTCTCATCGTCTCCCTATGTGAGTGTCTGGCTGCCTTCCGTCTCAATAAGATAAGCGAAATGTGAGCAACACGCACAGAAAATGTCAAAGCGTATTTAATGAGCGCTTTCCCCGCCAGTACTTTCCCCTCTTGGCTCCTAACTATACCTGCTACTCTCTCAGCCCGACCGCCAATGTTGTTGCGATTTTCTGTGAAAATCACAAAATCAGTTGGCAAGGAATCAGATTGTGGTTGTGGGGTAGGGCAACCGCGGCGGCGACATGGCAACATCGACAATGTTGTGGCAAACGCTGATGTTGCGTCCCCCCAGAGAGAGAGAGAGAGAGGGATAGAGAGAGAGAGAGCGGGGCGTGTCGCCATGATGACAACAACAAGGAGCAATAGATGAAGTTAACGCGAAAGCCAAAAGCATATGCTGCGATGCGTGCTACCGACAGACGACTGTTCCTGTCTCTGCTGTCTCTGTCCCTCTGTCTGTCTCTGCCTCTATGTCGGTCCCAGTATTCTTGGTGTTGCATATTGAGCGTGGCAGACATAGAAGGAAACGCCACCGTTGACGGAGTCTGTGCCAAGACGGCGACAGCAACAAGGTGGCATAAACAATGTGCTCGGCCACATGCCAAGCGAAACAAATTGTGCAGGTTCGAGACCCTATCCGTGAGGGTCTGTGCATATATACGTATCTGTGTGTGGTCTTAGCTAGATAATGTCATCACTACATCACACAATATTTGAGAAATGCGACCTTGAACTGTACTCGCTTGTCGAACCGACTGAAAACCAAATTAGTGACTTGATCAAATTGTATTTACCTTGCCTAATGGAATCCCATAAAACAATGCAAAGGACTGAAGACTACTTAGCATACACAGTTGTCGATTAAATAACATTATATACTACATTTTATTACGCAAGTAAGAGAAGAGCAGATTTCATAAGTTTTTTATTCATTGCAAATTCGCCTGGCTCAGAGACGTCTCTAGATTTTTTGGCCACTCGTTTGTTTTTGTCTCCTCCTTAGACCACACTTTACTCCCACTATTTAACCACAAGACTTTTCATTAGTGCAAGTGCTGCATACCCACACACCTACAGGAAAAAAACACACACACACACACGCACAGTCAGTACACACCCATGGCATTCTACACGCGCTTCAAGCATTGCAGAACGTGCCAGAAAGCATTGCATAAGCGCAGGCGGACGACAACGCAAAATAAATAAGGTAAAGAAGAATGGCGAGCACAATATTTTCCTTTTTCTTTGCTCCCTAACGACAAACAAATCTCTGGTTTTGTTGAAAGAAAAAACACACGAAAGAAGGAGAAGTTTAAATACTCTTATGGACAATTGAATGACATCATTATTAACATAATGAAGTTTGTTGTGGTTAACTTTATGAACAAGCAAGCACAATTGGGCCACAATTGCAAGCAAGTGAACTTCTTAGCGTGTAAAGAGAGAGAGAAAATGAAACAAAGAGAGAGAGAGTGAGAGGGAGAGAGATAAAGGGAGTGATAGAGGTTCATCAAATGACCCTTTTGATAGGGTATCTAAATAGATGTGAGCAACACATATCCTCTACAGCTGCCTGACATTGGAATTGCAATGCGTTTAGCAATCAACTCACGAGTCTGCAGCAGAAGTCGCTGAAGCTGTTGCTGTTGCTGTTGTTGTTGTTGTCGCTGTCGCTGTCGCTGTCCATGTCCATGGCCCTGTCGAAGCACTGCTGAGTTCTGAGACTGTCGCTTAGCATTGCGCATACGCCACGTTGCACATGTAGTTACTGCAACCGGTTGGCAACCAGTTGGCAACCAGTTGGCAACCATCTATGGGGCGTGTGTTAATAATGCGTGACATAAACTGAAGCTCAGGCAGTTTCTCAGTTGGCTGACTGCTCGATGCGATGTGGACGTGACAAAACGAATTGAGTTGAGCATTTTAAGTGACAGGACGCAAGCAAATGTCGAAGTTGATGCTAAAGAAATGCGAGTCGAGATTGCGACATTGTCATTGTTTTATTGACATCGCAATGCGCAGACAAACACACTCACACACACACACACTCACACACACACACACTCGCACACACTCGTTTACGCCTCGCTGCCCTTTCACATGCATAACATTTAAATTTTTGCCTTTAAATATGCAAATAAATGTTGGAAGAAGGCAACAAATTCAAAACTCTCTCGCTGTCTCTCTGTCTCTCTGTGCATAATGTGAGTGTGCGAATGTGTGAGAATTTCAATTTCCGCTTTCGTACTTTCACACACACTCGAACACACTCACAGACACACACAGAGGCATACAGTGTTTCAGAAAAGTATGTGTATACTGAGCACACTGCCAATTGCCGCCAATCAAAAGAAAACCAAAGTCGAAGGACGCTGCTGGCAACGCGTTGCTGATTTTTGAGGAAATTAAATGAAATTGATTTTAACCCCAAGTGTGAGAGTTCGCCACTGCCTGAATGTGTGTGTGTGTGTGTGTGTGTGTGAGTGTTTATGAGTGTTTGTGCCTGTGTATGTGTGTGGTTGAATGTGTCATATCCGTTGGGGCATACTAAATTACTTTGTGTATAAATTTTACTATTTAAATATGCCAACAAAATTTTAAATTGAAATTGACATTCAAAGCAATCACACGAGAGATACAGAGATAGCCCGAGGGAGACGGCAACAGGGAAATAGAGAGCGAGAGAGAAAACAGAGAATAAGCGGAACCTGTTCAGGAGTTACATTTAAGCCGCTGTCCCCTGCAATGTTTAATCCCTTTAAAAATAATTACAAACTGCAATTATTAGCCCTGAATGGAGGCGGTACAGAAAACGCGATGCCAAAGCAAATCCAATTAAGTGAAAAGCAAGTGTAAGCCGAAGCTTTCCTCCACCATTTTCCCTTAGTTCCTCTTCCTGTTCTGTTCCTGTTCAGCTGCTCAGTTAATGCGCGCTAAATGGCAGCAACTTTGCCAGGAAAATTGCAGTAGCTGCCACTGACACGTCTTGCACCTGCTGATGATTTTTCCACGACTTAGGCAGCTCTCTTTCTATCTCTTTCTACGTCATATTGTTCGCGTTGTTGTTGTTTCTTTCCTGGACTAACTTTGCATTTTATTTTATTTGCTGCTCGACAATAAAGCATGAAATTAAATTGGCTACTGTAATGATAATAATAACACAGCTAACAATAAGAACCGACGAGTATCTAAGGTTTCTACAGATTTCTGTGCTGTTGCTGTAAGTAGCTTTTGCTACTTTTGTTATTGCTGTCATCAAGTTGGAACAGCTGGTCGAGCTGAAACCTGTGGACAGGATTCTCGAATTGGTCTTTGGTGTGGCTTACTTCAACCTGATGCTCTGTGTTGTCCTTGCTGCTCCTTTGCTGTTGCTTTGAGCTGCCGTAAAAAAGAAACTTAGATAAACCTCTGCGAGGGCTGCTTACGAAATGATTCCATCTCAACATAAACAATATCATTTTAAATTGTTTAACTAAATTTTCCAGTCATATTCAGCAAATATTGGTAAGGCGCTGACTCTTCAGGCAGCCCTCGCTATCGTGTGAGCTTGAAAACATTGTGGCATGTAATGAAAGTGAAAAACTGTTGCAGGTGAATGTCCATTCGGTCCTTGTATTCGGGCAAAAACTATTTCAATTGAGGTAGAAAATGAACGACAAGGACACGGCGGCATTTTCATTTCTCTTCCTTGCATTACAAGTTTTTTCCTCCTTTGTCTGTGTATGTCTGTGTCTGTGTGTGTGTGTGTGTGTGCGTTTCCATGAATTGCAGCAGAGATTCACAGAGAATTCATTCCTTTTTTTGTGTTTGCTGTTTAAATTGCAGCATGAAAAGAATTTTTGCGTTCACATTTCAGCTCTCATCTTTCTTTGATTTTTTCCACAGTTCTTTTTTTTTTCTCAGTTTGTTTTCCCTGTCAAGTGCGACAAGTCGAGGCGGCAAGCTCTTCACTTGAACAGTTTGTATACCTTCGCCAGTGATAGCCCCTGAACAAGAGTCAACTTCATTCGCATGACATTTGAACCAATAACGATTTGTTAGCTTATTTCTCTCTGTGTGTGCGTATGTTTGATTGTGTGTGAGTGTGAGTGTGTGTGTAGGTGTTGGTCTGTGTTTGCTTTTGTGCTAGATTATGTGTTCCTATGTGCTAAGCTGGTCATAGGCATGAGTAAGCCTTAGCCAAGTAGACAAAGCAACAGCTGTTTCTGGCCAAAAATAAAACAGTTGTCATAGCACTGCCTGAGTTGGCCAACTGGCCAGGTGGCCAGAAGCGACTATAAAAGCCTTAGGCCATTCCCAAACAAGAATCAAACAGTGAACACCATGCAACCGAATTGTAAGCATCTGTTGGCCACAATTTTGCTGTTTCTGTTGCAGCAAGTCTATTGCCAAAATGCAACTACCAATTATTGCCAGCCAGGATTGTGCCCGATACTCAAAAAACACATTGCCTGCAGGAACAATGGCGTGAGTATGAGTGTGTGGATCAGTTACAAAAGCTGATTGTTTGATAAACCCACAGGAACTAGCCAAAGTTTGCCCCTCAAACGCACAGCTGGTGAATCTCACCGAGCATCAGGCCCTCATACTCAACCAGCACAATCTGCAGCGCAATTTGCTGGCCTCTGGCAAGGTGGAGAATCTACCGCAGCCGGAGAAGATGGCCACAATGCAGTGGAGCGATGAATTGGAGCAACTGGCCACACTGAATGTCAAACAGTGTGCCATGATCTATGATCCATGCCACAACACTCTAGAGTTCCGTAATGCTGGGCAGAATATAGCTTTGCAGAACATCAGCACTGAGGTTGAGGCGACTGACGAGGAGCTGCTCAAGGATAACATCGATCGCTGGTGGGATCAGCACAAGAATATCACACAAGAGCGAGTCGAGAGCTATCCCAAGGAGACCAAGATCACCGAGTGCGTCTATACTACTGCAATTTTAAGTAATATTTCTATCAATGAATCCCTTTTGCTATTGATAGTTTCATTCGAAACTTTGCTGTGATGGCCAGAGACAACAACACCTATGTGGGCTGTGCTGCCATGAGATACACCAAGGACTCCCTTCAGCACTTCTTGTTCGCCTGCAACTATGCCAGCAACCCAGTGGCCGAACATGCCATCTACCGCATCAAGAGTCGCGGCTGTCAGAGCGGCTATGACAAGTCCTTCTCGTTACTCTGCAAGGCTGGCGAACAGTACAGAGACGTCGAGCCCCTGGAGCCCCACAAATGGCCCAAATAGAGGAAACACTTCTAGAATTGTGAATGAAATATTTATAAATAAAGTGCAGCCCGGTAGTGACTGCAAACATTACTCTTAAAGACAACAAACAAGTTCCGTTGTAGTTTATTTAACATGTTGATTTGTGTGTCACAATCATATATCATCGGCATTATGACAAGGAGGCGTATGTGTGTGGAGGCAGCTCATCATAGCATATCCCATGTGATGAGCTACCCATCATCCCATTAGGCCATCATCATCATCAACATCAACATCAACATCAACATTTTGCAGACAGCCGCTAAAATATGATACTCGTTGTTTCTTGGCCTATGAGAGACGCGACTCTGGCGACGACGTCGACAAGTTGGCATCTAATTTTAACGTCAATATACGAAACGTAGAAACGTGTCTTCATCAACGCGCCACGGCTCGTAATCTGGCCCCTCGGTCCGTCCTTGCCTGCCCCCGCCACCGCCATCCCACTGCGTCGCCTCCTCTAGCCTAGGCACTCTAGTTTGCCCCCACACATTTTTAAGTGCCTATTAATAATGTTGGCCTGGCTAAGGCAATTTTTTCCACTTCGTCGTCGTCGCCAACGTCTTGTTCAGGTTTTGCTTTATTTTTAGTGTACATCGTTAGCATCCTCCGGCGTTCTTCTTCTGCGTTTAATATGCCGTTATGTCGTCAAATCTTGGGATCATTAAAAACAAAAACAGAAACAACGCCAACGCCAACGCTAGCCTAAAGCACAGCTCTCCAAAGGTGATTTCGCTGTGCCTTTGTCACATTTACAGATAATTAATAGACACCCCAATGCCGGCCACATAAAATATGATCAAATTAAATAGCATCTATCCACACACAGGTAGCAGAGTGTACACTGTGCACTCACACATCCAGAAATGCATGCATAAATTACTTTAGTAGCGAATTTCACAAAATTATTCCGACTTCTTTATAATTGTGTTGTAAATTTCAGTTGTTCATTTACACAAAAAAAAAAAATACAAAAAATATAATATAAATATATATATTTATAAATTGTGATGGCAACGAGCTCATTAAAAGTATGTAAAACCAGGGCCAGCATATTTTCTGATGTGCATAAACATATAAAAGCATAAAACATAATGAAAATATTAAATTCGAGTGGAGATGCTCATGTAAGTCGTGTCGAGCGGCAATGTACGGTTAGTTTTGTATTCAGTTAATATTATAAACTTTAGACAATTAAAATTACTCTAATAAACCATCAGAAATACAGCTCTAAATTGCTGCCTTGTAAAATATACAAATATTTTGGAATATAAAGTTAAATAAAGACTTAAAAGTCCATGAATCATATTTATTTTATGATATATTTTATGTTTAATTGTCATAGGGTATTTGCAAGTCGGGAACTTTGACTTGCTTATGGAAAACTATTTAAATAATAAACTCAATTTGTGTGTGGCGCAGTGAGTCCACATTTAACGCGGAACATATATTTATACGATTTAAATGGGGCTCCCTTGACGCCCCTTGAAACATTTTATTGTTGACGTGATATTTGGGGCTAGAAAAAGCTCGTAAAATCGAAATTAATGCGCGAATTATGGCAAAACGAAATATGGCATTGGTTGTATTTGGGCGTTGTGTTGCGTAAAGTGTGGCTGGTCGAGTTTAAACAAGTTAGCATAATATAATATTAGATCGAAATAAGCATAAATTACAGAAGTGTGCACAGAGCTGGGAGCAAAGCATGCATGATTTAGCACCGTCACAGTAAACGCCATTTGAATGTTTAATGAGCACTCAAATGTGTCAACAGACTAAATGAAAATTTATTTAATTATGAGTCAGACAGATGGACGGACAAGCTGAGGAATAGACATTTAGAGGAATGAAAAGTGAGCGATCATAACTTTTAAGCTAACAACGCAATGAATGTATCTTTGAAGTTTTTTCCTGCCTGCCATGTAGGGATGTCCTGGCAAATGCTTGGAGTTGGCTAAAAAGGCAATCAAAAGTTGCCCAAAGAAATTTGCGAGGGCAACGAAACTTTTGATTTATGAAATATACGCTAAAAATACAAATGCAAATACCATTTGATGACATTTGTTTGTTGTTAGCAGCCGTATCGTAAACAAATTCCCGAACAAGTCCAATAAAAAGCGTAAGGGTCTTTGATTTATCATCCAACTGAAATTCCCTGAATGCTGTGACATTAAAGCGGCCACAAATGTATGTTGGCCCGCCCATGCAAATCTCATATACGGCATAATAAATAAGCCAAATGTAACTTGGGTCCCTTACGTCTGAACGTCCTTATGAGCGGCGATCAGCAAAAGGATTGTCAACTTTTTTTATCAAGAACTTTTTGGCAATGCAAATAAGCAAGAAATTTGTGCTGCTCCAAGGATAGTTAGGATAGTGCATAGACGTAAGTGTGTGAACATGTGTTGGCCACAAAGCCAAACATAACATAACATTTGAGCCACAAAACATCCCATTGCCGGCTCATTTATTTTATGAGCCCAACGCTTTAAGTTATTTCTCTTCATTATATTTTATATGCGGCAGGATCTGAGCACAACAAAAACAACCGACGGCATTTGGCAATCAGCGCAAATGTTAAGTTTGTTTGCCCATACTATTTGATGTGCATATGTGTATGTGAGTGTGTCTGTGCATGTGTAAGTGTATGTGTAATGTATGCGCAAAATGTCAAATGGTCGCCAAAGCTGGCCATCACACATACGAGCCGTTGTACGGCCTATCGCCCGCTCATTTGCAGTTCGTCAGCTTATTTCTGGGGGCTTAGCATACAGTTCATTAGCGCCCTCCCAAATTTGGCTTATTAATCCTCAACGGAGCAGGCCAAGACCTCCACGAAGTGCAAACTGAGGCAATGTCCGACGCGTCAGTCGCCGTCAGTCGCCCTCAGTTGACGACTGTCGACAGTTATCATTAGGCTCTGGCATAAACAGCAAATTAAGTTTTACTGTTTTATATACATTTGGCACTCTGCAGTAGACAATCGACACTCCACAGTCGATAGTTGGGAAGTTGGCTGTTGGCAGTTGGCAGTTGGCAGTTACGTGGACTGTCAGTTTGGGGTTATAGTTTGTTATAGAGCGTAAGAAGTGGGAAGTAAGCTATTCACTTTTAGGGTCCCTTCATATGACGCGTGTAATTTCAGTATATCCAATTGACATTTGATTGTTTGTAATGAGCTACCTAATGGCATGAATAATACATTGTTTATAGAGGTTAATAAGTTCTCAATTTAGTCGCTGCTATAGAATATATTAAAAATGGGGGGACAAACATAAATTAGTTTCAATTATTTATGAATTCAATGCAATTAAACATATTGATACAACATTTCCATCGATTAAATTACATTTCACATTCAAGTTGAACTTGTAAATGAATTGAATGTGGATATCTCGGTGCCTGCTACAATTTAGTTGCATCTGTTCAATCGAATAGAATTCTCTTTGTTCTTGCATATGTCAAGAAGCAGTTTGATTCATGTTTGACTCGCTTCCTGTGATTCATATCCATTGATTGTTATTGTTGTTAGAGCGCTTGCAGCGCCAATTGTGCGGCAAACATAATTCAATTAACGCCTGGTCAGTGGATTCAGAGCAAACACAAAAACTCAAACTCAAAAACACAAATATAAACACAAACACACAACTCACTACTCACTACACACTACTCACTACTCACAACTCTATACAATCACTCACACGCCTATGTGCACGGGCCCCTGGGCCAATGGCCGGGCTAACTGGCTGACTGACCGCCGGTCAATCTCGGAGACTGGGCATGGAACTCAGCTTGGTTGGATGGCCATGCAAATGGCCGGAAAGTGGCGTTTTACAATTTTGCAATTTCCGCCACCGCACAACATCAAACAGAAAACTCTTGACGCATTTAACCAGCCATCTCTTTCGCTCTCAGTCTATCGCACTCATGCTGCCCTCTTTGTCTGCCTGTCTCTCTTTTTGATATGTGAATTGTGTAAATATTTTTGTTACAAATTGTGAACTTCACGCCCGGCAATCTAGTAAATATGGGTGTGAGTATGAGTATATTCATCTATTTTCGAGAGAATTTATATTTGCTAAATTGAATGCAAACATAGAACAAAATTTGAAATAATGCGATTAGTGTCTACATTTTTCCTATTAGCTGCAATTGACAGTTGCGGTTTAATTGAAAGAGAATCAATAATTAAATAATTTTAATTTTAATTGACAGTTGCAATTGTTGTTATTGCAACTCGCTATTGCCCCTTGTTGTGGCATGCCCAGCGATCTTGATTCGTCTTGATTCAGTTTCATGCACGGGTAATTGAAAAATCAAATTATCATATTTCCCACTGACACTGGCACGCCCACAGCCAGCGGATGCCATGTCAAGAAATAATAATTGCTTAAATAAACAGAACGACGAAAGTACATTAATAAACATCAGCCAAAAAATGAGAATACAAAAATATTTAGAATTATGGAAATGTACGCTCACTTTAAAACTCGACATGCAATGAAGCGCACACAGAGCAACAGCGCTGCCAACTTAACTTGGGGGCGGTGCACTGCCCCTTAACATTCACATCCGCTTCCGCTGGACTCCGTACCGCTACATTCTGTTCGTTGCCTATGTACATTATTCACATGTTGTCGTGCTGCTATGACCGCCTCTCAGTTGCATGCACTTAATAACCGCCGAGCCGAGCTCAGGTCTGGTCATCGACTTCCACTTCCACATTCACATCCACATCCACATGGACATTGACAACAACCTCATCGTCAGCGTCATCGAGTCATAGACAATGCGTGAAGTCCTTCGCTTAGTGGTGGTAAATATGCATATTTAATCAGGTGTCAAGTTCCTGGAATTGTTTATCCTATTGATTTTCTGCCTATTTGCACAGCTGCGACACATATTTCCCTGCGACAAAAGCCAATTAACTGACTGCTTATTGCAACATTTTCATAAATCAGATATCAAATATCCTATCAAATGATAAGTTTACTCATTCTTTTAGGTGTTTCCATTCATCTGCTCTTGAGATTTGCATGCAAATTCCAACTGCTTCAATATGACCCATATACATATACTACGAACTTGCTTAACAATCTTTTACCGCAGTCAGCGGTTTGCCATTGTGGTGGATAGAGAGGGCAAGTGGGATAGAGATAGAGAGAGGGAGAGAGATAGGATTGAGGTACACACAACTTCAATTACAATTTGATTTGCAAATGACTCTGGAAACATGACAAGCAACTCAAGTTGAAAACTTCGCTGATGATTCAAGTGAAATCTGAAAAGTTGACAAATGCGATAAACTGAATATAAATTTACAAGCAGAGCTTGCAAATGTATTTATATTTGAAATGTTTACTTTACATTTTGATATTAAATACGGGAATAACTGCAACAGTTTCTCTTTCAATTTGTTTGACATCATTATGACTAAATTATTTAATGTAATGAAATGCGACTTCTGACCTAAACCAACAACATGATAAACTTTTCATTGGCCCAACGACGAATGATGTCGGCACATTTCATTAATTAATATATTTTATTTGCAGAATCCTTTAAGTTCTCCCCTCAATTGCTGCTAAAGTTGAGTGGGCTTTAAGCAGTTGATATGTGAGTTCGCAATAAAAATGTGCAACATTAAATGGGCGTTGCACATAAATAAAAGGAGCTGAAAATTGGGTTAAAAATTAACTACCCCAAATTTAAATCAACTGCGTGGTGCCCACAGGAGAAGCAGCCTGCCAGTCCTGTCAGCGAGTCCTGTTGCCGTCGGGACTCGTAAAAAATCGCCTCAATGGCGATGGCGATGCCAATGCCGTTGCTATTGCCGCTGCCGTTGCCATTGCCGTGGCTGGTGCCTGCCTGCAAGCCGTAAATAAAGCCCCACAAACATTAATAACTCCCATTGGGTGTGTTAACAGGCAATGACCAAAAGAGGGCAGGCCTGGCATGGATTTGGTCTACGTTTTTGTTGTTCCCGCCGCTGTTTCCTCTCTCCTGCCCCTCCGTCAATCCGGGCCTCCAGTGTGCATAAATTGCAGTGAAAATGGCACAGAAATAACTGGCCATGTTGTCGTTGCTGCTGTTGTTGTTGTTGCTGTTGCTGTTGCTATTACTGTTACTGTCTATGAAAAACGATGTGCAACAAAAGTAACAAGCAAAGAGCAGGTAAAAAATTGCGCATACGTCAGGTGCGCCAGTGGCCTGTGAGCGCTGCGAGGCAAGCAACGTGTGTAATGCATGTAAGACAATCATTTTGACAAGGCAACGGCAAGCAGCAAACACCGCACAGTGTTTACATTCGGCCACGCCCACCAACCTAGACACTGTCTGGCCCCGCTCCCCGTTCTCCTTTCTCCGTTCTCCGATCTTTGTTACCTCCTCCCGTACACTGAGAGTTACTCATTGGCCCGCCGCTCGCCTGGCTGCCTTTTGATTATTATGCACTTTGATACTTATCTTTAATTGAGGTAACATTTTCTCTGAGAGCAGCTGAAAGCGTACGTCGTACACTTTCCTTCTTTTTTATTATTTCACGCTACACTTAATTGAAATTCACTTCTTTGAGCTTCATATTCTCTTTTATATTCAAGATTTACCCAGAAATTTCAATGCGAGTCACAAGAGTGTTAAGTTAGCAGCCTGGCATCAGTTTCACATTAATTTCCTGATATTTTGTGAAGATTTCCTGACCTCATTTTCTAACTACAATATATATTTAAGGATATCTCTATTTATTGAAAATATAATATTCACCAAAGGGTATTTTAAATTCGTTTTAATTAATTGAAAATTGTCCAGGCTATTTACATTCACTTGCTACGTTTGCATTTTTGCCTTTTACTTTTGCGGTCGCTTTGAGTTTGCTTTTTAAATATTGAAGACCATTAAACAGACAGACCATTTATACACACACACACACATGCAAGCACACCCACTTACAATGGAATCCATTGTTACCAGACAGAGGCACTAAGTGCTGAGCTCATAGTTCTGCCATGGGCTCGGGTTCAAATAATTCCCTAGTCCTGCTGTAATCCTGTGCACCTTGCACTGAACAGAGTGCAGGGTATGAATTGTTTTGCCGTTAGACGTCTGCAACGGATGTCAAAGCTAATTTTGCGTAAAATGAGTCCCCAAGCTATGCGCCAATGATTCATTATACAGCCGGGAGTCCAGAGTCCCGAGTCCACAGTACACAGTCCACAGTCCAGAGTTCAGAGTTCAGAGTTCCGTCCGGTGGTAGGCTTAACACGCAGGACACAGCCACAAACTGCACAACATGGCATATGCAAATGAGCAATGAGTGAGGCTTGACTCTGCTCTTGGTTTGGGTTCACTGAGTTCCGGTTCCGACTGGTTCTGATTCTCTGGCCATCGATAGGTCGTAAACCGAATCAATCATAAATGTCAACCTGCTGTCCTCGCCAACTGTACGGGGTGCACGGTGTCGTATGCGTATTATTCAAGCTGCTATTGTTTTAATTCCCAAGGCGCATGTTTGACAGCAGATTTAATTGATTTATTGCTGAAATTAAATCTCGTCAATGCTTGTACTCTCATACAATAGAAATGTGACGTATACGCCGCGTGGGCTTTAATTGCTGTGCGTTGCGTTATGACTTTCGTCTTTAATTACTGTCATAAATTGTCTTTATTGTGCCTTGACCTTTAGTGTCTTCGCAATTACTTGGATATTCAGCAATTTGTGTTTGCATAGTCTACATTTAAGCGCCTTAAAGCCAACTGTCAACTGTTAAGGCATAGGCCACTGAATGGGGCGATTTGAATAGACCTTTCTACTCTCGGCATGACTGACTACATTTCCATTTGTGTTGTTGCAGTGTTGATTACGTAGGCGCAGGGCCTGCACATGGTAGTTATTTGCTGTTTTATAAATGCAATACGCATATGCCAAACAGGCCCTGCTCTCGTATTTGCATTCACTTTGCTGTAGTGTTTGCCAGCCCATTCGTAGCCTCACACACACACACACACACACGCGCACGCTCACTCACACACACTCGTCAGCAAAATTGTAATCCTGTCAAAGGAGCTTGAAGTGCTTCAGGTCGGCACTCTTAAAGTTTCATGGAATTTACTACGAGAGTTGTCCTGCCTCAGGTTCGTTGGCTAAACGACACTTGGCTGCTTGAGTAAACAAGACTCTTGGTGCAGCAAGCAGTCACAAATTTGATTGGCAACGGATCTCAGCAATGCATTGCCATTTCGAAAACCTGCAACGAACCTCAATTTTAAATGTGGAAACATTAAAATTGTAAAAGCAATGCAGTTTGTGGTGTTCCAATCAATTGCAAATACTTGTGCTGCAGATTTAAAGTGCACTTTACCTACCGAACTCCTCTAACTTTCCATTATAATTGAGTGATTTCTTCAATTTAATTTACTGCTTCTTTAGTTGCAATATTTGCAAATTAGATTCCATATGATAGATTGCTTTGAGAGTTGCCGACTTGTGGATTTTCAATTGAAAATAATTCAACAGAAAATTTGTTGTTAAAACTTTGTTCATTTGTTATTCTTGTTTCAGTTGTTTAGTTGTTTAGTTGTTTTAGTTGTACAGTTGTTATTGTTATTGTTGCTAACATTACTTCAGCTCCAAAAAACTTTGAGTCCGTTGTACCCTTTTACGACGCCTCTCAATTTGACATGGGCAAGTTTATGAACCTCACAATTTGGCAATCGCCTGCTTTTTTATTTGCCAACTCTTTTGCTTTTTTGCTGTTGCTTTTGCCCGGAAATGAAATTTTCTGTTTACAGCATTTTGTTGCTGTTTTATTTATGCTTGCATTATAGCAGAGCATAAACATTAGACCACTTGAAGCTCAGCACTCTCGCTGAAACAACATAAAAGGCATTGCGTTTTCATTTCATAAACGCCTGGCGAAGTCATAGAAAGTCGACGCGTCGAGTATTTAGGAAATGAGCCCCTGCCAGCGGTCCATAAATGAAATGCGCAACAAAATGGCAACAACTGAAACAACAACAACAACAGAAACAGCAGAAACAACAAAACTAACTGGCACACTCCATAAGAGGCACACTTGACGAGCCAACGAGGCGAATGCAGCTGCCACAGCCACTTGAGCCCCGGCACAATGAGTTTGTCATTTGAGCAAATTTTTGTTTTAGTTTCCAAAAAACGAGCAGAGACAGACGCTCTCTGGGTGTATGTGTATGTGTCAGAGTGACAGTTGTGTCATGCTTATAATTAAAGTACAATTAGTTTGGATTAAGGTGCAGTTATGGCGTTGCCACTTCCTGTTTCCTGTCTCAGCTGTCATTGTCCTTGATGGGGTCACTTGCAAGGTGTCTTGGCCCTAATTTATCAAAGTTGTCAACGTTGATGGACAATTACGCATGATGTGATATATTTTTCATTATTCTCTCTATTCTATTTAAATTACATTGCAGGGCTAACATTATGCTACCAGCGACAATCACTGAATAACAACAACAATCACAATAGCGCTGATCCAAAACCAACACATTTGCCGCCATTACATTATCCGCATGGCCACAAATGGAATGAGCCATATTTCGATCTGACAATGCCAAGGAATATCACATCGCTTGTGGGCAAATCCGCATATTTAGGCTGTCGAGTCAAGCATCTCGGCAACAAGACGGTGAGTACAGCAAACATTTACAGATACAGCTACGCAGCTATAGATAAGCATAAATACCAATCAAGAGATGGCAATCTAGCAGCAGCTTGCTCAAGTATATGAAGTCACAGGGAGAGAGGAGAGATGGAGAGAGAGAGAGTGTGTGAGAGAGAGAGGTCTGTTTCCGTGGGCGTCTGTTTTAATAATGTTTATTTTTATTTACATTTAATAAACAAAAATGCTGCGACAAGTGTTGGCAATATGCCGACCATCTCAGATAGTTGGAATATTGGTCTAGGACACATGTGTGCGAGTGTGCGTGTGTGCGTGTGTGTGTGTGTGTGTGTGTCTATGTGGCCTATAATAGCAGCCGCTTATTAAATTTGCTGTCAGTTTATTATGTAATACGTGACGTTGAAACAATGAACCGAACGAAAACGAGAGCACAGCACACGCCAACACAACACATAACAATACAACACAACACAACACATGTTGCCCATGTCCGAGTATCCTGTCCAGATATTGTCATTATTTTTATGGCGTCATTTGATTTGCTACGGCCTAGAGAAACTAAAACTAAGCGCCCAACTCTGGGCAACATCTGAGGCACGTGTTTTGGGTGTGTGTGTGTGTGTGTGTTTGGTTGTGAGGGGTGAATTAAGCGAGCCGCAAAGGGAATACTTTTCTGTGCGGCAATTAACATATCGTTTTCCTCTCTCTCTTAGCCTTTCCATAGAACTGCCCCTACAGAGGCAAGTGTGCAGCAAAATATTGAGTTTCAGTAATCAACTTAAATTGGTTGCCATAACTGCAGTGCAATTACAATACAATATTGCTGAGGCAGAAGTTCTGGAAAGTTGCCTCGCAACGCAGTTCATCAGTTGGAGGGCTTGGACGTATTTCAGTCCGTTTGTCAGATTGACACTGCAGCACAATATGTCGCACAGAGGACAGAGAACATGAGCCTAGCATTTATCGTAAATTCAATGAGATTTAACACTACCCATCTATACAGTTCTCTCTCTGTCTGTGTGTGTGTGTGCTGTGTGTGTGTGTGTGTGTGTGTGTGTGTGTAGTTCACACTTCGGCATTGCGGAAATATTTGCACGCATCCCAATATACATATGCGGCCTGCATGCAATCGTGAGAAACTTTGCAGGTGCTACTCGACCATGGTTACTGTTTTCTGTTTCGGTTTGGGCCAGCGTTGATTACGTTAAGCGATTTAGCGACGGACTTGGCACCCTTTGTGGGGTCATGTTGCTCGAGGGAGGTGGGTCATAGATTTCCACATAACCAAATCCGCTTCCGCAATCAGTAAACTACAGACACAGACAGGCAAAGTCAGAGAGCGAAAGAGGGAGGGAGCGGATGGCAAAAGGAAAGCTTCTCTAGTTAACTGGCGGCTCGGTTTTGGCCAACGGTAAATTTATGTTGCCAGTGCGGCAAAAACTCTGACGGGAAAAACTTTTTCTTTTTTCCCTTCCTCCCCCCTCTTGGACTGTTATTGCAGAATTAGACAGACGGCAACTGGAACTGCACAGATGGATGCCTGGCACAGTCGGCTGGGCTCTGACGCAGTGTCTGTTCTGTCTATCTGTCCGTCCGTCCGTTCGTCCGTCCGTTCGCCCCTCTGGCTCTCTAGCTCTCTTTTTTTCTGTCCGCCTGTATGTGCATACATGTATTGGTTATTCAGTTGGCCGTCGCATAAACAAGGCGCCCGAAGAACTTGCCAAAAACAGTGGCAGGCTCCACTCAAACAAAATTACATATATATGTATAAAAAATGTGGAAAATGTGGAAAATGTAGTGGCCAATGCGGAAAAGGAATGTCGAGTTTAAAAGAGCTCGGAAGTATCATTTTCCGGCTCTCTCATGCGTGCCGCACACTAATTTTAAGTTATTTAATATTTAGATTGCCAGCTGCATATATTTTGTTGGCCAGCGCCGTAAAATGAGGCTAGCACTGTGGCCGAGACTGCGACTGAGGTTGACCAAAGCATTGGCCAGCAAATTGACACAAGTTTTTGCTTGACGCAATCAAAATGCAAATCAGCGCTTAGTGAATGCAGAAATTCGCAACAAAAGACACTTAATGATATATTCAAATCGTATTTTTTAGACTCTTCTCATTGAATAATCAATGTGTGCTTACCAGATTTATCATATAAGTAATTCGCAAAGCCTCAATTTGTGCAGCTCAAATATCTTAAATGTATTTTTGTACAGCTTTTATAAGTAGTAAGGAATTGTTTCTACATTCAATCAATAATATATTTAAGAAATCCTTTAAAACTCATAAAAATTCGTTTGCTCTTTTAATAGGTGGCTTGGATACGCAATCGTGATCTACACATACTCACAGTTGGCACATATACCTATACGACGGACCAACGTTTCCAGACCTCCTATCACCGGGATATTGACGAGTGGACATTGCAAATAAAATACGCCCAGCAGCGGGATGCTGGCGTCTACGAATGCCAAATATCAACGCAGCCGGTGCGCAGCTATTCGGTCAACTTGAATATTGTTGGTGAGTTATTGCCAAAAACTGTGTCAAAAGCTGGTACACGCTTGTGAGAACGTGTAGATATATGCATATGAATAAATATATATAATATAAGGATCCATATATAGTATACGAGGATAGCTGACGAGCCTTTAGCCGTTGGGCTTGTGCATATTTCAGCTGCTGATGCCGCTGCTGCTGCTGCCGCTGCTGCTGTTGCTGGTGCTGGTGCTCGGAGCGTATACGTAATATATCGACATGTTAAAAAAACATGATGCACGATGGGTATGCGGATTTTTATTATTTGCATATTCATGCAATTTGCAAAAGTGTAAATTATGCACACTTGACAATCTCGCTACAAAAATAACAAAAACAAAAACAATCACAGAAAAAACGTAAATAAAACTAAAATAATAACAACTGCAACAGTAACAACAACCAGCGGCAGCATCAACAGCTGCGAGTTTAAAATAACAGGACATCAGTTTCATAGCAAAGTGGTATGAGTGGTTACGCAGAGGGGTATGCAGAGGGGTAACATTTTTATTCGGCTTTTGGAAATATGTGAAAAATTGACGTGGAGAAAAGCTTACGGGGCCACAGATATCGCAGATATCGAATACAATGTGTACATCTATAATGAAATGGAATCCCCATTTGGTCGCACGGGAAACTGTAAAACCTCGGCAAACTGTGAAAACTATTCACAATCTGGTTTATCATTTAATACGCCACAAGAACGGAAAAATCTGTTAGATGCGCTGACGTGAAAAGAATCACATGCTGAATGAGTTTACACTTGGCTGGAGGCGCTTCATATTTCTGTTTTCAATTTTTCACGATTTTCTTTTTTTTACTATTATTTTAATGGAGTTTGTTTTGTGAAACAGATGTGGTTGAATGCTCTGAAGTAAGCAATTAGTTTTGTTTAAATTTAATATAATTTAATATTTATTTATGTTATACTTTTTTATATATATTTTTTCTTTCTCTTTCTTTTTTTATGAATTTTTTGTTTCACTTACCCCGACATCAATTAGACCTTATCGATGAGGAGTCGAGCAATCTGATGCAACAGTATTACAACGATGATGCCTTCTATATAGCCGCCGATCGGGTATATCAGTCGAGTGACGACGAGTTTGCTGGCATGTTTGGACCCATTCAGACAGTTGCGGGTTTGTAGCTTAGTGTGTAGTACAGTGTGATATGTGAGAAGCAGTACATGCTCCTAAGTTAACTGACATGTGTTGTTGAAAGAGCAACGCAAAAAGAGGGTTCCTCCAAGTTTACATATTATTTTTTAATATTTTTGCACAGTCTGACAGTTTTTTGCAAGTCCTCCAAATGGAAGGACGCAGTCGAGTGCCTTGTGGCCGGAGCAGCGCTTTTCTGGCTCATGGCGAACAAATTGCTTTAGAAAATACTTCTCCCGAAGAAGTTTGCCAGCTTGTTACTTTACTTTACACAGCTTACAGTTTACATTTTACCTTGCATTTTGCTTTGTGTGTATGCAGAGCAATTTCCATGGAAAATATTGTGGCACAAATGTTTTCATTTCTCGAGTCGCTGTCACATTTAATTAGACACCCAAAATGACAAAAGAGTGCTGTGTGGTTTGTTAAATTGGAATACGCTGAATACTTTATTTATTCATTTCCCTAGTCCTCCACATCCTTATAAGGCTTGCACAAATGTGCATAGTTGTCGCTGGGACCGCGAGGGCAATTGATTGGTTGGAACGTGCCCACCTGATAGATTGGTTTCTGCCAATCATTTTTCTCATCATAGTAGCAAATGAGCACAAAGCGACTGTTCCTTCGATCGTAATCCTCAGCAGCAGCACAGCCCAAGAAGAAGTTCCTATCATTCAGTATATTCCGAATCTCATACACATCTTCCTTATATTCTGTACTGTGACCCAGCTTGTAAACCTGATGCATCCATTGATCCACTTGCAGTGTGATCTTATTTGAGCTAATTTTGGTACGGTAATTGATTATTGATTCAACATTTAACCAGTTCGACCCATAACTGACCGCCGGTTCAGTAAAGTTCGTAAGAGCCATGCAGTAGTTTGTCAGCCTCAGAAGGCAACGCTTCACATGGTATTCGGCCAACAAGGCCAGCTTCGAGTGCCACAACATCTCTGGCATTTGTTGAGCCTTTGGCAGACCAGGAATAGCACCCGAAGCCACATCATCACGATATTTATTGTGTACTTTCACCAGATACTCCTCATATATCTGCATATTAACCAGAACATGCTTGTGCATACAGCTCTTATGAAATATCTATTGAAAGGAATTCGTTTAAGTAATTAAGAACAGACAGATGAGTTTAGATGTTACCAAATCATTATTGCAGCCCAAATGTGGTTTTCCTTTGCACTCCGTCATGTTGCAGAAGTCTAAATCAAAGGCATGGCTCAGGCCAAACAAAAGCAAAACTATCCGTAATTGTTGCATTTCCAAACCGCAGACTGAGACTAACTGAACTGAAGCTGCCAGACGTTTGCCAGTTGCTTCTATTAGACATGAAATTGAACAAGTGTCACAAGTGTTTCTCCTAACGAGTTGAAAATCTGTTATTTGGCATTGAAATGTGAGAATTGTTAAGGCAGAAAAGTCTTTAAATTTATTTATTTTATCAGTGTGTCAAGTTGAATAACAGTTCCTGATTGGCTGATCAGTAAAATAGATCGTTAAAGTTTTTATAAAGAAGTAATTATTCCGATACCATAGCAAAGTTGCAGTTCTTAATCAGCTCACCTGCAATTGCTCATTTCGCAGTCAACAAGCGAGTAACGTGAATTCTGCTGACGTTACTTATTGCCATTGATTTGGAGAGCACACACAACCAGGTATGTGCCGCAGTAACAATGTCAGGTTGCATAAGTGGCCACCGCAGCAAAGAGAACAGCAGAGGACATAGAGCTGCAGGAGACACAGTAGAGGAGAGATAGAGAGAAGAGAGAGAGTAGCGTCATCCTGTTTGATGGTAGTTGCCCAAGGCCAGAACCTGACCAGCTTCAAACTTAACCAGCAACACCCACACGCACACACACTCTGAGGCATCTTGCTGAGGCAACTGGGCAGGTAATTCAGTCATGATGAGTCAACTAGCGACAGGTGCTTGTAAATTCCAACTGGTTAGAAAGTGTGCACGTTGTGTAGGTAGTTTGCTGATTGGCCACAGTCACGTGGACTGTAAAATTTCAACGATGATTTGTAAAGTCGATTACAGGAGAGGAGGAGGAGAGTAGAGAGAAGAGTAGTGGGTCGTCATACTTTTTAAGAGCTGCCACTGATGAACAATGCCAACTCTTTTGCAGTGCCAACGGCAACGATCCTGGGCGGACCCGATCTCTACGTGGACAAAGGCAGCACCATAAATCTTACGTGCATCATCAAGTTCAGCCCTGAGCCGCCAACGCATATATTCTGGTACCATCAGGATAAGGTGAGCATTGAAAACCTAGCTGTGTGAAAGTTCAATCAATTTAAAAGGAAAAAAAGTGAAAGAAAACGAATTTAAAAGTCTTTTGTGCGCGTCAAATTATCTTGCAATAATTGAGTTTTACACGCGTACAAAAAGACTCTGGAAAAAGTAGAATGAAAATCACAGCGACCACGCCCCCCAGCAGGCACTCAAACTGAAACTCACTCTCATGCTGAACGCCCAGCCAATTGCCGTTGGATAAACGTTTTCAAGTTTTACGAGCTGCGAGTGGGGCTGGGTGCGGCTCGTGTTCGTTCTTTTGTTTACACTGCGTATACGCAACGTATTTAATTTTGGCTTTTATGATTATGAGAAAACATGCTTTTGCATTTAGCTGTGAGCCTGACTGTCTTCCTGCTTGCCTACCGTCCATAAAAATCTTCGTTTTCAAAGCAAAATATGTTAATAACACACACACTCACTCACTCACACCCTTACACCCGCCCACAGGTTCTTAGCGAGGAGACAGCGGGTGGCCGCTTGAAGTTTAAGACCATTAAATCGGAGGAAACCAAATCAATTCTACTTATCTACGATGCGGATTTATTGCACTCGGGCAAATACTCGTGCTATCCATCGAATACCGAAATAGCCAGCATACGCGTCCACGTCCTGCAAGGTGAGTCTAACCTTATTATGGGAGTCGGAGATCCCCGACTTTATACTTTATTAGGAAGTGAGCCTTAAACAAGCTTAAATGCTCAATAATTGGATGTGCGGGGGTTGGCAAATCAAGAGGAAATGGTAAAATGCCATGGAAGCCAGAAACACAACTTGCAGATGATGTTGAAGGGCTTTCGAGTCTGATGACTGCATACTTGACCTTTTTGCACATGCATGGAACTTGCAATCAAACAAACTGAAGGACGAAGGACACACTCAACACAACGATGAGGGGAGAAAATATTGTGCAATTTTTCATAGCTCGACAAAGTTTATGCATTTTTGAACAACAACTTTGGCAAGTGAATCTCGAACTACAACAGAAATAAGTATAAGTACTTCTGCTTTGGCTTTGTAGTTGTGTGTTTGCGTAGATGTTTATGTGTGTGTGTGTGTGTGTACGTCTGTGTGAAAAGGTCCAACAAATTGTAACTCATTTATGGCATGTCTGCATTAATTTTTCTTCTCTGTTTGCTCATTTCACACAGGCGAGCGACCCGAAGCCATGCAAACGAATGCGGCACCGGCTGCTGTCGCCCTGGCCTGGGCCTGCCACACCAAACAGGCAACGCAGGCAGTCAAAGTAATTAGCACAATGGTCGCGGCATTTGTATTGTTGGAAGCCTGCTGCACCCTGCTGCTCCAGGGAACAGATGGCCATGGTGTGGGAGCGGAAGATGGTGACGAAGACGGAGGGGGAGCACGGTCAACGCAAAGTCAAACTGCGCATGCAAACAAGAGGAGCAGCAGCACCAGCACCAGCAGCAGCAGCAGCAGATGTGGTGATGGTGATGGTGGTGTTGGTGGCCAACATACGACGTCTGACCATGTCAATACAAGTGGGACAACTGCGCGGTGATAAATTAAAGCTACACAGTTGGAAGCGCCACAGAAACGCCACCGCCAATGCCACAGCCAAGTAGACGAATGTAACTAAGTGGTCAGCCCACTGGAGAACAATCAAGATATGAAGCTTGGCTGTCGCATAAATGATGCAGTGCAGCAGCAGCTAAAGAAGCAGAGAATGTGAGGAGGAGAAGTTCCTGTTGCAGTTGCAGTTGCAGTTGCAGTTACAAGGCGAAGCTTACCACGTAATGATAACACCAAAAAAAAACTGGTTAGCTAATTATGCTAATGATGAGCTGCTCCTCGTGTTTCTGCTTCTGGCATTGCTCCTGGTATACTCTTTAAGTTGTAAGTAAATGCGTGTGTAATTAAGTGGGTTAGGGATAAGCCGCGCCCCGGGGGGACAATACGAGCTATGTACATAGTACTCTTACCAAAAAAAAATAACTCATATGCCAGCACTAGAGACATTAGCGAACCGAACAGCGAATGGCGATTAAGCTCAAGAGAGAGAGAGAGAGAACATATAAAACATAAAGGAACCATAACACTTAGAATATTCGTATAATGATAGTTGCCCTGGGGGAATTCTTAGTTAATAATCGGGCTTGTGGCAATAACTTGTTATACTCAATAGTTTATTCAGATTTCTTTCTCCTTATTATTATGTATATCCGTTGACTTGTGGATTTTTTATGAATGTCTAGTTCATCAGCTTAGTTGTATGATAATCAGTGCTATTTATAAAGCCTAGCTTCTAAGACATGTAAATAGTTAGCTTAACTTTAAGGCAGTTAACTTCAATAATGCATTTCTTAAGTTCTACTCGGTATGAATGTGAATTTATTTCTATTTCTCTTCTCAATGTTCCTATGTACGAGCAGCTTTCGACTGAGCCAGCACCCAGAGAAATTCCTTAACCCAGCAGTACAAAAGCTATTGCTATCTATTGGTTTAGCTCTTCCTTTTCTACTGATAATCATTTGTTTTCACAGAAATTCTTAAATAAGAAAGTACATTTGAAGGGGAGATATGAGGATATGGTATGCTTATCGTTTTCCTTCGTAAAAGCATTGCCTGACTGCGAGTATCTCATAAAGTAGCCAGGATATGTGTCCTAGCTGTAAGAACTTTAGAGTTTGCCTGGTTACTGGAACTTCGGAACTTCCATTTCAGCATGTCCGGCTGTATTTCCCAAGAAACCTGCAAGTCACTCTGCCATTGCCTGTCAACAAAATATTTGCATTTGCATTTCCATTTGCCGTCTGCCAACTGCCGCCTGCCGACTGCCGACTGCCATTTGCCAAGCTGCCCACTGGAGTGTTGCGCCCAAAACTTCAGCCAGTAAGCATTTCGTCCGCCTTTTCAACCGGGTCGATAACCACATGCTCGTCCAGGTACTCCCTTATCCTGTCAGTTGCCCCATTCCCGCCACACTCAGCGACGCTTAATGTGTCACATTTAAAAATACATGCGACTGTCCACTGTCCAGTGTCCAGTGTCTCGTTTAATGGTCGGGCGACTATTAAATGTTATGACCATTCGGGCATTCGGCTGGCAGGGCATTTAACTGATCAAAATTGTAAATAAAACTGCATACGAGTATATGGTAATAATACATTTAACACTACAACTATATTTGTATATGTATATGTGTGTAGTAGTTATAGTATACAATTTCCCAAAGAGAAACAAATATTAATAATAATATTAATAATTAAAAATTATAAATGTGCGCCATGAAAATTAGTCGAGACATTTATATGAATGTTTAATGAGTAAATGAATGTTGCTACAAAGCTAAAAACAAACACACACATACACACACCGACACAACACAGACACAGTCACAGTCACTGAAACAGAAACAGAAACAGAATACAAACAAATTAAAAGAATTAAAAAAACAAAAAACAAAAAAAAAAACTTAAAATCAACAACAATAATTGCAGTTAAGTGCAAAAAGTACATACTTATATACTTATACATGTACAAATATGTATAATTTAAGTTGAGTATTATAATCGGACATATGTAATAACAATAAAAACAAAAGTTATCCGTATATCTGTCATAAAGGTCACCACGATGATGGGGATGATGGGAATGATGGGGTTATTTTGTTGCAAACAAAATGAGAACACATTATAATGGATTATAAAGTTGTTTTAATATTAAAGTGAGTGGCGCCAGCTGAGCGTTAATAAGCATTAGGATTAACTATATATACTATATATAAACTTGTATAAATAAAAGCGGCAGAACATTTAAATAAAGTTTTTAGTTATTATGACAATGATAAATATAACAACAAAAGCCCACGTCTTTAACTTTCCATGACACATTCGGAGGCAAGGGCTAAAAAAGTTATAATAAATTGCAAACACGTTGCGTATGAGTAATATAAACAAAATAGAGAAAAGACTGAAAAGATTTATGCAAATATTTGGCACACAACCATTGGAATTCAGGCTTTTACCCAGAGAATTTTAACGGGCACACACAATAGACACACACACACACACACACACACACACACACACAGTAAACTCGAGCAGAAGAGATTCAAGTTCTGTGGGGCCATGGCATTTTCATTTTTCAGCCTAATAAAGAGGCAAACGAAAAGTATGAAAACTTTTGGCTGGACTCAGCAGGAGACCAGGACAACTGTGTTGAATGTAGAATGTAGAATGGGCACAAAGTGCTGTCCCCGGTTGTTTCCTGCCCAGGCCATGTGTGCGTCCTGTAAGGCTGACTGCAAGGCATCAAAAGCCGTTAGCATAAAACTTTATTATATGACAAGTAAGTATATATATTTGTATTCAGCTATGTGCTGAGCTGTACTCATCCATCCGCACTCACTCCCTCCATCCATTTGATTCCGAAATAACGGCAATATCATGCCAAAAAGTTTAATAGCGCAAAACGCGTCAAGGCGAATTGGCTGGAAAGCGTAAGGAAAACCCAGGAGAAACACTCAGTTTATATGAAGCGTAAAGTTTTGCCGCAGAGAACAGGAAAACGGAAACATGAAATAAAACGATATACGAAAGTAGCATACTCTATTATTCGGCTGACTGACGACCTACGAATTGACTTGCAGTACTATCGTGTCGAAGAGAGAAAGACGTAATCAGTGTATTATTTAACACTAAACATTCAGTTGAAATTATAAATACGATTAAAAATCCTCTTTTCAGGCTCAGCTCTGTATTTGAATTAATTTCTCTTCAGAAAATACAATAAATAATTCAAATTGTTCCATTTAAGACTCTCAAAAAGCACTCTTCAAATAATTGGCAAGTGTCCATTTTACACGCAGATTGTATTTATACTTTTCTTGGAATTCGTCAATAGATTGTTTCTAGGAATATCGCTGTTACTCAGCTAATGGGAAGAGCATGCAGCATTTGTGTCCAAAACCGAGTCTCGCCTGGCCTAGGCAATAGGCGAGAATTACTTACTCTTAATTGCACGTGGTTGAGGCTTAGGTTTTGGAGCTTGTGGCACAGCTGTTGGTTGCAAGGTAGCTGCCACATGTATGTCGGCCGACAATTTCAGATGAAAGCAAGAGGAATGTCTGAGGAATGTTTGCCAGCTGGCGCGTCTGGCAATTGACAAAGGCAAAATAAATTATCATCATTGTGACATTTTCATTTGTCAACGTAATTTGCTTTGAGTCGCATTTTTTCTCTCGATGAAACGCGTACGCGCCTAAAAGCTCACTACACTTCTACACTTTGTGCACCTTTCAAAAGGCCAACAAAAAACGACAAAGAACAAAAAAAAAATTGGCAATTTGGCGAGGAATTTGCTTTGCTGTCTGAAGGCTGAGGGCTGGCAAATGTCCTGGGTCACCAACCGCGCTGGCTTGTCCCTGGGTGGATGTCACAGCGGAGTGATGTGATTGCTTTACGGTTGCTAGTAATGTGCCGCGTGCCCAGGATGTTGCTCTTATTATTGCTGTATGTATATTTAATGTGAAAATATGATTTGATTTTTTACATTTATTTGTTTGCATTTGTCGCTCACAATCTGCAATTTATTGAACCTGCTGCCCCAACCGAAATGTTCAGCACTCGATCATGTATGTGTACGAATTTGTCCTTTGATTCCCTTTGGTGCTGTGTGCATATATTGAACATAAATCAGGCGACTTATGTGCCACATGTAAAAGCAACACACATACACACACATACCTATGCTGTGTTTATGTATGCGTGTGTGTGTCGCTGAAAATCCACTACATAAATTATTGAGATCGCATTGAAGTGTTCCCCGGCAACTACTCGCACTGTGCGACGGGCTGCCAAATGTACTTCACCCTTCACCCTTCACCCGTCAGTTGTAATATTGTACCACATTTGTGCTCATATCAATTTGTCTCTGTGTGTGTGTGCCAGCTCGAGAGGCTTGTGTGGAGCGATGCCTCCATTATAGACTGCATGCTCCACGGCTGCCAACGACACTGGAGCGCATCCGAAAAGAGGATTAATTAAATGATTTCGGCAATAATTGTGCAATTGACATATTTTCAGAAAACACTTTAAAATTACAAATGAATTTCTGTAATATTTGTGCAAATATAAGTGTTTAATGAAGTAATCGACGACTATCAGAGATTCCACATCTAAACGAAATGCTCTCTAAATTTATTATTAAATTAAAACTAATATGTTAATGGGAAAAATTAAACTTATTCGAAATTATCAGTTTCAATATCTTTTCACGGCGAATTAATTTAATATTCAACTCGCATCTCAAGCAGTTGCCACAAATAAAATTACAACATTTTTTCCCTTGTTTTATTGCAATTGTTTCAAACATTTTTCATATATTTTAATTTAGTTAAATTGTTTTAAGGTTCGTTTGTTTCAGCTTTTCATCTTTAATATACGTACGTATTCATTCACATTCATAATATATTGGAATAATTATTTTAGCTTCCAATCTCCCTTCGCTCCTCCCAGAGTTTTCTTCGCATCATTTTTGCCAAATTGTTTCGCATATAATTTACACAAGTAATGAAATTTCAGTGGTTATTCGTGCATATACCTACCTACCCCACCTATTCAAAGGAAAAAAAACAAACTTGGCACCACATTTTCAGTAATTTTTCATTTTTCATATTAATTATTTTTCACATGGCAACAAAAAGACAAAAAAAAAATACGAAGAGGCAAACTTTGTGGTTTTCGCATAATTAAATTTGAGCATCGAGCATATATATTTGGGCCACAACAATGTACAAGTATGTTTGACCTTAGGCCGGGCTGTAATGCGTTTTGATTAGAAAATCGTTTTAAAATTGTTGTCATTCTGCTGTTTTTGTTGTGTTTTTGGTTTTGTTTGTTTGCTGTTTGCTTTTGTTTTCATTTGCTACGCGCCAAATGTGGTCAAAAATACAACAGACCATTGCACTGCTGACCAAATCCCCATTTGGATGTGTGTATGTAGTTGGGATTACACACACACACACACGCATACTCGCACACACATTCTGACACTCGCAAACATAGCAACACACATCCTTCTAGCCGAGAATTGCTTTTTGAATATGTGTTACATTGTTGTTGCTGCTCTCGTTATTATTTCGATACCCTGCAATAGATATAGAAGGGGTATTCGAAACAGAAAGGTAAGCTAAGAAAGGTAATGGTCGCTATAATACTCTGCACTCTATGTTTAGGATATTAATTAGCTAAAACATTCTTTGAAAGTACAATTTTTTATAACCAACGAATAACCATAGTAAAGAAGTTAGTTTACTTTGAAGTCGAGCTATAGGATATCTCTTTGCCTAGCAGTTTTTAGTAGGGCATTCTTAGTTGCTTGTTGATGTTATTGTTGTCTCCATATATGCTCATAAATGGGCGCCTAGAACCCAAATTGTTGCTTACTTTTTGCCCACTTTATGCTGTCATTTTTGCGGTCATCCTTGCTTTACTGTTGTTATTGTTGTTATTACTGTCGTTGCTGGTGTCGGCGTTGTTGTTGTTGCTGTTATTGTTGCTGCTGAAACCCTAATGCAATTTGTCATTTTCAATTTTTGGCTCTGTAGCCTTTGTCTCAAATGGAATTTTTCCAGGCATTTAGACGTTATAAATAAATGTTGCATTAAAATTGCAGTAAAAAATATAGTTTAGCATAATAAATTTATAGATTCATATGCAAATTGTTTGTCTTTCATGGTTTTAAACAATTCTCTTTGCTATCTGCAGTCTGGCTAATTGCATCGTTTACTTGGCTCATTCACTTTCACTCGCTACAGTTCGATGCAGATGCATTAAATGCAATTACTTTCAATATGTGCGCATGCATTTAATGCAATTTAAACTGACCATGCCCACGCCCACAAACAGTCAACAGAGAGCGTCCAGCGTCGCTTGGCTGCCAGGCACTTAACTCGAATATACTTTTATGGCTTACGCGCGCCCTCTCTCTCTCTCATTCTCTTTCTCCGGCGAGAAGTGAAGGGGAAAAGTAAATCCTTTTGTTATTCCTCTTGTTATTATTGTGTGAAGCGCTTTTTGTTGCATACTTTTGTGCGCACCAAGGCGCTCTCATGTTGTGGCTTTTCGCACATCGTCTGTGACATCCTTGCGACTGCATAATTTTCTGAAATATTCGCTTGGTTTTATTTTGCATGATTTACTCTGATTTCTCTGAACCCTCCACCCACCGCGGTCCGCCACAGCATCACACAAGCACTCCTCTTCGCGCTTGGCCTCTCAGCTGTCAGCGTTAGAGTGTGTTAGTGTCTGGGCGTGTTTAGGTTGTCTGTGCTTTGCTCGCTTTTGTAGTTTTATCACACACTTGACCCATAAATCAAACATGTGTAAATGTTTTCACTTTATATGCACACTCATACATATCAAATATTTTAGCCCCGCGCTCGAGTCGATGCCGAAACAGGAGCATCAGGTCTAGGACAAGTGCCGAGTGCCGAGTGGCGAGAGGCAGGCAAGGAGGACCTTGCTTCTTAGTCGTGCGTGTAAATGAAGTAGAGAAGCGTGTAAAATATGCCACAAATAGCTGACAGCCCTTAACATTCTATACATTTGGCTATTTTACTTCACATTCGTTGTTCTTGCTGCTGTTCTTGTTGCTGTTGTTGTTGTCATTGTTGTTGTTCTTGGGTCTTGCTTTTCTATCTGCGCCTGGCTGCCTGCCAATCCCCTTTGACGAGTGCCTGACATTTTGGCGGCTTGTCATTCTATTTTCTGTGATTTTTATTGGCTTAGCAAGTGAGACCTTAATAAGGCTGCAATCGCTCAAGTTTCCCAAATCGCCTTCAACCACATTTGCAACCATAAAACTTTGGCTCAACTTTAACTTTGACAAATTGCACATATTTAGTTTACTTTAATAAATTATTATCATAGTGAACGATGAGTGTCTAAAACAGAATTTCTTCTTCATGTCATAAATAATCAAATGTCATTTGTAGAAATATTAAATAATTATTAAGTAATCAACTTTAAATTTTAAATATTTTCTAATATAATCAATTAAGCTGTCAAATTTTACGCAGAATGTCAACTGCACATATTTATTTAACTCAATTATTACAGAACAGAGTTTGCATGGTTATTTCATTGCTCTGATAATTCAATTAACTATTTTCTAACATCATTGAAATTGGAGTTGCAGCAACCAAATCAAAATGCAATATATATAAAACTATGAATCTCAAACAAGTTTACAGATTCAAACGATTTACATTGGGGAAGCTTAAATATTTATCTAATCTAAGCAGCAATTTATAAATATTTTTTATTGAATTAACAAGACAATTGCTTGCAAAAAAAGAAAGACAATTACTTAATGTAAAACCTGTATGACACTGTCAGACACAGTTCGGTAAAGTGGTACTCTAAAAATCTGCAGAACACGTTTATGTCATATTCATTATAGCAGACGTTGTAGTTGCAGGCACTAAAAGTTATGAGCACTCCACTTGATGACCTCCTGCTGTCTGCAAGCAAGCGGAAATTGGACTGTGAGGTTGAAAGTAGGGGCAATGTAGAAGAGAGAGAGAGAGAGAGAGGGACAGAGGTGTAAGTTGGGGGAGGGACAACTGAGAGACAGATGAGAGTTCCGGTTACAACTTTTTCCATTTTACGCTTGAAAGCCTTTTAAAATGTAATTTTTGCCTAATTAGCAACAAACAAAGACAACAGTCGCTTCACCGCGCCGCTCTCTCTCTCTCTCTCTCTCCCATTCTGACCCTGTGTACTTTCTCTCCGCTTGTGAGTCACGGACGCTCAGCAAAATCTAATTTGCGCCTTTACAGCTGAGGCCAAGGATAAGAAAGCTGAGACGGCAGACAACAGTCAACAGACAACAGGCAGCAGACAACAGACACCCGGCAGGCGGTATTTTTGTGACCTTGAAAGTGAATGCCTTAAGTGGTCTTAACTTGAGGCATTAGTCGCGACAAAGTGCTGGCACTCCCGTTAAGGCACCTACGCGTAGAATGATATATTAGAGGTTTGCCTCCATCACTTGCTACTGCATGCTCCTGGTATTCATAATCCTTTGAGGCGTATCTCGCATGCGTAGCTCCAACATCATTGAGAGTTCGCACGTAAAGAACACATTGAGTGGCGAGCTGCCTCCTTTCCATTCTTTCGCCTTGGCCACGCCCACTCTCCTACACTGCCCACTACACTGACTGACTGTTAATCCTCGTCCAGCTTGCCAGAGCATGCCTTTGGCAACTCTTCGTACTGGAGGACCAGCTAACATCGTGCTGTGTCAAATAAAAGTAAACATTTCTTTCCGCGTGACTAAATACCTTTCACTTGCTGTCAGTGCCACGCCCATGCCCACAGCGCCTACCGCCCACCACTTGGCTGTGTCCCCTTTTATTAATCGCGTGTCGAGTTTCATGCGTCGGTAATACGAGTATGAAATAGAGTTTTAGTCGCTTATGTTTTGTTTTATTCTGCTCTCTTTTTTTATTTTGCCTGCTTCTTTCTTCTTTTCTTCATTGTATTTGTATTCGTTTGCTGCTGATGTTGTTGTTGTTGTTCTTGTTGAGCTAATTAAAAATTATAATTAATTGCATTTGTTGTGCGCACAAGTCGCCTGCCCCGTGTGTGTGTGTCTTACGGGTGTGTCCCAGCATATCTTGGGAAATTCATCTAAGTTCCTGCCGTTTGCTTCGCTTCGCTCCGTTCCTTTGGGTTCAGTTTGACTGCGGTCCGTTCCAGCAGCAGCGCATTAAGCTTATTAAATTCATAGAACTGAAAACAAAAACAAAAAGCCAGCAAAACGAAAACGACTTTTACCATTTGTACACACATGCATTAAGTTATTAAATGTTTGTTGACTATGTAAAAGCCAAGAACCAGCAACGAGGCTTACTTTATGCCGTAAGTCGAGATGTTAAGCGGCGATTAGTTGATTTTACTGCTTATTAAAAATCATAATTAAAATGCTGAATGTCGTCTGCCTCCATCTACCGACGGCTAATATTGAATGAACGTTTAGGCCATCGCATATCGTTGGCTGTACATCTTGGCCGGGCCATAAATATCCATAAATTGCTTCTGTTGTTGCATAACTCATTTCACCTGCCACTTGGTGGGCCGAGAAATGTTTTCGTAATTAATACGAAACACTGACAACAAATTAATATAACAGAATTGATGGGGAAAGTTGATGGCAGTTAATACCCTAGTTCTGGTATTACATTAAAGTTAATAGCATAACAACTTAAGCTCTTTTCGAGAATTTTACTGATCAAATAATATAAAATTAAATTGAACTAGTTATTGAAATTATTTGTGCATCCATTAAAGCTTTGAGATAATTTCAGTGCGACTCTAACACAAGAGAGTGTGGCTCAATGCAATGAGCAAGGACAATAAGGATATTTAATTACTCAGCAATGCATGTTCTTTAAAAAGCAAAAAAGCTTTCAGCATTTGTCATTGGGTAAAAGAAAATACCCTTTTAAATGAGAATTATACAATGTCAGCATTTATATAAAATATAACGCAATATAATGGAATGGCAAACAAAAAATAATATAATTTCGCATTGATTTATGCTGTGTGCAAGTTTGCTGATCAATGGCAAATAATAAATTAAATTACTTTAATTACGCATTACTCGGACAGCTGCAACATTAATGAGAGCCATAAAATATGAGATACAATTTACAATTTCAATGCAAATTGAATGACGGCTGCTAAAGACAGTTGTTGCTCTCGTTCTTGTTCTTGTTCATGTTTCACTTACTTACACACAGTAAAAAACCATTTGTTGGCTTAAATACATGGTTTTCAGGTGGGAAACAGCCGCAAATCAATTAATTCCGTTTTATTATTATTATTTGCTATTATTATTGAAGTGAGAAAAAGTGCTGACATCGAAATGTGCGCCAAGGCTTTGCTCTTTCTGTTTCCATTTCCAATCCCATTTCCATTTCCATTTACATCATTATCAATACGATGATAATGATCATTGTTCTGGAATAACTGAGAAAGTGCTTACAATGCCTCTTTGGTTGCCTCGCAGCGTGTTAATTATTTCCGCTGAGGCTGTAAGTTTTATTTATTGTATTATGCGTGAAGTGTTCTGCCCAAGAAGAGGGGCGAGAGAGAGAGAGAGAGAGAGGAAGAGATGGAGGGGAAAGGACGTAAAGTGACAGGAAAGCTGGTGCCATGAAATATGCATACACTTTGCTCAAATTTTGAAATAAATTGTGTTTAATTGAAATTAACAGTTTCACTCAATGCTTGCGAATTTCTCCAATGAATTCAAGGACGACTGCGACTGTGGGTCGAAGTAAGAGTCTTGGCAATTTGATGTTACTTTTACCGGTTGCGTATAAATTAATTAATAAAACAGTGTAGGATATTAAATGGAAATTCGTGGAAAATCAATACAACGACTTGTTATCATTTCTGCAGCTCACTCAGTATATTCAAATTTAAATTTGAAATATATTCGTTAATAAATCAACGACTCGACTCCACGACAAGCAGAAGCAGAATGCGTGGGAGAGTGAGAAGGGGAAGTTGGGTCAGCCATCTGTTGGCTGATTGATATGCATATAATTTACATGCCCGGGATTTGTTTGCAATCATCTTACGAAATGGGGGAAAATACACATAAGAGAGTATACAGAAATAAAAGAACTTGGCCATTCCCGTTTTCGCGAGCCAGCTAATTGACATTGATCGACAGTTGCCATTTTTGTACTGCCTTGAAATAAATTATGGCCGCGCCCTGCGCTTGAGATTCTGTGCCAGGCAACTTCTGACTGCCAGCAACTGACTGTCGACTGGCGACTGCTGCCAGGCCAATCATTTATTCATTCATTAATTTTTGTTTGTTTTATGTTAATTTATTTATTGCTGACTGCCCCTGGCCACCTGGCGAGCTAATTACCCACGCCTTGCTCTCCTCCTCCTTTCGCTCTCTCGTCCGTGTGCGCATAAATTGTTTGATGGCTAAAAGCAAGAGAATAATGAGAAATATGAGAAGGGAACAGCGAAAGAAATTAGCTGATACTCGTTTGTGACATTTGACATGTTGCTTTTTGATTGGCACACGCAACAAATATATTGTTATACTTGTAATATCCTCCATATTCACAGTTCATTTGCTTAATTATCGCATTCACCATCGCATTCAAATTTATTCACCTTATCAAATTGAACACTGACAAAGTTATCATTTTGGGAAAAGGCTCCGCTTTTTGTGTATAGCGTATTTTAATTAAAACACGTACAGACTCAACGCCTCAACGAATGGGCGACATATAGGGCCACCAGCCCCCAGGGCGTGGCAGCATGCATGCAGCAATTAAAGCCAAATAATGGCAACCAGCAACGCATACGAAATGGAAATGAATGGCGCGCAAAAGGCTAACAAGACGACGACAATGGACTCTGGAAACAGCACATTGCGTATACGCTTCATGCTGCCTGCTGCCTGCTGCCTGCTGCCGTTTATATCCATCCATTATTTTCTACTTTTGCATTGCTTCTGTCTTGTTTTTTTTTTGTTTTGTTTGGTTCTGTGCCTTTGGCACGACTGGTCACGCGCGTAAAGGTCGTGGCGTGTGCCCCAAAAAAATGTTGCGCAATTGCTTCGACAGTTGCATGAATATTTGTGAAGAACAGCGGAGGAGAAGAGTGAGACACGCAGAATTTTTCAAGACAATTTACTTGAACTTTCTATAGATTGGGGCAGAGTGAGAGAGAGAGAGAGAGCGGGAGAGAGAGAGAGCATGGATGGGCGTCACTCAACCTTGCTTAATTATGCTAATTTATGCAAACAATCAGTGTGCGCAATAGGCAGACAAGTGACAATAAGTGAGAGAGAGAGGGAGAGTAGCAACAACAAAGTGCTGGGCGTGCCTGGGGCCGAGATAAGACACTCCGAGAGAGTCACTCACACACCCACACACCCACACACACACACACAATCATATGCAAAACAATTGACTCGAGCTAACACACAAAAAAGATACAAGATACACTCAAGCAGTCAGACAGAGATACAATTGAGGACATTGTTTTACAACTGCAGACAAAAGCATCAAATTTAACTTATTCTCGTGTATTTGCGTGTGAGTGTGTGTGTGTCTGGTTGTATGTTTGTGTGTTAAGTGACTTGTTTTACAACGACAATGATAACACAAGCACACACACTCGCTTAGGCGCAAAGGAACATGTATTCAAACAAGCAAACAAACATCTTGATAAGACAAGCGCCAGCTGAGAATGTCAAAGGGCTATTGTTGCATTTGTTGTCATTGTTGGCTGCTTTTATTGCTGTTGTTGTTGCTGTTGCTGTTGCTGTTGCTGTTGCTGTTGCTATCTGCGGCTTGTCTGACATTTTATAATTGAAATTTTGTTGCAGCCTACTTTCTGGCGTTGATTACAATATGCAGTCGTCTGTGCTTGTAGTTGCATTCATCGTTGTGATCGCAGCCATCGCACTCGGAGTCCACTTCCCACTTTCCACTTCCCACATTCCACTTCCCATTGCCACGTGTGCACTTAAACAAATTAAACTAACTATTTTACGCTCAACTGCGTGTGACTGGGTTTTATTTTTATATAACACACTTGTCACTGTGGTGTGTGCTTGTACAAGTGCGCGGGGTCCATATAAAAAACGCCATTTTAGAAATTAAAAAATATGTTGAAGCATGACATTGGCTTCATTTAGTCGACTTACACACGCACCCAACACTAAACAACATAATATTCGATTTATGAGAATTTACAAAGTCAAAAAACAAATGTTGTGAATTAAATAAATATTTATTCAAACGATTATCATGTTAAGCCCAGGAGAATAATTAAAGCCAAACCAAGTATAAATAATCTTTATCAAACGCTAAAAATTATGTCATGATTTATTTATATTTTTCCTGACTGTATATTGTGGAATATAAATTGCGTTATTATAATATAAATATAAATAAAAGTGTAAATTGAGAATATTTTAATCTACGCAATTGCCATTTAGTGTTTTGTTATTTATTATGTTGAATAGTTTAGATTTATGTGCTCAAGAGCTACACCATGTTGTTGGCTGTTTTGGTGCGTTGTCTGCCCTGATTTCTGGCATTAAAACATACCACAAACACAAACACACACACACACACACAAACACAGACACACACCCACAGAGAGAGCAACTTGTTGCCCGTCAGGCAATTTTCTTGTCTGCTTTAGTGTGTTTTGTTCAAGAATTTTGAACTCAAGGTGAGCGTAGCGCATATTAAAGTGCAAATTTGTTTTATTTGGCAACGTAAGTTGCATGTAAAATGAATGAAGCCGGCCGGCTGGTAGTTCAACCTGCTTGGGGCGGCCAGACCGAAAATTTCATTGAACCTAATCAGTTTTCAGGCCAGCAAGTTGGGCACGTGGCAACCATATAGCCAAGCCACTAATCCCATAAATAATGCAAAGAACGAAGCCGCATGCCATGGCTTCTCTCCTCATCTTTTGAAGAGCAGTGGACAGCCAAAGATGCTGTCGTACTATCATTCGTACTCGTAGTTGATGGTCAGTGTTTCGACTTAGGGCTCAGAGATATGGCCAATCATTTCAAGGACATAAATTCACGCAAATGTTTCAATCAATTTTGTGGGGCTTGGCTCAATACAAATTCAATTTGACCCACAAATTGCTGGCGCAGCCCAAAGGACAACGCATTCACCCCTCATTCCGATTTCGTCATGTTGTTATTGAGCCATCTTTACGCGATTACACAAACAACAGAGCAGAGGACAGGACAGGCTGACAGGACTGGCCCCCACTGACCGGTCCGAGTAGACTGCTTGGCAATGGACACTGGACACTGGACACTGGACTCTGCACACAAAGGACCAACAGAGCGTCGCACTAAAAAGGACAGCGCACCGGAAATATCTAACGATTGAATGAAACGGAAGGCAGGCGGATGGAGCATGAGCTGAGGGAAGGGAGCAAGGGAATGGGGAACGGAGAATGGGG
This sequence comes from Drosophila macrospina, assembly GCA_035042075.1. NCBI lineage: Eukaryota > Metazoa > Arthropoda > Insecta > Diptera > Drosophilidae > Drosophila > Drosophila macrospina. The sequence continues at coordinate 10,783,913 of JAWNLW010000591.1, read as the reverse complement.
CCACGTTGCAAACGGTAATAAATGACGTAAAAGACAACGAGGCAAAATCCTTCTTTTGAGACAGAATATAGCAGCTGCATGGCATAGCATTCGACAGAGCCAAAATCGCTTACCGAATGCAAATAAGGTGACGTCCCTTACCCCTATGGGCGTGGCCATAACATGTGCAGAACAGTTGCTCATTAAAAACTGACTAAATTGAGTTGTAAGCCAGGAAAACAATCCGAAAATAACAGTTGGCAATGCTCTTAGGCTCTTAGGCGGGAGGAGTTCCGCAATGGCTGCCACTTGCAAATGCCTGGTCGGGATTTATAATGTTGTCCTCGACATCGTCCTCGACAGCAGTGGCTGCCACAGTTGCAGCCGCAGTTGTTGCCACTGTTGCTGCCACAGTTGCTGCCACAGCGACAGCTACAGCGACAGCAGCGACCCTCGAGTCGTTAAGTGCACGCGTTAACCTCATTTTTGGCTTTGCTGCGGCAATAAAAGAAAGTCCTGCAAGTGCAAAACTCGCAATGAAGTCGTAATCGTAACTTAACCAAACGCCTCAAAGTAGTTCACTTTTGCTACGCGAATTTACTCAATCTTTGGGCGGGGAGAAACACAAGGAATATTCAAATAGTTTACTTTCAAACAATTAAGGGCTTAACATGTCTGACACAAGTCAACTTATTTCCATTCGAAAAACATAAGTTAGCAGTGACTTCGCCTCAGCGATTGATGTATTATTGATTACTGATACGCTTCCAAGGCGTTTTTTTTATGGAACTCTCTAAATTTTAGAATCTGCCAACCCCATAAAATAGCCCATTTCCCGGGGGAAATAGAACAGCTGGAAATAGAATAGCTTGAAAACTTTTACGGCAACTTACATGCCACGTCGAGTGTTACAAAATGTATTGAAACAATGCGCGTTGCATAAACAATGGAAATAACAACAACAACAACAAGAACAACAACATTAGATAAGGGGCGTGTCAGTGGCTAAATATGGCTACAATCGACATCATTGCAGTATATTTCCTTGCAGAGCACCCGTGACTGCTGGCCAGAATGGAAACTGCAACATTAGCCGGCAGGCTTCTGAGGCTTTGTCTGAGGTAGACTAGTTCGGGATTGGGCTGCGCATTGTCTCTGTGTGTGCCAGACAGCTGTAACAATGGCCCTAAGTTGTGTTCTCTTTCTGTGCAGTGCAAGCCATCAGCAAAGTCTGCCATGTGCCAATTGGACCTGTACCTGGGCTTTTATTTTGTTTTGTTTTGTCTACAGTTACAGCTTATATTATGTGCATTGTTCCAATGCTGTAAACAACATGACAGAATAGTTTCAAATAGCACTAATAATACGGAAAATAGCTACAGAAATTCGCGCTAAATAAAAACATTCATAGTTCTCTTGCGTCTGTTTGCTTAAAATGTTATTAAAAAAGTTTTATTGCGACGGCTTAAGGAAAAACAATGAGAGCTCAAGCACAATAGCTGAAAGCAAAACAGCTTGATTTTTATATTATCCGTTTCTTGTGTAAATGATGCAATAAATGCAATTCAATTTCAACTCATTGCCCCAAGATATGGCATGTCTTATAATGAGCAGCAAAAACTTATTAAAAGTCACAGAGCAGCTGAAATGAGTACAAGCTAAAAAGATGAGGGAATAGCATAGTAAAGAATCAATTGCAAGAACTTATAGAATTAGAGCACTAATAAACTTTGAGTCTGTTAATTTCGTTTCCAATGAAAAATTCATTTATAGGATTTCGATAGGGAGACCGCCATAAAACTTCAAGCTACTTACTTATCGTAATCATCTGAGAATCGAGTAATTTCATAGCAATTTCACAAGCATATTTTAGCCTTTGCAGCTATCATCTAAGTTCCCTTGCCCAATCCATCGTTCATTTTGGTCTGCATTATCCCACACACTTCACTCCCTTTGCTCATTTTCCGGGAATCACTTCAAGTTAATGACGGTGCTCTGGTTTGCTCTTGCTCGGACTACGGGCAACTCTCTATTCTCTATTAAGTATGGCTGCCAGTTGCTCATAAATTTACAACCACAACGGCAAACTCGCTTACAATATGAATTGATTACCTTTTGCCTGCAGGTTAGCACGATGGCCACGCAATATCAATAACTATCTAACGCATACCTCACACACACACACACTGTTGGCAAGGGGAAGGGGGGTATTGGTAGTCGAGGGTCAGCAATTTTTCATTTCAATTTCTCAAATTTACAGCAAAAATCGGTTTCTTTTTGTTATGTGATTTGTTGTAAATTTTCCACACAGTGCGTATACACAATATTTATCTATATGCATATGTATATGTAAATATATATACACGTGTATATGTATTTTCCAGCATCGTCAGAACTTACCAAATTAAAATGGTCAGCGGGGCGTTTTTTGTTTCTCCAACATTTACGAGTATTTTCAATTTGCGGGGCATGCTTTTAGTAGCGCACGTTCCAGATCCAGATCCATCTCCATCTCCACCTCCATCTCCATTCCCGCCTCCCATTTTCCGTCCCTGGACTATCTGTATTATATTTACTGTATGTGAGTCTGTATGTGTGTGTAGCATTTAGTTTTTGTTTAGCCACAATTTTGAACTAGTATTCTGATGGGGTGGAAAAACATTTTGGGCCATCCTCTGTTTGTGTATGGAATATTGATTAAATTGAAACACTGGCCCAAAACAAAGGGTAGCAAAAGCCAATATCAAATGGCCAACAACTGCAAGCTTGCATTAAACGCTGATTGCACAAATAAAAGCTTAAACAATTGCGCCCTTTGTTGCTCTTTAAACCATGGCCAACAATTTATTAAACACGTGTCGGGTATTTGTTTGGCGCGTCCAAAGTGAGGCAATTTATTTGTTGGGAATGGCAAACAAAATGCGTGGATAATTAATCGAGAATGTGCTCAGTTTAAAGCGTAATGATGAAAGGAGTGAAACATTAGCTAAATCATCTGTTAAACCGTAAGCCGTTGGGTCGTCGCAGCACAGGCTGTGAACTCCTAACTCCCAAACAGACGACTGTCGACTCTCGACTCTCAACTGGCCGATTCACGACTTTAGGTGCTCCCCAACCGCTTTGAGGCGCCTCGTTTGCTCATCCTGCCGCTTAGCCAGGCTTTCAGCAGCAATGGCAAGGAAGTTGTTTGTTAAATTCAGACGTTGCCTGCCCTTGGCGAGGCTCTTCTCTTGCCACCCACTTCCCGCCACTCTTCACGAGCGCTCCATTAAAAATGCATTTATCATTTGGCATTTGAAAAGCTTCCTTCCTGTTGGCAAGCGACTGACACCTAAGAGCGGCACCACATCAGACCGCTATCCTTTCAGTCTCCCATCTTCCACTCTCTCTCTCTCTCTCTCTCTCTCTCTGTCTGTCTGCCTCTCACTCGCTTAGTCAGTCAGTCTAAATGCCGCAGCATTTTAAACAGCTGCTTTTTATTTTTCCTTTAAACTTGTTGGGCAAAAGCACAAATTGTATTTGTTATACTCAAAAACTTTACAAGAGAGCTAAGAAATATGTGCAAATTTAGTTTGCAAAAGTGAAAACTAACACAAACACACACACACACGCACACACAATGACAGACTCGTATGTGTGTGTTGCGCACTTGAGTTGAGCGCAACTTGGGCATGTTTAAGCGTTAAACTGTTACTTCCACATGCGCGCACATTCAGCAAGGACGAAGCTCGATGTGGACGACAAGGATGTGGATGTGGATGTGGATGTGGCCGAGAAGTTGAGGATGTAGACGGACTCCAGCTGGCCATCAATGCAGTTTTAACTAAGAGCCGAGACAAAGGCGGCCCCAAAGTGTTCATAAAATGTTCGAAGCCATAGACGAAGCCCACTTTGTCAGTGAAAGCGCGCCGCGTCCTGTGCCCCCTTGAAGTAGGTCAGACCCTCACATGGGTATACTCACCAAATGGTGCCGCATTGTAAATTGCGGCCAACTACAGGTAAAAGTTGCCGGCTTCTATATGTAGCTATGCTTGCATATATGTGTGTATGTGTGTGTGTGTGTAAGGTGTACATGTCCTGTAGTTTTCATTCATGTGCAGCCGCATTGCAGCGCCTGCATAAATTTCATTAGATTTTAGCTGTGGGCTCCTTTGACTGTTTCATTGTTTTCCTGAATAGAATTTTATGTCAAATCAATTGGCTTTTAAAGCTGCTCTCATAAGGAAAGAAACACGAGAGGCACAAGAAAGAGAGAGGCAGGGTACACACTCTCGTAAATGTCTTCCTAATGAAGTCATAAAGAGCCGTCGACAACTAGATGTCCGCATGATGTCCGTGTGTGCCATTAAACGCACCTTGAGTCAAAGCCAATGTGCCTAGAAGTATGCTAATAAACGTAAACCGTACGCCATTATGGAGCTGCTCATAAAAGTATATAAAGAGCAATCAGCCAGACTGTGGAATGCTCTTCAATCGTGACTTGGCACAAGGTTGAATAAAATGAAATGAAATAAATAAAGCAGTCTCATTAATCGAGTGCTTTAGAGTACTTATTTGATACACTCGTAATTTGTACTGTTTCGAGCAGCCAATTAGGCACTTGGCTGCTGCTTATTGATACACCTCCCTATCTGCCGTAAATGTACATTATTTTCAATGTTGCTTTGGCAAAAGGTTGGCACAGCGCTAATCAGCTATATAAATGTTCTATGGACTCGACGGAGCCTGCTCCATTACATTTTATACACACACTCTCTCTCTCTCTCTCTCTCTCTCTCTCGTCGTGCTCTCTGTCTCTCTTCGATAACCGCTGGCTATAGACCATAAAAAGCAAATGCGGCCAAGTGGCTGGGAAAAAGCATTTGCTCGCTTGGGCGGCAACTTAACGTATTACGAGAATTCGTACTCACACTTCCACACATACGTAATGTGAGTTGTGTGGGTCAAAGGGCAAATGCAAAAGGAAACCGCGAACCACACTTTGAGCACACATGCGAGCTGAACTTAGCACAAGAGACGGCTTACATACGTGACGTGCTGCTGTTTAACAATGATAATGACGTTGCCACTGAATGTCTGCATGATGGTCAGGCTTTTGGGCAAGGGGTACAAGACGATGAAGAGAGCTGAGGCTTATGGTTGACAGACGTTTTCTAATGCTGCCCCTCACACACTATCTTCGCTCCCCAAGTGCAGACAAAAGTGCATTCTAAAGCGATGCACGCTAATGCACCATTATCAAAAGCTGCCCTACAAGACTCGTAAATCTTCACTTGCATCTGACTGCATAGCTTTAATAGATATTTATGTCTCAGTGTGTGTGCGTATGTGTGAGTGGGGAGGCTAGAGAAGATAGGTCGGGGAGGAGTAGCATTTGTAACTGGTCATAAATTTTGATAAATTGTTGAACTATTTGCAGGCAAACAAGATAAAAGCTTTAAGTCGAGGCGTTTAAGCATAGCAACAACTGCAACAACTGCAACAACACAAATGTAACCTACACCAAAGCCAAACAAATTGTGGCATAAACACTGCAACAACGTTCACAACAACAATTTGCCATGTTTTGTTAGAGAAACAAACGAAATAACTAAACTAAACTAAGCCAACCCACAAATGACAGCTTGGAATTTCTATTTAGACGCCTTTTTGCTTAATACCCTAAATGTATATAAAGCAGGGTATATATGCTGCAATTTAAATCAATTTAGAAGATATCTTCAAGAGTAAGGTATTTCAATAAATGCTTTATGTGTACTTCAAATGAATTTATAGGGTATATGCTAGCCGCACTATTCCTTGCAAAGCATTTTCATTTGATTTTTTTTTTTGTTTAGGCTGCAGGAAACCTTAAAAACGAGCGGCCCTTCAAATTTATGTGCTGCGGAAGTAGCGACTTTTAGTTTTTCCAGGTGTTGCAAGCAGCAAAAGAGCGCGCAGCAGAGAGGAAATGAGAGGGGGAGTGAGTGAATAAAAAAGAGAGCGAAAAGGAGTTGAGGAAAAGTACTCTCGATGTGCAACTTAAATGCAATCCGACTGCGCTCGAAGTGAAAGCTGATTTAAGAGCCACAACTGGCAGCCGTTTTCACGCTTTCGCTTTGTTTTTCAGTTCGTTGCATTTAGCTAATCTGATACCCTGCCAAAGCACATCGCACATGCATTTCCCTTTTCAATCAACTGAAGTCGCATAAAATAATGAAATTGAAGTGCTAATCGGATTGCCCTTAGCGCTTTTATTAATCAAGACCGAGAAAAGTCAATGCAATGTCAATTCTGTTATTGGCGAACATTTTCCCAGTCAATAGGGACATAGAAATAGCACATATAATGCTCTGGCTCTATATCAATTAACTGCTTGACAGTTTTCCCCCCCATTTTCCGTAATGTTTGACTTCATTTTAAGCTCCCTGGGGTGAAGTTCCCCACCACACTTCCCCCTCCACCCAATCACAACAACTCGCTTAGCGCTAAAAACATGTGTTCCAGCAACTGTGGCTTGTGGTTGACTGCAATAAAATGTTAAGCTCTTGGGTGGAATAGTTCAGTAGCAACCAATGAACGCTGGGGACATCTTTGTGGCAACTGCAGTACGTTAACAATAAATAATAATTTTAGCTGACATCAATTCTACAGTTGAATAGTTGAATAGTTGAAAGTGAGCAAATACAAGTTATACTCGTGCTCATCAAATCTGATTTCAATCGAATAAAAAATGCATTCATTACGTTGTGTGATTTTCTATTCGTAGCGTGCCCTTAACACTCAGGAAGTGACAGCTAATAGCATTAGTTGCAGACAATTTCAGTCACATCCTATTACAGTTTCCCTTGCGAATTAAGCCAAATTGGTATATGTTTATTTGTTAGTGCAATCGATCAGTTTTATTCAACACTTTTCTCTATGGTTGGTACACAACAATCAATGGTACATTTCCTATTCGCAATGTGGTACAAAATGTTTGTTTCTGATGGCAACCATGTCTCTATACTCGATAAGTTATCCTGGTTTCGTTGCAATTAGGCGCTTTCATGCAAAACTGAATTGTGTCTTCCTCTGTGCATCACATTGGCGTTTTTGTCGCTTTTGTCCAGGTAATTGCTTTGGCACATAACAGCGCCAATTCCCGGCTTCCTGATAGTTATACCCGGCTCTCTCGATACCCTTACTCTGGGGTATCCCCGCGGGCTGTGCTGCGCGATAAACTTTATTGCAATGCACAGGAAATTGGCAGAAATTCCATTTTGATGCGGCGCCATTTGAATTTTGCATGCGTAATGATTTCGCATTTTCTAAAGAGAGTGGAGAAAGAAAGGGAGAGAGTGGAGTGGAGTGAGAGAGAGAGAGTGACAGAGGGGGGAGAGAAATGAAGAGTCAATAGAGCAAGCACGCCGCAGTGGGCTATTGTGGAATATTTATTGAGGGATCGGCACGCGCCAGAGAAATCGCACATTGAAATGAGATAAATATGCAGAGCATTAATTTACAGCGGCGAAACGGACGGGCATTGAGCTTTATTTGTGGCTTGTTAGGGGTATTAGGGTATTAGGTATTAGGTATTATATGATTCTATTAGGGTATTTGCGTAGTTCGATATTTTGATATTTAGGCAAATATTTCCTTTTTGGAACAGAGCGCTCGGTGCTGCGGATTTGGTCCAGTGAGGCAGCCCATGGCACGGAAGTGATAGATCGGCCTGCCGCACATAAAGTCCTCAGCATAGTTGCAGGTCAGCTTGAAGTAGGTTATCTCTTTGGCCACATAGCGAGAGCCAGCGCATCCAACATGCGTGTTGTTCTCCACGGCCATGACCGCAAAATGGCGATATAGTCTGCGGTAGAATAAAGTGAGGAGCGCAAGGATTCGTTGGTTAATTTACCCATTGGCTGCTGAGCCACTGTGCCACTTACTGCGGCTGGTTGAACCTCTTCAATGAACACGGATAGTGCTCCACATCCGCTGCGGTCATCAAGTTGCTGCTGTTGCTCTTGTGCTCTGCCCACCAATTGCGCACGCCAATGCCAAGCAATTGCGGATACATCTTTTCCATCAACTCATTATCCACCAGACGCGTCATGTTAAATAGCTGTAAAGGGCGGCAATGTTTGATCAAATTGTCCTTGAAATGTATTCCCTGTTTCTCTTTGCGTCCTTACAATGATGTTTTGGCCGGAGTGCTTAAAGTTGGCCGTATTGCGGCAATCGTCGTGCTTGGGCTGGCACATGCGTGCATTGTAGCTGGCCAGCGTGGCCAACTCTTCGCTCCATTGCATCACCACCAAGCGTGCAGCACGTGGCAATGTCATATTCTTGCCACTTGCTAAGCGCTGCCTCTGCTCATTGTGTGCCTTCAATATGATTTCGGCCTGGTTGGTCAGATTCACGAGCTGCGACTGCTCGGCGGTACATGCCCTATGAGAATCCTAGCGCACACAATTTAATAGCAATATTTAACTTTTAGCCTGCTCCCAAAGTACGTTTCCAGCTTACGTTCGAAAACTTCTCACAGGCCACATGACGTTTGCCCCTGGGACACAAATGCTGATCGCAGTAAGGATTATTGGGTCCAGTTGGTGGCGTTTCCTGAGTAACAGCATGCAGCACACACCATATCAGCGAGAACAAAACCAGCATGTGCATCTTGATTCAATTAACCATGTAACTGCTTCAAAAGCTGGCCAACTAACGCGTTTTATAGCCAAGAAATCAAACAGTCTGTGAGTCAACAATTAAAATCAGAAAGCAGTTGACAGTTGGTTTACATCGGACTTAAAGTCTGCTTTTAAATGATGATTATGCGAATGCATGCATGTATGTCAATCACTCTCTGACATTTAATTCAACTGTTTAATTGTACAATCAGCAATTAATTGAATTTAATTGCCAACAAAAAATATCGACGTGCTGTTAAATTTTGTAGTTTAATGGATTATTGGGTTTCAATTAACGCATTAAATATACAAACCAAACTCTGTAATTATCAAATTAATTGCTATTTTTAATATTAATCTAATTGTCTCTAGTTACCAATTAAACTATTTATGTTAAGAAAAAAACTAGTTTATTATCATAATAAGCTAATTTTTAATTAATTTTAATAGATTTAATGACTGATTGAATTTGAAAGGAAGAAATATATTTAATACTTAACAGTTTAAAACTGTTGCAGGATTGATTTAAATGTATCTTTTAACAAGCACATTTGGAAATTGTAATATAATTTTGTTTCGCTTTTAAAGCTGCCTGATTTATAGAGTTTATCTGGTCTGAGCATCAATTGGCCCAACAAGGGAAAGTTATAATTGTATTTGGCATGACATAAGCTTTTGATTGAGCTCAAACTTGTCAGTCTCTTCAAGCATTTTTAATGTTCTTAGCTTGGCCACCAAATTAGCCGCAAACACTTGGGGAAACAGCGTCTGCTATCAAGGATAATTTCCATTTCCATTTTCATTCCACAATCTAAAAAAGCTGTCACCATTGTCGTTGTCTTGTCGTTGTCGTGCTGCTGTTTTCGCTTTCGTTTTCGTAGGCGATGTTGTCGCTTCTGTTCTTAATGTTGTTGTTGCTGTCTTGTTTAACGCTCGAGTGCCTAAGCTGGCTTTGCCTTTGCCCCTACCCCGGAGCACTTCCCCTGCGTCGCAGCAGGTCTGTTTTGGCGGCAACGCGACTGTCAATGGGGTGCGCATTAGGCAACATTAAATGGCACTTCATGAATGCAGAGCGAAGCCTATAAAATCCTTTCGCGCTGCTGCCATGCTAATAACTCAATATCGCACAATTGATTAAAGGAAGGTCCTGCACAGAGGACACCCAGCGCTCAGCTCCCCGCTGGCTTTTGCCAAGTCTACACTAATTGTCTGGCAACTGATGCTCGGCTGATTTGTGTAATTGGTTTTATCGAAGCCGGCTTAATTAGGCATGACTGCTTGAGGTGGGCCCATCTCCTGTAAGTCCTTTAACAGTTTTAAAGTTGTACATTCCAAGGAGTCTATGGAAAGATAAATGCTTAAATTATGCATAATTATTCATATAGGGAAATTCGCGCGTGCAGCCGTCAACTTCTGGGTGCGTTGTCTTGTTTAGTAGGCTGTAAATTTTAATGCAAAAAGCAGAAAAGCGAAAGGCACAGCATTTTTATTTGATTTATTGTTTGGGGCGAGGCATGTGAAGGGGCATGCATTAAATAACAGACAAGGGCCAGTCTCTGGACAGTGAATGCCCCCGGAAACCGGAACCAACGCTGCAAACAGCAATATCTGAAGCCGGCGCTCAAGGCACGCGCGTGCACCTGTTGCCTTCTATTGCTATCCAACTCCCTGGTCCCCTCTCCGGCAAGCCCAAAATAGGCAAAGATCCTGGCCATAAAGTCAGTTTGGTTGGCAAATTTATGGCCTACTACGTGGCCCCTATACAATATTTTGTGCTTTGTATATAATTCATTTTTAATAGAGAAACAAACTTGGTTTCTCTTCGTATTTTTTCTGCTTCATTTTCGCATTTTATGTTCCCTCTGCCGCTCCTCGCTGTGAGTGGTTCTTCTCCTTCTGGCCCATAAATTTTCCGACACCGCATTGCACATCAAAGTGTGGCCATTGTTATCAGGCGTTCAATTATGTAAGCGCTGTGCATTTAGAATGTCATTATCAAGCCAAAGGATGCAGCTGGAGTCGCAATGTGCTCGTTGAGCATTGTTTGGCCTTTGCTATCTGAGCAATGCATCTTCGCATTTCCTTCAAATTGCTGCTGTCTAAATTTTGCAATTGAATAATCAAGCTCATTGTGGCATTGTGGCAAACGCTCAGGTCCGCAATCCCCAGTCCTCAGTCCTCTGTTCTCTGTTCTCAGATCTCCATTCTCTCGGTCCTTGGTCAAGGCTGATTTATTGTTTAGTCAGGTCGCCATAAATTAAATCAGCCTGCGCTAATATTTGCCTAATAAAATTGATGCAAACACATTGCGGATCTCGAAATACCCTTGTCAAAGGATTGAGCTAAAATGGCAGCCGTCGTTGTCCCATCAATATGCACATAAAGTTCAATATTTCACGCAATTCACCGAATCCTGCTACAATAAGCCTTAATTTTATGCAAATCTCGTCAAAGTAACCGCTTCAACAGACCCTCTATATATCCTGTCTCCCCTACGCTTCTCCATCCCTATTCACTCCCCCATCCGATGAGCTTAGTTCGCGCAATCCTCTCCAGAAGTCGTTGGCAAAGTTTTAAGCGCCGCCGTGTAAAACTTGTTCGTGTCCTGCATGCCAAGAAATGTGTCAACTGCGCCAAGCAAGACTCCAACTCTCTGTCTCAAACTCAATTCAAATAGAGTTTGTCCTAGTCCTGTCCTTACAGAATGCCAGAGTCGTAAACATAAAAATCTAGCGCATTTCCCGCTTATCGTCTCAACTTTTAGCTACTTTTTCGGCTGGAGTCTGCAACTCAATTTAAGTTAATTAAGTACTTAAATTTTGATCTAAATACTAAACGCTAATCGCTGTTCTAGAAAATTTAGTGACACATTAAAATGTTTTGCAACTTTATCATTTAAAATATGGCATACAAACTAAGAGAGAATTCTTCAATTAGATAAAATGAATCCTTAATTCTCTTTGCTTATTTTGCATATAAGAAATTATTAATAATTCAATTTAAAAATGTTGTAGCTTTAAAAGCATTTTCAAACTTTAATCTCTAAAGATAAAATTTATCAAATAAATAATAAATAGGAAAAAATAGTTTAAATGTTCAAATTAATTAAAAATTTAAGCAGAGTCTCTTTTTAAATAAATTGACCATAAGCTAACGTAAATACTTATAAATTCTATAATATAGATATACACATATATACATACATACTAACTAAGCTTTAAGTTTGGATTTCACCTCGTTTTAGTTTCATTTATAATTATAATACCCTCACTTAGCTAAGAGTATAATTATGCAAACATTTTATTATTCGTTTCTTTTTTGTCGTTGTGAAACGAAAAATATACAAAAACCATACACAGAGACACACACACATACACAGAGACACATATACACATTTCTCTTTATGTGCAAAATATTAAAGCCGCGCGAAATATGCAAAATTTTTGTGTTGTTTTGTCGCATTCACTGTCGGGGGGTAAGTGCAGGCATTTGTATAAGTCTGTGTGTGTGAGTGCATTGTTTTTGCACATAAATTTTAGGCAAGCACACACCAACACTTCCACACACACACACACTCTGACACACAATAAGCGGACAGTGGTTTATTTAGGTGAAGGCCATGCGCAAAGCAAAAGGCGGCGACAAAAACGAAACAGGAGGCACACAGAACAAAATATGAAATGAAATAACAAACTCGTACATACAACGCAAATCTCAAAATTAAATGCAATTTAGTGCAGCAAAGTGGCAACATACACAGTCAGACACACACGCATAAACTGACTCGATGTTGATAAGAATCTCAAAGGATCAAAATAAGCATAAGGTTTTCAAATTGGTAAATAGCAAAAGTTTTCACATTTTACTTTTATCGAATTTATATTGCAGTTTCTGATGTATTTTACTTGTCCCCTTTTTGTGTTTTTGTAGTCCCTTAGCCTTAGAAGAATCCCATAAAATTACGCAATTCATTTTTAGCATAACATGTCAATTTGTATACCTAATGCCAGACGATTCAATTGGAAAAGAATGAGAAGGAGAGCTAAAGAGGCTGCCCAAAAATTCATGTCCTTTGCTAGTTGTAAACAAAATGTTCCAGCTTAGACGCGCTTACAATGCCATTAGGGCCAAGAGCAGTGAGGCGGACTGGGGCTGGCTGGAGAAAGGCTGTCAATGCCAAATGCCGATAAGACCCAAGCAATTGACTTGGCCAATGCGTTGCCAGCTTAAGATTTTCCATAGAAATGCTACATTTTTTAACATGACATTTGATTTGCGCATTTGAATTAGAATGTCAAGTGGCAGGTTCGAGGCAAGCAATCAAGACGAACTAGACATACGCTACACAAGCCTGTGCATATCTTGCTCTAATCAATCCAAAAGTTAACATTATGTTTATCAGTGTATTTAAGCCTTTTGCTCAACAAGCAACAGTAGACCGAAAAGGGGAATTGAAAATGCAAATCTTTGCCAAAGCTCAAAAGTGCAAAGCAAACAATATAAATACAAATTTACAACGGCAACAGACAGATCTACAACGACAACGAGAACGACAACGACAACGGCAACAGTAAAGGCAGCAGCAAAGGCAACAGCAAAGGCAACGGCAAAGACGACTCGCAAACTGCATAAATTGAAGCATACTTTATGGCTGTAATAATTGCAAAGCAGTTGGCAACAACTTTTCCCTCAACTTATACTCCTTGCTTCAGGTAAAGGTAAGTTGTGAACGTCTATCTTCATCTGACTGTCAGCTTCTTGGCTGCTTCTTGTCTGCCTCTTGGCTCTGGTCATGTAAATTTGCATCGTCTTCCGTCAACTAATTGGCTAAATAAGTTCTATTTAACAACGAGAATTGGTGAATACTTAAAAAATTACGTATACGCCACTAGCGACCCAGCTATGAAATATAATTGCAAATTTATAGCGCCAACCATTGGGCAATGAGCTTGTAAATGTTGACTCAGCCAACGTGCTGCCATCTCTTCGTTCTCCCCCTGCCGCACTCAAAGTCTCGCTGTTGCCTTTTGGATTTCACAATGTCCATGTTTAAGTCCTTTATTCCCGCGTCTTTTGTGGCTTTGTGTGAGGCTACTTTTTATTGCTTTTTTGCTTTGCTTTTGACTTTAATGCCGCTTAATCTTTGCCGTTTACCAAAAATTGTGCCCCGAGGAACGTTCCCGAAATGAATTGCATTATGATTGCCACTTACAGTGGATGGCAGTCCTGCTTTAAAGCTTTAAGTTCGCTCTTAGCCCGCACAACTTTAATTGACACGAGACGACACGAAGTGAATGCATAGCCAAAAGAATGCCAGGTAAGCGTTCCCGAAATTGATATCGCTGCAAAGCTCGCTTGCATTATGTGTGCATGTGCAGGTTGCATTTGAAATTAGAGCGAAATCGAGTTGAGGAACGTCTGTGATTTACAGCTCACACGCTGCATATGGTTTATCACATTGCTGGCAGTTATTAGCCTCCATTGTGTTGAGCTGTTGTTACTGTGGTTGTTATTGCCACCGCTCTCGCTCCCGTCTCTGTATCCGTCATCGTTGTCGTTGTTGTCGTTGTTGTCGTTGTTATCGTTAGCTCGACAGTGTTGTTTATAATATGCTCTGGCCACTACAGCCTGCTCGCTACTGGTTACTGGGCAGCCGAACTATTAGTTGTTTTATGGCGCACGATGCTATCAGCTGGTTGAAGTGGGCCGACTGCAGTGTGTGGCAGTGCCACACACATAGTAAATTCAATGCATAATTTTGCACTCAATTATAATGGATGCCAACGCCTCCTCTCTGCTGGCTGGATAATGGAGTGGCCCGAGCTGAAACTTTAGCGCTTCAAGTGCCACTCGGTGGCATGAAATTAAGAAATTGTGCCACACACGTCATCAGATGGGTAGATTACCAGCAGTGTGATTAAGATGCAGCCAGCGCAAATTAACATTAAGTGCGCCTAATCAATTAATCAGTCAGAGATTGAGTCTTCGGATCTGATGAAGTTGCCAGCGGCTTTTATCTGCTTGAAACTTGGGGTCAAGTGTTGCGCTGGGCTGGGCACGATTTGGGTTAAGTTATTGCATATTAAAAAACATTTCAAGCGTTTTATTGCCGCGCCAGAAATGAGTTCAACTTTGAGCGGTGTTGGGCGTTGAAGTTGCAACTTCAAAGCTGCCAACTGCTTGCAACTTTCCGTTGCAAACCGCTGCAAAACTGCAAAACTGCAAAACTGCAGAGCTGTGCAACCTGCACGTGGATGATTGAAACTTTTTCGATTTCATACTCATAATTTTGCAATGCTAACAAAACAGCCCACAGGGCAACAGGCAGCTGCCAGCTGGCAACGGGAACGGGAACAGAAGCAACGGGAGGAGGTGAGCAGAGAATGACGCTCACAACTTTGTCCGAAATTAGCATAATTATTGTGCTATAAAGTTGAATTTTGCCAATGGCAATATGACTGCTAATGCTGGGTTTTATATGCAAATGCAAGGGAGACACTGCACACTCTGCATTCACCTGGAAGCACGTGAAATATGTTACCTCTCCTAGGGCTACTCTTAGGCTTGAAGTAACACGCAGCATCTGCGTCCGGACAGTTTTTGCTTAGATGCTCGGACGTATGTTTTATATATTTCAGATTTCAGCAGCATTTACAAATATATTTTGAGGTTTGTTTTCTCTTAATGGAAATATAATCCAATATACGAGACTAAACTTTAGAAGCAACCCTCGTTAGGGATAGGGATAGGGTATATTATTATGTTGGCCAGAAACAGAGCAATTATGCACTTTCATTTGTACTTTCAATGTCCCTCAACACTCAGTTGTTGCCCACAAAGCCCTCAAAGTAATTTTATTACTCCTTGCAGCAGCTGAAAAGTTTAGCTGACATATTATCCTTGCAACCGCAAAAGCCACAAAAACTACTAAGCAGGCGGCAGGACTTGGGTCCTTCTTGCGCGTCTCTCTGCTCTCAAATGCTTTGTTGCAACTACGAAGCTGGGCAGCATTTCTTGTAACCCAAATTGTCAGTCTCGTTGTGTGGCATATACACACTCACACACACACACACAAACAGTTGTTGCTCCTGTTTCTAGCTTCCTAAGTACGTAAGCCTGGCCAGACACACAGCTGTGGCCTGACCCTCACCAAGTCACTGTGTGCACATCTCTGTGTGTGTTTCGTATAGATTTAGCGCATGTGCCCCTTTTTATAGGATAGACATGGACTGTACATGTGTCTCCGACCAGCCAGGACACTTTTATTGCTCAGCATGCGACCAAAAAATAGTTGCGGTGGATTTTGTGTGCGATTTTGCGGACCGCATGGAGACATTTTTATGTACCGTTTGTCGGGTCGGGTGGTAGTAGCACTTGGAGCTCTATCGTTCCCTGAAATTTTGCGTATCATCAGCATCAGCATAAGTAAAACCATGTGCTGAATTGTTAAGCATGCGGAATGCGAAATGTCGCCATTTTCCGGAGAGCCAGAATGCCATAAATGTCAGTCACAACTTGACCTTCGCTTTAGTTTTGGCAACTTCGGCTTGGCCAGCAATCAACGGCAACTTTATCCCCATAAATGTCAGCTACAACTTGACCTTGGAATGAATCACTGCTGCTCGCTGTGTACATGAATATGGTTAGCAATCCTTTAGCCAGCAGCTAAATTCATCATCTAAAAGAACATGCACGACAGCTGGAAATACAAGCGACTATTAAATGGTGATAATTGAAATTTAATAAACTATTTTGATACTTATAATTCCAGTTATTATGCAAATCAATTACGTTAAATGCTGTTGTTTTTGTATGAAAATTGATTAAGCCTAATACTATATATATCTGACAAAAGCAACTGTTTCCAAGTACAGCCCCAAGGACGAGGCAGATGGAGCAGCTACATTAAATAAAGGGAGGGGAAATCTCTCGCAAATAGTACAATATCCTGTCAGTCTGGTGCGCGTGTTTTAAGCTAAGCGCCTTGGATTTAAAATAAATTGAGGTCAACTAAGAGACAGTTGTGAGCAGTTGTAGTTGTACTTGTAGCTGTACTTGTAGCTGTAGTTGTAGTTATAGTTGTAGTTGCGTTTGCTGCTGCAGTTGTAGTTTCAGTTTCCGTTGTCCTCCTTGTTGTTGCAGTTGTTACAGAGCTCTTAGTGTATGTCTGAATCGTAAAACGAAATTCGGCGTGCATAATGGTAATTGCGTGTTTTTTTTCCACTCTAATTACAAGTTATATGCTTTCGCATTCGCACTAATACAATAACATTCGCCTGGCACAGCCAGTGGGGCACATCCTTGCCAGCATCCTCATCCACATCCT
The DNA here is from genome assembly GCA_035042075.1 of Drosophila macrospina. Taxonomy (NCBI): domain Eukaryota; kingdom Metazoa; phylum Arthropoda; class Insecta; order Diptera; family Drosophilidae; genus Drosophila; species Drosophila macrospina. The sequence goes on along the minus strand of JAWNLW010000591.1, from coordinate 10,766,960 downwards.
CATTCACATCCACATTCACTTGCACTTCCGTGGCAGTGGCAGTGTCATGTGCCGCGATTGTGTCGCAAGAAATGCCAACCTAAATTCTCTAGCTGAGGCTGAGGCTGAGGCTGAGGCTGTGGCTGTGGCAACATTGTTGTCGCAGCCTCCGCATAAAAATGAAAATTAAAAGAAAATGCATATAAAGTGTTGCATTTGCGGCATGCTCTCGGTTTCATCTTATGTTGCCCTTCTTCATTTCTATGCTCTGCCATTTCTATCTCGTTCTTTTTTTTTCACACGCTCTCTGCTAATTAAAAACAGCGCATAGTGTCATTAAAGCCAAAAGTTCACTTCGCCTGCCACTTTTTTCGAGCACAGATTGAGGGAGAGAGACAGAGAGTGTAAAAGAAAGAGAGAGTGAGGAAGTTAGGTGACCTCTTTCTGGTTTCCAGTGTATGCGCCATTTGTACAGATTATCTCATTATGCTTGTGGTCTTAGTTGTTCAGCATCCCCTCTGTCTCTTTCTGTTGCGACCTGCCATTTTCGGCCATAGGCGTACAACATGACGTATAATTAATTACGTAATGAGCGTCTGGCAGACGCACTCGAAGCACCAGCGCCAATAAGCAACAGCTGTACAGTTTTCTGTCCTTAATGCCTTACATGGCACAATTGTTGCCCAGTTGTTCGCACAATGAACGATGTCTTTTAATGCTTAGCTGCAACTTCATTGTCCTTTAACTGCCCACTCTCTTTCTCTCTCTCTCTCTCTCGCTCTCTATTGCCCTTCCTGTTGTTCTTTGTCAGCCTTTTGTGCGCTATCTTAAGCACCTTGGATTTAGCTCCAACCTCTCCGTCTCCCTGTCTATCTCTACCTCTCTTGAATAACAATAATCATGAGACTGCACTTATTTCATGCCGTTTTTTCGTGTCGTTTGCTGCCTTATCGCAAAGTCATTCCAAAAAACTCCTGCTCTGTGTTATGTGCAAACGGCACACGCACAAATGAATCATCCATTGCTGTTCGACAAAAATGTCCATATAGATAGAGTAATTTTTATTGGAATTTTATAAAACAGCAAAATAATTGCAGTTTTTTTGGCGGCTGTTTGCACGCTTGTGCGTTTGAGTAATCTAAAAAAAAATACAATTGTTTACGATTTTCAGTTAGGTGTATCCGTTTCATATAACATTTAATATTTATCATAGAATATAAAATAAAGTTATTTCTGAAGTTCTCAATAATATTTAATGCAATATTTAATAAGCTAATCAAACAAAATGAATGTTTAATATATTAATAGTGTAATTAATTATAAATTTTAAATGTACGATGCTCTGAAGCACCCTAATGTTCACCTCAGGCTATAAAAACGTCGCCCAGTTATCTATAGTCCTATGTATATAGAGTATATGGTGAATATGTAGGATGCAAACCAACTGGCATATAAATGTATTGTGAAATTCAATGGTGTATGTGTCAATATTTATATGAACCACTCCAAAATTGTGCAAATAAATAAATGCGAAATATTTCAATTCAAATGAATTAATTTCAGCATCTGGCATTTCTTCTCCACACATTTCCTCCCATTCCATCCACAGATAGACGACGACAACTGTGAAAATCCGAGAAGTCTGCGCAATGAAAATGTTACGCGAATTGTCAAACTGAAACTATGAAGTTTTTTAATGCCAGAAATATTCTATTGTCAAATAGCCAGTATTCATGGCATGTGAAATGTTGTGTGATTATATAAATAATAATAATTGCAAATTAATAAATTGGCAAACAGAAGGTAAACTGTTCTCTTATCGTGGATTGGAGTTTATTAATGATTCATTAAAATGCATTTAATACCCTGTAATTGACACACAGAAAAGGAGAGTTGCTTAACTTGTTGTCTGCCTATTGGTTTGCCTACATAAGAGCTCTTTACTGGGTATCTACGAGTTAGGCACACTCATTTCGTGCCTTCAAACTTGTTTATATTTGCAGTTCTCGACAAATAATGGCCATATTCATTGCTGAATGAAAACAATTCAGGCGTTAATTTCAGAGAAGTGTAAATACAAGTAATTTTCGGTTAATTTTTTACTCCTAACGCAATTCGAGCTGCTTCATAACCACGACCTACATTACATTAACTAGCTGGCCAACTTCTTTGGCGTCCCGTGCCCCCTTGAAAGGGCTGGCAATAGTTTATGGCCCAAGTGTTAAATATTTTTGTTTGGCACGCCAATGCCCTGAAGACAACCCCAACCCGAGGCTAAACCCGAACTGGCAACCACCAGAAATGCCAGTCAGGCTTTTACAAATCCAAAGCGACTGCTGGAACATGTCTGTTGGCCCCAATCCCGAACTGGCAACAATTACAACAACGCCAAACGGCATAAATAAATGTAGAAATTATTATTAAATACGAGCAATCAGTTCCCGTCCCCCATAAATACCGAATACTCCTCCCACTGCCCATTGATTGCCCTCATATCGATCTAACAGTTTTTGGAGTGTGTGTTCGGGTATTTTACAATAAATAACCCAACAAAACAATCGCAAAATTGCTGAACATACTCGGATTTGGTAGCTGGGGTACCGATAAATTAGTTGGCCATTTGTGAAGACGAGTAAGAGTAAGAGGGGGAGGGAATAAACAACAAATTAGACACATTTTTGCATTCGCACGCTTTAACTGGCCCAAATGCTGAACAGGAGGTCGTCTCCTGCTCCGTCCGCCAGCCCCGTTGCCGCCGCCTTCAATTTAATTCAATTGGCCAAGGAACCGCCCGGCGGCTAACTTTTTAAAACTATTTTTAACTTTCGCAATTGTAGGCCCAAGCAACAACTGCAAGGAAAATAAAGTAGGAAAAAAGGTGCACAAAATTATAATGCTTAACCTTTAAGCCCCTTTTGGATTGCGTGTTAAGTCGTCTGAAAGTTCTTTCTCACTACTTAGGCAAGTTGTTTTTGATGCTCTGCAGTATGGTTGGGATTATAAGGGTATTATTATTTTGTCTGCAGCTATGCAACAAGGTGAAGTGGGCGTGCCACAGATAATGTAGAGTATGTAGAGTTGCCTATCAGCCGATCAATGCCTCGGATATAATGATGTGTTTAGATTTAGAATGTACTTGAAGTGCTCCTCGATTACGTTAGCAACATGACTGATTGTCATAACTACAAAGATCTGGACTTATCTCTCAGGTTTCTCCCTCTTCTATCCAGCGCTTGTTTAGCGTAATCCTAGATAAACTTCCCATCGGCCATCTCCGCCCAAGTCATCTTCTGTTGGCACCCAGTCTAGTCATAATATTCACATTAGCATATTTTTGATTGCCTCTGCTTCTTTCTCTTCCCGTTGGGGGCGTTGCAGCGTATACCATGGTCGAGGTCAGGCACTTTAAGCCATATCCTCTGCTGCTGCTGCTCTCTTATTCCTCCAGCCACTCTCTGTGGCACGCTTGTTTGCACCTACCTTACTTTTTTTTGGATTGGCCAGGCTTAAGCTTTGCCAGCTGTTAACGACCTTTGCTAGTTGAAACTCGTTTGCTGCCCTAGCTGTGGGGGCGGGGCAATCAGCCGCCTAGCGTTACTGAAACGGGTATTGGAGATGGGGAGCGTTAAGCTGCAATTGCGAGCCAAGTTTATGAAAATGGCTAAAGGGTTTTGGGATGATGGGCGGTGGGTGGTGGGTGGAGGGTGGACGGTCGCGATGTGTATATAAGTTTTCTAAATTTATTACAATTCGCGCGCAAACTGAAAGCTATAATTTTCAAGCGGTTTTACGACCACGCCCTGAATGTCGAATGTCGATTTTTGATATTTGCTCTTGACACGCAACACGCTTTAAAGTTTGCCATCCTTATAGAACTCGGGACTTCGTTGTTCTCTAAAAATACCCATAAATCAATTTTAGTTGATTCAAGTCGACTCCACTTGAGAGCTCTGAGCTCAACGAGTGTCTTGCAGAAATTGAAAGCGACGAGCAGTTGCCGATGGAGGGGGCTGTTAGACTTTTTGAAGGAGGCGTGGTTTGGTATATCTTTGCATAAATTTCACAGTCATCCTTGGCTTATTTGCTCACTGTGGCAGTTGTGGCGCTTGTGGCAAGCATGGGGCTGGAGTTGTTGGGTATTTGCTTGGTCAATAATTTCAATTCGAAGAGCATCGTCAATTCACATTTCAACACTTGGTGCATATTTCCCACGCTTAATTGCAATTTTAATTGTATGCCTTTTCTGTTCCTCATGCATATTTTAAATGCACAGTTCATCTGATTCCCTGGATTTCCATGCCATTGGCTCACCGGTTCTCCAGCTCTTTGGTTCTCTGATTCTCCGGTTGTGGCTGTCGGATTCCCTTTCGTTATCCGTCCAGCGTACATCGCCCGTGGTCCGTCGTCCATCGTCCAGTGGCGTCAGCCGCTGTCAAAAGACTTAACAGTTTAATGAGGTTTTACAGTATTCACATCTGCGGGTATATACTCGTATTCGCATTCGGATTCGTATTCATATGTCACCATGTGTATTTATTGTATTTATTTAATGCTGCGGTCAATGCAGCCGCCGGCTATGGATGCTCTTCATCCGTATCCTGCTCCTGCTACCGCTCGTCCTTTCACAATGTCCCTGCTGTCGTCGCTCGTCGTCGGCATGTCAATGCTGTTGGCCATTGTTGACAGAAGGATTTATGTTTCAACAGTGTCCCTCACATACACAAACACACACACACACACACACACGCACATAGACTTATATATGTAAAGGGACAAACACACAAATAACTGTAGCAAACTTGCCTATTAACATATTGATTTTTATGGCCAACAAATTTACGAGCATTGTTTTGCCTAGACATTTCCCCCTAATAGTGTTCTTTTTCCTTTTTTTTTTTATATTTCATGGTTGAATGTTGTGCCTTACTGGCATGTATAAAAGCTTTCAAAAGTAACGCCATTAATTTGTGGCAAACGCCATGTGAATTATTGACTCGGATTTGAATTGGACTCGCCTGCCATTTCTTATGGCTAAGAAGCGAGTGAGTTTTCAAACGAAATTTACTTTCATAGCATGCAAATTATTCAACTGAATATTCTATTGAAAGTTTCGAATCATCTAGGTAAGAATGTATCAAATATATTGTTCGGGATTCGGTTTTTGGGTGTATCCATTACAACTTCTGCTTCTCCTGCAATCAACATGAACTTTATGAAAACCGCAGCTCAACATGCATATTGAATTATGAGATGTTATGCATACTGTCACACACCAATACACATAACAACAGAAGCACAAACACAACTACACATTTGCCTACTCGGAGCCATAAATAAGCAAATAGTTTGATAACAGCTCGACAGCAACAACACTTGAGGCAAATAGTGGCTCTGCTCGGGGTAAACATTGATATTTTGATTTGAAATCGAGCAAACCAATACTTCAACCCATGTGGCGTATGCGTAATTGCCTATATTTGTATATGCGTAAACGTAACGTATGTACTTACGTAACTTATATGGCAGCTTCAAGAATTGAAGCCTTGTGGACTTAGGCCCTTCAGTGTGTAATTAAAAGCTAAAATGCATGAATGTGAATACTTTCGCTTTGAAGTATGAATCGTAAAGGATATGAACAAATGCCTACTTAGTGTAGGAGAAAGTCAAACTGAAACTATTGCAAGTGCTCTATGTTTGCGACTGAGTGTGTGGGTGTGTGTGTGTGTGTGTGTGTGTTAACCGCAGAATGAAATTCGCTTTTGGTTAGCTGCTTAACAAATATTTGCTCACAATTATTTGCGCTAAACGTTTTGTGCTCAGGGCCAAAGTCACTCAGAATGGCTGAGGGGACAAGGCATGGCCAGCAGTCGTGGCAGAGATGGAGTGAGAGGAGAACGCTTTATTTGGTCCTTAAATAAATTATGTGGCATGCCTTGAGTTTTGGCATCGCTTTTGTGATGATAAACACGTTCAAACCATAGCGAACCGCATAAACCTTTACAATTACTTATAAATTTGAGGCATTTATAACATGCTTAATGAATTTCAACTGAAGCAGAAGCACTGCCTGCTCCTGCTCCTGCTCCTGCTCCGGCTCCTGCTCCGGCTACTGCTTTTGGTTTCGGTTTTGGTTCTGGCTCTGGTGCTGGTGCTGGTGCTGGCCCTGGTCGTGGTCCTTAACCGACTGGTTGCTTGTCTGCCCGACTGCTTGGCTGGCGTGTTTTTTACTGGAGACTGCCTTCCAGTTCTCTGCCTCTGCCTTGGCAATGTTTTCGTTGAGTTATGATGCTTTTAAAATGTAATTTATTTTTTTTAAATAAACACTCAGCGCAACTGCTTTTTCTCAGCTTTCGCGCTTGGTTTTTCGAATTTTGGCTGCTTATTGCGCCACGCAACAGCAATCTGTAATGAATTTAATTTTATTTTATTATTTCAGTCAAAATTATATTCTCTGCTATGACGATTCTTGCTTTCCTTTCGCGTTCAGTGAAAGTTATGTTGCTGATCCTTAATTTCGTTCATTTCTCGCTTTTATTATCCACTGAAAAGGATAATAATTTGTAAGGAAATTTATGTGGTTTTAAGTGGATAAAACGACGTCACCAAGTGCCTTGAAGAATTTTCCGAGCACATTCTCCATATTTATTCAATTGAACCCATTGTGAATAATGAAATGGAAAATCAATTAATAAATGCATTTACAGGCATCACGTATACGAAAGTGGATAGCCAAAAGACTATGATTAAATGCATGGAAATAGTTTAGCAAACTACATATTAGAAAGAGCAATAACAGACTGTCTGATGGATGCATACAGAGATTGGGATGAGGTCAGAGGCGAACATGAAGTATATGTTTGCAAATCAAAATTGTACACTTTTGCTCACTGATATGTTCATTATGGGCATTGGGCATAGAGAGTATTTGAAGCAATTTTTCTGACTGTCTGCACTGAAATTGCATATTGCCAAACCAACTTTGTGCAATCAAATTGCGCAAACAACGCCATGCAACATGCTCAGAGTCATATTTTGAACAGCATTCGCTTCGCCTTCGCTTGCACACTTGCAACACTTCAAAATTCAAGATGTGCATATTTATCAAAACATTTTCGATAGGAAATGGAAAAAATTGCACGTGCATGGGAAAGGCAAACACGGAGAAACTGCTGGCACTGCACATATGCCAAGTTAGTATGAGTTGGAAGTGGCAAGCGGCGAGTGGCGAGTGGAGAGTGGAGAGTGGCAAGTAGCAAGTGGCAAGTGGCAAGTCGAAGGAGAAGGAGAAGTTACTGGCAACGCACTCGTCTTGCAACTGATGTTGATAACTCGAGGAAGGCGCAGTTATGTGTAAAGTATTCAAGATATCGGAAAATACGGCACGCAGAAAACAGCAGCAGCAAACATTATTTATTATATGTATATTGAAAATTGATGTATCTCTACTGATGTATGTGTGTGCTGTGAAAGTCTGTCTTTGATTGATGCAAGCAATAAGCAACATGGCGTAGACGTAATAAAGCTACAGATACAAACAGAATGATTGCTCAGGCAAACAACATTAATTGCAACTATTAAGCTAATCGCTTCTGTTGCTTTTGTTGCGCTGCGGCAATTATCCATGGTAAATGTCTGGGCAAAAAGCAATGGGGGGCAAGATTACCGAAGGTTCCAGATAAGAAATTGAAGAGAGAGAACGAGAGAGAGAGAGAGAGAGAGAGAGAGAGGAACAGAGAGACGTTGAAGAATAGAAAGCTGCAACAATAATTTTACACCTGTCAGCAAATAAAATGTTGATAGACAAATACAAAAATCCGTTTAAGTAGCAAAATTATTGTTGAAAGAACAAAATCGACAAAAAGCCAAGCGAAACAAATGAAACAAAGCGGCAAAAAGCAGCCCAAACGCGTTAGCCAAAAACATCGTTGTCCTTGTATTAAGACAAAAAGGACAGCTCAGTGTTTTTGTTGTGCTCACCTTTTTGGCATTTGCGTTTTATTTTTTTTATTTTTTTTCGCTTTATAAACATTTATAAAAAAGCAAAAGTTTTATTCCTGCTGATGCTGCTGTAAGTCCTTTTGTGTCTGCAACCCGCAGTCACCCCACCACCCTCCCACTCTCCCACCATCTTCATTCGACATTTTGCGTTGGCACAAAATTTCATTTTGAGTTTCTAGCGAACAATTCGCAGACTTTGAGTGTGACGCGTGCCAAAAGTTTTCATTTTGGTTCGTTCGTTCGTTCAAAGAGGACATTATGAATTTGTTAAAAGGTTCGTTAATACATTTATTTATCTTGTACACTACACTCGTATTTATTTGTAAAATATTTAATATTATTTACTTTTTGAAACTAACATTTTGATATACGTTATAACTTTACCATTTCTTTGTTCAAAAACGGATAATAATCGTTTGAAAACTGAATTACAAATTTGTATTATTTATATTTAAATCTTTTCACTTCATAGTGAAGCCAGCTCATATATTTAAACGTCAGATGGGTAATAATCATTTAAGAACTGTATCTGAAATTCGAATTATTCAAATGAAAAGCTTGCTTATCTCTTCAGCTATATATTTTATATGAAAATTGTTTACAGTCTCTGAAGCTTAGCGCGTGGGTCTGGCATTTGATGTGCGTGCTGCTATTAGCCTCAAGCCAAACATCTTGGGCGAGATCTGTGCCACTATGCGATAGATAGGAACACAAGCAGGCTAAGGCAATATAGCTACAGTGCACATACACACACACGCATACGCAGAGGGCCATAAACATAGACACACGACTTCTGGTCATACATTTGAGCTGAGTAATGGGCACCATTGTTTGTTTTAAGCGATGGCGATGCCTTGGCTCTGATAATGGCATATGAATGCAAGCTACTTGGATATGCAAACGAGGCGTGAGGCGTGAGGCGTAACGAGCGGTGGGCGTGGAGATGAGGCAGACGTGACGTCTGTCGCGCCTTTAACATGTGCAGTCGCTGGCCACGCCCACTAAATGTTGTGCATGCTGCACTTTGTGTTTTTGTAAGGCACCCAAAGACATGGCGGCAGCAACTACGACTACGAGTTGTTATTGTTCCCGTTGTTGCTGTTGTTGTTTGCGTTAGCTGATAAGCGACAAGCGGTGTCATACATCAGCTCGACGGGGTATCAATGTTAACTGACTATGTGTGCGTGTGCTTGTGTATATGTGTGAATATGCCAGGGGGTGTGAGCGAGTCTGACTTGTGTGTACTTTCCCAAGTTGATGTCTAATTTAACGCTATCGCCAAAGTTGCCAGCGTGTGCTTTGTGCTTTGTGCTTTGCTTGCTGTGTGTTTGTTGTCAAAGTGTCAGGCAGGTCCGATATCGCAACTTATAAAGCGACGCTGAAAAACACATGTTACTGGCAATCAATGACAATTCCTTATCTCTCGCAACAAATGTTGTTGCAGTAGTTAATACACATGTAGCTATTTGATACTCAATTGCGACGTAACTCTTGTTATTATGCTGAAGCTTACTAGCGTGTGCCTCGGAGATACCTTCCTAAGGCTAGAGCTTTTCTCTTAGATATGTAACAGTAGAATGTTTATAGTCTGTGCCTTAAAATGATCTAAATTATGCTTGCGCAAATTGAAAATGAAATTTTATTAGTATAAAACTTTCCTAATATAATCGCTTAACACTTAATACATTCACAATTTCAATCAGAAAACATTTACAAAATATCAACTCAATTTATGCCTGTTTTTACTTATTTGCAATCCTTTTAGAAATGCCAATTTATTATATTAAAGCATACGATTCCAATAGACTGTAAACCAAATGTTTTTCTATCCGTGCACCTACTTACAAATTGCCTAATACTCACAGATACACACATCATCAAGCCGAGCAAGATTTGTCACCAGCTCAATAATTGTCAACAGTAGCAGAGTGCGTGTGTGTGTGTGTGTGTGTGTGTGTGTGTGTGCTGTGTGCGTGTGGGTGTGAATGTGAGCTACATGATGTTCTGCAAAATGCTGGGAAATGTTTTTACATTTATAAGAAAACAAACTCAATTTAATTTGTTGAAAAGTTGACAGCCGAAAGGAATGGAGTCACCATCAGTAGAAGAACAGAGATGGGCATATAGAGAGAAAGAGAGGGAGACTGAGTGAAACCTGCAATCATTTTAACTATATAAATAGGCTTAACACTGTTTGGTTGCTAATCTGCTTGAGGAACAGGTTTTTATCCAGGAAAAAGGCCAACTGACCTTTTTAGGATTTGCTCGCTGCTTTGTTTTGCATTTGCTTTTTCCATCTGACCCTTTCGGGCTACAGAGTACAGCTACACTTGACTGCGCCTGTGGAAATCTGCATATTTCAGTGCTAATCCTGCTTTGGAATTTATAAAATAAATTATTTACTCGACATGGCTGCCAGGCGGCAGACGAAACAATGAAGCAAAGCAAAGAAAAATGAATCTGAACTTCAAGAGATGAAAAATTGAGAAATCCTGCTTCGGCAAATGGAATCGCCACTTGGCCAATTTGAGGCCCAACAAAAATAGTTGGCATCGTCTATTGTTTCCAACAACTGGTCTGTGTAGTCTGGTCTCGGGACTTTAATGCCCCAGTGTCACATGTGTGTGCTGACGTGGCACAAAATGAATTGCACTTGATTGTGGCAGGCAGCATGGCAAAACCCATGAGAATTGCTACTGCAAAGTGCATCGTTAGCCAAAATTTACGTGGCACCTTAACACACGGCTGCCAAAAACAAGCCAGAGCTCACCCAGGTACACAGGTATACAGGTCTGACCCTATCACCTTCCCTCTCTCTCTCACTCTCTCTTTCACTTGTTCTGTCTCTTTCTCGCTCTCTCTCTACCCGTTCTACCCCTATATACAATTTATGTTGGTGAATTATGAATGGCGTCTTAACCCACACACAAACCGGAGCTCAAGTTTTCCGCTCTTTTGTGGAAATTTATTTCAAAGTCAGCTGCACAGAATGTTCTCGTTTGTGCTTTTATTATAAATTCATATGCGTCGCCGATTAATTTCAGTTACTTTCTCATTTTTTTGTTGTTTTTTTCTGTCGACTCGCATTCGACTTTTGCATACGCCCCTTCATGTCTGTGTCCCCTTCAGATATTGCCCCATTACTTATGCTGTTTTTAATTTGCTACGTTCAATGCACGTGCCACATGCCAAGCGGGTTACAATATGAACAATGCGGCGTCTGCCACTCGAGTCCATAACCCATAAGTGCCTCCGTCTCAGTTTGTGTCTCAAGTGTACGAAGTAAGAGGTGGGCGCTTCCTCGTAAGTGGTAAGAGATAGATATTTGTTGTTATTACGATTGATATTATCTCAGTTTTGGGTAAGAATTGATGGAATCATTAGTAGATAGATAACAGAATGGAAAAAACAAGGATTTCCTAAGAATGGTCATTGTAAATGATCAGAAAAACTGTATTCAAAACAATTTTCTATAATGAGGTAGGAAAAAACACTGTGTTGGGATTCATTAGGCCTTCCGGCTGTTTGAGACTTAGCCCCATTTACCCAACCGGGAAACTGCTGTAATAATCCAGGAAACGTAAGATTCCCATTAGGATAAGAGATGCAGATAGCTCCAATTTGGATTACATTCTATTTTGGCAACATTGTAAATCATTACTCCCCACTTTCTGAATTCCCCAGAGCATTCACTTTTGAGCCAGTTTTATTTTCATTTTTTTCTTGTTTTCTTGTATTTTTGTTTTCAGTATAGCAATCAAATAAAAATCCAATGTAATCCTTTGGCAGCCAAGCGCAAAAGGAAGCCCAAATTGGCAGCACCAAAAGAAGACCCATCGAATATTTTCCATCCCAGTCGAGACATTTCCTTCACTCTCATAGCCATTTCCATTTCCATTTCCTTTTGTGTCTCACAACGAAAGACAATTGATTTCTATTTTGGCAAACGTGTTTTAATATTGTCTTTCCTCTCGTCGTCTCCGCTTCCGTCTCTGATAGAAATACTCGTATTTATTATTAGGTAAATGTTTCTCGCGCTTTGCATATGCAATAATTTGTTGGGCCTATGCATTATCGTCTTGTGTTTCTTTTACAACTCAACAGAACATAAACACGCAACTGGGAAAGCTCCCTTCCACACACACACACACACACACACACACACACACACACTTAGACACGCTGACACGGGCTGGGCTTTAATCTTCATACTCTTCAAATATAAAGTAATAAAAAAGCACAAAGGATAATGCGTTTTTAATGGCAACGAGTTTGGCTTTTGTGCTCGCTTCCGTCTTTTGGCTTTTTGGCTTTTTGTAAGCGTAACTTTTTTATTTTTATTCGGTTTTATTTTATATTTTCTTTTTCCTTCTCGTTTATTAGTCTTATGCACCGAAAACAGATAAAAATGTTTAAAAAATTATATTTATTTTTGGAATGCATAAAACCTTCTCGAAACCAAAGTTTATGAGCGAAACATCGTGGTAAGTGTGTGAAAAAAAAGGAAATTTAATTAATTTCCCGCTCGAGGTGATGTGGTGCGGTGTGGGTAAAATTTAAAAAGCATGCAAACAAATTATGTAGTTGAAGTTGCAAGCAGCAGGACGAACATTCTTGTTGCGCCTTGCTCGCAGGCAGACACGCCTCATGCCTCATGCCAAATGCCTTATACTCCCTGTCACGCCCACGCCCACGCCCACGCCTACACTCTCACACACACACCCCCACCTACGTTAGCACCCACACGTGTTGATTAAGCGCATTCACTTGACTTTATTAACGACTCGAGCTGGTTCCTCGGCAAAAGTTTAAGCAGATCCTGCCAGGATGTGCTAGATGTGCCAGACTCGACCGAGAGGCAGAAAAGCGGCACAGTTTCTGCGCCTGGCATTCATCAGGCCAACTAGGCTCCAACTCCGACCCATCTCGACAACACTTTTAATTCTGTGTAATTATTCAAATTTGAGCTGAAAACTTGTTGTTGTTGTTGCTGTTGCTGTTGCTGTTGCTGTTGCTATTGCCGCGAACTCGCGTGCTTCATTACCAGGCATAGAAACTCGCATATACACACTTAACCACATACAGATATGCAGAACGATTCCACTGTGAGTGCGTTGGCATCATGGCACGTGACTACTCATAAGCCATTAGCCGGCCGTGCACACAAGACCTCAGTTACCCAGCTCGCTCTCAGCTCGCTTCCCGCTTAGCTTAGGTCATCTTGCTCTCGTTGTGGTTGCTGTTGTTGTTGCTGTGATTACAGCACTGGCAAGTCCAGTTTGGATTGTCGCTGGTAATTGTTGACTAATTGAAGTAAGCGGAGGGTAACAGAGCAATGGAGCAAAGGGATAACTGGCCAACTGGGCAGCTGAACAACTGTGCAACTGTGCAACTGTGCAAATGGAACCAGGAGCCAGGAGGATTCCTAGTCGCAGTCAATTCGTGTCAAGTCCTGTCGTGTCCAGTGATTTAGAGCGCAGCTTAGCAGTTCGGACATGTGTCCTGTCTTGTGGTAGCTAATGAGCTGCAAATCGTGCCACCTTGCGTACGTGCTAAGGTCCTTTGATATAGGACGATGACACAGAAGAGGACATCAGATGGAAGCCACGGCTGGTCATGAGTTCAACTGACAGTTGAAGTCCGAACTTAAGAGCAACTTTAAATTCAAAAGAATTGTCACAATGGCCATAAGCTACAAATAATAATAATAACAATTCATCTGCATTAATTAATTTATGAATTATTTATCAATTTATTCATACATACATAAACAGCCACTTGAAACTAAACATTGGCATTTAAATTTTCCAATTAGATTGATTAAACAATTGTTGAGCTTTTCAACAAAAGCTTTGCAATCCAAATACATTATTTATGCATAAGCTTATTATGTACACCATTTTTAGCACTATAATTAGCTGAACCTACAAATGTTCAAACTTCGAATGACATTTTTATCGCTCAATGTACACCGCACACCATCGCAACAGCAAAAAAGGCAATCAAATTAAATCATTTTCTAAATTTAATTGTGCCAATGGCCATTTGGCCTGTTTTAGTTTCAGTTGTTGATTTTCAACTCACACACACGCACTTCTACAAGCGCAAATGAAACAGTCAAACAAAGCAGAAACCGTTGACTGCTTTTTGTTTTTGGCTTTCACTCTTGCTTTCACTTTTGATTTAGTTTTCGGCTCGGTTCAGTTCGTTTTGGTTCGGTTCGTTTCGATTCGATTCTATTTGGCTCTTTGTTAGTTTGGTCAGCAAATTGTTATGCAAATCAGCGCATTGAAAGAAAATCAATTAACTAAAGTAAACACGAGGTGCGGTGTAAGTAGCAACAATGAGATCAGAAACCAGAGCAGGGTTCAGCTCCATTTGCAAACGTGTAAGGCTGTCAAATGCGTTGCGGGTTTTAAATTAATTAAAACTCATTTACCACGATCTTTAGGGTTTGGCAGCAAAGCATTTTGCGTTTTATGGCCTCAGTATGGCATCTGAGTATGGTAGCCGCATGTAGTTTTGGTTACGGTCTGGCATTCACTGCAAGACCGGTTAACAATTAGAGCCGGTAAACGTCAAGCATTAGGACATGGCAACCGCCCAAAATTGACCCTAAATCCACACACACACACACACACATACACAAATACACAATGTGACAGGCATTTGAGCTGTGGCAAGACAGAAATACGTGCAATAGGAGGGAGGGAAGAAGCAATGGGAAGGGGAAGAGATATGTGTGTGTCTGTGTGTGGTTATATATATGGCATGACTGTCATTTGCTTTATGCACGCAGAAATATTCATGATTGTAGTTAACAAGGACAATTATGATTGATTTATGTGGAGGGTTATGCGCGTGCCACAGTCCTGGCCATTAGTTGAAGGCATTGCTGGCAACAGAGTTGGCAACTAAGTTAAACTTTATGGCAGGTGGCTTAAGCTTAAAGTTCTTCATGATGCTATGATGCCAAAGCACACATACACAGACATTAAGCTGAGCCATTTTAAGACAATGCGATCATCAAAATTATGACTTTTACTAGGCCTCACGACGCTGCATAAAACTTTGAGTGCCTCGTTAAGAGGCAAACCCGAAACAAAGCCACATGATAGTTCCAACGAGGCTAGCACTGAGCAGGCGAATTAACATTGCAAGTTTGTAAGTGGCATGGCATGTGCGATGTGTGTGTAACTTATAACATAAACATAACATTTAATTAGATTGCTCATACGCCGCGTAAGACGCTAACGCTTTTGCTGCTGTTGAAAATCAAATGGCAGCCAAAACTCATTTACATTTTGTAGCATTCGCAACTAATGCTCAGAATTCGAGGATTCGAGAGGGCAGGTGTCTTAGTATGGTGTTGGCTTATAAGCCTTTATTGTCTTAACTTTGTTATTGCTTATGTAAATGAGAACTTCGCCACGCCGGCGGCATCGGCAAAGATGTGCGCGTAAGCTCAGCCTGCTAAAACAAATTACTCACTTCGAGAGAAAGGATCGCTGTGAAGTGTGAGCGGGAGTGGGAAGGCATAAATTAAACAACAATTCTATATGTCAGCTTACAGATGTATGCAATATGAATTAGCTGTTATTGCTCCTGCGGGGCCAGGGTGCAACCATACACAGCTCATAATCGGTTCACTCTCTAATCCCATAGGTCATTGACCCACACACACGTTTACTCACACTAACACTCATTCACATTTGCATGCGGACCTGTTTCATTCGTTTATAAATGATGATTATTGCTTTCATTTCCGTTACCTTTGCCCAGTTCAATTTTTGTTGACCGCTGTGCACATTTTAATACGATTGTTTTCAATTATTTCCAAACCCGTTTGCCTCTCCTGCTGTCCCGCTGTCCTGCTGTCCCACTGTGCGCCGGCTATCCTGCTGTGTGCTCCATGGGTATCCTGCCTTAAACGCCCAAGTCGCTCGTTATGCATAATTAAATTAAAGCTACAACAACGGCAACAGCAAAGGGATTAAAATGTTTAGGTGCAACAAATGTGAGTTTGTTGGGTGGACAAACAGTAGCAGTTGTTGCCACTCGAATAATGCAATTTTAATTGTTTGTTAACGCACGTCGCATTGCCAATACTCAAATGTTTAAACAAATGCGAAGCATAAAACTAAAAGCCGTGACATTTATCGATGCCATTGGCCTTTAAAGGGCGGGAACAACCCTTTGGGCTACTTTTGGGATGCGAATCTGCTGTGGAAACCATGTCGTTTGCCGCAATCGATGTCGTTTATCTTCTGATTTGTTGCCCAACGAACCAAAACAAATCACTTGCTCGAGCGGCTACTGCTCCGGCAACTCCGGCTGCCAAACTAACAACTACGCGTTGTAAGGCTGAGTTGTTACATAGAAGCTGGCTTAGTCCTGCGAAAGGAGCTGCACTTACAGACGAAACTCCTGCTGTTGTTGTTGATGTTGTTGCAGCTCCTGCTGCTGCCTTGACGAGATTTTCCCTGGCGCTGCAAATGAATTGTTGTCATTTTTCAGGCATCTTTGGCTCGTGTAGAATGGCAATCGCACTACGATCCACATAGCTGGGCAATAAAGACAACAAAAAATGGCAGTGACAACAAGGACAAAAGGCAAACGCTAAGGAATTTGGTGGTAGGCAAGATGCCGCCTTGTGTTAACAATAAAAGCACGCCTTCACCGACCGAAAAAAAGGTACAAATGTCGCCGAAATTTATTAGCTCGCATTAACCAACACGCACACCCACACACCCGCACACTCGCACATACGCACACTCTCTCATACATGCACATACATGTTTCTATATGCGTAGATGGCTTTCACAATTGTTTCGTCTTCCTGGCAGACTGGCAAATGGCAAATTTCTTGGCTTTTTTTTATGTTCTATATGCTGTCGCATATTCCATGCTTGGAAGTTAATCAGGATTTGTGTTGACTTTTTCAGATAAATTAATTTGTGATCTGCCCTCGGGCAACTCCATTGAAATTTGCATAAATATCATTTGCCGTAGGTTGCATGTAAATCTCGGCAGGAAACATAAAAATTCTATAGCCTGGCAAATTAAGCACCGCTTGGGGCAAACAACCTTAAACTCTGCACTCGATAAGCAAACACAAGCAAAAAACGCAGAAAGCAAACTACAAAACTCTATTATTTCAGTACATTAACTTTGGATTTATTGTTTATGGCGGGTGGGGAGCTGTGTGTGTATAAATGTGTGTGAGCAGACGCTGGCGCAATTTGTCACTCAGTCAATGGTCACAAACAAATAAACTTGCCATAAAGTCAGAAAGTTTCCCTCTTTAGTTTAAGATGGAGCGTATAGGGTTGCAAGTTAAACAATCTGAGAAAGCCAATGGCTCAGATTCGAGTACAAGGAGAAAGTACCTATGCAGAAAAGCGCAAATGCCTTGAAAATTGTTAACAGAGAATCTGTGTTTATTTTATCGAATGTAACTATTGGAGCAGAAAAATTGACAAAGCAAAGTTTCGAGCTTCGACGCCTTAAAGGCAGAGCTTAAGTTTCCTCAGTAGTCCTTTAAGCATGCAACACTAATTGAAAGCATCTTCTGTGCGTATAAGTAACACTAATGCCACTCGGCTCTGTTTGTCGTACAACATTGATACCATCATGCATTGTGAGTACACGCATTGTAAATTATGCACACGCGGCGTATGCGCAATGGCAGCGAACGTAATGAGCCAAGCGCCAGTTGTGAGTCTCCCTCAGCTATTCAGAGACACGCACACACACACACATATACACACACTCACTCACACCAACACATACTTATTTTTATTGACTTGGCAGTATTTGAAAGCAATTTAATTTTGGGTCGAGTCGTAGCTGGTATTTCTTGTGTCTTTCGATTCTACAATGTTTATGATAGACATTTTGGCCAAAGCTCGTAAATCTTTTAAAAATGGAAAATTACCCATTTTATATTTTGTTCTCAGACCTCACAAAAGTCCGCCCATGTGAACAGATGGGGAGCAGATCAATAAAACATTTATTTTTATTCTTACATGAGTGGCCATCAAAATGTAACGCATTCGAATGACGAGTCCCCAACGCTAGCTAATTAATAACCAAATGCCCATCTACAAATCTCCAATGAGAGGAGGCAAGAGTAGACAAGACACACGCAACTTTAACTCCAAAGATTGCCCCTCAAGGATTTATGGGTTGTAGCTCGCATTGTGTGTAAATAAAAGTTAAAATGTGGCATGCCAAAGGCTTCAAAGAGAGAGAGAGAGACAGAGAAATGTCCAGCTAAATGGTCTTGAACACAGGATACCCTGTTCTCAATTAGCGATACATCTGTAACCTCATGTAGATGAATTCCTTGTCGAGCACTGCAGTATATCGATTTCTACATTTACTGAACATGAAGTAAATCATTGGTCTATTCTCTCATACCCTTTCACCGATTTCCCTTGCTTACAGGGCATTAAAAGAAACTTCCGTGGAAGTGTCACTTGGCAAGTCGATTGGTAGCAACCTCACCCAGCATCGTTCGGTTACAGAGCCTCGATATATGTAGCGATAAAATTAAATTTATTTTAATGCCAGCCAAATGGGAGACACACAGACAGACAACACACACTCTTGCACACACACACACACACAACAGGGACTGTCTGCTTGTGGGCTTGTGGGCGTGTCGTGTGCGCACATAGTCAAACATTATCGCGAACTTAGTTGCTAGTTGAAAACTTGAATGCCAATGCCCGGCAACGTTTGTCTATCCTTCCTCTGCAGCAACTGTGGGCGGAAATCGCTTAAATTTGCCACAAAAATGGGAAAGATTCCACAGCAGCAGTATGGAAACGGAGGAGGTGAATAAGGTAGGAAAGGCACCTCCTACCTGCGATAAAAGTTTCTGCGCCATTTTCCACTTTCCTTATATATCACACATTCCCTCTGTATATCTGAATTCAACTACCGCTGTCCCTGGCACTTTTTGGAGCCGGCAAACAGCAAACGCATGATCCCGACACCTCTGTCCACTGCCCAAACCACTGACTACGGAATGCGGACTACGGGCTACTGACTACTGACTACTGACTACTGACTTCTGCCTGCTGGCCACTGGGTAAGTGGCAACAACGTTGGCTAATGTAAGGCATAAACAAGCTGACAAATGCAATGCAATGCAATGGAAATCGTAATGCAAGGCAGTCGTGACATCATGGAGGCGTGGTCTCTTTAATCAACACTCGCGATGCAGCGGAAACAGCAAAATAGATAAACAAACGAATGCGTCTGTAATTTCTGCCAGCAATGCGCAATTTCCTAGAATTTCGGAGGTCATAAACTGAAGCCAATTGCCAAATGCTGGCCTTAAAAACAGTGATGAGACTTGCACTTACTGTGAGTATCAAATAAAAGAGATTAAACAATTCTTTTGTAATGAAAGTATATTGAACTGAAAACTGTCTGATTGAGAACTAATTGGTCCCATTGTAGACACTTTTATATCTAATTTGTGCAAATCCCAAAGTTCCTTTAAAATATTTGGAAATATTTACATCTAACTCTATAACAATTTAATACTGTGCGTAGATATTTCTGGCAAATCTAAAATAGAGCAAATGATCAATTATTCAGAAGCTGTCTAAACTGTGAACTTGAGCACTCAATTAAGCCATCGGCATGAAACCTCCGTCAATTCAAAGAGAATCACGCAATCAACTCGAACAGTTATGCATCCAGCACAAGGAGGAGGGCGTAGCTGATAATTTGGGTAGCTTATCGCATATTAATGTTCGTTTATAGCTACAAAAATAGTAGCTGGTTATTAAAAGTCTTAATATGATACTCGTATATTGATTTTTTGTGCATATGGTTTGATGGGTTTAGCGTGACAATGGCAAATGGGCAATGGGCTTTACTTTATGGTAATGAGATGTGATAAGCTGATAATGCTCCCGTAACCCATCAATCCATGTGTGACTTATGTATAAATGAATGGTATCAGAGGATAGCTGAGTGTAGTGCGCCAATGACAGACGATAAGACAAGAACACAGAGGGTCTCCTTTCATCCGGAGCAGACGGATCAGGAGCAGGTTAATTGGATTAGCCGCAGTCGCAAAAATCAACCACAATGGAATGCACTCGGTGCCAGTTCCCTCATCTTCGTCTCGGGTGGCATGAGTCTGGCTTGGGGTGCTGGATTTGCGGAGCATTCCCTACATCTTGAGTTGATCACAATGAGCTTGCACATGCAGATCTGTTGGTATGGAGCGGCGCTGCTTGGAGCTCTGCTGAGTGCTCTCCTGACACATCGCATACCACAGCGTCCGGTTTATGTGAGTCACAGTTGGCTCACTGGCTTGAGTAGATCACTTATAGTATATTACTTCCTTTCGCAGATCTTTAGCTCCTGCTTGGTGCTACTCTGTGGTGTTCTCTTTCTGACGCTGCCAGAGCGAGCGGGCGCCATTATAGCTGCTCGTTACTTGGATGGCTTTGCCAATGGTTTGGTCTTTGTTCCCACCCTGACCACTGTGGGTGAGCTGTCGGTCTCTGAGATGCGCGGGGTGTTGGCTGCTTCTGTGGAGCAGCTGAGCTACAACTTCGGCATTTTCATTCAACTTTTCTACACTGCCATCTGGAACAGTGGATGGAATCTAGCCATTGTGGCGGATCAAGTGCACGGACTACTCAGCATTTTCCTTGGCGTTGCAGCAATGGCCTTGGCACTGACCCTCTGCGTCGAGTCGCCTGTCTATCTACTCATTCGCCGCAGTGAGCAGGCTGCAGTTGAGGCATTGCGCCACTTGCAACGACCTTCGATGGTGACGAGCGAGACCTTCCTGCTGCTGGACGAGCACAAGCGTTACGTGGCCGAGAATCGAGACCTCAGCTGGGGTCAGAGCATTCAACGCGGTCTGGTGCCAATGTTGAAGGTATCTGTGCATCGCCTGCTGTATGCCCTTAGCCTGACTCCGATTATCTGGGTTGCTTTCTTCAAAACAGCTGTCGAACTGACGCCACGCTTTCATACCTGGCCTTATGTAGCATTTGGGGTTCTGCGTTGCATAGGCAGCTGCTGTGTTGTCTTTCTGATGGACTCCGGTGGCCGGAAGAAGCCGTCGTTGTTTGGCATGTTTGCTGGAGGTACCTTTGCCATTGCCTTTGCCACCTTATTCCCGGGTACACCTTACATGATCTCAACATTCTCCATGTTGATAAGCTTTCAGTTCTTTGCTGGAGTGGCGCATGCTGCCTCTGCGGTCTACCTCACGGAGGCCTTTCCACTGGCAGTAAAACCTTACTCCGTGGCCCTCGTCTACATCCTCGAGCTGCTCATCAGAATTGGCCTTTGCTGCATTAAACCCACCGACAAGGCTATTATCATATATTTCTATGTTTTGGGTGGCATTTCCATGAGTTTCTTTCTATTGGGCATCTTTTGTTTGCCGGAGACGAAGCTGACAACTCTTGCAAAGGCTCACCATAAACTTCGCAAGTGGTTCAACGAAGATTTCTGAGCGTCTTTCCCCTGTTTCGCATTCCAATTTGTATCTAAAATAGTAATTCAACTATCGCAATAACACTCTTATCGAAATTTAACATATGTATTGTTGACAGCACTGCAATAATTAAATTTAAATATGCATATACATCTAGGAATCTAGAAATACAATTAATTAATTGATTATTAAATACAATGCCTGGAGTTCACAACTATTCGTGTAATGTTCAATAAAATCATACCCTAGACAAATTTACATTGGATTGCCAATTGAATAGACATCAACAAAGGAAAATGTGAATTATGACTCAGAGAACGGGGAGTCACAGATCATAAACTCGTCATTGAGATCATAATTCAAGTTCTGATATACCTTATTAGTTCGTTTCATATGGTTTGCAGAGTTGAGCTATATTTTCTGAACAACTTGATAAGCTCTGTTATCACCAATTGGTACTTGGGAATGCGCTGCCTTTCGCAGGTTATCAGTAAATTGATAGGGCTTTATCTAACTTGTCTATCAATTTCGATTGTTCCCCAGTTGTAAAGTTTCAAAAACAGTTAACAGTGGGCAAGAGCTTTTAGTTTCCATCAGTAAACCACCTGAATCGGTTTAGGTTCAGTTTGATCGCGAATTCGAAATGCAGAACGACAAATATATGCCACCAGAGCCATTGACACATGGCTACGCATCGGCTTCCCCCGAGCCACCACAGCATGGATACCCACCTCAAGGATACCCACAGCAAGGATACCCACAGCAAGGATATCCACCTCAAGGATACCCACAGCAAGGATATCCACAGCATGGATATCCACCTCAAGGATACCCACAGCAGTCATATCCACAGCCAGGTTATCCTCCACAAAACTATGGCCCTCCACCAGCACAGAACTATGGGTCACCACCAGCCATATCGATAGTGGATACCCCCAAGGGCTGCTTTAACCGTAACCAAAAGAACAAGCCACAATCAAATGCTGCGGCCGCAGGTGAGTTAAATCACTGAATCACAGAGAAATGAGTCAGCTGGTAATAAAAGAACTTCTACAGATAAGATAAGCCATGTCAATTTGACAGATTTTTGTTTATGTGCGAATTTCAGTAGAATTTCAGTTAGTTATATAGCCGTTAACTGCTTCGAAAATTCCTTTTTGAAGAGAGAGTATGGGAGATAATAAAGAATATGCTTAATTTCAGCTGGACTTATCGCATTCTCGGGTGGCATGAATCTTGCCTGGAGCGTGGGCTTTCGCAGTCTTGTATATCATGCTGTACCTCAGCATACATTTGTGGCATGGTTTGTTGCCGTCATCATTGGAGCTGTAATAAGTGGCTTTCTGGCCAACAAATTGCCCAAGAAAGTGGTTCTGGTAAGCATAACAAGAATATAGACCTCATCAGTATCTTCTCTATTCTCATGATGTGATTTTTCACAGCTTTTCTGTTCGATTCTGGTGTTAGTCGGAGGAATTATACGAGCAGCGACTAGATACAATCTGCAGGCCGTTGAGTCAAGCCTCTATCTCGATGGCATTGCCAATGGATTGGCCTTTGCCCCCGCTATGGCGCTGGCCGGAGAGATATCCATACCTTACATGCGAGGTACGATTGTCTCGACTATCGATCAATACGCGTTTGGATTCTTTATTCAAATCGTATATACCCAATGCTGGGCCGCAGAAAATAGCTATTATTATAGCAGTTTTTCCTCCGATCAATTGCATGGCGTCCTCTCTGCCACTCTTGGATTTCTTGCCGTGATTATTGCCGCTTTCTTCGTCATTGAGTCGCCCGTGATCATGCTAGCCAATGGACAAGAGCAAGAGGCCATTGATGCACTCAGTCGTCTGCAGCAACCTCGTACAATCACTACAGAGACATATGCCCAGCTGGAGGAGCATAAGCGTTACCTCGCAAAAAATAAGGCTATGTCGACCACTAGGAGCATTGTGCAAGGATTGCCAGCACTTCTGAGACTCATCTATTTGCGTGCACTTAATGCTATGAGCCTGTCCTCCTTTGTCTTCTACGCTCTATTCATTTCCATTTCACAAAATTTATCTTCATATCAGTTTTTCTGGCAGTATCTGGTCTTTGCCGTTTGTCGCTGTGCGGGAAACATAATAGCCGGCTTCTGTATGGAGTCAGTGGGTCGCAAGAAGCCAACACTTATCGGTCTCCTAGTTAGCGGTGGTCTTGCCTTTGGTGTTGCCAATATACTAGGAGATTTACACTATGGTCCGATCGATACCATATTTTACCTTCTCTGCATCTTCCAGCTTTTTGCTGGCATTGCCTTTGCGGCCCCCTCCGTTTACCTAACCGAAGCTTTTCCTTTGGGTGTTAAGCAACATTACATTGCATTCACTTTGATTGCCGAAATGCTGGTCTACATAATCATATCGTGTGTGAGGCGCAGCATCTCAGGTCATTCGATTTTCTTTTACTTTGTTGGTGTATTTTATGTGTTGGGTTTCCTCTTGGGCATTTGGTGTCTCCCGGAAACTCGACGTACCACACTTCGCGAAGCCCAGGAAAAGTTTGAAGGCATGATAAGCAAGAGCTTCTGAGTTTGTAAACATTTCTGTTTACTAAGATTGAAGAATTGCCAGCCACAAATAAAATAAGTGTATTAACATTCAAACTGTCTTTGAAATTCCATTGAACATTGAACTCTGCGATAAATGTCTCCTGGAAATCACAATTTTATTCTACAAAGTATTATTAAAA
Source organism: Drosophila macrospina (assembly GCA_035042075.1). Classification (NCBI taxonomy): domain Eukaryota; kingdom Metazoa; phylum Arthropoda; class Insecta; order Diptera; family Drosophilidae; genus Drosophila; species Drosophila macrospina. The sequence continues at coordinate 10,742,764 of JAWNLW010000591.1, read as the reverse complement.
AACAATTTAACAAGTGAAAAAATAAACAAAATTTAATTCCACTCGTGACTCAGATCCGCGTCACAAGTCAATAATTGGATTATTTTATTTCATTCGATCAAACATGATGGTCAAAGGAATTTGCGTACTCAATGGGGACGCTAAGGGTACCATTTACTTTGAACAGAAGTCCGAGACGTGCGCTGTAAAAATCACGGGAGAAGTGACTGGTCTGTCAAAGGGACTGCATGGATTCCACGTGCACGAATTCGGCGATAGTACGAATGGCTGTACATCCGCCGGACCACACTTCAATCCACACAACAAAGACCATGGTGCACGCACTGATGCTGACCGTCATTTGGGTGACTTGGGCAACATATCCGCTTCCGGCGATGGACCCACTGAGATCTCAATTTGCGATTGCCAGATTACGCTCTTTGGCAGGAACAGCATTATTGGACGTACTGTTGTCGTCCATGCTGATCCCGATGATCTCGGCAAGGGCGGACATGAACTGAGCAAAACAACTGGAAATGCTGGAGCTCGCATTGCCTGCGGTATCATAGGCATTGCTAAAAATTCAATGAATACTTAGAGTTAATTGTTATCTTTGTTTAATGGCAATAAATAATCAAATATGTAAGTGAACGCGAAGGTCTCGCACATCCCCTTTGCCAATGTGAATGCCAGTGAGTCTATCTATATATTTCAACCAATTGATTTCTTGGATTACTAAACGCTAAGCATAGTTATTAATTTATTAATTGCCATATATAATAGACCTTCACCGAGTTAGCACCTGTAAATAGCTGTGGCAATATTTTGCCTAATAGCGAAAACTTTATTTGTCTTGTTCTTTAAGTAAAATGTAAAACAACTTGCAGGGAAAGTACAAAGCAGATGTATTAAAGACTATATATTAAGGGGCTCTATATAATAGTTCTAGTTAATTACTAAACTAACCTAAACATGCTCATAACCACTTTTATTATCGAAACCGAATTGGCTCTTATCAGTCAGACTTTTGCAGTTTTTCCAAACGGAGCTAAAGATCATTATAAACGCTTGGCAGACTCTCCTAAGTTTTAGTGACACTAGGCCTTTCATTGAAGTTTAGTTTCAAACGAATTCAGTAAGCTGAGAACTGTATAAGTGAATAGAACAAAAGAAAATGAACGACAAAAATTGTGTACCACTAGAGCCACCGAAATATGGCCTTACTTCGGAGCCAATTGAAGCACCACAAAACGATTTGCCGCCAAGTAATTCTCATCCTCCATATACCCTTCAAGAAAATCCACAACAAGAATATCCACAACTTGGATACGTACAACAAGCCGTTCCACAACAAGTGAATTCACAGCAGATACAACCACCGCAGAGCTTTGCACCACCACAAAACTATGGTCAACCGCCACCCCCGCAATTTAGAACACCTCCAACACAGCCACCTTATCAACAGAACATAGTCCTTGTGCGTCCAGATGGTTGGTACAACCGCGCCAAAATAAATGGACCACAAGACAATGTCATGATTGCGGGTAAGTTTCATGGAAACACTAACCACTGAACCAGTGTGGTCTCTAAACTCAAGTAGGCGCAAGTAAAAACTTGTGAAAGAAGAAGATAATAATGTCGATAAATTAGGTGAATATTGTTTTCGATTGTGACTATGTCACATTAAGCATCTGTTTAAATAGTCATCATTTATCGGGTTATCACCGTATTTTTTATAGCCTCGTTAATATTCATCACGGGTGGCAGAAACCTTGCCTGGAGCATTGGATTTCGCAATAGAATCTATAATAATCTGGGTACGCATGTGAGAGTGGCTTGGTTTATTGGAGCCATCATTGGAGCAGCAATATCTGTGTTTCTTCCCAAGGCCATTCCAAGGAAAGTAATCACGGTAAGCCCTTACCCATAGTCATCTGTACGACTGGACCACTGCACCACTATATCTCATTCTAATGATTTGCTCCACAGCTGTTCTGCTCGATGCTGGTGCTCATTGGAGGTATTGTGAATTGCAGCAGCACTCAACTCAATCTTGATGCCCTTAAGACTAATCTCTATTTGAATGGCATTGCCAATGGACTGTTATTTGCTCCGACACTAGCGCTGGCTGGCGAGTTGTCTGTGTTTTATATGCGAGGCAAGCTTAGTACAGCCACTGAGCAGTTTTGCCTTAACTTTGGCATCTTTGTGCAAATCATGAACTTTCGTGGAGACTCGCTATACGATTCTGATGGATTAAATCCAGAGCTCAAAAACGACTTTATCGCTGTACTTCTGGGAATTCTGGCATTAGTTCAAGCCGCTCAGTTGTTCATTGAATCGCCAGTCAGTTTGGTGGCCAGTGGGCGGGAGCAGGCGGCCACCGATGCACTACAACGACTGCAACGCCTTTTCAGTCCGAGCGATCAGACATTGGCTCAGTTGGAGGAGCACAAACGATATGTCGCAGAAAATGAGAATCTGACGACTCAGCAAAGCTTCAGTCAAGCAATTCCAGCATTTATCAAACTTAGCGCACTACGCGCTCTCAATGCCATCAGCATTTCGAGTTTCTTCTTCGATATGCTATATTTGGCCAATGCTAATGAATACTATTGGAATGGGGAACGCTATTTAATATTTGGCGCCTGCAGGCTGCTGGGCAGTATTATTGCTTCCATAGTTGTGGACTCTCTTGGAAGGAAAATACCAACACTTGTGGGTCTGGCTGGGAGCACTGCCTTTGCCTTTGTTGCTGCAAGCCAGGTGTGCTTTTCCTATAGTGATACAGTGCTTTGGTTGTACTTCTTTCAATTCTTTGCCGGACTAACCTTCACTATCTCTTCGGCATACCTATCCGAGGCCTATCCGCTAAAAGTGAAGCAGCCCTTCATTGGCTTTACCTACATTATCGAACTTCTGGTGTTCATCATCATTGGGACATCTGATCTCATTCAAGAATTCTTGTACATTGTCGGTGGGATGTTATTGGCAGCCTTTGTACTAGGCTTTCTATGTTTGCCGGAGACCCGAAGGACGACACTCCGCGAAGCCCAGGAGAGGTTCAGAAACTTCTTTTCTCTAAGCGGCAAGAATACCAACGATGCCAGCCAAAACACTTAAGAGATGATCTAATTTATTAAGAAACAACGATTAATGTAATAGTTATAACTTAATAAGAAAAGGAGAGGAACAGAAATATACTTATACTATCAACGATTATCAAATGAACTTGTGTTTTACTCATAGAGATCGTAACCACTGCTATGTAGGGATATTCAATTGTTGAGTCATATGCAGAGAGAAACAGAGATAGGGAGAGAACGTAGTAAAAGAGAAAACTGTAAGAGAACACATTAAAGGTTATATAGTTTTACCTACTATTATCTGTTCAAAGAAACAAAATAAATTCGACGAGCTGAAGAAAAAGTAACATATGCTTCTATTTGACTTGCATAGAACCCAATATAAACAATGGACAGATAAGTGATAACTGAATAGCTGAAAGGTTGCGATAGCGATAACACCACCTATGTTTATCAATCAATAAACGATAAGATTCGTTTATCAATGGTTAAACCAAACGGAAACCTGTCTACTTTATGTAGTACTCTCTAGCTGCTCGACGGAACTGGACGCCCCACGAATATGGAACCACTAAATGAATATCAACGGACGGCGTCACTGTCGACAGTGGGTTGCTCTGTAGGACCAATAAGCTTTGAATTAAGATACTACAATAATAAACCACTACCAGACAAGCCCCTTACATAATGAAACAGTTATAACTCTGGCAAATTTTCTGTCTAATAAATGCATTTAATATTTTGCTTATTGGATTTGACTGTCTCGAGGATGAGTTGGTCATTTGTATGCATTAGACGATTCTCCTACAAGCTGCTCATGGTTAATAGCAACATTATCAAAAAATAATTGAACTAGTTTATCCAATATTATTTTTGACATACGCTAAATGCACTTTATGAAGTGCAATGTATAATAAACTTTTGCTGAGTCAGTACCTGTAAATAGCTCTGGGAACAATTTACTTAACAGCGAAATTCTTATTTCTCTTGTTCTCTAGTTACAATTTTCACCAATTTACTGGGAAAGTACCCAGCATACTTAGTAAAGACAATAAATGAAGCGTCTATCTAATGATCGTTCTAGTTAATTACCAAACTAACTAAGTTAGTTAATTGCCTATTTAATTATCAAAACTATATTTGCTTTTATCAGTAGCCCGCTTATCAATCAGACGATTGCAGTTTTTTTCGAACGGAGCGAAAAATCATTATAAGCGCTGTGTCGACTCTCTGAGCTTTTAGTGTCACAAGGCCTTCCATTGAAGTTTATTTTCAATTGGGTTCAGTCAACTGAGAGAAGCATAAGTAAATAGAACAAAATAAAATGAACAACGAAAAATTTGTACCACCAGAGCCACCCAAATATGGCTCTACTTTGGACCCAACTGAAGTACCACAAAACGATTTGCCGCCAAGCTATTCTCAGCATGGATATCCCCCGCAAGGGTATCCACAGCAAGGGTATCCACAGCAAGGATATCCACAGCAAGGATATCCACAGCAAGGATATCCACAGCAAGGATATCCACAGCAAGGATATCCACAGCAAGGATATCCACAGCAAGGATATCCACAGCAAGGATATCCACAGCAAGGATCTCTACAACAAGGATTTCCACAACAAGGAATTCCTCAACAAATGTATCCACAGCAGATATATCCACCGCAGAGCTATGTGCCACAAAACTATGGCCCAATTCCTCAACCACATTTGGGACTACCTCCACCACAAAACTATGGTTCAACGCCACCACAGCAATTTGGATCACCTCCATCACAGCCACCTCCACAACAGAACATAGTCTTTGTGCGTCCCAATGGTTGGTACAACCGCAACAAACTGAATAGACCACAAAGCAATAGCTTGTCTGCGGGTAAGTTTCACAGATCCTCTAAGCCGCTGACGTCTTTAACTTGTTAAAACACTAGTAAAGACTAATTTAGCAGAACGATATTATATGAAAGAATATGATGCCTACGTCTATAAACTAGAAGAATATTGTGTTCGATTTTCCGATTGTGTCTACGTCACCTAATGTATAATTCCTATTTGTCTCATATTTAATATTGCACTGTGTAATTAGTCATCGTTTGTCGAGCTATCATGTTCCCAAAATACTGAGATAAGATTAAGCAGATACTTGCAATATTTGAAATATTAATTCGTTCGTTGGTGGGCAATAAACAAATGTGATCAACACTGTTTAAATATCGGATCTTTTATAGCCTCGTTAATATTCCTCACGGGTGGCATGAACATTGCCTGGAGCATTGGCTTTCGCAATAGAATCTATAATAATCTGGGCACGCATGTGAGAGTGGCTTGGTTTATTGGAGCCATCATTGGAGCAGCAATATCTGTGTTTCTTCCCAAGGCCATACCAAGGAAAGTAATCACGGTAAGCCCTTACTCATAGTTAGCTGTACCATTGCATCTCATTCTAATGATTTGCTCCACAGCTGTTCTGCTCGATGCTGGTGCTCATTGGAGGTATTGTGAATTGCAGCACTCATTACAATATTGATGCTCTCACGGCAAATCTCTATTTGAATGGCATTGCCATTGGACTGTTATTTGCTCCGACACTAGCGCTGGCTGGCGAGTTGTCTGTGTTTTATATGCGAGGCAAGCTTAGTACAGCCACCGAGCAGTTGAGCCTTAACCTAGGCATCTTTCTCCAAATCGTGATCTATCCTAAGGACTCGTTTTATCATTCTGCTGGCTATAATTATGAACACGTTAGCGGGATTGTCGCTGCAGTTTTTGGATTCATGGGATTAGTTTTTGCCACTTTACTGTTTATCGAATCGCCAGTCAGTTTGGTGGCCAGTGGACGAGAGCAGGCCGCCACCGATGCACTACGACGACTGCAACGCCTTTTCAGTCCGAGCGATCAGACATTGGCTCAGTTGGAGGAGCACAAACGATATGTCGCAGAAAATGAGAATCTGACGACTCAGCAAAGCTTCAGTCAAGCAATTCCAGCATTTATCAAACTTAGCGCACTACGCGCTCTCAATGCCATCAGCATTTCGAGTTTCTTCTTCGATATGCTATATTTGGCCAATGCTAATGAATACTATTGGAATGGGGAACGCTATTTAATATTTGGCGCCTGCAGGCTGCTGGGCAGTATTATTGCTTCCATAGTTGTGGACTCTCTTGGAAGGAAAATACCAACACTTGTGGGTCTGGCTGGGAGCACTGCCTTTGCCTTTGTTGCTGCAAGCCAGGTGTGCTTTTCCTATAGTGATACAGTGCTTTGGTTGTACTTCTTTCAATTCTTTGCCGGACTAACCTTCACTATCTCTTCGGCATACCTATCCGAGGCTTATCCCCTGAAGGTGAAGCAGCATTTCATTGGCTTCACCTTCATTATCGAACTTCTGGTGTTCACCATCATTGGGGCATCTGATCTAATTCAAGAATTCTTGTACATTATCGGTGGGATGTTATTGGCAGCCTTTGTACTAGGCTTTCTATGTTTGCCGGAGACCCGAAGGACGACACTCCGTGGAGCCCAGGAGAGGTTCAGAAACTTTTTTTACTATGCGGCAAAAATGCCAACGATGCCAGATAAATCACTTAAGAGATGATCTAATTTATTAAGAAACAACGATTAATGTAATAGTTATAACTTACAAAGAATGAATAAGAATGAGAGGAAGAGAAATATAATTTTACTTTCAAAGATTATCAAATGAACTTGTGTTTTACTCATGGAGATCGAAACACTGCTACGCAGGGAAATTCCATTGTTGAGTCATATGCAGAGCACAAGAGAGAAAAAGAGATAGGGAGGGAACGTAGTAAGAGAGAAAACTGTAAGAGAACACATTAAAGTTTTATAGTTTTACCTTCGACAAACTGAAGAAAAAGTAACATATGCTTATATTTGACTTGCATAGAATCCAATATAAACAATGGACAGATAAGTGATAAGTGACTAGCTGAAAGGTTGCGATAACACCACCTACGTTTATCAATCAATAAACGATAAGATTCGTTTATCAATGGTTAAACCAAACGCAAACCTGTTCGACAATCGACATGGCACCCAAAAAGTGTCTACTTTATGTAGTACTCTCTAGCTGCTCGACGGAACTGGACGCACCACGAATATGGAACCACGAAATGAATATCAACGGACGGCGTCACAGTCAACAGTGGGTTATTCACCGCTGCCAGAGCCAAATCAGACTGAAGAACAACCTCATATTCCTCATCAATACCAACTACCATCCAGCTGTTGCAATCGGGATATGCGAAATCGGCCACAGGCAAATGCCTTGGGTGCAGGTGAGAACTAAACCAATTAAATAGTATACAACAAATAGACTCACGTGCTTAATTTGTTAATACAAGTTGTTCACATATTCAAACAGTTTGGCAACGCTGTTCTATGGAATCAATAAACTCTAAATTGGAATACTGCAATAACAAACCACACCCAAACAAATTTCCCACACACAAGCCCCTTATATATATTGAAATAGTCATATCTCAGGGGAATTTGTTCTCTTAATACTTTGCAATTCTTCTCCCCCTCTAGCTGCTCTGATCTTCTTGTCCGGCGGAATGAACATTGCCTGGAGTATTGGATTTGACAGTCTCGAGGATGAGTTGGTAATTTGCATGCATCTACGCGTGGCTTGGTTCATCGGAGCCATCTTAGGTGCCCTACTCGGGGTACTTCTATTCAGACGCTTCTCCTACAAGCTGCTCATGGTTAATAGAAACATTATCAAAACATAATTGAACTAGTTTATATCAGCAATTTATATTTTCAGCAACTTTGCTGTGTCCTCGTCATCATTGGCGGCATCGTACTGACTGCCACACAGCTTGATGTGCAAGCCATGTTGGCAGCACGTTACTTGAATGGCCTTGCAAATGGTCTGGCATTGCCATCTACTTTGGCCATAGCTGGGGAGTTGGTGGTATGTTACAAGCGTGGCACGATTGCCTCTGCTACGGAACAGATGCCGTGCACTTTGGGAATATTTATGCAGATCGTAATCAGCGTCAGTTGGAGCACGGATTATGAGCTGAGTGTGGACCAGTTTCAGGGTGTGCTGTGTGCCATTTATGGCGGCGTTGCATTGTGCTTGGCAGCCCTGTTCTGCATTGAATCCCCGGTACTGCTGCTGGCCCGGGATGAGGAGGAGCTGGCCATCGAGGCACTGATCCGTCTACAGTATCCCAGAGCTGTGACGACAGAAACCAACGAGCAACTGGCCGAGCATAGTTCCTATCTCGCCCACAACAACTCACTGCGTGTAGCTCAGGCCTGGTGTCAAGCGTTGCCCGCGTTGTTGCGTCTATGCTTGCTCCGAGCCCTCTACGCCATGAGCACCAGCATGTTGGTTGTCTTCACGCTCACACTGTCAAGCACCAGTGTCTATGGCATCAGCTCAGGTCCCTATGTGCTCTTCGGTCTGCTGCGTTTGGCGGGCAGCTGCAGTGGCGCCTTCGTTCAAGATACTCTGGGACGCAAATTGACGCAGTTGATTGGCTTTATGGTCTGCAGTGGTACGTCCATTGCCGTGGCCAGCAGATTCATGGGCGTTAACTTTGTGCGAATTCCAGAGTTGAGGATGGCATTGTGGCTGTTGCTCCTCTTTCAATTCTTTGCTGGCCTTGGCTTTGCACCAAGCTCAGTCTATCTCACAGAGGCCTTTCCTCTGTCCGTTAAGCGAATTTCCATTGCCATCACTTATATACTGGAGCTCACCGTACAGATGTCTATCTTCAGCATGGACTTGAGTCTGCATACCGCCAGTATATACTTCTTTGGCCTTGGCATGTTCATGTTGCTGGGCTTCGCATTTAGCCATTGGTATCTGCCAGAGACCAAGTTTCTGACACTACGTCAGGCACAGCAAAAGTTTCGGGACTTCTCGTGATCTGCCCAGAATTCGGCACAACACACAGAAAGACTATCTACTTCTTAGTGCTAGCTATATTTAGACATAAAAATTTGCCTGATTAAAATATACTATATACTTAATAGACTTTTGTATTAAACAATTGATAAGCCTTAGTATCAGCGAATTTTTAAAACTCTTGTATTTACTTTGACTGCTTTCTACTCAAAGTCCATTTGCCGATATTTGTCAAGTGCACTCGCCAAATCTGACAATTTTCGCATAGATTAATCTGAACTAATTAACTGTCAATTGCTGAATCTGTCAGAGACATATTGTTATTAAGAATAAAGTAAATGTTCTTCATTTATATATAGTAATTCGCATTACATTAAAAAATAACATTGTATTGCGGTAATTATGTAAAGATGTTTATGGATGAATATACAAATATACAAAATGAACCATATGCATTATGTACTTCTCTAAATAAATATATATTTGATACTTTCGCATTTATTATGCTACACATACCCATACATATTTATCTGAATATGCATGTTGATCGCCCTGTCTCACTGCATCATTTTCTTTTCTTCCTTCTTTATGAATAGCTTTCATTCTTATGGACCAATCTTCATGGAACATTCAGAGTTGTTTAACAAGAGTATTCTTCAAACATCTGTTAAGTTGAAAATGCCACTTCTAGAAATAAACGCAATATGATACATTTTTGTTAAATAAATTATATTATATAATAAAGAAAGCTTTTAAGTGTTTTCTAATAGCATTTCAACTAAATTGATACATATATTGAAAATTATTTTATATTTCCCACTCTTTTTATTATATTTAACACAAACAATATTATTTAAAACTAACAATTATTTGAATAATATGATCTCAAAGGCTGTAACGTTAATTAACAATTGTTAATATTGGAAAAAAATAAGAAGAGTATTCTAAAGTCTACTATTGGCATAATTTTTCGGTAGCTATTCGAGAGAATTCGGTTTCATGTCCACTCTACCCACTGGGGACGCCTACTATTCAAATTTAATTAATTTATTTATACTTATATCCAGTAATCATATTGATAAGTGAGCATGCAAAAAGTTTTGCGCGTCTGCCAGTTTGCCTGCTTGTTTGTCTGTTTGTTTGTATCTGTAGGGGTATTTATCTTATCAGAGAGCTTCGACATACTCGCCTCAAGCACTTCAGACAACTGCTGTATGTGCTTTCCGTTTATCAACTGCACAGGCAACCGGTCGGTCAGGCGAACAGCAACTGTCCAGCACTCTCTCGGAGCGCAAGTGTATCGCAATAGCATATCGCGCGAAATTGAAGCCCCAATTATTATTGAGACACAGTATGTGAAAATGACGGATACGAGCACAACAAGAAGTGACAACTTTTGAAAATTCTAAGAAAGTAACAAGAAAACAAGAAAAGGAATAACATACATGATAGTGATAGGAATTGTGATTGTGATTGTGATTGTGATTCTGGCAAGCAAATAAACAAATCGATTGTGCTCGTTGAAAAGAAATTTCAGCTCAAGCGCAATACGCATAAATACAGATAAATACAAATAATTTGTGAAAATGCCATTGCTGCCGACCATTGAGGAGGAGGCCAAGCTGTCCTGGGTGCGACTCATGTGGCGCTATCGTCTACAGTTTCAGTCGATGACCGCCGGTAAAATTTTGACACAAACCTGACTCTGACAAAAGGAACATTTGCCACTCAAACTGTTACCACCTCTATATCCCCCAGCTTCACTTGTATTTGTGGGCAGCGGAATGCGCCTGGCCTGGTCCATCTTTGATACACCCGCTGGCAAGTTCCATAACAACTACAGCACACACAACCTGATGATGAGTTGGTTCATTGGAGCCGCTTTCGGTGCCCTCCTCGCAGCTGTCTTCGTCCAGCGCGTCACCAAAAACGTGGCCTATGTAAGTGCTCTTCCACTCCGTCCCCAGCTGGTTAAATAGCTGGTAGGCTGCCTGCCAGCCATTAAATGCTTATCTCACATCCATAAACTGATAAACTTCAAATCGCATTGCCATTAGCAATGGCTATCTTAATTAGAGCTCTGCCCCCGATACAATTTTGGGGGAACTACAAGTACCAGTAAAACAAATACGGATTGAACAAACTTCCTCCTAATATATATTACAAATTATATTACTTTCTGATTTAAACTTCAAAAAGACAAAATCGTAGCCTTTTCTCAGATTAGCTTAGTTTCGTAATATTTATTTATACAATCAAACATTATGGCCTGGTTAATTGAGTAAATAGGCAAGGGTAAACATATTAAAAAGCAATCTGTATTATTATTAATTGAGACACTTAAAGTTGTTAGCTTTAAATAATTGCATTGAAATTTGTATTATTAATTTGAGCAATTTACCAATTATGAAATTATTGGATTTTAATGTTAGCGTTTAGCAAGATATATTGTATTTCAGTTTCGTTTTAGACAGATGCTGTAATATTCTGAGAATTATTCTGTAGGAAACTCAATTGGAATGCAAATTTAGTTGAACTAATTAATCAACATTTACAGACTTCCAGCGGCATCCTGCTGCTTGTGGCCGGCATTTTGAATCTGGCACTGCCGAGCCACTTCAGCTCCGCTTGCTACAGCAGCGTCAGCGTGGGCGCTGCCTATGGATTGACCCAGGTGCAGGCACTCGTGACAGGATCAGAGGTGGCCGACAAGTCGATACGCGGCATGCTGCTCAGCTGTGAGCGCATCTTTCTTTGGCTGGGCGTTTCCATACAAGTCTTCTATACACGACTCTGGTATGCCCTGGAACCAGTTGAGAGGGGACACACGATGCACATTGATCAGCTGCACGGTATTATTCTGGCCACTTTGGGCTTAGCGGCGGTGGTTATGTCCCTGGCTCATCGTCTGGAATCGCCGCTGTTGCTGCTGCGTCAGGAGCGGGACATGGCACTTGGAGATACATTGAAACAGTTGCATGGCCAGTCGCAGTCTGGGACGGAGCTGCTGCGTCTGCGCGAGGACTGTCGCCAACTGCACAATGCTCGCGATTGGGAGCAGTTCGCTGAGGCCCCATTGGATTCCCGCTGGTATCGCTTATCCCGTCGCATGCTGCCGCTGCTCAAGGTGCTCTTTCTGCGCTGCTTTGCCACTTTGGCGCTCTCATTGCCATATAATCGGGCGTTTCTCGTGGTGAGCGGACATGGACTGGAGTGTGATATGAATTGTCTGTACTGGTTGGCATTCTGTGGTCTCCTGGGAAGCTTGGGTGGCGCTCTGCTTGTTGATTGGCAGGGACGTCGAAAACTGTGCTCGTTGTCGCTCTTTGTGGCAGGCATTGTCATTGTCATGGTTGGCGGCGTCTTTGAGCATATGGAAACCGTAAAGAAGACCTTCCATGACGTCAATCTTCAGGCCATCGCTCTGCTCATGCTGCTCTTCGAGATTATTGTGGCTGCCGGAGTCGCTGTACCTGCTCTGGTCTACACTGGGGAGGCGTTCAGCGTGGCTCACAAGGCGAGATGTTTGGCTGGTGTCCTCATCTGTGAGCAGGCCCTGCAACTGGGCCTCATGGTGGCCGCCTTCGAGCACAATTTAAGGGCTTCTGTGTTCTTTTTTACCTTTGGTGGCCTGAGTTTTGTATTTGGCCTGCTCGTCTATACGCTGATGCCGGAGACGAAGCAGTTGACACTCTACGAGTGCCTGCTAAAGTTTAAGAAAGTTCCATAGTCTGTTGCCTATCGAATGTTAACCAGGTACCTATCAAATAGCTATCTCTACCCAAGCATTTATCTCTAGTAGAAATTTAACTCTCGCTATAATCCAAAATATTGTGCATGAATAGAAATATTTTTCTTCTATTGTGACATGACTGTAGTATTACTTTGCTTTTAGTTTCCTTTTCAAATAAAAATATACATCCAATCTTTCTACACTTCGCCAGAGCTCTAACAACTTTCAGTCACTGATGGGTTAAGTGTTCTGTTCTGCGCTAAAAGCTCACCAACGTGTGACAGCTTTCGCTTAAGCTTTTTGCTATAAAAGAGTAGCTGTAACCAGTATTCAGTTTCCAGAGCTTTCATGGGAAAGCCAGTTAAATGAAATACCCTTATTCGCTTTGTAAACAATGTTTTTTTTCTCAACCGGCTTCCGAGCAGCTTTTGCTCATTCATTGAGTTGTACAACTTATTGGGATTGCCATTGCCCTCTAATATGGCATATTGTAAACTCAAGGCGTTCTTCAGCAAGGATTTTGTGGAGAGCGCCAGAGCGAGAGAGCGAGAGAGAGAGAGAGAGAGCGACTGATATAGAGCGAGGTAGGGGAAGAGGGAGCAGGCCGGGATGGCAAAAACAGAAATCAAGTTGATGAATATGGCGTGTGATGAGTCTGAATGGCTCTCGGAGCAGGACCCAAAACAGTTGCTGCATAACGCGTATGCTTAAAGCCAAGGCAATGAGAGAGGAGACCGGAGGAGGCAAGGGATAGACAAGTGAAACAACTCCCAGGACAGCTCACTCGAGTGCTCTGCCCTCTAATGATGTGGAAAATTTGTTCGCCCACCCAAAACTGTTGGATATACATATATGAATGAAAAGTTATTGATATGCAATATTTGTGTTTTTGTTGCAGTCATCTTCATTTCGGAGTGAAGGAGTGAAGGGGTGAAGAGGTGAAGCAGGCAGATACGAGTAGAGCGAGCACACAGAGCACTTTGGGGTCTTGTTGCTGCTTAAAGTGCTCTTGGTTTCTATGTCTTCTCTCCTTATCTTTGGCTATGAAAGTAAACCTTCCTTTGGCTTTGCGGTTGTGCTGGTTGCTTTGAGCCTGGACCCAGGCAAAGTGTGCCCACAATTAGCTGTTGCGGTAAATGCCGATACTCAGAGGCCAATAACATGCGGCCACTGTCAGTAATAGCAACAACAGCAAGAACAACAATTATAGCAAGAACAGCCGCAACAAGAGTAGGCCAAAGGACTAAAAGGACCCTCGAGGCGAAGGCGCTGCTCGGCTAAATGAAGCGTCGGGAATTGAGTTTAAAGTTATTTAATTTTTAATTGTATTAATTACTGTGAGCCAAAAAATATGCAAACTTGTGCAAAATTTGTTTATTTATGCAGTAGCAATAGCTGAAACATCTTTTCTTTCGCGTCTGCTGTTTTTGTTGTTTTGTTGTTGTTCTCATTTCCCAACGGCCCCGCTGAAAACTTAAAGTTTAAGCTAATTATGCAGCCTGAGCCTCAAAAGTTGGCTTTATTTTGCAGCACATAAAAATATGCACGATAAGGCATTTAATTAACTCGACAAGGTATAACTTTCATAATTGCTTAATGTAGACACACACACACACACACACAGAAAACAACAAACCGAGCCCACTGGTAAACTTACGAAGTAAACAAATTATAGTCAAGAATATGCCACATATATAGCCTGTAGACAAACGTGGTGAAGATAAAAATTAATAGCCAAACTTATAAGATACTTCGACGAACAGCATTAAGATATATATTGGCAACTACTTGTCTTTAAGCTACTTAAATATATACAAATATCGAGATATATTTCCTAATTTTACATAGTACTTTCGGGAAATTGCGCCAAATTGGGAGCGTTCCAATTATCTCAATGCTGGACAGCCAGACAGCCAGAGAGCCATAGATATGTATCTCTTTCTGCTGTAGTGTTTCAACTATTTAAGTTTAACACAGTTTAACAAAAGGGTAACTTTCTGCACTGCTTTACCAAAAAAAAAGTGCAGCACACTTTTCAGCGCAAAGAGCATGAACTACAGCTACTTTTTTTTGCAGACAGCAGCGCTCAAAGGGAAAGCAACAGCAGCAGCGATAGCAACAGCAACAGCTACGCCAACAGCTTCGAAAAAGTTAACTTTGAGCTGGGAGAATTTAAAAAGGAAAGCAACAAAAAGAATGCAAGTATACAAAAATATTGTGGTATACGTATTTTTGGCACTTGGCAGGCGATAGGACATGGCGAGGATACTCCTTGCCACTCTGTTAACTCGGGGCCAAAAGGTTGCTTCCCTTTGTATGTTTCAATTAACTGAAATGGAAAACGACAATCGTAAACATTAACATTAACAGCTCTGAGCGAGTGTGGCACAGCATGAGCCACAACAACATGCTCCACATGTTGGGGGGCGTTGGGAGCTTGGGGGCTCGGGGGCGTGGGACAAACATTCAATTGCACAAGCAAAACAAGAGATGCAGCAGCAATGCAAATAGTTTTGACGTGGCTAAAAAAACACGTCGACGATCAGCAGCAGTCAAGAAAATGCATTTCAATAAGCCAAGAAAATGGACTTGGCAATAAAACGAGACAGATGCTGTGTGCGAGCGAGATGGCGCGAGAGTGGAAGGGAAAGAGAGCGATGGCAAAGGAGGGTGCGTGCCGGCATCGTAAATGAAAAAAGCAAACAAACGTAAAATTTTATTTGTGCGCAATTTTCTATAAATTTTCATCGATTGCCATTGGGATATTGGCGACATTTGCGTTTGGCATTTTGCTGCTTACTGCGTCCTTCAGTCCCACACACAAACACACTCACAAACTCACACACACACACACACACACATATAAGCAGAAGCAAATGTTGCTACTTTGCCGCTGGTTAACGCAGCTCTTTAGGTGTTGTTGCTGCTGCCATAACTTTGACTGCACTTCGAATTATGTTTTGTTGTTGTTGCCACCTAACATGAAATTGAAAAACCCTCTGCACATGTATGCTTGTGTGTGTGTGTGTGTGTGTGTGTGTGTGTAAGTTTCCAATCAGCAACCAATACCGACAAAAAATGAAGTTTCTTTAACAGCAGCAACGAGTGTAAATAAATTATGTTCTCATGCCGAGAAGAGGAAAAGGGAAAACCTGTAAGCAGCAGCAACAACAATGGGAGGCAGCATGGACATTGGCATCGAATTAATGTCTCAGCATGCCACAAAATGGCCGACGTGGCGGAATTTATGACTCCCGAAGACAACTCTAAAGTGGCCAGCGCTGCGGTGTGACAATAAAACGGCGTCAAATTGCCATAAAAATGAAGCCCGAAGATGTAGAAGAAGAAGGAGAAGAAGCAGAAGAAGAAGAGGAAGAAGCAGAAGAAAGCGAAGGCTACGGCAACCCGAATCGTTGGCAAACCACAACCAAAGTAATGTCGCCGTATAAAAGTGAAATAATAAATAAGCACATAAACACTGAAAGTGGTTTGGTATTTGGCGACATTCGGCGGAGTTTGTCGAGATTGACGGGGATGGGGCGGAAACGGGGGCTGAGGCATGCCAACAGCAGGATATATAAACCAAAGGGTTTTTGACTGTCGATTTATACCGTTAGGCCAATAAATTTACCGCAAACGCAGAAAATATTCCTCTGTGAGCTGCACTTCATCAGAAGCTTTAATAAATTTGCCAATGAGTCTTTAACCAATTGAATAATGCGAGTTGTCCCCGAACCTGAACTGGGGCACTTCAATTATAGGAGTATTAACAATGGCCACAAAGGAAGCATTTAAGGTCAACACACAGCAAATTAAACGCACATTAAATATGAACTAGCTAAAAGAGGTTTCTGTCTGGAAAGATAGCCTACTTTCTTAGTTGTCATAAGACAAGTTCAGTTATAATAATATTAACATCACAAAGAGCAGGAATTTAATGCAATTTCAAAATGAATACGCATTAAACAATTTTCAGCTTAAACTTATGCGACTATCGCATTATCTAATACTGCTTTAGATTATAATTGAAGACACTTTAAAACTTAGCTGGACAAACACTTTCTAGAGAACGCATTGAACTAGGCTTGAGCTCATCTTTTATTGGGTATATCGAGGGAAACTTACATTCCTTACATTAAAAGCTTTTCGTATTAATTCGGACAGTTGTCAAGTCAGCAGACAAATATGAAATTAATATACGTTGTTCCCTAAATTGTCACATATTTCATTTTCATTTTCCAGCCAAAGTCATTTTTATGCCACATAAATTGACACGTTTTCATTTGCTGTTACTGTTGATGCTGCTGCTTCTGCTGCTACTCCTGCTGCTTCTGGCCATGTTGTTGTGTCTGTTGCCTGTCATAGTCAATTTGAGTGTATTGTCTTTAGGTTAACAGCTCAGAGCAGCAAACTTTCCTAAGGAAACACATAAAGTTTTAATTTATCCAATTTGATTGGTCCTTGGCAACACGATTCACATTGAAAAGATTGTCAAATATTTAAGAAAACTTTGGCAGCTGCTCCGAGTGCATTCTGACAAGCCCGTGGCGTTGCCAGGATAAACCGACTAACCTGGCCCAAAATCAAGTGGGCTACATAAACTACTCTCTTTTCAATGCAAAATGCCACACAAAGCGCATTAAATTTAATTAGTTGACATAAATTTTCTGGCAGTGCAACTGCGACAACTGCAGCTGGAGATGTAGATGTAGCTTCAGATGTAGATGGAGAGGGAATAGGAGAAAGAGAGTGAGAGGGAAAGGGAGTTGAGGCTATGGTCTGGCATTTGCATGAAAGCGAAAAGCAAAGCAAGCACGAAAATCATTCGAGTTGACATTTTTAATGGAAGAGGAACAGGATGAGCCAAAAGGAATAAGTCTGTGCCATTTCACAAAAAGTCTGGACGAATTCTGTCGAGTTGAGTGCATGCATTTTCATGACTTATGCAAGTTTTGACGACAGGTGCACGTGTCTGTGTTTGCAGCTCGTCCTACAGTATATACAATGTGTCGGTGTGTTCGTGTGTCGGTGTGTTCGTGTTAAATCAACTGTCACTTCCTGTTGGCAAACTTTGTCCTACAATCCTGCCAGGCAGCCAGTTAGCTAGCCATCGCCTGTCGTCTGAGAGCTACTTCGAGTTATGATAGCTTCATGCGTTTCAACAATTTACTTAACTGTTAACAGCGCTGAATTATATATATATATATAATATGAAGTCATTTAAGCAGCAGCTGAGGAAGGAGTAGGAAAAGCACAAGCAGAAAGTAGGCAAATCGGAAAGGACGCCGCTCTGAGGAAATGATAACGATAACGAGCAGGAAATTCCATTCAACTACTTAATTCTTGAATAGATTAGTCAAATGTGTTTGATTAGAAGCCCTCAAGCTGAGCGCACAACTAACTAACTAAACTAACTAAACTATTAATTACAAGTGAATTGCACTACAATTGCGAATTGAATTCAGTATTAATTCAAGAACAAACGCTTTCCAAATGTTATCAAATTCAAAGCAATTCTATCAGGCATAATGGAAGCATTTTAATGGAATCATAATAGCCAATATTGAATGCTCAACACTTCAATATTCAATTGTGTAGTTTGTTATTTAAATAAACTTAAGCCTGGCTGCAAATAACAAGAGATTGAGTCACAGCCAGATACCCTGTGTTCATGTGTAAATACTCTTCTTCTACTGCATGAAAAGGGATTGCTAAGGTACTAGTTACGTTACGACTAGCAGATATCCTTTAGGCAATAGTAGAGTATCTACCCGTAAGTATAGTCGCATTTTTAATCCTGTTTTTCTGGCTACAGGGTATAAAACGATTAAAAATGATTGCAAGGCTTTTTCACTCCGCGTAGCACTTTAAGCCGGAGTCGGAATATTTGTTTTTGTGCGTGCAACTGTTGTTAATTAAATTTTTTATTAACACAAAATTGAGCTGTAGGTCGCACTGGGATACAGAGAGCGAGAGGAAGGGGTTCGAGGGAGTATCATTTATGGCATGCAATTAACGCCATTAAAAATCACTGCATGCTAATTAACTACAACGATACAACGAGCTCTTTTTTACCTGCATGCTCACCTGTTTCGTTTTTTTTTTAATCTGTCTTTTTGCTGTCGCATTGGAATTGCACACCCAAATGGCAATTGAAAAGGAATTCGCTACGTGGCAAAATGTTTTGACTTTGACACGCCAAATAAAGAAACAACACAACAACAACATTTCACATCCTCTACTGCGAGTTCCGCAGAAGCTTCGGAAGTTAGAGCAGAGGGGGGCAAGTGAGACGAGGGTGGAAAGGGGTATCTTCGATAATGTCTGTTAGGGTATTGACAACTGCAACAGCTTCGTGTATTCTCACTGTTATTTGACTTAGCTGACAAACGGAAGCAAGCAGTCGGCACGGGTTTGAGCTCTGCTTTGTCCTGTTCCCTCAACCCCCCGCCCAACACCTATTCCACGGCCCTCTCATCGCATCTCGCTTGTTTACAAAATAAGCGAAAGCTGTGCCAATAAGCCTCAACGTCGCCTGCACTTAATTTATTTGCAACAAAATGTGGAGAAACTGAAACTTTTACGCAAGTGCAACTTTGCTTTACGTGTTTTTTACATCCACGTCCGCATCCGTGTCCGCGTCCGCGTCCGCATCCGCATCCGCATTCGCGTCTGCATCACTTGGCTTGTTTTCAACACGTTCTCGTTGAACGAGAGTACATGCAACGCGCTTTTTGGCGACCGCAAACACGAAAGCGGCGGCAGGAAGTCGATTGAATTGGGGAAAGATACTGTGAGAACTGTGAGGGGCAAGTCGGCCAGGTTGAGGTGTGGGGGGCAGCAAGAGAGGAAGGCAAACTTGGGGGAGCTGAAATCGATGTGAGACTACTGCGTGCGCCTGTGTGTGAGCCCGACTGATTTTTATGTTACAGCTGTGAAATTAAAGCATTTACATATCAGTGACTGCATCGGAGCGCAGGCAACAGAATAAACAGATTCACAACCTTCAACATTGACTCAGTTGATTCAAGCAAACAAATTTGTATATAAAACGACACCACGGTAATGCTCCCTTCTCGCCAATTCCACAACCCACATAAATATGCAGTGTGTCTGCAGGCAGCAGCTTCATTCGCTATTAAATCAAGTTGGTAACACTGCCTCGAAGAATATGGCTAACGATAGTTTATTTCAATTATCAATATTAGTGATACATGAAATGGGTAATATATGTAATAAAGATTATGTAGATAATGTAATACAATAATATAAGACAGATGTAAAGAGAGAGAGTCACAGAAAGACAGAGCTGATATGTTCGGCATTTGCGCATAATGAAGAAGCTCTATGACTTAGGAGTCAGGCTTAACAATTCAGCTGTGTCATTGTTTCTCAACAATATTATTCCAATTTACCTACACAATATTAATATTTTCTATTATATAAACTACAAGTTAGCCTACGCCACAGCTGGAGAGGCATAAAGCACCTTCTGATAGATTAACATTTCACATGACTTAATAGATCAATTCAACTTCTCAGCAAGTGTCAGTGATTCTTAGTATTATTTAAATTTACATATTCAATATTCTACAGTTTTCTTAAGATAAACTTCAAGCTTACCTACGCCACATCTGAAGAGGCATTCCTATACTCTTCCCTTTTTTATTTATTTATTCTTATTTTTCTCCCCGTTGTGACAATGAATTGTTCGGCTGGGAATTTAGAGAAGTATCGTCGTGGAATGTGTGTGTGTGTGTGTGTACGATATGCAATCAAATAAAATGTGTCACGAGCACACACAGTTTGTGTATTTATAAATATTATTTGCTGGCAGACGTAACAAGTGTAAGCAGCACATTTCTGGTCTAATTTTGCATATAAATTACAAGCAACAAATAATCAAATGCAAATATGTTCTTAAGATTCAATTTTTGTGCAATCAACGCACTTAAACGCATCATCAGCAAATGCCATCAAGAGACTGAGACGGATAGAGGAGACAGATAGAAATAGAGAGACAGAGACAGAGACAGAGAGAGAGAGAGAGAGAGAGAGAGAGAGAGAGAAATGTGGGGGAGATAGATTGCAGACATTGCCAAGACATTGAAATGGCGTTGAGCGTAGCTGTTGACAGACACAGGACATCATAGTGTGAGTGTGAGTGTGTGATTGGTGTGAGTGTGAGTGGGAGCGTGAATGTGTGAGTGTCAGTGTAAGTGTGAGCGTCAGTCTGTATGCCTGTCTGTGTTGGTTTTCCTGGCTGCTCTTCAACTTCACGCGTTGTTTGGCACTGCCTCAACATGCCATCCAACGGCGACGTTGTCCTTCACACTCGTCGTCCTGCTTCCCACTTTTCCTGCATGTAATCAAATTTTAAATCCTTGCGAGCTTGCAGTCGCAACTGTCAGCTGTCCAGGCTCAGGCCATATTAAAGATCTCTTAGCGAATACAACTGTTTGTTCATCTGGCTTCCAATGACATTTGCTGAATGCCCCAATCGAAATGCACAGAAGTGTGAGACTTGAGGATGCTTTTAACTACTACGCTACTACTTCAGCTCGTGTCATTGCTACCTTGCGAAATTAGCACAGCGAATGGTCGCAAGTGAATTGAATCTAACTGATTTATGATCTCACTAAATGTGCAAATGTGTAACCAGGACACTAAGTCGACTATGCGTTTGTCTGGCGTGTCTATCGGAGCCGCCTGCCTGCTTGTTTGTGTTTGTTTGCCTAGGCGGCGCGTTGGGGACCCAAAGAGATAGAGCAAAGTGCTGGGGGTAAGGGAAGGGGAAGAGGAAAAGGGAGAGAGGGAGAGGAGAGTCTCCCGACTAGTTCGACCAACATTTGCTTAAGCAGGCGTGTGAAAATTGACCATTAGCAATGCAATATATTCTCAATCTCAGTATGATATAACTTGTTGTGTGCGTGCGTGTGTGTGCGTGCGTGTGTGAGTGTGTGCGTGTGTGTGAGTGTGTGCGCTAGTATGATAATTGGTGTAAATGCCGCAAAGCATTGGCAGGGGACAAGCTTTCTCTCTCCTTATCTGCATCTCTGTCTTCCCCTCACGCTCTCTCTCTCTCTCTCTCTCTCTCTTCCTATCTCTCACTTTCGCTCTCTCTCTCTCGCTCTCTGTCCCTCTCAAGCACTCACTTGCGTTTAATATGCAGCTGCATAACTTATGGCAATGGCAGCCATTAATTTGAGTGTGCCGACTTCCCAGGCAGGCTGACAGTAGAGTGCTGAACGGGGAGTTGTGGCGGGGGTGGGGACAACAAACGTTGCATAGCCGCAGGCGTACGTGCGTGACCAGAGCACACGAGAGCCAGTTGCAAGGCCTACATATAACCAAGCAGCATAACATATATTTTATTTTAATTTGTTTAACAAAAGCCAAATACGAAAGCGAAAGTTGTCGTCGTTCGGTTTGTCGATTTGTCGGTTTGTCTGATTGTCGGTTTGTGTGTCGCAATGACATTGGCACATTGGCACTGCCAACGGCTACGGCTACGGCAACGGCAAGGGCAACGGCAAGGGCAACGGCATCTTCATCATCATTACGATCGCTTCATTTGCCTTATTCAATCTGACACACGTTCCCACATTAGTGGAGTTCTGTTCAGTTCTGTTCAGTTCAGTTTCGGGCTGAAACTGAGGAAATCACAATGGAAGCCCAAAACAATATGCAAACAATTTTTACCGTTACATGACTGAAATACACAAAATGCCAACAAGACGACAAAGACAAACAGACGCATTTATGGTCACGTGCGACACACACACACACACACACACACACACACACACATACACCACACGCACACATTTTCACAACTGACCAGACACCAAACTGTTTGGCTTATGAAAATTGCTTGCGAATTGACAAAGAACGAGAACTACGAATTGCTTTAGACAGGCTGCCCCGCCTCCTTTGCCTGCCCCACGCCTTTGTATATACTTATATATATATATATTTATAGATATACATATAAGTAATTCATTCCCTTATTCCTTTCGCCCACTCAATGCCATTTCATATATTATTTTTCTCGCCCTTTTGTGGGCTGAGCAAAAAATTGTTATTTAATAAAATTGTTATGGCGCCAAAGGCGTTTTGTGGTCAAGAATTTGGCCAAAAAAAAATAGAAATATATACATATTTGGCAAGCCTCAGAGCTCACAGCTCGTAGCTGTTTTGCATGTTAATTAGCTGGTCATTTAAAAGTTTGCACACTTGGCTCAAAAAAACCCTTTTTTATTGGCCAACGTCTTAGCTTGATCGACATTTCTCTGTTGTTAATGCACAAAAAGTTGTCTGTCATGGCGACCAGAGGTGGGCGTGTGTGTATTTAATAGTGCGTCTGTGTGTGTGTGGGTGCCCTTGGTGATTGATGATGTCCTTCCTCTCGGCGAGCAGTTGACAATATGTATTGGCCAATCTACGGTTGACAAGCCAATTACGAGTATAATATGATTTGGGCATTTTCTACATACGACTTAAAAGTCCCATAGTCAAGTGGGAATATTCTATTGCGGCGGTACTTCTTCTACCTAATTATTATAAGAGTGAATATAACAGTTGCCCACAATTGTGCAGTGTGGAGCACGCTCGTTAAGTGTGGAGCAACGCTGTTATGCTCTTTCGTTGAGTTTCAGTCGGGAGGAGTATGTTGCGTGTGGAGCGTTCGTTAAGTTTAGAACATTCATTGAATTTGTAATAGCGGAGATATAAACCCCAATTGGATTTATATTATTAAGAGGAGTATCAGTTGCAGTAGTAAAAGTTAGACTCTTATAAGCATTGCACTTAAATTGCATGCTAGAATAGCCGAGACATTCACCCTTTCTGAACTTCTGTTATTATTATTAACAGGAGGAGCACTGAAATTTAAGTCCTCATCAGTTGATGTTATTCCCTGTAAACTGAGGTAAATAATTGTTTTTAAAAAGTCAGTGAGGTTTTTTTTTGCAAATAACTTTTATTTTTCGTAAATGAAATGAGTGACACAATATACAAATTAACACAGCGCACAGCCCAAGCTCTTACCTTTCTTAGCAGATATTTTATATACTGAATATATGAAACTATGCAAATAATTGATGATTTGAGCTGTGAATCGTCTGCAAGTTTGATAGCTGCTCCATCAGATCCGTTAACATCTGCTGAGCAATGCTCGCTTTGCGTATAAGCGTCTCCAATGCAATTTTGTCCAGATCCTCTAAATCCACAAGTTTGGGGCGTGGCTGCAAGCCACTGCAGCCCTTACAAACCTGGGGCGGCTCGCTGGCTGTTGCTGCTGGTTTACTTTGTGTGTTATCATCATGCGACATTTTCGCACTAGTTTACAGTTTTACACACGGCACCGATAAGACTTTGACTTACGTTGCCGCTGGGGCTGCTTCTACTGCTGTTGCCGTTGCCGTTGCTGTTGCTGTTGCTGCTCCACTGAATACACAAATCAAACTGATATCGTTGGCGTCGCAGCTCCAGAGCTTAAATAGCCGGCGGGTAAACGTTTTAAAAACGTTGTCAGCTGCAGACCCCTCTCTCCCTCTCTCCTTCTCACCCTTTCTCCGCGAGTTACCCCATTGTTTGCCTTATAAATTTTATGTTATGTTATTGCTCGGAAAACGTTGTCAACGTTTAGTTGCTGCTGGCTTTGACTTTGTTTGTTCAGATATATAATATTCACAAAAGTGGTTAAATATAAAAATGCGCGATATAATTTTTTAGTAATTATTTTTATACTTTTTAATGGTTTTTGTTTTTGTTTTTACATTAATAGTTTTTACTTTTGTAGTTTTTGTGCTAATTATATTGTTAAACATAAAAATGCTGTTTTTTGTTTATGTTTTTGGTTTTGTTTTTGTTTTTGTTTTCCTTGTCTTCTACTCATATATTGTTTTGTTGTATTGCATTTTGATTGTATTATTTTGTTTTTTAAGTTAATTGCCATCTTTTGATTTGTTGTTCTAACTTTGCATTTGTGGTTTTCCACTTGCAAACATTTTGTTGTTTTCGTTTAATAAATTCGTAAAATTCGATGTTAAATTTAATAAACCATTTATTACATATTATATAAATAAATGCGTATAAAAAACGGATAAAAAATACTGCAGCGCCTTCGGTTGAGTATACATATTAAAAATTAAAAAAACAGTGCTGCATATAAATTCTATTAATTATATAGTTGTTAGTTGTTAGTTCTTATAATTTGTTAATTGCATCTAACGCTGCAGCAAATGAAACTCGTAAATACAGACTTGTTGGCTGCCAAAGGTTCCTATATAAATACCCCCGACTGTGATCTGTAAACTGTCTGGCAACCCAGACTTATGCCACTGCAGTTGCTATATAGTTGCTATATATATATATATATATATATATATGTGTGTGTGTGTGTGTGTTTTCTTTATTTAGTATTTATTATTATTTCTGGCGCTTACAACTATAACTCTTTGCTGTTTATTAATTTATTTATTGTATATTTTGTTAATACGATCTCATCTTGATTTCAATTTGATGTTCAACAAATTTTGGCACATGGTTTCCGAAACTGTTCTCAAAGTTCTATTGATCTGCTGCTAATTCAGTGTTCTTCGTTTTTGTTGGCTAGTTTAAAATACAGCTAATTATTATGTGGATTACTCAATATGAACTAATTGTAATTTTAATTTTAGTTTTAATTTTAATTTGTAGTTTGTTTTTCTGCTCTCAACTTGGCCATGTTACTGTGTGTGTGTGTGAGTGTGAGTGTGAGTGTGTGTGTGTGTGTGTCAATATTTGATTACGACTCGCTATTTGATTTCTAGAACTCTTTTTGGTTTTTAAAAACATTTATCTACACGTTGACGAACGACAGTTTATTGTAATGGAAACACTTAATTGTGTAGATACTGCGACATCATGTCATATCATATATGAATACTGATTCAATCGATTCAACTGGCGCTTAATTCGTGCAATCGTTTATTCGTGTACACTTTGAATATATCAAATACATTTAGTTAACATTTTTCATTGTATTTATGCAATAATTTATAGATTTCGCTTTTGCTATTCACTTTTCACTTTTCTGTTTTCTTTTTTCTGTTTGCTCTTTTCATCATTCAAGTTCATTCAGTCATTTGTCTTTTGTTATATAATGGGATCTTACTTGGATCTATTTACAAAATAACAGCTAGAGATTTATCATGTGTGTGTGTGTGTTGGTGTGTTGGTGTGTGTGTGTGTTGGATATATATGTATATATTTGTATGTATATGTACACGAGAACCCATCTACTATAAGTTTTGTTTTAGACATAAATATATATAAATTTGTACACAGCATATGTCTTGAGTTTAATATTAGTTTAAATTCCTCGTTTTACAAATTGGAAATGCAGTTTTCGAAACGGAATCCATAAATATATATATATATAGAACTTACAAAAATACGTTTAAAAAAACCCTATTCAATATACTTGTAGCTGCTGTATCTAAGATGTGTAACCCAAGTATCAGTTCTAACTATTTATAAGAAAGATTCGATATTATTAAGCATGAACCAAGGGAAATACTTACAACCTCTCTCTACATACATACAGTTCTCGATAATATGTAAGTAGTAGGAGTAAAACGCTTTACGTTAGTATTCAAATAGTATTCGAGTTAGTAGTTCGAGTTACATTACATAGTCATGAGTACTTACAGCTAGGTTAGTAGACAGTATATAAGAGTATGCATATGTATATGTACTACGTGGTATAGTATATACAACATCTTGGAAGTTCGATAACTGACCTGGGTTCTGGATTGCATGCCGTACAACATGCACAAATCTTGATTACCTATGTAAGTATATACTAGTATGTGGTATATAATTATGTATATACGGTTATATGAGCATTAGATTAGTATTTGTTTAATTATTTATTTGAATTAATACTTAGTTTTTAGTTCTGGGAATGGAGAGTTGTTAAATGGGATGTGTTTAGAGTTTCCTCTTCGATTTGATGTTGTCGTTCGTGTTCTGGATGGTTGTGCATTGAATTTTGATATTGATTGTCCGAAAGTTTTGCATTGTATCGTTTTTGGTGTTGGTTTGTTGGGGTTAACGTTGGGGTTGGGGTGGGGGTTGGCAAGCTGGTTGCGGGGTCAAGGCGGAGACGGTGTGGACTTAAGGTAGAGTGGATAACGGGCAACGGGCAACGGATAACGGTTAACGGATAACGAATAACGTTATAACGGGAGAATAGTTCAAGTGTTGGCATTACATAAATAGAGGTACTACAATAGAACGGCTCAGCTGTTGCATACCCAAAGTGGGAGTACCTGGGAGTCTTTCACTTGCGACTGTTGCCCAACTTGTTTTTCGATTTTCGTTTTGTTTTTCTTTTAGTTTTTGTTTCTGCTTGTTTGGTATTAACTTTTGTTGACCTGACCTCATCCTAAGTGCTGATCTTGGCTCGATCAGATCTTACCAATGTCTCACACGGATATCGAATAATCCGATTTCTCGCTAAGCAATTTCTGGCCTGGAGCGGGTGAATGTTGTTGTGGGCGTTGTTGTTGCAATGGTTGTTGTTGTTGCGGTTGCGGTGACTTTGAATGTGCTCGCTTATGTGGTGGTTGCTGCTGTTGCTGACGTTGTTGCTGCTGCTGTTGCTGTTGCTGCTGCTGCTGCTGCTGTTGCTGCTGCTGTTGCTGCTGGTGCTCCTGCTGCAACTGAGATGTGGTTGAATTTGGACGCGACCACAGCGAGGAGCGCTGTCCAAGCTTCAGTTTCTTGATTGTGTCCACATCGCATTCAACCTCAGCCAGCTCTATGTGCTCGCCAGCGTCGCGTTCGCGCTCGCCATGATGGAAGGCACCAGCGGTGCACTCGGCCTGCAGCTGCAGCGGATGCAGCGTGCGCAGGATGCCAGCTCTGCATGATTTGTGAGAGGGAGAAGAGTATCCAGAGTTGGTTTTTCATACTATGTTTTTGCTTGGTTGTTGTTTTATTTCTTATTTTTTATTTTTTATTGGCTAGCAACCACACTTAAGCATTCAGAGTAAGAGAGACTTAGTGGTGTTGTAGTTGTAGTTGTAGTGTTGTTGTTGTTATTGTTGTTAGTTGTTGGTTGTTGGTTGTTGGTTCGTAGGTCGGTGGTGGTGTTGTGGTGTGATGGCTGCTGTTTAACGGGCGCCCTCAGGACCACACACCTCACCGTACGCCAAGTCTCATGTCTGATCTATGGGATCCATATAGGTGCACGATATCTCGCCGCTATTATAGCCAAAGGAGGTGGTGCTGCTGCTGCTGTCAGCACCACCGCCCATATATTCACTCCCCCCATTGGCCGTATCCTATTTGGGCAGCGGCAACGTTGGTGCCGTAAAGAACTTTGAGGATAGCAGAGCCGTCGAGGGATTCAACAGAGCGGTGCCAGAGACACCGCCCGGATGGTGTTGCTGATGATGATTGTGGTGTGGCTCATGCGCGGGCATTATGGACTTGTGTGGTATGGGTCGAAACTGTGAGGAGGGTGGCATGCAAGTGACGGGCACAACAGATGCTAGGGTACTAACGCCTCCATCCAAGCCCATCAGCTCCTGGCCATTAACATGCGTTGACGTCGGCTCGAGCTGATGGAGCTTTGGCTGGATCAGCAGTGGTTGCTGTTGCTTCAAACTACTACTACTGTTGCATTGGGTCTGATTCTGATTCTGATTGGACTGGTTGGGGTTCTGATTCAGATTCAGATTCTGATTCAGATTGGCATTCTGACCAGATTTACTATTCAACTGTTGTTGTTGTTGTTGTTGTTGTTGCTGTTTGTGGAACTGTTTCTGTTGTTGTGTGCTTATCGATGGCGATTTCACCAATGTGGGTATGTGGCATTGTATGGAGTCTTGTGATTTGAATGTGCTCGATATGGATTTCAGATTGCCAGTGCCGTTGCCGTTGCGCGGCGATAGAATTTTGTTCGAGTTAGATGTCGATGTGCCAGTATTTGTATTTGTGACCGTGTTTGTGGTAATGTTGTTATTGCTTTTGTTGCTATTGTGATGACGCGGTGTTGTATTGGTGGAAAACTGATATTGCTGATGATGATACCTGGAGCGACCGCGTCGTGGCAATGATTTTTGTTCGGACATTGGTGACAGATCGGAGGATGTGCTTGATTGTGCTCCATGGTAGATGATGCCTGCATCGCATAGAGCAATTTCAGTTTTTGTTTTGGAAAGAAAGAAAGAAAGAAAATACGGGCAAATAGAGATTTGGCATGTGGAAGGGGATAAACACACACACACAAAGCTTATCAACTAACTTAGGCTCTAACTACTCTCGTACTAATATAATATTTCACATTAATAATAAACATTATGATAATGAAGCTTGATAAGTTTCTTAGTCTTCAGTTTACTCTCTTTGCTTTTCTGGTCGAATTTGTTTTGTGTTCTTTGCAGTTAACTATCAATTGTGCATTTGTCGTTGATCTACTACAGATAAGTTATCGATATGTTGTGATTTGGAAAATGTTGTATTAGTCTAGAGTCGGTGTCTGCAATATAGAATAGCGCAAAAAGAGAAAGAGAGCGAGTAGATTACTCCATTTGATAAGAGCCTAAGAGCACTACGAACAATGAACAATTACGGGGGAAACATCTTCTTCTTCACTTCGAAGTATTACAATAAGAAGGTCAATCATTGTTCAGTCTGCAATCCATCATTAGCCAAGCCAAATTGGAATCAATTATGGATTGACCTTCTTAGAGAACAGCTTCTCTACTCGATGTTGAGGAGTCTCTGGGTTACGACTTACTGTGCTTGATTTTGCCCTCGTGCTGATTGGAAGACTCGGTGCGACTGGAAGTCAGTTGATCCTGATCCGATTCGGATTCCTCACTCTCTGGTTCAGTTTTGCGTGAATGACGACGTCGATTCTTGGACTGCGCAGAGAACAGAGCATGACATTAGTGGGGAATGCACTTACTGTACCGATAATGCGACTAGCGACTACAAAAGCGCCTTGGGATGGTTAACGCTTTCAACTAAAACAAAGGATTAACTTAAGATTGACATGTGACACGAGGCAGAGCGCTTCGCTCAATGCCCATAATATACTTAGATAGCATTGCACTTAAGAGAACTTAGTTGGAAAGTAAGACTCGAGCAGAGAAACAACATAAAAAGCACGTAGTAGTCTATTGAAAAGTACACACTAATTGTAGGACAAGCCCCCCTTCCCTCATACAGATAGAGAGAGAGAGAGAGAAAGAGAGGTAGAGGTACAGTAATAGAGAGAGAGAGAGAGAGCTAAAATCAAAGAAATGAATAAACAAACGCACGATATTATGAAACGGTGAGGTCTGATAATAATTATGAATTGTCTTTTGTGGACGTTGGTTATGGTGGTGGTGGTGGTGATGGGTGGTGGTTGGTTTTAGTACCGCAGCTGGTGGTGGCGACGAGCAGCCCTCGGCCAGAGCCCTCTCATGGTACATGAACGAGTGCAGCAGAGTGTTGGCTGGACCGCCATGATGTGGCTGTGCCAAGTTGCCAGCCTCCGACAATTGGAAGGTGGCATATGGCGAAATGTCCTCAGAGGTTTCTGTGAAATATCCCCAGGCTTAGAGCATTGCTTCGATGAAGTGATTCAGCGCAACTCTGCTTACCCGGAATCTTGTCATTGTTCTGCATGGAAACCTTATGGATGGTGGCATAATATCGTTCACGCTGTGCCGCCTCTGAGTTGGCGCGATTCTCAAGCGATTCCTTTTGTATGTGGTTGCTTTGTTCTGTCAGAAACGGGGAAAACAAACAATCAGTCAGCAATTAATTGGGCAATTGCAATGGAATGTAATCACGATTACGCACTGTGTCTATAGCAAATGATCACCAAGGCTATGGTACATATCATGCCGGAAACAGCGGCAATGCTGGGAATCAGCAGATTGATGTTGCCATAGAAGACGCTTGGACCGCGTTGGCCACGCTGCACAATCTCCGGCGGTGGCGGATCACCATCTTTGGTCAGGGTAACAAAGCTAAACTCCGCCTGCGACACACCCGCCACATTGTGCGCCTCCATCCGAAGTTGATAGAGCGTTGAGGATTGCAAATTCGAGATGGCCACGCGACGCTGCGGCTTCAGGGCATTGGAAACTAAGAAGAAATCCATTTAAGAATACTTTAACTACTTCCAAGTCAGGCTGCAACTCACCCAAAATCCATTCCTTGTCGGGATCATCGGTGACCGCTCGATACTGCAACACGAAGTACATCAGAGGGCAGCCGTTGTCTGGCCAGGTGTGCAGACGTATCAGCACCGAGGTGGAATTGGGAGCCAGCAAACTGGTTGACGCTGGCAGACCCGGAGCCTGTCCCTGGGTGCGCACATGGAGCATTATGCTTGCAGGGGAGCTGCCCACTTTGTTGTGGGCATTCAAGTGAATCTGATAGGTGCTGCCGCAGACCAGACCCTTCAGCTCGTGACTGGAGGCATGGCGTGATAGCTGCATCTCATCCGTGTTGCCCGTGGCACGGCGATAGAACAGAGTGTAGCCGGTGATCGGAGCATTGCCAGTGAAGCCGCATTTCCAGTGCATCAGGATGCTGCTCGAGGTGGCGCTGGTCACGTAGAGCACAGGAGCAGAGGGCGGCACCTGGACGAGCAGCATGTGTGTGAGGCGATCTGTGCCAATGCCATTGTCCACCTGGCAGCTGTAGTTGCCGCTGTCCGCCAGCTGCAAGCTGGAGATGATCAGATCCCCCGTGTCCAAGAGCTGTGAGTTATGTAGGCCACCTTGGCGCAGTGCCACATCTGCCTTGAACCACTCCCTCTTCGGCTTGCCAACGGCAGTGCAGGGCAGGGTGACTGTGGAGCGCCAAGGACGCACCACAGGACCTCCAAAGGAAATGATTCTAGCTGGCACGCGATTCGTGGTAATCTGAGAGGAAACCCTGGAGCTCTTGCCCTCCCCCACGCGTGTTGAGGCCGTGACCCAGAACTGATACTCCATGTGGGGATGCAGATTCTTGGCCTCGTAGTAGGCCTGCTGCGAGGGCAGACTACGCTTCTCATTGTTCAGCTCCTCGCGTCCATTCACCACGCGAGTATACAGACTGTACTTGGTAATGACGCCATTGGGTTCGGTAGGAGGCAGCCAGGAAACGTAGAGGGATTGTGGGGAACTGACAACCACTTTGATATCAGACGGTGCCTCGGGCACATCCTCCTCGGTGTGGCAGTAGAGAGGCTTGGATAAGGCACCATCTCCCATGCGTGTGTGTGCCAGCACCTGGATGCTGTAGTTGGTGTACTTCCGGAGACCTGTGAGCACAGTGGTTAGGGCCGTAGTCTTGCGCGATTCAACCTCATCCTTGTTGGGCACAATGTCATCAATGATGGGCTCGAAGACCAGCTTATAGCCCTGCAGTAGACCATTCGTGTGGTAGATTGGCGGTGGCTGCCAAGAGACCTGAAGCGATTGGGAAGTCAACGCGGCACAGCGCACATCCTCCGGCGGCCGACTTGGCACTGTTGAAAAGAAAGCGCATAACTAAAAGAGGAAGAGAGAGATAGATCAAGCCAATCTCTTACCATCTTCCATGGTTTGAGCTGCAGTTGGCTCTGAGAGCGGACCGGGACCCACTTGATTGAACGCCTGCACCACAATGCTATAGCGTGCAAATTTCGAGAGTCCACTGAGCAACAACTCCCCACTGCCGCCCTCGCCATCACCCGAAACGGAGGTGAAGTTGTAGGCAGTGTTACCCGAACTGGCCAGCTTGTAGCCCACATTATAGCCTTGGATATCGCCATGTCGCAGCTCTGGCAGCGGGGCAACCCAGCTAATCAGCAGCTCCGTTGAGGAGAGTGGGCGTGCAGAAAGACTCAAGGGTGGTCCAGCTGGTCGCTGTGGTTCTGTGCGCACTATCAACTCCTGACTGGGTGCACTGCGTCCCGCATTGCCCTCGGCTATGACCCTGAAAGCATAACGAGTTGCCGGCTTGAGGTTCTCAATTAAAGCATTGTAGCTCGGTGGATCCTTGACTTCTGTGTGCTGCCATTGATCGATAAAGAGTGTGGCTAAAAGGAAAGGGTCGAAGTGGAGTTGAGAATGCAATGAGTTGGTTAAGAGAACTTACGATCAGCCTCGCGGTACTCCACAATGTACTTGGACACGTCGCCTGTGCTGTGCGCCTTGGGCTGCCACTTGAGGTTCACCGAGCGACTGCTAATCATGGCTGCCTCTAGAACACTGGGTGGCTGTGGTGGCTCCTGCACCTGCAGCTGCACCAGCTGCTGATCATTGCCATAGAGGTTGGTGGCACGACAGAAGTAGGGACCGCTGTCGGTGGCATCCACAGTACGTATTTGCAGCTCTGCTGACACGCCATCTGGGGTTGCCTCCTGCTTAACCGATATTCTGTTGGGGATTCATATTGTGAGGTCATTTGGGTTGCTTCGGTTCAGTTGGCTGCACTCACTTGTAATTGGTTGATGGATTCAATGTATTTTTGCCCGAACGCATCCACACAATGTTAATCGGCTTGTCGCCGCTGACAGCGCATTGCAATAGCGCCGTGTCGCCCTTCTTTACGGTAACCGAGCGTGAAGTGGAGGAGAAGTACGGGGAGGCTGCAATTACAACATTACAGGCATTACAACATTACAATATTTTGCATTTTAATTATGTCGGCAGTTCGAACAGCATCGCAATCCCGCGATGTCCCGCGAGGAGTCAGCGCTGCAATTAACCAAATTGCCACGTTTCGTTCCATTTGGCACCATCCCACCCCTTGCCCCTCGTCATTTGCCGCCTGCAATACTCACAGTTCACTTTCAGCTGAATGACCTTTCCAATGCCTGTGCCAATGCCATTGTTGGCCTGACACAAATAGAAGCCCTCTCGATCCTCCTTCACATGCTGCAGCAGCATCGAACCATTCCCCAGCAACTTGGTAAATGGACGCTCTCGCACTTCTTCATATTCGCCAGATTTGCTGCCTGTTAGTTGAATAGAATTCGATTAGTCTCAATATTCGTTTGGTATTCATATAATTTGAATAGATTACCAGTTGCCTTCTTCCATACAATGCTGGGCGTGGGCACGCCCTGTGCCTGACAATGCAGCATAATGTGACGATTGCGTTCCACATTCGCATCGACAGGTTCCACAATCCAACGTGGTGGCACTATGGAACGTATACGTAATATTTATGGTATAGCAATACGCAGACATACAAAATATAGATATAAGCTATTAAGAAATGATGTAAATGATAATTCTCTAAGACATACAGAAAGGTTATGAAGTAGAGAGAGAGAAAGATAAAGTTATAGAGTAGATAGAGGAGAAATGTGAAGATTTCTGGCAAAGTAAAAACGGCAAAATATAGTTTGGTGACTATTCAAATGATTTGAGAATAGTAGTAGAAAGGTTTTGTAGCATATAGAGAAACTTTCAACTAATATACAATAGGGTATTTCATATTTTGCTTAAAAGTTCAATTGTTTTGATTCTTTTGCTTATAAAATGTAACAAAAATATCGTATGCAACTTAATCAAAATCGAACGAAATTAAAAATTCGATGCTTTTATAATGGATCTTGATATTTATTGTTGAAGAAAATCCATTAGGTAAACTCATTAATTGTGGTTTTGTTGTTGTGCAAGGATTTTTATAGTCATATTTAAATTAGTTATTAGTTGTTGATATTTGCCCCACGCTCTGCGCCTCGCTGTTTTGCTGTTTGTTGTACAACAAATTTACAAAAATTGCTTCTCGTTGGCGCATAAATTAAATAACAAAAGCATGCCAAAAGCGTATTGAGAGTTATTTGCATTAAAATTATAAAATGCGCAAAATAAAATACATAAATATTTGATATGTACGAATATATGAGTTTAATTGTTAGGCACGCAGTTGGAAATTAACTAAAAGAAGGCAACAAAAATGTTCAATAAACGCCAAAAAGCCTTCAATAATTAGTTTTTTAATCAAATGTATCGCCCACTACAGCAGAATGCCATTTGCAGTCATAATTTATGAGGCCAATCATTGTTTGTTTGGGCATTGCATTTAATTTCCAGCCTTTTGTTTGTCAGGCAATAAACTTGTTCAATAAAAAATTGGAACACAAAAAAATGAAATGTTTATAATTAATGGAAATTAACAGCTGCGTCTATGGACACAGCATTAATTAAAAAGCATTGGCGGTTTTTATGGATTGATTCTCGTATGCTGCATATAAAGCGGGTTTGTGGGGGAATACGACAGCGCACTGATTAATAGCGACTAGTTGGAAAAAATCTTTGCACACAACAGCAGCCTGGGTAATTGGGCATTAAAATTAAAGAAAATTTGATACAAATTCTTAGACGCCATGTTCCAGAATCAGTTTTCACTTTGTTTCGCCGAAATATATTAAAAAATGCATTCACTAATAACATTTGTTACTCTATTACTCTATTGAAATTGGCGAAATTGGGGTGAAAACAAATTCAAAAACATTCGCGCTTGAAAACTTTAAAGAGCCAAGCCTTAATAAATAACAGAGCCGAGAGCAAGCAAATCATAAATAAAAGAAATTAAAATTCACTTTACAAGCGTAACTCGCATGCAAATGGCAGCAAATGGCAGCAAATGAGGAAGCAATTAATGTTGGGTTGCAGCATGCAAAAACCAAAAGCAAAAGCAAAAGCAATAGAAAGTGTAACAAATGTAAGAGTGTAGCATACTTTGCTGCTGCCACAACATGCCACAACGTGCCCAAAAATATGTACTACAATCATTCTCAACTACGAATACATTAGCAAATACTGCGAAGCTTTATATTTATATATTGTTAGTAATTTAATATTTCATTTCTCGCTTTGGTTCTGCAAAAAATATATGTTTATGCACATTCTGAGCTGCTCAAAAATTCCACTCACACAAGGGTAGAAAAATAGCCACACTCACGCAAACAAGCACACACACACACACACACACACATACACATTAGCAGTGTGAGCAGAGTGTAAGCAATTAGAACCCAAAACCAAATTGAAGCATAAGCAGCGCATCTTCTGTGGATTATTAGCTCTTTCTGCTCTTTCGTTTAGTTTATTATTCTTCTTATTATTATTATTATTTTTGTTAATTAAGCACAGCACATTTATAGCTAGGGCTTAGTCATTCAGTTATTTTTGTTTTTAGCAGAGGGGGGAGGCGGGCAAACAGCAGCCGTTGTGCGCTAAATTTTATGAAGCTGCAATTCAAAAATTGGCAAAAACAAAAACGAAAAGTAATTGCATTGTATTCTATGAACAACAATTGAGATAGCAACAAAAGGGAATAAGCGAATAAGCAAATTAATCTTTAGTCAGCTTAGGTTTCCTTATATATGTTTGAGTATTTGTAGAAATTAAAGTTAAATCTAATTGTATTTTCTGTTGCTGTGCGCATTTCCAAGTAAACAATTTAATTAAATGAAACTAGAGTTTAATTAAGTCTGCCAACTGGACTGGACTGGATTTCAGTTGAATTTCAAATTAATTTATAATGATATTAAACAAATTATTCAACTTAGATACTGCACTGGAAAGTGTAAGTTCTGTCAAGGATATAATTAAAATGTGGAATTGGAATGTAATTGTACGCTTATAAGAGACTTACTTAATATAAATGAATAATTGAAGTATCGAACTTGGGAAAGCGCACTTAAACAACGGCAAGCCGTATTTACATTTAAACCTAAATGGGTTGTATATAAAAAGCAGCTTAAATTATATTAGCAACTTATCGATAAATAACTTATTTTCATTATATAATACTTAAAAATATGTGTATAATTTTGTAGCATTTAATACGAAGCGTTTAAAAAGCAGTGCAGTTGATAATTTTACCTGGTGAAACTGTTGTCAAAAAAACCCACAGCGTGCCAAAGC
This sequence comes from Drosophila macrospina, assembly GCA_035042075.1. Classification (NCBI taxonomy): domain Eukaryota; kingdom Metazoa; phylum Arthropoda; class Insecta; order Diptera; family Drosophilidae; genus Drosophila; species Drosophila macrospina. Next base: position 10,706,168 of record JAWNLW010000591.1, on the reverse strand, counting down.
GACTTAAGGGTATAGGGATTCGTATAAATAATTTCATTTCGGGTGTTTAAAGCGGGGCAATTTAATATTCATTTCATTTTTGGTAGTAGTAGTTATGGTATTTATGGTTTTGTTTTTAGAATTGTTCATTTTGGTTGTGAGAAAGCGTCAAAATCAAAGCACCATTTGGCTAAGCAAAGAGTTAGGCAACGTTCAGTTACGATGGGTCTTGTAAATGAGATTACAAGCATCTCAAAAGAGATTTTAGTATTTAGAAATATATAAAGAAAAAATGAAAAACTGAAAACCATTAAGAAGCGCTTTTCTTGAATACAATTACATCAGCGAGAAAGCAAAAAGTATTATTGATTTTTGAGGGGCAATCGTGAAAGTTCAGTTAAGATCGTGTGAGGCGTATTAGGTGTGTGAGTGTAAGTGTGTGTGTAATCTGATAGGTAAATAAGTGAATTGGTTGTTCTTGTTGTTGTTGTTGTTGTTCGATTTCTGTATTGTAACCTAGTACGCTACCTTTGACCTGCAACAGAGCGGTATACTTGATCTCAGCTGCCGGATTCTGGGCCACGCACGTATACTCGCCGGAATGCGTGGCCGACAGCGAGGGAATGCTCAGCAGCGAGCTGTACTGATCTAGCATGGTGACATTGGCACCCAGCAGCTCGGGCAGCGGCTCACCATCCTTAAGCCAGATCAGTTTCAACGGAGCATCGCCGCGGGAGACACCACAAACGGTGCGCGTTCGCATCCCCTCGGCCAGGCCATCCTGAAAGACGAACGGTTCTATGATCGGCGGTACTGCAAGTAGGAGAAAGCAACCAGATTTGTTAAGAACTGCAATTGAAGCAACCTGCAGCTTGTAGCCTTCTTAGTCAATTTCGATTATGCAGACGACGCAGTTGCTCCACTCGATGAGGTTGAGCAGTTCCCACGCTGAGCTGCTGTTTGCGGTTTGCTAATTGAATTTTGTTAGTTCTCTCTCATTTTTTTTTTCATTTTTGATATAGATATGTACAACTAAACCTTCGCAGTTTTGTTAAAGAATTGGTTAAACTCTACGAAATAGTTCAAGTATTTTACTTAATGGTACAAACATTCCAAAAGTTAAAGTGTGAGTGATTCAGAAAGGTAACTAAATGCCATTTTGTTAATATAATTTACAGGTAGTATATAAGTTTATAAGGATATTATTGCATTGGACAACAAGACAGATCAAATTCCATTTGTCGTTCATTTCTTTTTTGGTTTTGTTTTTGCTTTGTGATTGTTTGGTTACATTGAACAAAGTGCATACGAACAAACGCAACTACTGTTAACTAAATACGATTATTGTAGTATGTTAATATTTATTGTATATATAGATAGGACATTTCCCGACTTATTCGTTTACCATTGACCAAAAGCGCCTGTGAGTTTTCCACCTCCGCCGCCGAGTTGCGCACCACACAGGAATAGTTTCCGGTGTGATCACTGCCCAGATTGTCAATGACCAGAATGCTATTATACTGATCCACCTGCTTGACGGACATGTGCTGTGTGGGATCGATGGGACGGCTGTCCTTGCGCCAATTGATGGTCAGCGGCAAATCACCCTTGACCACGGAGCAGGTGAGTGAGGCGCGATCGCCCATATTCAGCTGTAGTATCGATGTTTGGAAGGGACTAAGGCGTGGTGGCACTGCAAGTGGGTGTTGTCAAGGCATACATGAGTAACAAACTAGGTGGGGGCTTACGAGCAGCAGCTCACAGCTCACTGCGAGGCTGCGATAACAATCAGTGTGAAATACACAAAATAAAACAAAAAGTGTGGCATTCTTTTCCGCGATTCGCTAATGCGCTGTGATTGTGGGAGTGTAGAGTGTGAAATTGCAGAAAATCCACCGAATCCAGAAAATCTCAGAAAAGGGTTGAAAATTATGAAAATGTAATCAACGTCGCGCTTCATTAGCACGCGAATTCATTATGAAAAATGAATATAAAATATAATAATAAAAAAAAAACACAAATAATAAAAAAGGGTCGCTGCATGCTTTTCTGCTGACTCGCGCTCGAACTCAATCTGTTGCCACCATTTGCTTCCATTTTTTTTTTAATTTACAAACTTTTAAGCTTAGATTATTGCGCATATTTAATTACAGCAAAAGCAAATGCCGAGCACACACCGAAATTAAAAGCAGAAACGAAAGAAAACGCAAAGCCAAAGGCAAATGAAAAACTTGAAGCGCCATACGATTCTACAAGTATTAGCACAAGTACGAGTATGTACTTAGTTTGCTGTTAATAATTAAAATGCAATTTTCACTTGGCTTCATTTTCCCTGTCGCTGTGTTGTCGTTTCCTTGTCGTCCTCAAAAGCTGTGAAGGAAACTGGCCAAATGGCCGACAGTTGACACTGCAAAAAATGTATACTAACCTATGACCGTCACCTCGCCACTGCGCCGAGCACTGTGACCCTGTTTGTTGCGGGCCCAGCACGTGTAGACACCGGAATCCGTATGCTTCTGCACCGGACTGATGGTCAGCGAGCCGTCCGGTTGAACACGCTGCCGTATATCATCGGGCAGCTCGCGTCCGCCGCGCTCCCAGTGTATCTCCTCGATGGGATACCCCGCCACTGGGCATTTCAGATTCAATGTCTCACCCGAGACAGCGGTCACCTTGGGTATGAGCCGTATATAGGGCAAACCTGGTAAAGATGTTGCAAAACGGATGGCCAATGTAAATACTTAACTGATTTTGTGCTCACGTTGCTCTTTTAATAATGCAGCTAAAATATAAAGCAAACAAAACAAGTAAAACAACAAACAAAAATGTTGCCATGCCAGGCAAGCCGGCAAGCGGCGAGTGGGCAAGTTGGCAAGTTGGCAAGGAAGCAGGGAGGCCAACCAGGAAGCAGCCCACAATGTAATATGCATATCCTGGCAGAGCCTGGCAGGCCTGGCAGCCTGGCAGCCTGGCAGCCTCGCAACCAGGCAACCTCTGTGCCAACGCCGCCGAAACACTTTGCATTGCGTCCCTTGCAAAATGCGGAAGGAAATAATGCAGCAAATGTCGGCTGGCAACAACAACACTCACAGTCTTTACTACTCGTGTTGCTGTTGTCGTTTGCTGCTTTTGGTTGTGCTTGCGGATTCCTGCAGAATATGCATAATTTTCGAGCATGTCATACGTGTGCGCTTTGGTGTCGTTGCTCGCCACAGATCCCTTCCCCCATGTGTGTCCCAGTCCCTGTCTCTTTCTCTGGGTCTCTGTTTGTGTCTGGGGAGGGCAACATTTTTGTAATCACCGCCATTACCAAGTCGCGTAATCAGCGACAATGCAAAAGCCTTTAAACAAAAGAACGCTGCTGGTAAAGATACTTGCGTGATTTACACTTTACCACCTCTTCTGGTTGGCACTAACTTTAAGAGTATAATGCCAGATTCATTAGATTTGAAAGACAAAAGTCTCGATAGAGTAATGAAATATTTTTAATAATAATAATTCTGAATAATATTCTAATTCAGAAAAGCATTTCCATAAATTCTGTAATTCTCTATTGCAGTTTTTAATAATAATCATTCTGAATAATATTCTAATTCAGAAAAGCATTTCCATAAATTCTGTAATTCTTCATTGCAGTTGAAGGAATAATTCCCATCCAAATATAATATGTAAGATATCAACAACGGACTTAATCTGCTTACGAGTAGCAAGTTTCTATAGTGTATGTCAAGTCTGTCTGTTTTTTCAGTTATTTGTTAAATTTCAGCGCAAACTTTGAGCACAAACACGTCGTCCTCTTTTTACGCTTTCTTACCTTTTATTTTTGCCTTGCCAGTCATACTGTTTGTGTGCTTGTGAGTTGTCTTGTGCCTGGCAACGCCATTTTGTTTGCCCGGCGACACAAAAATATTTGATTTCTTGCAAAAACAAGGCAGAAGAGGCGCACATAGACGCCACTGGGAGCACCGCTCGTTTGTGTGTGCCTTCAACAACACTTTAGAGTACTGCAAAGCAAACTGCAGGCAAAGGCAACGATGGATGGGCAAGGACAAACGAAGGGTGAAGTGGGCACTAGGTACATGGCAAACGCGATGTAAAACAAAATCTAGCAAAAGTAGGCAACAACAACAAAATTGCCAAAACACAAAAAGAATGATATAAAAAAAAAGAAAAGTGAGTGCTCTGAAAAACGTTTAAGTGCCTGTGTAAAGTAGCTTCACACACACAGACACATTCTCACATAAGCAGTTGTGTTTGTGTGTGTGTGTATGTGTGTGTATGTGTGTGTTTGTGAATGTGGTACATACCATAAATATTCAAGCGGGCCGCATGCTCCACACGACCCGCACGATTCTCAGCAATGCAGGAATACTCTCCGCCATCCTCGACCATGACATGGCTTATGTTAACATGACTAATTACATCTCCATGCACGGTGATGTATTGTCCGATCATAAATCTGTGTGGAAGGATATGAGAGAGGGAAGAAAAAACATACATTAATATAGAAAACATTTCATATGGCAAACGCGTCGTATGCGCAATGCGATATGCATTTTAGAATTGTTTTTTGCATATTTAAACGCTCCGGCCATGGGGCATTAACGAGCAACTACACGTACGTCTACATGTGTGTGTGCCTATGTAAATATATGTATGTGCTGAGCCTCAACAAGGCGCATCTCATATGCAGGCTGACCTAAATCCTTTGGCTGTGGGCTTCATTTGTTTTCGACACAACACCACGGCGTATACGTAACATTGCATTATTCAGCCGTAATGAAGGCTGTCAGCTCATGCCGTCTTTATGTCGAGCTGTCAGGCTTAACATAGTTTTTACACTGCTTTCAATGTCATGTGCCACGCCCATAGAGTGAAAGCACAGCTCCCGCCTTTGCCCGCCATCAGATACGAACTCGCACTTAATGCGACCGTTACGCTCTTCTATGGCAAATAATGAAAAAGAGGATTTTATGTGCGCTCAAGTTGTTTGCTTGCTGCGCGTCGCATCGCATGTCTCGATCTGATCTCAGCTTCTTATTGGCATAGACATTAATTACAGCAAACAATGTTACGCATAAGTCCCGTCATGTGGCACAACCACAACCCCACCAAGTACATACCAAGCTGACACACACAAACAGAAACACACAGTCACACACAGTCACACACACTCAATACGACACACACAAACGGCTTTGTGGCATCTTATTGTTAAGCAGAGCATCTCAGCAAGCGGCTCATTAGTTTGTGGGCGAGGCACTCGCAACTTTTCAATTGGCATTAGAGAAACAGCAGGCAAAGTAATTACAATTTTAATTAAGTTTTGCAGCAACCGCATCCTTGGCGCGGCTTATGAATGCATTAGCTCGTACTGCTGCTACTCAGCTGCTCGTAAGTGCACTTTCCTGGACACTGATTTCCCCAGAAAGTGCCAAAGTCAAACCAAAAAACTTGGCGACTTCCGACTGTCGACTCTAGACTCTAGACTCTAGATTGTCGACTGTCGACTGTCGACTGCCGGTTGCCACTTTATGAAGTGGCCAAAAGCCGCGCGACGCTTGTTAAAACAACAACTGTAGTTAAATGAAAATGAAGCTGCTCAAAACTCACACACACACACACACACACACATGGAGATATAGCCAGATACTCAGGCATGGACATGGATGCTAACTGCCACACTTGAGCGCATTGAAACAATGCCAGGACAAAATTGCAACAAAGTTGCACACATCCGCACATGGCAGACGAGAGTTCCTCCCGAGCTTAAACGCCAATGCGAAAGTTTAAATGCATGTGTGTGAGTTTACAAATATATACAAACATACACACATGTGTAGGTGTGGGCGTCTATGAGCTGGATCAAGGGGCAGGGCTGTGGCATAAAACGCTTTGGTTGCAACAATATAAACCTAATAGTTTGGCGCGGCTTTTGTGTGCTGTTTTAGCTGATTGTTGAGTAAGTCTGTGGCAGTCTATGTGTGTGTGGGTGTGTGTGTGTGTGGGTATGTGTGAGAATGTGTATGGGTTTTGCGGGTGGCTTAATTTCAACAGGAAAAAAAAATAAAAAGCTTTAGCTACAACTTAAACAACAGTGTGAACAGAAAAAGTTTCGCCAACAAACTTACAAAATTATGAATTTCAATTTGTGTGAATTGAGTTTGCAGTTGGTGCAACGAAAAACTGTTTAAACTGACACGGATTACAGTGGTGTACTAATTGAATATTGTGGCAGAAATGTGAAATATGTATATAATAGTTTTGATAGCAAAGAAATAACTACAAAGAATTAAGTAAAAAATGCAGTTAAATAACTGAACAAAGTTCAACTTGAAATCGATTTAAAGAGTTAAAAGAACGCTAAGAATAGCACTATTTAATTGAGTTTAACGCTTCACTTTAATTATTCTCGTCAGGTTAATGGGGAAATCCAAAGCTTTGTAAAGTTTTGTTGTAGTTTTTCAAAACTTTTCACTTTCTACTTTCCATAGTGCCTAGGTACTTAACGCTGAACTTACAACTGTTTATTATTTAAACCAAAATTATACACACTTATTATGTGTATATATATGGTGTCTGTGTCTGTGTGTGTGTGTGTGTGTGTGTGTGTGTGTGTGTGCATAGTGCCTGCAGTTGTAGACACAGAAACGCATCAGGCGCATACATGTCGCTGCCGAAAGGAGAAGGCACTCTGAGCAAGTGGCAACCTTGTTGCCACATGCCGCAGACAAACTTTTGCAAATGGCGTAAAATGAGCGTTTGAGTGTTGCGTTACCTCGTGCGCGCAATCATTTAATTTCCGCCCCAAGGCGTCTGCCACAGTTACGGCTTTAGCTCGTTTGCTGAGCCTCCGCTTGCCTGACTAAAAACCAGTCTGTCTGTCTGTCTGTCTGTCTGTCTATCTGTCTGTCTGTCTGCCTTCTGTCTGTCTGTGTGACTCTCCTTACTGTTTGCCTGCCTGTCTGGGCGTGAGGGTGGCAGCTCTGGCTGCGTGTGTATTAAATAAATACACTTACCAAGTTGATATACCTTTAAACCGAATAATGTAAACCACTTAAAACTCGGCAATAACAACAACAAGCAACATTGCGACGTTGGCAACGAAATTTATGCAGCATTGCGGAGGCTTGCCAGCTGCTGCCACCAGGCAAATTAGGTTGCACGACGCCATTTGCCACTTGGCAGTTGCCAGTTACCACAGCAGGATAATGCCTAACGGCATTATGTGTCAAAATTGTGTTGCTCAAATAACTTTTAAATTAAAGCCACGGGCTGCAAGTTTCAGGCCAGCAACAACAATATCAACATTTCTGCACTGGCCACATCAAAATACTTGTAATCAATTTGTGCTTGTGGTCAGCCAAACTCTCAACAAACTGCTCGACCATATTGAAACGAGGACGAGGGTCCTGCGTTGACCACTTGTGAAAACAAATTCATGGGCAGCTCGTGGAAAACTTTAAGTTGACAGACTCCAGAGTGTTTTGCATTCGACACTTTCTGACTGCACTATATGCATGGCAATACTGAAGTGCGACAGATGATTAAATATTAGAAAAAATGAGAGTAGATAGAGTATATACAGTTGAGAAACCCATTGAAACAGGAGCTGATATTGACTCAATACCATAACTATTTCTCTTCATTTTCCAAGGCATTTGAGATTCTGCTAAAGGGTATTTGACAGTGTACTTCAAATATGTATTTTGTTTGTATAATTTCGCAGTGGACAGCATATTGCATAAGTTTTAATTAAAATGCAGTTGCACAGCTGTAACACTGGACAACAAGAAACTGAGGATGGTGGATAGAATGTTGTTGCTATGATTTCTTTATTGGACTGCAAACAGAGCAAACTAATGGACAGCCAAAGTCAATGTTAATAAAAAAGGGAAAAATAAATAAAAAGAAAAGCAAGAGCTATTTTTTAATCAACAACAGAAGTCAACAGTCGGAAAGGGGCAACTTTGACTTGCAAATCATTACAGACGTAACTCAAACAATTAGTGGCAGCTGCCAACAAACTGTAAATGAAGTGCAGACTGAGAGGGCACAACACTGAGAACGAGAGAAAGAGTGAAAGAGGGAAATAGAGGAAGAGAGCGCGTGAGTGGGAGTGGGAGTTATAGAGGGAGAAAATCAGAGAGTGAAAAGCAGTAAAAATCAAATGAAATGCCAAACGACAATGTCAGAGCAGCATCATCAAAGCCAGTGCCACGCTAGCAATTGAAAACAGGAGTTGGATGAGGATCAGGAGTGGCAGCAACAGCAGGGATTGGAGTGTGGGGAAAGCTAACGAGAGATTGCCAATCAATCGCTGTGCTGTTGCATTTTATTTGTTTGGACCAAACAAAGACAGCAACTACTTGCACAGCTTGACTGTCAAATTCAAATGTCAATGTCATTAAAGGGCCACTAAGAATTTAATAAGCCCCAAACTATTGCCTGTTGGCAAGTTGGCAGTTGGCAGTTGGCAGTTGCCAGTTGCCAGTTGACAGTTGGCAGTTGGCCAGGCTTAAAAACGTAATTAAATGCGTGAGGCAAACAACACACACTTGCCCCAGCCTTAATTAACAAGTAGAAAGGCAAAGTCAAAACCTTGGCGCAGACACTGGAGTGGGGCATCCAGTCTATGGGAGGGGGAGACCACAGAGAGTGAATGAACGCTGAAGCAGGCCGAGCCACAAGCCGCCTACTCGATAGGCCCACCAGTCGTCGGCAGCCACTTTCTATACGTGCAATGTTTTGAAAGCCAAATGCTAAAAAAAATGAAAAAAAAAATAAAAAATACATACACAACGAGCGCAATAAATGCAGCCTCAGTCGCATTTATTCTTTTTTCTCTCTCTCTCTCTTTTTTTGCCGCAGAGCCGCCCGCAGCGTTGGCATTGCCAAGCCCCGCCCTACCCGTGGCCCTATCCCATGTCGGATCCCCTTTTCAACAAGTTCAATTACCTTCCGTTTGATGGCAGCGGAAATCCGTCCAGTGTCCATGAAATTTGCGGCGTTGGATTGCCGGCTGCGGAGCATTTGAGGCTCACAGCTGGTCCCGGCTGCAGCGTTTGCTCAATGAAGCTATAGAGCAGCACGGGCGGTGCATCTGTGAGAGGGCGATGCGATTGCGGATATACATATAAATATTTTAGCTGCAATTACTTTGCCGATTCTTTTTTTTTTTTTTTTTTTTTTTTTTGTGCGGCAATGCTACTTACCGCCCAGTTGGAGCTCGGCAGTGGCCTGAAATGTATCGCCCTCGGGCCGTCGCACCACACACTGATACATGCCGCGATTCTCACGGCTGACGCGCGGCACCACCAACGTATCCTCGATGCGACCGGATGAGGGCAACTGCCGTCCGTCCTTGTACCACAGGATATTCTGCATGCCCACGGGGCTGCCATTGCTGGTCACCAGGCAGCGAAACTCCGCCGTGCCACCCATGTGCACACTGAGTACATTCGGTGCGATTTCCACTTGTATGGGCGTTGCCACAGTTAGGCGCAGCTCGGCACTCGCCTCCCCACCCACATTACTAGCCGTGCACTTGTAGACGCCCGAATCCTCGCCGGTCACGGCCTCAATGGCCAGTATCGGTCCGAGCAGACGCACACGCGGTCCACTTAAAACGGGCAATGGCCCTGCACCATTTTGGGTGTACCAGCTATTAAATAGATAGAGAAATAGAAACAGTTTGAGAGATTTAGTTACTTCATGTGAATAGTATAATAATGATAGAAATTAAAGCAAATCTAATCATAGTAGATCCCAGTTAACAACTCCACATACATTTCTGCTAGAAATTTTATGCAACCTTTCGCATCTTTAAACCATTAAAGTCACAATTTTCATATTTTTCTCATTTTCTTTGAATTTGAATAGGTTCAAGGCCTTCCCAACTTATTTCAAGCGAGCCTACAGCCATCTCTCCCACTTCCACATCCACATCCCCATTCCCCTGTTTGTCTGTTTTATCTACTCCGCTTTTGTTTAATGTTGCACTAATCCCTATGGCTGGCTCATTTGCCAATGTCTATGCTTGCTGGCTGTCTCCCTCGCGCAGCTTCTGTATCTCTCTGCTTTATTAATTATGAAATGGCTACGGTATTTTCTCTGTTTTTCTACTTTTTTCTGAATGACTGTAGAGCAATCTATCCATCCATCTATCCGTGTATCCGGCTCTTGTCTGGCTTCGCTCATAGATTCTTTTGTTTCGCGTTTACAGTCTGGCATTGTAGCCCGGATATACAAGTATCATCTCTCCCTCTCTCTCTCTCAATCTCCTTCTATCTCCCACGCTCTGCCTCTCAGTGATAATGCAAAAGTTTTTTATTACTTGTCTGCTTATCAAAGCGTAATTATGTGTGCCCATATGTGGCCATACCTCCGGAGAGGCTGCCTCCCTGTCAGCTTAACGACTACACACATCATTACCTATGCTTTTGTCTTTAATTCCTCTCATACAATATACGCAACGTTTGCCGAGCGATAAAGTTCATAGTGAAACTTTAAGGTTGGCAACGCGTGCCGAGTTCATATTTCAATTAGCTTTCCATAGTTGGCAACTCTCTCGACACATTTTATACAATTAATGGCCGAGCCACAGCGGTCGTCAGCTTATTTGTATGCCTGGCAACTCTACACACACGCTAACTCATATCACACAAGCACAGCCTGTGTGCGTGTGTGCGTGTATGCGTGTGTCTGTGTGTGATTTTCTGTAGGTGTGAATGTGTATGCGTGCCAATTAACTCACACAGCAGTAGCACACGAACAGGTCTGTCCTGTCAACGTCAAAAGTTTCGCCTGTAATGTGTCTATGTGGCCTGGCATTTCCATCGATTTTATTCACCGTACCGTGCTATATCGCACTGTACTATTTCGTAGAGTACCCACCTGTATTCGGGCGAAGGGCAACCCTGCGCAACGCACAGCAGCACCGCTCCCTCGTCCTGCGACACCTGCACATGAGACGTGTGCTCCACAACACTCGGCGAAATGATGCCGCGATGCGCTGTGCGAGTAGAGATTGACATTGGTTAGTTCGCTGGGTCTATAAGTGCGAGTATCTATCTATCTATCTATCTATCTATCTACATATGTATATATGCATGCATGCGTATAGATAGATATGAGTAGGAGAATCGTTGCTGTGATTGGGTTACTCACAATTAATACGCAATCGTGTTGGAGAGCTGACAACAACCTGACGTGTCAGACGATGCATGCTGCGACAGCGGAAGGACTGCGATTCATCGCTCTCCTGCAGATTATGGATGAGCAGCTCACCGGTGGGCAGCAAATGGAATTTGCCATCTGTGAATGAAGCAAAAAGTATAATTGTGATAAAGTTCTGTGACATTTATCAATTTTTCATAAAAGTTCTATCGATTCAACGCTGAGAGAAAGCAATTTATTATTTCTATATGGAAACGTCGAGAGCAGAATTCGCTTTTATGCAAATTGAACTAAAGAGTCGCAGGAAATGTGATAATTCAATTGGCGCAAAATCTCATTAAACAAAAGAAATTTAATTATAGCTAACAACGAACCTAAACAAACAGTAAAAGTCAGAGAGTTTAAGGAATTCATGAAATGAATTGTGCAAACAAAAGAGCAGCTTTTAAAAGACAGTTCAGACTGCATATGCTTAATAAGTTAAGCTGTTATCTTATATGCATGTCTAAATAATTCTTAAAGGCATTGTTCCGTTTTAAAAGTCGAATATCTAAGCGCTTCCCGAAGGCTTTTCCCAACTTATCATGGCTCAGAGTTGCACCTTAGTTGGGTGCAGGGTTAAGGCAAGTTAAAAGTGCTTCTCAAATTGCCAAAGGACAATGTTAATTATGCATCAAAGCACAGGGCAGAGAAACACATGTGCACACACACACACACTCACACACACACACGTATACAGCTACACAGACACCCACACACACCCACACACACAGGAGGAAAACTGTGGCAGTTAAGCAGGCAAACATGTGAGGCAAATACTGCAAACAAACAATGCACTTTGTTGGCTTGGTAAGCCGCTACAGGGACAAGGATGCAGCAGACGAGGGCCGAGGCTGCAGCTCCTGGTGGTGCCACGTCAGCAGCAGTAGCAGTAGCAGCAGCAGCAGCAGACAAGCAGACAGATAGACGTTACAAGTATGCACACCCCAAGCAGGCGAGTGCTGTGTCGTCCCGTTACTTACCGCCTTGAAGCGAGGGATAGATGTAGATAGCGGGTTCATGAACCCACGAGACCACTCGTACCAATTCCTTGACAAACGTGGGCACCACACAACGCAAAATGGCGGTGCAGCCGCGCGAGGCAGATAATACCTCCACATCCACTTTGTAGGCCTGCGCCACAACTGCCACAAAAATACAAAAATATACAAAAATTATACATTATACATAGTATGTATAATGGCTGACTCGCTGAGCAGCTGCAACTTCAACTTACCCGCCCTCACTTGCACATCACGCGACACAATGCGACCCACAGAGTTGCTGGCAATGCAGCGATAGATCGTATTATGTATATCCTGATGATAGGCAGCCGCCGCGAAGGGCATCAGCACCAATGTCCCATTGCGCAGCACCCGCCGCACTCCGTGAATCTCCGTAACCGCCGTGCCATCCGCATGCACCCAATCGATCGTCGGCTGTGGACTGCCCGAGGCGGAGCAGTCCAGCCAACCGCCGGACGAATTGGAGAACTCAACGCGACCCGGTGGCTCCATGACAAAGCCGGGACCACGCAGATGTGTTTCGAAGGGTTCGCTAATCGTTGCATCTGCAAGTGAAATAAGAATTCAAATGATTAGTTCAGTATATTTTTAATTGCTCTAAATATTCATGAACTTAAACAATGTAATTTAAATTTAACTTTCTCACTTACAGTTTTTCTACATTTGAATCACTTTAACTTTATAAATACGAAATAAATATTTGGAAAATGATTTTAGGAAAATATATAAATAATAAGAATTATAATTACATTTCTGATTCATTTTATTTGATATTTGATTTCCTTAATAGAGAGCGTTATATTTTGTTTTAATAATTCAAGCAATTTATTTGAATTTTCAATAATATTACTTCATGCTCTTTTCAAACAATTAACTACGTGGAAAAGTGTACGAATTGTGTATGAAAATAGCCCGAAATTCATAAATATCATATGAAAAGTATAAAAAGACCATCATCATCAACAATTTATGTACGCAAATATCTTAAGGGGTCATCAAATTGTTTTCATGTGCAAATAAATGAAATGTTTTCTCAAATATGCAAATATATATGTTTTCTTTTGTTGAAAGCCTCTTTAGATTTGGGTTTTTGGGGTGCATAAGCTGTCCACCCTTTAATAGGCTCTTAAATTTTTTACATTTCATTCACATTCGTCATTTGAAACCAATTCAATACAATTTTTCTACATTCGCCTCGCTTGGCAAACAGATTTTTGCCTTATCTTAAATTAGAATAACATTTTTGTCTTTAGCTTGGGTTCCTTTTTTTCCCCATCTCTCTACGTAAACCTAGGCTCATATATAAAGTCATATACATATATATATATATATATATATATTTCTCTGCATGTATATATTTCTCAAATTGACATTTCGCTTCAAATTCCACATGAATGCGCCTCGACTGTCTGTGCCACCCAAGCGGCTGTCCCTGCGGCGCTGTGCAAATCCTTGCAACTCGTTCAGGCCTGCCACTAGGAGCCTCTTACTCCGCCCTGTTTTCCACCGCCCTTCAGACCGGCCCGTTCGGTACGGTGTCCCTCTCCGTCAAGTCATTGTGTCTGCAATTAGAGTTGTTTTTGTTCTTTTTTTGCTTTTGTATGTTTTTTGTTGCTATTGCCGTTGTAGCTGCTGCTTGTTGTTGTTGTTGTTGTGCCTGGCCAGGCGCTTTTTGTTTTATGCTTGGCATCATGGATTTTTATGTTACTTCTTTCTGGTTTCGTTTTTCTCTACTTCTCTGCCTCAGCCAGTGTTCGTTTCATTTTGCTTTTCCCCGCTGATTTTATGGCTCCTGCTGTCAGGATGAGAATGGGATGGGAACCAGGACGAGGGCGAGGACGAGGACGCGGCCGAGGCATCAGGCAGGCCATAAAATTATTGCAAGTATGTCTTGAGTACGCTTGGCACTCGGTTCATTTTTTTTCGGGCAGAAAGGGTATGTTTTACGAGCATGTGTCTCAAAGCGCACTCACAAGTGTGTGTGTGTGTGTGTGTGTGTGTGTATACATACATGTATGTATGTATGTGTGGGAGTGTGTGTACATCCACTTGTAGGTTTTTTATTCTTTCCTGTGAAAACAAAAAGTCTACGCTGCAAGCGCTACTGTGCGTGTATTCCGTTGTTCCTGTTGTTGTGTGTATGTGTTTGTACTTTTTTGTCCCGGTCCCAGATCTTATTCTTCTTCTATCCCAGCATCAGCATCAGCATCATCGTCATCATCATCACCATCATCATTTAGTTCTTTGAGCACCTCGACTTGGGCTTATTTCTGCGGCTCAAGCGACGAATTCAACGTTCACGCGAATATTCTCATTTAGGTGCGCTACATTTTCGGTTATGCGGATTTCATCCCTTAGCCATAAAGCTTTTGGGGATCTTTGGAATCGACCAGAAGTTGAGTAGCAATCTCTGTTGACTTTCCATTAAGTCTGTGGCAATTTCAACTATTTTGCTACACATATATACGGACATGCCACAGTCACCTAAGACCCGAAATCAGATAAATTTCAAAGGGCTTTAAAATGTCACCATTTAACAAGTTGTCAAACTGCCTGCCAGTTCGTTGCACTCCACAGAAAATGCATTTGCGGTGGCTACCTCCATTTCTGCTTGCTCCCCTCACGCCACCCACGCATTTCCGCTCGTTCTCTGACTCCGTCTGCCTTTCATATGGAATGTGTGAGTGTGTGTTTCTCATCCACTTGGCGATGGCACTGGGACTTGAGGGGTTGCTTTGCGAGGCGTCTCAGACGGCATTTTTTTTTTTTTTTTTCTTTTTTTTTGGATTATGCCCTTTTGGCACTTTTTAAAATTATTTCTTTGCCTTTGGGCAAAGCGTATAGGTGTGTGTGTGGTCTTTGTAGTGGCGTTGTCTGACTTTGTACTTGTATAGTTTTGTATTTATGATGCTGCAGGCATAATATCTATAATGGCCTGGCTATAAAGGCACTGTTAAAGCCGTGGGCAGTTTTACGGTGGCGCCCATAAAATCTGACAGCTGGAAAACTAACACATTTTTAGTTTAAGCCAAAACGACCTAAACTGACTTTAAGAAAGACGTCGGAATTACTCAGATAAAGTGCCTGGCATTTCGTAACGCCCCGTCGGAAATGGTGGGCCATGCCCTCAGCGCAATCAGCCCAAAAATACAGGAAATTCAATTTTTATGTGCAAAAACAAGCAACGGAAACGCCAAGACAGCCAAACAAACGCCCACACACTTGCACTCCCAAGTATACACAATCGTATGCCAAGTCAATATTGTCTGGGCCAAGACTTGAAAGGACTTAAAGCGTTTGCAGGCCAACGCGCATTGAGCAATAGCAACAGCAAAAACAGCAACAGTTATAATAATTGTAAATAACTTGATTTTTATATTTTTTGTATTTGGCTCAGAAGATGCTTTCCAGCTGGCCCTAAGCCCATTTAAAGCCGAAGCGCACACAGACCGAGAACCGTCGAAAGCAAACCCAAAAGCCAGAGCCCAAGAAAAGGCAACGAGATGTGAAAATGTATTTTGCGCAAATTGTTTCTTGAACAAAACAAAGAAAAAGAACAAAATACGTCTCAATGAAAGTAAAAATAAAAATAATGCCAAACAAAAGTTAATACAAAGTAAATATACTCTATCAATAATAAATTTTAGAAAGTGAAGAGCTCTAAGAAAAATATTGCTTCCCATAAAATAAATGTGGAAGACGCATAAAAGGTTCATCAAATATTTAAACATCAAATAATATAAACCAAAAATTATTAAATATTAAAAACATTAATAATACAATTTATGCCAAGTATCAGAAACTTTTACAGAAAGTGTACTTAAAAGACTTCTAAAATACAGATTTATAAAATCAGGATTTAAATTTACTTGTGCTAGAACCATTTCATTTTTATTTTTCTCAATTTCAAAGTCAGCTGCTTTCCTTCTGACCCTTGCCCCTCAATAGGGAACACATTTGGGTAAGCACTCCATTAATACTACAACAAATTAATGCGTTTGTCACAAAGGATTTAAAACACAATCAATCAAAGAGCGCAACAGCCCTTTTTGAACCCCAAAAAATCGTTCATAATTTTGTTGTCACAACTGAGAATGGGAACGGGGTCGAAGACGACCTTACTTTGGTTGGGTTAATCTAATTTTTGTTATTGTGTTTTTTTTTTCTTTCTCTGGTGCTGATTTCATGGATCACATTATATTTTATGCGTATTTTTATCCGCATGAAAATGAAATAACAACGTAAAAAAATGTGAATGCGCCCTTACGGCATTGAGTAACAATTTCATTTGCATATTTTTCATTTGCTCCAACCTCAGTCAGGGGTGTGAAAAGATATAGACACAGGAAGATATATTTATATATAAATATAGAGAGGAGTAAGTATGTATATGTATGCATGGAATTTGAAATATCTATACGGCATTTCAGTAATTTTTCAGGCCAAAACATATTTGCGTCAGTTGTTATTGGCCTCGCCATCATAAAATGCAAACAGCTACAAAAGCAATGAAAATTGGAAAATATCAAATTCCGAAAAAAAAAGAAAAGCTCTCTGTCATTTCTATGTGTGTGAAGAGGTCGCCGGGTCTGGCAGTTCGATCGACTGTTCCTGACTCTGTTTCTGACACATTTCATTAGTCTTTCATACGCAGACCAGCACACACACACACACGAACAGCCGCACACACACAACACACATGAAGAGAGGGCAACATTTTGTGGCATAAATTGACGCCAGGGTTTTTATCATAAGGCAATTTCATATTATGTATACGCATTTCGTGCGTTTGCTGGTTTAGTTTTTGTTGCTATGAGCATCATTTTTATGGCCTCGACTATATCATAAAGCGACCAAATCATTTGCACTTAGCTCGTAGCTCGTAGCTCATAGCTCGTAGAGTGAGTGCTCAGCCATAAATTATGTTAACACCTCTCCCAAAAGCGTTTATATTCATATATGCTCATTCTAGCATGAAATCGCATATCGTTGAAAATGTGAGCAGTCGCATTGTAGCCAGAAAAGATTATTTATATTAAAATTTAACTTAATATTTATTTATTCAGACCAGATCTTAATATCTTAGAAATGTGATCAGTATATCCTTAAATTAAACTACTAGATTGATTCTAATGTTATTTACGAAATAGATGTGATTGTAAGTTTCGTAAGTTGTAGCCGTTCCTTCTGTTGCCTTGGTAAACCCGTGAAATCCCCAAAAATCCTTATGAGCTTTAGCGCCTTTTGGCATAATAAGTTTTGGGAGAGCATAAAAAGGGAATATGCCGACAGCTGTTGATGGGCATACCAAAACACACACACACACACACACACACACACATACATACATAGAAAAATTTAAGCGTATTGGGAGACGCGTGCCAAGCGATTGGACTAAGTAAAGCCGGCAGCAAGGCTTAAGAGTTGGCTGGTAAGAGAAAGAGAAAATAAAGAAGAGGAGAGGGAAGGAAAGAGTGAGAGGCAGTGAGATAAGTTGCACCTACCAAACCTGAGCAGCAAACAAATCACAAAAAGGCGGCTACTAATCCACATGCTTTCCGGTTTTCTGTTTTGATTTTGATTTTGAATTACTTGACGTCTCCGTCGGTCGGTTGGTTGGTTGGTTGGTTGTTTGGTTTCTTTTTTGTTTGTTTTGCTTTATGGGGACCCGGCAGAATGTGGCCTCTTGGTTTATGCAATGATTTATTGAGCAATTTTGATTTAATTTATGTGTTGCACTTCAGAAGCGGCTTTACATTTCAAATTTGATTCTTTGGCACAATTTTTGTTGTAATAAATTTGGAAAATTTACTAATTGATAACGAAGAGAACTTTGTTGTGTTTTAGCATGTTTTGTATGACTTTGAAGCCGGCACACTCCGGGCACAAGCGAACACACACTCACACACACGCTCGCACACACTCTCGCACAACACGTCCGTTGAGGCAACTGCACGCTTGCAAGGATTCGACTTGACTGCGATGCCTGTTCGGTCTGCGAATCTGTTGAAGCTCTTAGATGCGATACTGCGATTCCGTACTCTCTTTGGTGTACTCTTTGGTCGGCGCCTATTCACCACACATCACACGTCAATTCACTGGCCACTTGAACTCGCACTCGAACCGCTCGCACTCACAGCACACAGCACACAGCACAGCACTCACTTACAGTACTCACTGTACACTCAGTTGCCGCATTTTATGAACCGCCTCAGCCGTGCGTATCCTACGAGCCTCGAAAAGCAACTGACTCGAACACTGTCGGCTGTGCTGGTGCTGTGTGGTGTTTCCGCTTTGGCGGTGCACTTGACAGCCAGCAAACACTGCACACTCGACGCATGCGCTCCACATTTTGTTGTCTGTGGTTAGGCACGAGCATGAGGCGCAGCAGGAGCCGAGGCTCTGTACAGCGGGCATGTAGAGGGGGGGAGTAGGCATCAGACCAAACAGCTGTGCTCCGTGTTTACACTGGACAGGCTAGAAGTATATTGGGAGAAGGCCATTTGGCTCTATGGCTGAGCGCCTCGTTTAATGTTTCAATTATTTTGGCTAGATGACATTTATTCTCAGCCTAATCGAATGAGTGCGTGACAAATAGTTCTCCTCAGATTAAATTATATTAGAAATCCGTTCAATTCTTTTGGACTTATTTGGTTAAATTTTTGCTGTCAATTAAATATTTTAAAAGTTCACTTAAAGGACTATATAAAATTGCGTTCGTTGATTAATCAAATCATGTCCAAAAGCCTCCAAAATGTATTAAAAGAAAAATGTACGTGGGCGTAAATGAATTTATCTGGGAGAGATGAGATGAGACCTGTGCGGACACATCTATGAACTCATAATATATTTGCATAATTTACTTGGCATTAGCCAAACAATTTCACACTTAAAGCCATGTTGGCTTAGCACGGAGTGCGGCTAATGAGCGACTGGGGAAATTATGTCTTCTGAGTGAGAGAGTAAGCCAACAGTCTAGTACGAGCAAATGGTCGTGCCAAGTGTTGCTGCTGCTTGTTGCCAAAAAATGATAATTACTTAGCCTAAAAGCATGCAGTATATACATAATTTGTTTTTGTTTTCCTAACATTCTCTTGGCCAATTTGAGGCGCGTGAATGCGTAAAAAGCAAACCGAATCAGAGTCTCCCCTTCCATCAAGTCAACATCTGAATTTGAATGAGAAAAAAAGGACGAGAAGCAAAACAAAAAAAGGAAAGCCGCAACAGCAACAGTAACAACAGCAGCAGCTGCGTTGTTCGTCGTTGACATACATTAGGTACGCCAAGGACAATAACGAAACATCAGCCACAATGGCAACAACACGAACAACAATGACAACAACGACAACAACAACGACAACAAGAACAACAATAAAACATAAGCCAAAACGTGTTTGTTTGCCAAATTTATTGCTGGACCCGCTTACATATCCCACAGAGACCAAACGCACAACAGTAGCCAACAAATGGACGCATGTAAGGAGTATCTATGTGTGTTTGTGTTTGTGTATGTGTCAGTGCGGTGTACTTCTATATGTGAGTGTGTGGCTGTCAGTGAGTGCGTGTCGGTGTTGTTGCTAATGACAACGACGCCGCGTCGCACATCAACGAGCGACACCAGAAAGTCATTGACTCATTGAGTTTTCCCTGTGTGCGATAACAAACGCCTGTGTTGGCTGAAGCGCCTTCCAAAATGCCACGCCTCCACATTCAATGAGGAGGATGCAAGCCCAGCCCACTTACCACAGGCAACACTCGTTGGCTCAAGCAGCGTTAGCTTGTTTGTTTACTGGCTCGTTGGTTGGTTCGCTGGTTGGTTGTCTGCTTGGCTGACTGCCTGCGTGTCTGCACGTAGCCAACATCAGCAACGACGCCAACAAAAACGACAACAACAACAACAACAGTAACAACAACAATAGGCACCTGCACTGACGCTACCTTGACGTTATGGCTGTGATTATGTAGTTGCTGCTGCACTTACTCCATCATCATTAGACATTGTCAGGTGGCAGTACATTGCCTTGCCACTTTCAGGTTGCACGTTGTAGTTGTGCAACGCGCCAAAAACCGAGAGACCCATCAACGAGCCAACAATATAAAACAAAAAGAGACCCCTCAAAAAGGCGGCCATGGGCATGGCTACGGTCTATGACCAAATGACCAACAATACTCGAACAGTGGGTCAAATTGCATCGACACGCTTCAATTTCGATGTCAATCGAGTTTCTGTTCGGTTTTCACTATTATGCTACAATTAGTAGAAGCTTTGATTGTAACATAATTATTTAAGTGCAATCTCATTCTGACTCAACTAATTAAATAGTTATTTCCAGCTTATGAATATTAAACTAATTTTAATGAAGCAATTTAAATTTGTTTCCTCAGTATCGAAACGTTTTGTGTTATTTTCAGTTCTAAATCGATAGTTGACGAGAGTTACAATGCGTTTAATATTAATTGTCTTATTGTACATTTTACACATCCTTGAAGTTGGCTCTAACGAAACGGTAGGACAACTCGGCAACTCTTTCATATTTCAACTTCAACTTTCTGAGTATTTTAGTTCGTATCCGTGCGTGGCAAAGTCAAAACGATTATAGAGTCAATGCAGACCAATTGCGATCACGATTTTGTTGAATTTTTCCACAAGGTGCCCCGCAACGACTTACTTTACACTTTCCGTGTGGCCAAGCTGGCGCCCTCCTTCAGCCTGAGCATCATTACGCGAGCTGTGAAGACCCAACGAATAATGTACAAAATCAACTTGGAAGGCTGCCCATTTCTAAGCAATCCAATTGTAAACAAAGTGCTGGGATCTAACTATCGCAGGGTGCTGGTAAATAACACCTTTAAATGCCCTATCCCGCCGAAAGTGTACTTCATGAGGAGTGCCGCTGTTACCTTCATAATGCCAGCGTTTCATCCCGGCGGACGTTATCATTTGAATGCCCGCATCAAAATGCCTCAGAGTCGAGCACCATTTGTAATGGAGGTTGACTGGATATATAATATAATACATTTGAAATAAATGACAGCTAATGATCCATAGCAAAACCAATTACTATGCTGACTTGCAAACAAATATTTATTTACCAATCTATAAATGTGTTCATTAAAACTAAAAAAAATTGTCGAGTTGGCTAAAATATCTAAGCAATTGATGTTGTCTGTTAATTGAGAATCAACAGTTAGAAGTTTATAATGTGCTCGCTTGGTACTTTCATCTTCTGGTCATTGCTGGTATTCGTAATTGTAGCCAAAAATGTGGTAGGATCTATTTAAATATGTTCACATTTACTGTCGTCTACATTCTATAACATTTGCTGTAGGCATTTGCGCGTGGAAAAATTAAGATTATTTTGCAATCTGTGGAAACTCATTGTGATCATGACTTTGTGGAGTACTTTCGCCCAGTTCCGAACCAGGAAACGCTTCATACTTTCCGGGTCGTAAAGCTGGCACCTTCCTTCAATTTGAACATCGTTATGCGAGCCATAAAGTCGCAGCGGGTAATGTACAAGATCGAAAATCTGGATGGGTGCATGTTTGTGAACAACCCAATGATGAACAAAGTCCTGGCGTCTACATACCATATGCTTGTCGTAAATAACAGCTTCTTTAAGTGCCCTATTCAACCGAAGGTCTACTATCTGAAGAATGTGGCCAAGGCATTTATAATGCCAACAATGCATCCACTTGGGCACTATCAACTATCGGTGAGGCTTAAAATGTCTCAGAGTCCTGCTCCATTTGTCATGGAGGTTGTATGGAAATATAAAGTTGTTAATACGCTTTAAAAATATGTTATAATAAAAATGATTTAATCACAAACGAATCAGATTTGCAATTATATTCCGATTTTCGGCTAGCAGCTAATGATCCATTCAATTAACAACAACTATAAATTGCTTATCTAGTTCTCGATGGGTGTTTAAACAAGTTACTTTGGGCTGTACTCGATAGTTTGCTGTTGGAAATGCATGGGCTTCTGGTTTGCCTTTTTTATACGCTACTCGTCAAAAAAGTGTTTTCCAATGAAACGGTATGCACATCTATCACATCAAATAAACATTTCCATATTTTTTCATTGTCCACTCCTTTTTATGGAATAGATCTATGTGCATGGCAAAGTAAAGGCAATAGTGGAGTCAGTACAGACCAATTGTGATCACGATGTTGTGGAATACTTTCACCAAGCGCCCGGCACAGAGATGTTGTACACGTTCCGAGTGGTCAGAGAGACGCCCACCTTTTCAATAAGCATCATCATTCGGGCCTTGTCATCGCAGCGCATAATGTATCAGATCAAGAAACTAAATGGCTGTCAGTTTCTCAACAATCCGTTGCTGAGCAAAGTACTGAGCTATACTTACCAACAGATTGTGCCGAATAATACCATCTTCAAGTGTCCTATTCTACCGAAAGTATACTTTTTGAAGAACCTAGCTAAGGCTAAGAATATACCATTTTTTCATCCCGCTGGACGCTATCAGGTCAATGTGCGAATGCAAACATCTTTGAGCTCAGCTCCTTTTGTGATGGAGGTTGTCTGGAAGTATAACGTAATCCATTCGAGTTAAATGTATATGCTTTAAAACTATATTCAATATTATATAATAATATGTAGATATGGTATGTACCACTGTGCAAAGTGTCTATTTTGCTTGGCTTGTTTTAATGGCCATAGAACATCCGCCTCTGGGCACTGGGCAGCAAATGATGCTGCCAACCCAATTCTATAAATCTACATAACAATTATGATGCTGGTTAGTATTAAAAACAATAACAGCATGCACAGCAGCATGCACAACAACCTCAACGATTGTTGTTGCTATGGCCATAGATATGTAGATATATAGCTATATATAGACCATGGCTATGTCCGTCATATTTCTAACAATGCAACTGGCAACTGGACAAAAAGGCAAACTTATCTGCACTGCGCGTTGTTCTTGTTGTTGTTATTCTGGTTGCTGTTATTGTTGTTGCTGTTGTTGCTGTTGTTGTTGTTGTTGTTGTTGTTGTTGTTGTTGTTGTCGTTGCTGTTGTTATTGTTATTGCTGTTGTTTGGCGTGGCATTTATGCGCCTGTTTGCTCAGCGTTTTGTATGTAGGTCAACATTTGCACGCTGTGTGACTGACGTCAACATGGATGGGTCTGCCCGGTCCGTTTCCGTTTCCCGTGTTCTTCTTGCTGCTGCACCTCTTCTGCCAGCGCATCTGCTGCCCCTGCTGTTGTTCTTGTTGTTGTCGGCTTGTCGTTCTGATTATTGTCGCTGTTATGACAAATGCCCAAGCTGCATGGCTGCTATGTTTAAGCAAATAGCAGCTGACCAGGCCGCCTATATACAAGCTTATATACATACACATATATGTGTGTATGTGTGTGTGCAGTGTATATATGATTGTGTGTTGTGTGTGGGTGATGAGAGTGTGTGTCGCTTACGCGGCACTATTGATTTTCATTTTTGCGCGTTTTACAAGCGCTTTGTTGCATTTATTTGCGCTGTCATTGACAGCAGTCGCCATACATTTTTTCGTAGCATACTTTTTTGGGCGTTGTCCGTTGCATTTAATTGGTATACATGCTTTTTCGCGCGTCAACACGATGCCCATGTAGAAATGTATATAAATTTGAGTGTGTGTGTGTGTGTATGTGTGTAACGCACACTCTTTAAAATTGCAAAGCCCAACAACTCGCAATGGCATCCTCTTGATGTGGCTGTGCACTTGAAAAATGCAATCGTCAACGCATTTCACATTTAAATATTTTTTAGCCTAGGAAACTCCTTTGACAACAGTGCTCTCAGCATACTCATAATTGCAACCTTGAGGCCAACAATTTACCTTTCTTTTTTATAAATATATATATATGCATACATTTGTTCCGTTGATTGTTTATTGATTTTTGCATGCCACATGCATTTAGCATGTTTTTAATGACTTTTTGCCAAGTTGTTACTTCATTAAGAGGCGAATGCCATCAAAATGTTGCATATTTTTTTTACGAATTTCACTCAAGTGGGACTCCACTTAAGCCAGAGCCGAGTTGTCGTTGTCGTTATTTGTTGTTGTTGTTGTTGCTGTTGCTGTTGCTGTTGCTGTTGTCGTCGAGCTAAAGAGATTTCAATAAACTGATAGGCAGGAGCTTCTTTTGTGTGTTGCCTCGCATAAAAGAAATCACATACATCATTACAATATTTATTTGTGCACACTCTTAACCTCCCCCACAAGTGCTGGGGATGCCAAAGACAAAGACAAAGGGAAGCAGCAACAGCAACAGCAACAGCAACAGCAGCAGCAACAACAGGAACAACAACGTTGAGTTGTGAGTTGAGAGTTGTAAGTCTTCTGTTCTGGGCAGGAAGCGCATTTGCATGTAACACGTGAGCTCACAAAGGACAAGTGACATTGTTTGGGGGGCCCGTGGGTCGTCGCCTGGCACACAAATTAAAGTGAGAGTGTAAGTGCATCGTAGGGTTGAGTTTGCTGTTTGAGTCAACGTACATTCAACACCAACAACAGCCAACCCCAACCTGAGCCCTTAGCTGCCCTGGCACACATGACAGCATACAAATAGCCTAGGCTGAAGACACAGGGGATACTCGCAGTATGAGGTTCTCTGTGTTGATTCCAGAGCACGCTTCAGCGCACAAAACACAAAAACAAATTATGCGAAATGCATTTTCAGCTGACTGCAATTCGAGTTGTTGCACATTAAATGATTAAAAACTTTCCCTTGAAACAGCTAACGTTACTCAATAGTTCAATCCATAAATGTCAGTTACACATGAAAGCAACAACTATCAGCTATAAACCGGTTGCAATTGTTAAGTGGAAAGCAATCGACTAGCGGATACTCTAACTACTCTAATGTGATTTTAACGTGTCATATAGAGAGTCACAGTAGAGTCTACAGAAATCAAACCTCAATGATACAGTACATACTTTATTTAGTACCCGCTAAGTCTCTCTCTCTCCTTCCGCAATCCTGCGATACTCTTTCTTTTTTTGGCGAATTTTATGGGCATCGGGTATAAAAAACAGATTGCACTGCAATCGTTTTATATTTATCAAATGGCAATGGAAATGGCAATGGCAAACAATTTGCCAAGTAGTTGTTGAGCATATAAACTTAAGAGCAACCGAATGCCCCAAAAGTTGTTGAAACAAAGTTTTCTATTGCTGGCTTTGTTCGATTTGAGTTTCTGGCGGGCAAGCGGAAATAGTGACGAAAATGCCAACATAAATACGAGAGCTCGCACATACAGATCCATATGTATGCAAGTATACATATATATATATATATATATATATATATATATATATATATATAGATATTTCCACAGTATAGACAAATAACCGTTACTTAGTTTCCGCTTCAACCAAGAGCCATCCTTTGCACATAGACAATGCAAAAGAGAAAAAAAACGCAAAAGTTCTTAAGTTAAGGCCAAGTTTATTTGATGTCAAGTTTCCGAGTACTTTTATAAGTGTATTTATTTATATGATTTTATAAATTGAGTTTTAAATGTAAAATGGTATCGATAAATATCCAAATAATTTAACACACTCGTTCTCGTTCTTATAGACATCAGACAGTGTGTCAGTTACTTGCAAGTTGTCACAAAAATGTATTTTCTAATATAAAATAATCGAAGTGCTAATCTGTTTCAATCAATTTGATGCTTACTCTTTTGCAAATACTCTACACTTCCATCAATCAATCAAAAGCTAAATGTATGTCAAGCAGATGATATTCAAAATCATCTCTGAGATTTTAAATATTATTGCAAGTAATCAGTTGCTGTCCATCTTTAGGGAGCAAAAATTTGTTCAACATTTTTGATTCGCACAAAAGCAGCTTAACACGCACTTTCTATTCACACTCACACACACACACACCTACCAGCAGACACCGTTAATAATATACGAGTGTAATAAACAACATGAATGGAGTGTTGCTTTTTCGCCCTATCACGCAGCTGGCAGGCTCTGCGAATATAATAATCAAGCAATAAGTACCATTTTCAATTACTGTACTGCATTCCAAGGCCCTGTAATCTCCTCTCTGCCTTCCCTCCTCTTTGCGACGGTCCTGCCCTTGTGGCTGCCACTCAAAACGTCGCTCAGCACTAACCACATAAAAAAAACTAATCAACTTATTTATGAACGTTTGCGGCGAACAAAAGGAACGTGCAGAATTGCGTATTTCGACAGAGCCCAGAGTAAATAAGTCCAAACAAAATAAAATATGGTTTTACCAGCAAAATACTCCAAAGAAAACCAAAGAAAGACACCACCAAACACAGATATGGAACATTAAGTGGTGCATTACAAGTGAAAAGTGCTGGGGAGATGCGAGAATTGAAAGTGGCAAAATGTTATAACGCAGTTTATAATTTTTCTGTTAACTTAAATTACATTTTAGCCACATGTGTGACGCAGAAGTAAACTGTCATATTTTATGCTCAGCCACACTCACACACACACATATACACGCGCATATACACTCAGCCATAAAGTATCACGAAATTACTCGAAATTGGAGGACATTTTGCACTGGGAGTGCTCTCGCATGTGACAAAGTTTTAGTTCCCCCCTCCGTAATGTGGCATTGTTTCGCCGTCAACCTCTTGACCACAATTTACGCCACTTACATTACGTATCGAGTCCCGACCATGAACCATGTGCCATGTGCGTCCATAAATGCCGAGCGCTGTTCAGTTTATCAGCTGTGGTGAGCGTGTGGGGCATATCAAAATGGCATTGGGATTGCGAGCGACGACGTTTTTATGGCTGGACCGAAAGCCTTTTATGCTTGGCTCGAGGCAAATTTGATGATTTTATTAAGGCAACTCGCAGAAACTCAACATATCGATAGGCAGTTTGCAGGTCCATCGAATGCGATGTTGGCGAAGAGATGTTGGGATGAGAAGGTGGGAAGGATGAATATTGGGAAGGGGGAATTGGTCTTTGGGGTGTTCATTTGGTACGTTAATTAGTCATAATTACCCGCACAGCTTTTGGGCTTTGTCAGCAGCCTTTTGTGCGCCGTCACGCCCCTGATTTATGGCCAGCAACGAGCTTAAAGCCCCGATGCTTTAACTTACACAAAATGGCGGTCGCCACACAGACATGCACACAAATACACTGACAGCTCTCATGCGTGTGCTAAATGATTTGGAATTGATTAGAAGTAGCCCGCAAGAAAACTGCGTACGAAAAAGCAAGAAAGAAAGAGTGAAAGAGGGAGAAGGGGAAAGCAAGAGTGAGAGATGAAAACATACTGTGGGCTGCAAGCAAATAAAAATAAATAAAATATCAAAGCAAGTTCACATGAAATTTTTATGCCAAGACGACGGCAAACTTTATTGAAACTTCTTGGCAGCCAGCGAGTGAGGGGTGCCTGCTTATGGAGAAAGGCTTCTGCCCTTGATGATGTTCCCTCTGTAATGTGTTGGAACCGCCTGCTGGTTCAAGATAATAAGCTTCAACAGCAACAACAGATAAACAACAGCCGACGCGTCGGTTGATGGCGTTGAAATGCTGGCATCTTGGCGGTCTACTCTTCAACCGCATCCACATCCACATTCTCAATCTGCTACTCGTGCTCGCCTAGCTGCCAAATAAACTTCCAAAATGTTGGCGCATCGTCGCCTCATTTCAATTGCGCTCAGCTCCTGACAGCCAGTTACAGATATAGATACTGATATGGATACGAAAGATATATATGTGGGATAGTTAGCAGAACGACATTTTGGCAAATACTCGAATGTAGCAAATAGATTTAGGGTCTTATTATAAATTAGTATTTGTAGCAGTTGCGATAGACATAGAAGAGATAAACAATTGCGAGGGTTGTGCAGTGAATTAAGAAGAACATTAACTACGAATCGAGTTCAACATATCGTAAACATCTCAAGCTACTCTCGCAATTAGAACTCATTTTGATGGCCTCAATCTTTTTGTTTACCACACACATCACTTGTCGCGCTATTGTTGAACCCACAGCCTCACACACACTCTCTCTCATACCCACACAGCATCCTATTAATTTTATTGCTACCATTTTCTGGTGGATTTCTTGCCCATTTTGTTAACATGATGTTTTCATTGATATTGTTGTTGCTGCCGTGGCTGATGCGTTTGTTTGCTGTTATTGCTGATGAAAATTTATTCAATTTATTATATTCTGTATAGAGACACTTATTTTCTGTTGACATAATGATACGCATTCCCCCGAATGTCGCTCGCATGGCATGTTAAGAAGCAGCGCCTTAGGAGCATCACACATATGTGTGCGTGTATCTCCTCCATATATGTGTGCGTGTGTGTGTGCGTGTGTGTTATTATATTAGCGAAGCAGCGAATATGTGTCTGTGTGTGTAATGAATCTATTATTAAATTGTGTTGCTTATGACAACAACAACCACAACAACAACCATAGCACTGACTGAGTAAACAAACAACAACAATGCCAGCTCTCTGTCTCCTCCAGCGTCAACTTCAACGCCTCTGTTGACGCTGCTGCTGCTGCTGCCTCTGCTAGCGTCGCTGTCTTCGTCAAGTATCAATCAAAAGCAGACTTTGCTGCTCGCTCCGTTCTGTTCTGTTCGCTCAGAAATTTATGAAGGTTCTTAATGCCAAAGGCCATGAATGTTGTCGCCTGGGTCGCAAAATATCAACAACGATACCAACGACACCAACTACAACAATAATAACAACAAAGTTTTAGCGTAAATATTTTTCGGTTTTCTCTCTTGCTATTTTTAAACCGACGACAAACGCTTTGGTTGGTATTTTTTTACATTGTTGTGTGTTTTCGTATTTGAAAAATCTCTTTCTACTTAATTTCACCAATTCTTAAATGGCAACATTTCTAGGGCATTAGCGAATTTCGCTGACTGGGCGAAAAATGGCGAAATTCAGTGGAAAGCGGATTACAAACTGTCATTTCAGTTTAAGTCGTCTGAACTTTAAGCCCAGCCCAGATAATCACTGTCGCCTTTCAGAGCTCTCATTAGCAAAACGTTCAAAACTCTTTGGCCAACTTTTGACTTCATTATGTCGCGTTTCCTCGGTCCACCACCCGCGTCGCGTTGTCGCCACAAAATTGTGCAACGTTTCCGTTACTGCTTTTGGCGCACATCCGTTGCCGCCACGTCCTCAGTCTGATCCTGCTGCTCTTAGTGCTGCTACGGCTGCTGCTGCTCCTACTCTACTCTGTGGTTATTCGCCATTTCATTTTATTCTGCACATTTTATTATGACTGCCGCTTGTGAGGCAGCTCATACATTTTTTATTATTATGTCTGCTTATCAGCATGTGGCAAATATACTCCAGGACCACCGCCTGTGTCAGTACTTGTCCCTGTGCCTCGGCCAGATTCCCGCTCTTCCGCTCCCTTTCTCTCACACACTCTCTCTCTCTCTCTCTCTCTCGCTCTCTATTTGAGTCCATGGCTGTCCCTGCCGTTGAGGAACCAAGTCGAACCAAGCCAAGCCAAACCAAGCGTTGAAATGCGCGTTTAGAGCCGCTCGTTTGGGCGCATCGCTTCACAGTTCGCTGATTGTTTGAATGATGACGACGTCAGCAGCGGGCAAAGCCCATAAAGCTGCGCTTTCATGCTAACTGGCATTGAATTGACACGCCCAGTTAAGCAGCTGCTAAATAACAACTTCAATATGTACATTTTATACATATTTTCATGTAACGTGCATTGTGCATTCTCATGCATATTAATAAAATATAAAATTCTCTTTTAATTTAATTGCACATTTATCAAGTATTTTAATGTGTAAGTTCTTTAATATTGAAGCAACCATGAATTTATGTTCAGCAGTTTCAACAATTGTTCAATATTTGGAACTTTTGCAGCTTTTAATATCCGGTCAGCCTAAAAGTATGCAACAACAATTGCAGCGTGAAAGGCAACGGCCAACGGGCATTGACTGCCACGGCGACTGCGAATGTGAATGCGACCGCCATTGTCATTTGCTGGGGCAATGTCAGAGACGCAGGCCGCAGACAAACTGCCGGCGCCAGCAGCAGAATCAGCAGAAGTTGCAACGGCGACGGCGACGGCGAAGGCAACGGCGACGACGGATGCAACAAAAACCGCAAAAAACACTCACAAACTCACACACACATACTATTGAAGCTGGCGAGTGTGAGCGGCCAAACAGCAAATAACAAAAAGCACACGGCAAAACACTCAACCAGCAGCCATAACAACAACAACAACAACAACGCATCAGCAACGTCAAGAAGAGTAGAGGAGAGAGGATAAACAGCAGCCGTCAGCCAGCAGCGGGCAAAGTAATTTTAATTAAAACTTATGGCAACGTCTGCGAGTGAGTAAAACACGGCGAAACGAGTTGATAAAAGCGCGCACACAACCAAATACACACACACACACACTATACATACACACAAATACAAATAGAGTAAAGCTCACAATTACAAACACACATACACTCATATGCGAATGGAAGCTCAAGGCCCGCTGCCTTAAACGAGGTAATTAAAAAAGCGTAAGCACCTCCATACCTAGCCAACTACACCGACTCTACGTACCCTACTCTTATCCGCTATGTATCCTCTTCCCTTCCTCCCTCTCCACTGGTTCCATACTCCACGCTCCCCCTGCCCAGTCTCAGTCTCTCTTTCTGTCTCTCTGTCTTTCTGTGTAATTTCCATTTTATTTTATGCGCGAGTTTTTGTTTGCTGCAATCCTTTTTTTTCGCTATTTACCTTTGTTGTTTTGTTATTTTGTTTTTTACCTTTTTTTGCATTTTGTTTGTTTGCCTTTAAGCCGGCACCGTAATCTGATATTACGTATACGACGTGAGCACCAGATATTTAATAGAAATTCAACGTTTTTAAGCTTGGCAGCCAATAAAAACGGAATTTATTTTTAGTTTGCCTCTTTTTCTTTTAACAGATAGTTAAACTGTCAGGTGTACTGCACCGGAGCAGCAGCTGCAAGGCTGTTGTAAAGGGATCACCCGATTCCCATTTATCAGCTCTGTTTTGCCTGCATATAAAAGCAGCTTCCAGCAGTCGTAAAATAAAGCAATGCATATATGAGTACAGCAGTATTGCCAGAATTTATGCAGTAAATATGCGAGTTGATTAAAACTGGGGAATTTTCCGTATTCCGCCAGCTGAAATACAATTACTTCCTGTTTATTATGATTGATAGGAGCATACAAATTTATACAAAACTACGTAAATGAAATTAAATTGAAACACTGAGAGCAACCTGTACTGTACTCTTTCCTTGGTAATAAAGCAATTGATTAATTAGTTAAAGTTTTCGTAAATAACACATAGATAGTTTGTAATGAACTTTGCATTATTCTACTGAACACTTTTGCAATAATTAGGCTCTGTTCAGAGTTTCAGGCTGTTCCCATTGCCATGTCAACCGTGCTGCACCTTGTTGCACTCGGCCTATTTTGCGGCTGCTTTTGTTTTTATATATGCGTTATGTACATTATATACTTACTTTGGTGCCCCTTCTGCCACTCGCTCGAGTGCACTGGCAAAATGAAGCCAAAAGCAGTTCAAGCCGGTTGCTTGATTAACCATTCATTGCAGCTTTATAGTGCCTCAATGACTGAAAGTGGAGCTGTAGTTGGAGATGTAGTTGGAGCTATACCCGGGCCACTGGTTGCTGCTGACTGCATCACTTGCCTCACTGACTTGCCTTTTGCCAGTCGCTGCACCCTTCCCTTACCGTTCCCGCACTTTAAACGCCTCACTGCACGGCTTTGTGTATTACGGACTCCCAGCTCCAGCTCCAACTCCAACTCCAATTCCGTTCCGACTTCAACTGCAACTCAAACTCTGACTTGGACTCGGACTCTTGTGCTGAAGCTATGCAATTTACGCTCAAGTAGCAAG
Source organism: Drosophila macrospina (assembly GCA_035042075.1). Classification (NCBI taxonomy): domain Eukaryota; kingdom Metazoa; phylum Arthropoda; class Insecta; order Diptera; family Drosophilidae; genus Drosophila; species Drosophila macrospina. The sequence continues at coordinate 10,674,037 of JAWNLW010000591.1, read as the reverse complement.
TAAGCAGAGCTATAGCTATAAGCTGTATTCTCTGTTCTTTGCATTTCCCAGCTGCCAAGTGGCAATTCATGCAGAAATTATGTTTTACTTTAGTTTCAAAGCGAACAGCAATACAAAAATAAGCGAATGCCAACAATTGTTGAACAAGAACTCAGGAGTACGCGGCGATGGAGACGAGCCCAACGGCAAAGGCAACGGCAAGGAATGATAACAATTTAATTAACATTTAATTTGGCCAAACTTGCACCATGCATACGGCTTAAAGGCCTTGCAGCCCACACGCCAACACGCCAACACGCCAGCAAACCAACAAACCAACACACACACGCCAGTCTGGGACCTAAAAAGTTTCTCTGCACATGCTTTTTAGCAGTGACAATCACAACATGGGCTGCAGCAAGTGCAAGCACTATATGCATTATAATATTGCAGTGCAGTTGGCCAAAAAACTAACCATGCTTATGTATGCAGGACGGCAGCTGAGGAAGGCACTGAAATCCGTGCCAAGCAACTGCTGCTGGCTGTTGCCTCAGTGAATCCTTGCACGTAACGGAAGCAATGATCTGGCAAATTTTAGTTTTACTTGTAGGACCTGCAAAAAGTTTCGCTGTCTCTAACACTAAATAGCGTTAGCAGCAGTAGCAGGAGCAGGAGACACTGTTGATGAGGGCGTTGGAAGAGTGGCAGGATATGACGGGGGAGAGGGATACCTGGAGACTGCCAGTGTTGTTGACGTGCTTAGGTGTTGGCTTATGATGGCGCTTGTGGCAGCATCACCAGCTGCTGTTACTACTCCCCCAATTTCAACTGTTACCCCTACTCCCACTTCAACTTCTACTGCTGCCTCATCTTCTCCACTTCCTGTTGCCGCAGGAAGCAGCGACAAAAACTGCAAGTAAGTTGCTTAAATTGCAGCAAATTTGAGATGCTACACTGAGCACACTCTCTACCGAGCTCTGGGACAGTTTCAATTTATACGCAAGTGTGTGTGTAGGTGTGTGTGAGTGTGTGTGATCTCTGGTGCGACAATAGAGTTGGCTGCATACTTTTGAGCTCTAGAAGCTCCGTAGCTGTCGATCTGATTAATATTCTTAAGTGCTTGACTTGTTTGTGAGTTGCCAGGTTACTTTTAACTACAGTTGAATGATGTTAATAAGAAAACGTGCTAATCTTATTATCAGCATTCTTATCACAAGTTTCCATGGCTAAACAATGTTGCTTATTTACAGTTAAGATAACAGATAAAATTAGTTTACACTAGTGTCGCACTCAATGCATATTACAGAACTTAAGTTGCAATTTGTCTACGGTAACTGTTTAACTAGAAGTTTACATTTATAATTACATTAATAGTAATTAAATTATCTTTTAAAATAAATGTTGTATTCATTGAGAAAGTTAACACATGCCAGTGAAAATATGTTGCTGCGATGAAATTTAAAACGAGAAGCAAAGTATTCAACTATTATGTCTAATAAACAATCATTTTTATAGTCTGATCTGCCATATTTATAATGTATTTATATAAAAAGAAGTATTCAACTAGTATTTCTAATAAACAAGCATTTTTAAAATCTCACCTGCCATATTTATAATCTATTTATAACTTATACTTGAGCTAGCACTGCAGTTTAATTCATCAAATATATCTCTGTAGATAGCATGTCCTTCTTCAGAGGTTATTTGATCACTGCTTAAGCTTAGTGACAGTCGCTTAACCTGACTTTTCTTACAGTGCACACAAATCCCAATCACACACACTCACATACACATAGACAGAGAGACAGAGAGACAGACAGTCATAACCTCTGGAACGCCTCCCGCTGCACCATCACGACCGCAACTTATAGTTACTTTCTCTGCGAGTGTATGTGTGTAATTTTGCAAGATTTTATATTCATAGCATAATCCTTGAGTATGAAATAGAAAAGTTTTCGTGTATCTTCTGAGCGGGTGAACTACTTCAGAGTGAATGAGAGGGAGAGAGAGAGAGAGGGGGGGAGAGAGAATGAGAGGTGTGAGAGGAACCTTTGGCAGTGCACGCAGGATGCAATTTTCAATTTGTTGGTAATTTTATTTTATATTCCACAATCTAAGTCAAGTCAAGTTTACCGAAAAACGTTTTACCGTGCAAATGATTTTCACTTTGGCCTGCCCTGGCCTGTCCCGACTTTGCTTGACTTCGCTTGGCGTGGCCAGGACCAGCAACTTCTTCTCGCCTGAACAAGTTGTAACTGTAAATGTACGCAATGTGGCAAGGGGTTAGCGGATGCGCAGATGTGCGGATGTACGGATGTACGATGGTGCGAATGATGGAGTGAGCAACTCCAAAGCAAAGGACAAAGTTTTCATCTTCGTTTCTGCGGCATTCGCCTCATTGTCATTTCCCAGTCACTCATCCAGGTGAAGTTGAAGCAAATGCGAATGCGATTCTGAATGCGAGCAGCTGAATTCATTCATAAAGCGTCCACAACACTCACACTCTGACACTCACAAGGTGTGTAGTTTGCAAATGGCAACCGCTCTGGCTGGGCAAATGAGTTTTTTGTGTAGGATCAAGTTTTAGCCGTACAGCTGCAGGTGCTGGCCGAGGGACGTAGGGAATGCAAATAACAACACAATTACCCCGGCGACGTAGCACTGAGTTTTTGTTAAATGCTAAAAAATTTCAACGAGGAGGAAATGGTAGAAGCAGCTTCACCCAACCCGCAAACGTGTGTCTCCTGTGCATGCCAATTATACACGCACACACACACACACACACACACACATAGACAGAGCGAAGCATATTTGTCGCAATTTACGTGTTTGCTGGCAGCGCTGCCTTTTTGACTTGCCCCCAAGCCATTTGCCCAGAACCCGCATCTCTCATCCGACGCCGGTTTATTTAATCAGTTGTAAGATTTGAGTTTCATGCGGAAATATTTAATTTGGATTTTAAATGCGTGCCACGGCGTAATGTGAAACCAGGCGAGCGACCCTTGACGCACAAGCTCAATCTCCAGCTTTAGCTGCGCCAGCTTCTGTTCTCCGATTCCGCCTCCTCGTAGCGGGGCAACGGGAAAGACGAGACAAATGTGGCACAAGGCACATAGCACATAGCACATAGCACACGGCACACGGCACAGTGACGGAAATGGCAAGAGAAAGTTTTTATGGTTGTATTCCTTGCGGCGAGAGAATCTTGTACACAGTCCTCCAGCCTGTCGTGCTCTTCACTTCAGGTGTGACTGACAACAGAACCAACAAAGTTTGAGTGCTAGTGTCGCAATTGCAAAAGGCTCAGATTCCACTCCGTGTTGGTTTCCGCATTGTTAGTTATGTTGTCAACCCAGAACTAATTGATTATAAACACTGCTCACTGACTGCTCAGATTTACTTAATTATAAAAAATAATCAAATGGATTCACATTCTAATTGAAAGACATTCAACTGCATTTATAGTTACACTTTCTAAAGCTGCAGATGCTGCAAACTCTTTACTTAAATGACCCACTTGCATTCACATAATCTACTTCATTTAGTAGTTTCTTTTTCCTTGAAATGATTCCACTCTTGGCTTATCTTCAATGGTTTTATTCATAAAATTCTGTAGTTCTATCTTAACTCGGAGCCCAAAAGTACTTCAAGTGCTTGTGAGTTCAGCAGACCATGTCAAACGCTAACACTGATCCTTTGTGCAACGCAACATGTCACAACATGTCTGTCGTTTAACCAAGTTAACCCATTTAGGCTGCATTCACGAATGTTGCAAACACACATTGAGTAGCTCAAAGCACTCTGAACTCTATACATTCTGTTTGAAGCGCGAGTACTGCGTCGCTTACACAACACACATTTAATTTGTTACATAATTACGTAATTAATAAAACATACTGCCAGCCCAAACATACACACACTTGACTAAAATGTGTGTATGTGAGGCAGATATGTAGGTAAGCAGGACGCTTTACAGGACTTGAGTGATTGCAACGTATGCGGAATATTGACAGCGCCAAAGATTTACAGGCCGAAGTTGAACCCTGACTTACACACACACACACACACACAGAAGCAACAGCAGCAACAACAATCCTGATGAGCTTGCAGGCAATGCTTACATTTGATTACAATGTCATTGAGTAATTAATGTGTCCTTGTCAATAAAAATGCCAGCAGGCATACGCATTGCTGCCTGTCAGGCGACAGCAACAGCAACAGCAAAACTACAACAACCTCAATATCAAGAGCAAGAACAAGAACAACAACAATGCCAAGTGTGTATACATGAAACTAAAATCCTTTTGTTTGCCTTGCTTAATTAATCTCATCAGTTAGCCCAGCTGGCAGTCCTTTTGACCGGATGTAACTGAGTCTTGTTGTTCAGGTGTCAGCCAGAGCCCCAGAGCATTGTTCACTTCCTGCTGCTCTGGCAGTTCCTGCTCCAGCTCCTGCTCTTGCTGCTCTTACTGCTCCTGCTGATTCTACTGCTGTTAGCCTACGGAAATTGTATTTCTAATTAATGACCATAAAAAGCAATTTTCGAAAATTTATTGCGCTTACGTTTTATGTAGTTTTCAACATTCCCCAGCAATTATGCGCCGAAAATTAACAAAAGCTTCAGATATGAGTACACAAAACACTCAATATAGAAAAATGTTAAAACTCAGAGCAATGCAATCTAAATAATTGCCATAGTTTTGCGGCAGTCGTAAAAGCAATTCAAATTATAATTAAGAATGAAGCGCCCCCAGCAAAAGCAATTAAAAATCACAACAACATTTTCGATAGCACATCGAAAATAGTTTTGCCAATGCGGCGACAGGATATTAGCCAAAAGTTGAGGCAAATTGACTTTGTCTCGTAGCCAAACACAATTCGATAATAGTCTAACAATCTCTAGCTCTGTTTATATATTTGTGCGTCGGTGTGTGTGTGTATATTTGAGTGTGAATGGGTGTGCATACTTGAACATCATCGGTTAGCTAATTTGTTTACCTGAGAAGCAGAAATCGACCGATAATGATGAAAATGGATGAATTTACTCGTAGCAGATAGACAGCAACACAAGCAAAAGTTAAACAATTCAATTTAGATAAAGTTTGGCCTTGGGATAAGTGGATACTTTATAATATTAACTAAATAAATATTAATTAATTGCAAAAGTTTTAAATACCTATAGAATGCTTTGTGCTGAACGTTTGAAAAGCCAAAATTGTATAGCATACTTTTAGGCTGACCTTCGAAAATTAATATATCCTGTCCACGAAATTTCTGAGGCTTTCCGAGAATTCAATGAACGAATAGCGCAACGAAGACTTTCAATTTAATATTGCCAAGTGGACAGAATTCAGTTTGAGACTGGGATAAATTAATATTCTCTCATTGTACTAAATTCTTACAAGCTAACTCGCTTTTTATTGAGGCAGAGAACGTTCCTATTGCTGCTTGTGCCAAAAGAACAAAGCGAGAAAAAAATCGAATAACTTCCGTTTTGTGGTTTGTTCATCTGATGCTTCAAAGCGACTGTCAATTACACGCAATTAAATCGGATTTCTATGTATTTGGATTTTCATTTCCGCTACGTGCGCTACAAAATGGCTGCGGTTTATAAGTATGTATATCTGTGTGTGTGTCTGCGGACTAAACGGAAATTAATATCATTTTTATTTATTGTTATAGAGAAGCAGATTTATTTGCACAAGCTGGAACATTATGCGGCTCAATTGGGAGAAGTGAGTTCAATGAACTGGGCTAACTGATAAGCATATTATTATAATAAGACCGCAATAATGAACAGGCGCCCTAAGCTCAAGAGCACACACATAAAAGATGCCCCCTGAAAGAGTCGAGTCTGGTCCAAAGTTTTTGATATGTTTTGCAAACAAAATGCCAATGGCCAATTGACAGCAGCAGGCATTGGCTGGACAGTGCCAAGATAAACCAACAGATTGAAGTACAAACAGAGTGGATGCCGTAGCTGAAGCTGAAGCTGAGCTGAGCTGAGCTGAGTGAACTGATGGTTCGCATCTGTGCTGTATATCATCAAGTTGTGAGGGGACTCACATTCATTCCACTTACGTTGGCAACAACTCTGGGGACTTTGGGGACTCTTGGCCAAAACAAAAACTAATACAATAATATGCAGCACAACTTTTAAAGCCACTCACAACCTCAGTTCTCTTCTTTTTCTTTCTCTCTTTCTCTCTATCTCTCTCACTCTCACTCTATATATATGCTGTCTTTCTTCTGTCTCCAGCTCTGTGCAACTTTCACTGTTGAGCATACATTAAGGCGTGTTGAAGCGCATTGAATTGTGTATTGGGATTTGTTTACAATGATGCAAAAAGTTTTTACGTTCGCTTAGCCAAAGGCAAAGCGACTTGCAAGTTTCTTAAGCAATTGTCCTGAACCAGAGCAGCAACAGCAACAGGACCAAGCACAATAAATGCCGCATTTCTACTCGAGCTATTGCCATTTATTAGAAGCACAACTCTTTGCCCTTGCCATTGCCGTTGCCACTCCCGTTGCCTTTGCCAACTCAGTTTGCATTTGCCATTCTGCCTTCCCCTTTGGGCAATGACACAACTTTTTTGCCGCTGTGTTTCGCTTTGCGGTTATGGTGGATCCTTTTTAATTTATTTAAAATATTCTGCAAGCTGCTTTCTTAAGCGAACTTTATGAATATGCATAACCAACTCAGTCTCTGTAGTTCTTGAGCAACAGGTGTTTCTGAGCTGAGCAACAGCGCTATTTGTGTCATACTTTTTGGCAAATTAAACTATTAAGTGTATGAATTGTGAAGTGGAAGAGTATAAATATCAACGATATATACTCATGCGAACATAAAACTAGATATAAATGTAACCTCTCAAATCATATTTTAGATATTTATGGGAACACAGTAATGCCAAGTTATATTGCTATATAAAATGGAATATGGAACAGATTCAAAGTTTAGTAACTGCAGCGTACAGTAGTATAAATTGAAAACTATATACCTGGGCATACAAATAAAATTGCTGAGGGCTTTGTTGACATTTCAACAATTAAATATTAATTCAATGTTTTTGCTATATAGTTTTCAGATAAACCCATTGAGATAAAGCCCTGAGCGCTATCGCTGCCCTTACTATCGCGTCTATGCAGTTTGGCGCACACAAACACAAATAAGTTTTTATATACACATATCTATATATAGATATATATATATATATGCAATTTGTGAGCCCCTTTACATCCGCTAAAAATCAATTGAAATGCATCAAAGGCAAAAATAAAATCACCACAAATAGTGCCACAAAAAATATGCCACAATATAAAAACGTTGGCTTTCCGTTGTCCCAGCAACTATATATATGCAAATACATACATATGTCTCTATGTGTATGTGTCTATCTGCTATGCAAGTGTGTGTGTGCGTGTGTGTGTGTTCATGTTACATTTTAAATGAATTGTTCGCGCATTTGTTTGCAGAGAACGCAGCAGCGGCAAACGGCAAACGGCAAATTAAATAAATAAATTTTATTTACTAAAAAAGAGGCATTAAAACGATATGTGGAACGTCGCCTGATGCTATGCAGCTGCTATAAAATGCAATTTTAGCTGTCATTTTATTATTATTAATATTATTTTTTATTTTTCTTTATATTTTTTGTTTGCTACGTGCCGAGACGGGGCGGGGCTAGTGGGTCAATAAAAACGTCAACGGCAGCGTTGAATTTTGCGTTTTAAATTAAATATAACGCAGTATGGCTAGTGCTTTCAATGCGTGCACATTTAATATGGTTTTTGCTAACGACAGTTTTAATATTTTATAATATCTACATAATACTGCTCTAACTGTACAAACTCATATTTTAAATTTTAATTTCGTTTTTTGCAGCTTATCTTTTTCATATTAATTGCACCCTCTCCCAAATAGCGAGCGAACTAACGCTTTGTAAAATTGTTGTACCCCATACTTGGTTGTGGCTTTTAATTATCCCGGCAACCCCTGGCCGCAGTTTCAGCCACTCCCCTTCGGCTCTCCCCAAAAAATGTAGCTCATGAACTGTGGCTCATTGTTTAAACTTTCAAGTTGGCGACAATAAACGTTGAAACTTTTAGTTTTATTGGCAAAGTTTCGACGAGATTTTCGGTCGAAACAGCATAGAAAAAAGTCTATGTATAATAATAACCACAAGGCAGAAGTTTTGGGTGCTCTGGCCACAAAGCGCTACCCAAAACTTGTCTCAACAACACTTTCCCTTTGCACTGTAGTCAAACTACAGTTATTCACAAATCGACAACTGACTTGACTGCCTGACTGACTGACTGCCTGCCTGACTGGCTGATTGACTGACTGACTGTCTGCCTGAATGTTGTTTGCCCATAAAACCGTTGAGCAGCCACACAAAAATGCAAAGCGGCTCTAATCAAGCGCAGCCCCCCAACCCAGCTCAGCCCAGAGCAATATAAACAGTAAGAGACCCAAGCCTCAACCGTCTAACTCCACGTCTGCCCCAGTCGCCATCTCCAGCCCAAAGCGAAGCCACAGTAAAGACGCAGCTAACGTTAAACGGCGCCCAAGTCAAACTGTGCAAACCTGCACGTACCTGCACTTGATCTATGCGGATATTAAGATATTGAATTACCTTTTTGTTCGTGCAGCTCAGACTGAGTCGATTTCGCTGTCTTCCAAAGAGCCGAACTGCTCCCCCTCTCCTCCTCTTTTGCCCAGCGTAACAGGAACATTCCACAGGGCACGGCTTTAAGATATGAAAAAATGTCGAGTCCATATGCTGTACGATAAATCCTTGTGGCAATTGAACGTTAATAGTTAAATAATACACTGCCCAAATATGCGGCCAATTATGCTTAAAATTCTGGGCATATCCGACAGCTGGGCTAAGCCCTAAGACCTAGACCGGATGGTTAGACACAAAACGTGTCTATGCGGTCGTCTAAATCTATTAAATATGCAGTATGCGTGCCGCAGTCTATGGAGCAACCGCAACGATATGAAAACTGCTTTGGGAAGCAGGAGAAGAAGCTGCGAGCTCCATGACAAGCTTTCAAATATGTCCAGGCTTTGTTCGCTTGATGTATGAAAGAAGAACGCAGTCTCAGCGCTCAAGTAAGACAACAACGAATTCCGCAAATAGCCAAGTTAACAATGTGAAGTATTAAGCATTAGTTAACTGTTTAGCTTAAGCGAAGGGAGAGAAGGATATATTTTCTTTATAGCTGTCAAATATCAGTCTTTCTTTTTCAGAATTGAATAGCTCTACTCACTTTTTGATGGAAAACTATCAAAACTCTGTAAGTTCTGCAGGAGACAGAAATACGGTCAAAATTAAATTAAAATTCATCGCTTTTATTGCCCCTAGTTTAATCAAGTCATTCCCAATAACTGAAGCACTCAAAAGTGTCTATTTGCCCAGTTTTACTACCTTTTCCTTGAGTTTACTTAAATTAACAAGTCTTATCTTGTTATTTATTAAACTTCTTCCACTTAAAGCCATAAGATACAATTAAATGTCAGAGGAATTCATTTTGCCGACTGACTTAGAATTCGCAGTCTCAGCTGTGTTATACTTTATTGGATTCCATGGGACGAGGACAGGAAATTAATGTCGCTGCGCGTAATTTAATAAAAACCCAAAGAAGCACAGTAAAAAGGCAACAACAATGAGTGGAGCAACAATAACAATAAGAGCCACAACGAGGCAACGAATGTTGTTTATGGCTGTAAATATTTCTAATTGGCGCAAGTTATGTGGCAGCTGCGTTGGACGCCTTTTAAGCTGCCACATAGCCACGCTGACTCACAGCCTTCCTTGCAACATTTTTGCCGGTCGTCGAGTCGAGTTCATAATTTGCAAGGCATCTGAAATGGCCACATAAGTGCGTGACTGTAAGTTGTCGTATCTTTTTATGGTTTTGGGCCAAGCGACTTGACTGCAATTGCTTTTTACAGTTAATTGCAATGGGAGTTTGTGGCCAACTGACCCCAGAATGTCGCCAGTTTGGGCTTTATGGTGCAAATGCAATTCGTTGCAGCCACATTTGATGACGTACTTTCGCACAGAGAGCTAATTAAAATGCGATATTCACAGCGACTAATCCTTGGGTATCCTTTAATACAGTTATTTCAATTAGCTTAAGCATTGCCGCATCGTGGTTTTATGTATAAGTTTCAATTTATTTCAGCATTTACATAATTTGCCAGCCAAAAGGACGACCAAAAATCCGAAAGATCCAAAAAATGCAAATGCCACACTGACTGAGAAACTACGACTGAGAGAGACGGTGGGATGTTGTATGGGAGATGGGGGAGGACTATGCCTCACGGTTTGCTGCACATTTGCTAAGCACTTGTTGCTTAAGTTGTAGGAGTCGTCCTGCTGCCCAGCCACCTCTCACCTACCAGCTTCCACCTACCACTTCCACCATCCACCTTCCACAGCTTGGAGCTACCCTTTTCAAACTTTTCGACATAAAATTCACTTAGACTGTCGTGGCTGTCGCATGCGTTGCCTTTGCTGCCTTGTATCTGTTGCCAGGCATCTGCATACTTGTAGCATCCAGCCAGCATCCAGCCAGCATCCAGCCAGGATGGCAAGGACATTGCAGCTCTTCTAGCTCTCTGGCTGTAGCGACTTGCATGCAAATACAATTTGACTGCCTTGTTAGAGCGCTCCGTCTGGGGGATATCCCTTGCAAGACAATAAGACGTTCATCCACGACCAGGACCAAACAGACCAAAGTCATCTATGCTCCTCCTATGCTCCACCCCCATTCCCTTCTACTCTACTCTACATCTCTGCCAGCTTGACGCTGTCACATGGACAGCCATTTGGTATAAGCTTAAGCCGCGTTGTGGGTTTTGCGGCTGTGGCTGTGGCTGTCGCGTGGCAACTCTAATAAATGCCACAGCAGCTCAGCTGACAGACATATCCTATACCCACCGCTCCCTCTACCCCTTAGCAACCATGCCACCATCTATCGCCGACTAATGTTATTTGCGTGCGGTTCTTTTTACGACTCGCTTGGGTGTCATAAGTGTGTAAAATTCATGTCCTTAATGCACAACATTTGTAATATGTGCTGGCTAACAACGCTCAACATTATCAATTTCCGAACTCTCAAGGAATGGCAAGTAGATAACATAAAAATTTATCAACAATGAAATATGTAATCACCATCTATTTGTTGTTAAATCGAATAAATATTTTACGAGCATGAAGCAAATTTGCTGTAAGTTTTGATTTGATTTGCGAATTCATTTAATGGAACATTTTTAAGATTCTATAACTATTTTATCTCTTTTTTCTCTTTTTATGTTAACTTCAAGTGTCGGTCTCTAATTTCCGTAATTGCAGTCTAATATAATAATGTATTTGCCATAATTTGCGATTAAAAATATTAGGGACCCTTGAGCAGCTTCAGCTGAAAAGTAAACCAATTGAAATTCAGAGCTCGCATTGCAATTTCGAAATGATAAATCAATTATGGCCATGGCAATAATCAAATGCAAATAAATGCGCCTCACAGCCGGGCTAAGAGGCATATGGCAATAGACAGTGGCACACCAAGGAGTAGCTGAATAATCCCCCAAGAGATGATGCTGCTGCTGTATCATCATGATGATGATAATGATAATGCCAGCGATGGGCTGCAGCTTTAGTTCAAGTGCTATGCTTTGTTAAAAGCTGACCTCGTCAATGAAAATTGGACGGCAGTCGGGCAGAGTAATGGCAAAGCAAAGAGAGGCGAGTCATGAGATGCGACGAGATGAGATGCGGAGTTGAGGAGTCGAGGAGATGAGACGAGCCCAACGAGGGGGGGCATGCCACACTATATGTGCAGATTTTGACACACATTTGTAAATTGCTGCGGTCCCACTGAATGTGCATGTGTACACTATGTACGTGTGGGTGTGGGTGTATGAGTGTGTGGATGTGTGGGTGTGTGGGTGAGTGTGAGGGTGCTTGTGCGGTTGCTGAAGTGAGAAATGCCAAAGCAAAAGCCGTAACCACTTTGTAAGTGTCAAAAACATAGCAGAAACGAAAATTGGATTGCAGCAGCAACAACAGCCGGAAACGGAAGCAACAACGCTGCCTGACCCACACACACACTCACACACACACACACCAAACACACACACACACACAGAGAAAGAGAAGAGCCTGCGTTATGAGCAATGCCCCGGTCAACATGTTGCTGTTGTTGCTGTTGCTGCGGCCATTATGTTGGCTAATACAATACATACAAATAAGCAGATGCACATTGCCCAAGTGGGCGGCTGTGGCTGACCAGAAGTCAGCGAAAGAGACAGAGATAGATGCAGAGAGCATACAAGAGAGCGAAAGAGAGAGAGAGGGAGAGAGAGAGAGGCAGAGAGCAAGTATGGGACCCCGTGAGCATGAGTCAAAAGCACTCATTCGCAATGTGGTCTCTGGTCATTCATACGCAGCGTGGACCCCACCCATATACAATTGCATGCAATCACTGCCGACAACGTTGAGGACGATTGGGCGTTGGCTGCTGCTGCCGCTGCTATTGCTGCTGTGGCTGCTGTTGCTGCAACATCAGTGACCTGGCCCAGACACCCGATCAACTGGAGTGAACGCAACAGAGCCCTGGTCCATAGAGGAGACTAAACTGAGCCTGTGTACTTTACACAGCTCGATTTATATTTGCTGTAATGGGCCATCGAATTTGTAATGGGCACTTGAGTGGAATGGTGGGCGAGGGGTGCTCGAGTTGTTGCATATAAATCGCTTTTAATTTGCTGCCACAAATTATTGCATAATTGCTATTGCATTTGTAAACAATTTGCGCACATTGGCGAATCCATGAAAGTTGATTGAACTACAGCGAACAAATTCCATGGGCAACGCACACAAGTTTATGCTGCATTGTAAATGGAAGGGTGTAGGTGTGTGTGTGTGTGTGTGTGTGTGTGTGTGTGGTTTGGTTTGTATCTGTGTGTTCGTTGGACATTTTTCATGTGTACTTTCCACATACAGTATAAATGGGAAATATTTTATGGCCAATATAAATGTTCAGCACGCACTTGGGGGAACAATAACTTTGCCAAGCTGCCGTTGACGTTGGCAAATGCCAGCAGAGACTTCAACCTCAGCTCCCCAATGGCGCTTCGGTTGCTCTTTAGTCGAGCTAAAAGCCCCCAAAGTGTATAGAGGGGGGAACAAAAGCGAAGGAAAAACAGAAGCCAACACAAAGCAAAAGCGCAAGGAAATTATGTGAAAATGCTACAAAAAGTTAACAGTAACTGTAAGCAGAGTTCAGAGTTCAACGGAAAAGGGTTTCTTTTATGCTGGCCATAGATTGCCTTGCTAAGAATCGGTAGAATTGTGGGAGTGGCTATTGTAATTTAAGCTAATTACAAGTAGGCTTCAGTTTGCAGGCCTCCGAGTAATTGTCAAAATGTGGCGCAGTTTTGCTTTTCTACTTTCAACTGCCTCATGCCACAAAGGCTTTTGACACTCTTGTCCACTCAACAAGTTCAATGGAAAAGTGTAACTGTGTACGTGTGTGTGTGTGTGTGTATGAGCCACTCAAGTGGCAGTGCCAGAGGTTCTCATCATCATCAACTGCTACAACATCATTATGAAGTTGCGAGAAGCTGTCCACATATTTTCGCTTGACTGCTTTCAACTGCGCCAAGCCGCACTGAAGGAGAATATTTATACACACTGAAGCATGCCACACATATGTGCAGTATTGTCTAAGTGTGTGTGTGTGTGTGTGTGTGTGTGTCTGTGAGTGCTTGTGTGTCTGTGTGCGTAATGGTATGTGTCAAAAATGTAACTCTCGTCTGTATTGCAAACCAAACATAAACAGCTTAAAACAAAGTGCAACGAAAATTGTTGTTGATGTCAAAACAAAAAGTTAACTTAAGTTGGCAATTTTATATAAGCAGCTGTACATAAAAAGATTTGATAAATATATTGATAAATTGTTGTTTCAAAATGTATGTCAAATATGTTGAGTAAGCAATTTAGTCAGTGTAATGACAGCAATGTGAAAGAATGTTTCGAAAATATTCTTAAGTGATAAACATGACCTAATAACAACAATTGTTATATACTAAGCTTTACTTAACCCCTTTTCACTTACAAGTTTAATCAATTTTCAAACATTCTCAATATAATCCATAGTCGGATCCCTGTCGACAAAGTTTTGTTTTTGACCATAATCCCCGCTGGTTCAACTTGTCCGACTACTTGCTGTGGTGTTTTTCAACTTTATAACTAAGCAGGCACGTAGCCATTTCATATTTTTAATTATTTTCTCTTTACACCCCTTGCTGCTTTCTAAAAAGAAGAAAAAAAACGAAAAAAAAAATTATAAATAATAAAAACTGGGAGAAACCTAAAGAAGAAAATGCCAAACTTTGCGCGCGCGTCGACGGCACTTGAAAAAGGAAAACATTTTATGAGCGGGCACCGCAAAAACTAATAACACTTTGCCGCACACCTCCCCGATGTCGGCCCCTTACCCCTTCCCCATTATCCCTGCAGGCCCTCAGCCCCTCAGCCCTTCAACTCAAGCTCAGCACGCTCTTATCCCTGTCTAGCGCTTGAAACTTAAGCCAAGACTTGAGGTTGATCCAAGCAGCAATTGCTCAGCTGTTGGCCAGTTGCCTTTTACTGTTAGTTTTGGCCCTCTTTGGCGCTTTATAAAAAGTTTTGCATTACAAAAGGACTCAAAAAAGCATAGGAAATGCTACAAAAAGCACATAATGAGTGGCCAATTTCTTTTAAAATTGTCCAAACTTTCTATTAGCCGAATAGTTACAAAATATTTTTATTAAAGTTTTCAATTAACTTTGTATTTCGCATTATAAAATATAAATTGAAACTTGCTTAAATAAAAGCTATAATATTTTAACGGAGATATTCGTAGATATGCCTGATAAAAGGTACGACTGGGAGACACCCTGTAATAAGATTCGTTTACAAATGAAAATGGAAGAGTAATCAGAGAGCGCACTGTAGCACAGTCGCGTCTTTGTTAGTGTACACACTTGATTGAGATCGTAAATGCAGCATTTAATAAATTTGAATTAATCTTACAGAACTGACAATCAATCAATTAAGTTAAATCAATTACAATTGTACGCTAATAAAATGAATTGCCAATTTGAATATTTAAATCAATTTATATATCATTTATAAGCTGTTCATTAGCTCAAAAATGTCAAATTAAAAATCAAAAGAATTAAAATTAAATTTGTGTTCCGGTTCTAATGCGATCAGCATGAAATTTTCTGCATCGCCGACTGCTGCAGTTGCTGCATTTGCTGCATTTGCCGTTGCGTAGTTGAAATTTAATTCAATTTCTAAATATTTACCAAAATGTCATGTATTCGCATGTACTTCCCTCCTGCATTGCTCCTCTCGCCCGCTGCACTGTACCGGGATTGCCTGAATGTCTGACGAACTGTCTGTCCGTCTGCCTGTCTGTCGTTGTTGCATTTCCATTTCCTGTGCACGTTGCAATTGCAAAACTGCATTCGCACACATTAGCATTTGCATTTGGAATGCACATCCATGCTCCCCTCTCCCTCTCTCTCTCTCTCTCTCTCGCTCTCTTTCTTTATTTATGCATCTGTGTACGTGTGCGTGTGTGGTTGTATATGTTTGCGTATTTGATTGCTGCTGATTGTGACATTACACTTGACATTTACGGCGGCAACTGCTGCCGAGGCAACAGCAACAGCAGCAGCATCAGCTAAAGCTACAACTTTAGCTAGAGCAACAGCAGCAGCCAAGCGAATCTCTCTCTCGCCTGCCGCATATATCTGTTTCCATCTCACTCTCTTGCCTCTTTAACGGGCCGCCATTTTGGCAATCTCAGGCAATGCGCATGCTCACCATGACGAGAGAGCAGCAGCCAAGGCAGCAGCAACAGCAGCAGCAACAATTTCATTTGCATGCCTCACACACACACACACACACACACAGAGGCATGCTGTTATACCGCAATGTGCGTGACTCCCACGCTCCCTACACCCCCCGTAGGCTCTCATTCTGCCCACAGCGTCCATTGCTGCTAAGTGCCACATTTTTATGAGTCTCGACGGGTTTTTGTACCAAGTTGATAATTTTCACTGCTTCCTCTTGTTGTTGTAGCTGTTGCTGTTGTTGCTGTTGTTGTTGCTGTTATCATTTTGCATGTGCTGCGCATTTAATCAATTTAATGCAAAAATCTCCCTAGCGATTCGCTTTAGCCAGCGTTGCCGCTGAAAGATTGTTATTTATCACGTTGCCTTTTATTTAATTATGCGCTGCCCAACACTCCAACTCTCCCACCTCCTCCCTCTCTACCTCTCTCTCTCTACTAGCCTCCCCCGCTCTCCCTACTGACTCTCCCCTGCTCCTGGTAATTTGCTGATTTATGCCTTGCTGACTGATTATTGTGTTCGGCTTAATTGTCATTCCCTAAAGCAGCAAACGACCCAAAAACGAAGAAGAAAGTAGAAAGAAAAATAGAGGAAAAAGTGGAAAATGAGAACGAAGCCAAGATGATTATTAATAATAAGCAGTCAGATGTCAGGCGGGCCCAAGTGTAGCCAATTTGCTGATTTAGTCAACAGGGAGTAGAAAAACCTGGTTGTTGACACACTTATCAACACACTCACACAAGTACATATACACATACATATACACATACATATACACATACATATACCCATACATATGTAGAGAGGGAGCTGCACATGAAGCATCATCGCTTGGAACGTGTTCATTTGCAAATTTATTTGTGTGTCGGTAAGTGGCAGTTTGATGCGCAATGTCCTCTTCAAATGCCGCCTCATGCACATGAAGGGGGACTTAGTCGTTCTATATATACACCTACATATCATTGTATTTGTGACAGCGTGTGTGTGTGTGTGTGTGTGTGTGTGTTTGCCGGCCAACTGACGTTGTTCCTGTTGTTAATATTAAAGCACATCAACGGCAACACCAAGAAGTCATTGACTCGTTGAGTTATGCTTACAACGAGCCCTCGCTTGCATTGTAGTTGTAGTAGACCACACACGCACACCAACTGGCAAATACATTCTAACTCACACACACACACAAAAACACACGCATACAGTTACGTACACGACAACGCAGCGCATTCGTGCCTAAAATTATGCTAACATTTCGTCCCTGCGACGGTCTACGCTCTGAGCATCAAATGTCTGTCTAAGTGTGTGTGTGTGTGTGTGAGTGTGTGAGTGTGTGAGTGTGTGTGAGTGTGTGAGTGTGTGCTGTCGCATAGCGAAAGTCGCTTGCTGTAAGTAGCGCTAAGTGAGAACATGCATTGCTACAAATTTAAAGAGATTAAAAAGCATGTAAAACAAGTACAAGAAACTAAGAAGCACTCGACTTTGACATACCCTTTATTCAAGTATTCGAGTGGACAACAAAATTTCACATTGATCATTTGAGAAACACAGAAGTTTTTCAAGTACCAAGATCAGCAAAGTTTTCATCTATAGTTTTCATATATATCTATCTATCTATCTACTATATCTAAAGCTGAGAACAGGCAACTCGTATCTACTTACAAAGCAGTATAACTATATAATGTGCATTTATATACATAGCAATCAATCACCTCGTTAATTTCTGGCTTGCTGTCAGCCACAAATCAGTTAAGAGATCTAATCGAAAACAAATTTACAACTTTACCTTAAACTTTGCTTTCATCTTTGCAAGTTTATCAGTTTATTGATCAACTGCAAACTAATTTCCAAACTATTGCATTCACTTTTATTTATCTCAAATATTGCCAAAAAACTTAGTAATCTTGCCTGGCCAAAAGCGTAAAATATGCAACTACTTTAAGCAGCGCTCAGTGCAAAAACACAAACTGACATCGAGATGGCAACTGAGACTCAAAATGTGAAAGGGAGGAGCGTGGGGGATAGCGGAGAGGGGCGAGGAATGTGGTATGCTGCTGTTTCCCGTTTTGGCGACTTTATATACCACGCACGTTGTTGTTGCTATTGCTTAATGCGGCATTTTGCGACAAGTGTTGCTGAAACGTTGCTGGCATCGTCATCAGCAGCAACAGAAGCAGCAGCAGCAGCAGCAGCAGCAGCATCAGCACGCACACTTACTGCTCACACTCACACACAGCTACAAACACACACACACAACCACACACACACGCTCTGGCAATTGTACGTAAATTGCGTTGGTGGGCAGTAGGGAATGGGTGCTGAGTTAGGGGGAGTATGGGGGGACACAAAAGGGGCCGACAAGCCAAGAGGGTATTCCCTCATTCACTCAAGTAAAAACCACACACACTTCAAGTCAAAAGGAAGCTGCAGATGCCCGACACGGGAGCCAAAGTGAAAGCGTTAAGTATACGCCATGTTACATTTCGTCCCGTCACAAAATTAGGCAGTAATCAAAATACACACATACACACACACCTACACACATGCCATACACTCAATGTGAGCGTGTGTGCGAGGGTCTCTTTGAGCTTGTTGTCCAACCTAGTTTCAACTCAAATTTGAAACAGTTTTGCGTTTTGCCGTTTGCAGTTGCCGCTCTTCAGCTCTTCGGCTCTTCTCTTTTTTATGTCCTTTGGGTACAACACACTAACCTGTTGACCTTAATATTTTCTAATCTTACTGCGTATTGCCTACACACATGCCCTCGTCGCCTTTTCCCACATGCATCTCCCAGTGGATGTGTGCATAGAGTAATTTTAGATAAGCTCAAAACGAAATGAAATGAAATGAAATGAAATGAAAGCAAGGCAAAGCAATAGAAACGAACGTGAAGTAAACGGAAGAAATGAATAAGGGATGAAAAGGAAAGTAGAGGCTGAGAATCACCACAAAAGTTTTTGATGATATTGCTTGGGTCTTGGGAGTATCCTTTTTGATACTGTCCCCCAGCATGTGTGTGTGCGTGAGTGCGTGTGTGTGTCAGGCAGTTGTCAGTTTGTGGCAACATGCCTGATAAGCACTTGGACTGATTTTATGCCTTACGTTGGTTCGCAGCTCTTAAGAGTCCTTAATTAACAGCATGGCAAATTCGTTTCGCGCAATTAAAACAATTTAATTATTTGTGCGTGCATAATTGAAATTGCATTGCATTCAGCCACGAGCTACCTTTCATACACACACACACACACACACAAGGAAACCAATCGATAAAGCGGCCAACGCCCAATAAAAAATGATAAAAAAAAACATACATTGAAACTGCAACAGCAACAACTGCAACATCAATTTGTTGAGAGTTCTATATACGACATAAACAAATATACATACAATAAATAAATTGGAGCAGGCGTAAATGCAAAATACACACACACACACACAGCATACACGCAGAGCTTACACAGACAGACACACACATGCAGCTAGGTGCAGTCGCAAAATGTATGCAACAACATGCAGATGCACTGAACAATAAATAAAATGCAGCAAACGCACTGCAAAGATGCACAAGAAAAGAGTGAAGAAACTGGCGACGTTGTTTGGGGAATGTTCCGAGGGCTGGACAATAGATTTGTGATGCGATCTGAACATCAATAGTCACTTGTCTAAAGCTATAGTCAAAAGCAGCCATAAGAGAGAGGAGAAATAAGAGATTTAGAATAAGAATTTATTCGTATTTTATTAAATATGAAATACAAACGCATTCAGCTAACTAGACTCTTAAATATATAGCTAAAATCATTTTATTTACTATTTTAAATATAGATTTATTAAATTTAAAGTTAAACTGTTCATTAAATTGTCTAATAAACATGTAATTTATTTATCATATTAATGGTATTCCAATTGTTATAATTGCTTTACTATTTCACTTGATCTTAGCGCCAATATTAAACAACATTTTATTCACTTAAATTCAATTTACTTTTGGAAGTAATCCGAATAATCCCTGTAGATTTTTGTGAAGCGCTGCAGCCCTGGTTTGCCACGTAAATGAATAAATATTTTGCAATTTTTTATTTGCGCGTTTATGTTTTTTTATTTATTTTTTATTTGTTGCTGTTGTTGCCTCTCGCATATGAGTAATGTAAACGAACAGACAACGAGGCACGAAGCGGGAGGCGGCGATAGGCGGCAGGCGGCAGGCGATTCGAGGTGCGGCACACAATGGGCGACACGGCGTATACGCAACTCACACACACACACACACACACCGGCAATGGACAGAGCTTGTATATACTTGTATACACGAGCGATTGCATGTGTATATGTCATAGTGTGTGTGTGTGTGTGTGTGTGTAAAGCGGATTTCGCAACGGCAACGAGAGCGGGAATGACCCACAATGAAAACGGACAGCAGCAGGCGCAGTAGATACACAGTACATGGATACACACATGCAAACGCATGCACATGGCCCATAAATATGGCACACACACACACACACACATAGATAAACGACACACATATGTATATGGGCCTATGTATTGCCATCGTGTGTGTATATGGGAATCGTAGTAAAACGCGAGGCGCAGGTAAGAGGCAGCGATGGCTTGACGGCACTTTACAAATTTCCAGTTGAAAGCTGCGCTTTGAACAATCAAGCGTGCCACACACACACACACACACACACACACAACCAACACACACAGATATATATACACTCGCACGCTTACTGTAGAGGCAAAGACAATGAAAGCAAAAGAGTAAACGCAACACAGCTGTCGAAAGCGTAAATGAAAATGAAAAATTGTGTAGGCAGCTGGCGCAGGCAGTAACCGAGGAAGGCAATGCAACAACAGCAGCAAGCAGCAAGCAGCAAGCAAATTGAAGCACAACAACAACAAGAGGAACAACCAACAGACTGAACGGCCGAGAGCAAGAGCTGGCAATGCTGCTAGCTGCACGTTGCATATTTTTGGGGCGTGTTGCATTCAGGGCAGGTCCAGTTAATCGGCTGCAACGTACGTATTCAGGTCATCATTATTGATTCGCATTCGCCGCCGTTGTGCGTATAGAGACATGAATTTTGCGTACGCACAACACACACACACACATGCACACCAATGCACCGATGCATATACATGTGTGTATATATATATATATATATACGCATGCAGGCATGCACATTTTTGGGGCATTATGTAGTTTGCAGTTGCATATGGCAACTGCAATGGCAATGGTGACGGTAAAGGCCTCGTTATATATTTGGAGTCCTACTTAGTTGCAGGGACTATTAACTCTGGTCAGGCTCATTACAAACCCATATACACACACACACACATTCTAACCGGTTATGCACTAATCAGCAGCCATTATGTAAAGTCAGTCAAGCAAGCAGCATGTACAATGCGGCGTATGCGCAACATGCCCCAACGACCAGCCAATTTAAGGCGCTGCAAATTGCTGCTGCCACAAATCACCTGACGAACCAAACACCCACGTTGTTAACGAAGCATCCCTTCTCTCTCTCTGTCCTCCCTCTACCTCAGTCATATTCTATATCACTCTTATCCTGCAACTTTGTGGCTGCCACAGCGACTGTAATTCAAAAGGAGCAACCAAAAAAAAATTAAAACGATATCCATTTTGGCTCAGCAATTTTGTGTCTCGGTGTCGACTTGCAGTGCAAGACTTTCATATCTCTCACGATGAATACGCACTGCGTTGGCAATTTGCTGACAGCAGACAGGTCTTGGCAAGGACGACGCCAGCCAGCTTCCCAACGCTGACTTGGTTGGGAAACTCGTTTAGTTTTCATTTTCATACCACGGCAACAGTGCAAATGCGTTTGCTTGGCAATTTTTGCTATTTTCACAGCTGCCGTGGCATAACCTCATACAATTTCTTTTACATTTATTAGAATTTGTGCGAAAGTCTTTTAGCTTTGAGTTTTGGAGGCCGCTTGCTCGTCTTGGTTTTCCGGGCGCTAAATTGCTTGCAGCCTCACCATATACATATACATATATATATATATATATATATATATATATGTAAACAAGGCGACTTCCCTTTCCTCTCCCTCTCTCTCACTCTGTCTCTCTCTCTCTCTACTCCCTGTCCCTGGCCATGTCTCAGTCGCTGTCTACATCCATCCAAACAGCGACTGGGCTGGGCAGCTGCCGTGCTTCTGACGTGTGTTCTGTTGGGCGTGTGCTGGGCGTGTTGTATGCCTCAGTGTCGGCGTGTCATAAAAATGTCGACGCTGCCAACGCGCAAAATGACAGCTGCACGATGGGTGCAAAAAGTGCTTGCTCTTTTCTTTTTGGCCCAAATAGTTAAGGCTTTAAAAACCTGATACATTTAAATTATGACAATGTCTGTGTTCTTTGTGTAAATGCATTTCTCATATTAACTTAATTTGAGCAGTTATTAATTATGTTACTCAATAAGAAAGTAGTTTAGGTATTGTTATCAGTTGTTAAATTGTTTTATAATTTCAAAATATCTTTTACTTTGCCCTATCATCTCCACTGATGATCTCTTCTCAGCAACTTATTCATTTTATTGACGATCGCTTGTTCTGCAACACTTTAATAGTTTGAAGCTAACATTAGATTGCTCTATTACTTATTTATGCAATTTTTGCAACTCAATCTTCTGCTTGTTGCCATTGTACATCATTTCAACTTTGCCCTCTGGTTGCCTGTTTATGTTTGCCCTCTGCCTGTTCTGGAATTATTTTGTACACATTTATATTTCTCATTTTTTTTCTGTTTTTTTTAGCACCTATTTGCCGTCTGTTGATGTTGTAGATGCTAGCTCCGGTTGCTTTGGTTGCCTTTAGCTCGTTCGTCGCTCGACGTTCAGTG
The DNA here is from genome assembly GCA_035042075.1 of Drosophila macrospina. Taxonomy (NCBI): domain Eukaryota; kingdom Metazoa; phylum Arthropoda; class Insecta; order Diptera; family Drosophilidae; genus Drosophila; species Drosophila macrospina. Next base: position 10,651,278 of record JAWNLW010000591.1, on the reverse strand, counting down.
GGTGGAGCAACTAAAGCGCTATTGCTCTGATTAGAGACGTTGATAACCCGTGTCTCAACATCTATCCATCTATCTGTCTCAAGCTGCCCCGTTTAAATTATGCATCAATCTACCTACTACCTACTGCGGCGTTTTTTGCATTAGCGATGATTATCGTTGCAGCCAACAGCGCTAACACAACCAACAACCAGCAACAACAACAACCCACATGTTTTTCAGCTGATTCGAGTAGTTGTTGCTGCAGTTGCCGTTGGCGGCAAGGCCTGCAGAACAACAGCAACAACTTGCAATGCCGTCATGTGCAGTCTGTGGCATTGTTTCGTTAAAAGGCAATGTGCCACACAACAATGGCGCGGCTGCGGCACCAGCAGCAGCAACAGCAACAGCAACAGCACTAGTAGCATGCAACGTCATGCACTTGAAATGCAAGTCAAGAGCAGTGGCAGCAATAGCGCAGCTGCCCCAAAGTATGCAGCATACAATAAGTTGCTGCTGCAGCAATGGCAAACGTAAATACAAAATGCTTTTTGGGCACAATGTTTATTTGTATCTGTTGTTTCTTTTGTTATTATTGTTTATTTGTTGTTGCTTTAATGGAAATAAAATACAAGAGTTTGCCTTGTTTGCAAATGTAATTACACACATGTTTATCAACTTGGGGCAGGAACTGTCGACACAGTTGAGCACCTTGATAATACGACAAAGCCACAAGTCAGCCGGTATGAAAGGCCAGCAGCATTGATTTAACATACAAATTGTAGATATTCAATTATTAAAATCAATTGGAAAACAAATTCATCTCCAGTCGAATGCTGTTTGGTTTGTAAAAACCCTTTTTATTTTGACTAAACAATCAATCAACAGACGCAATGTTTCCAAAATTAATATTTCAAAAGCGAATTTCACAAGAAACCCAACAAACACATTAAAAATACAACGATTGTTTTTTCTATTTATATATTTTTATTTTTATTGATTATATTTGAATAATAAATGATCATAAATTAGTTTAACACAAAATAAATTAATATATGTATATTATAACTGCATAACATAACTGCAGCATAACAGTTTCTTTCGCTCTACCTCTATCCGTCTCTTTCTACACTCGCACAGCTAAAGACATTTGCCTATGCTGAGCATTCGTGTGAGAACGGGACCGCGAGCGACCATGGGAACGCCCCCTGGAATGACCACGAGAGCGTCCACGGGAATGTGAGCGATCGCGCTTTCTATCTGAACGACGTCGACTCTGTCGCTCTCTCACAGCTGCAGAGCTTCTCTTTACGATTAAAAGCTCATTGTCAGAGGAGTCGGAAGTCTCAGCACAACGATAACGTTTTGCATCTCTTCCATGCCTGGCACTGCCTGAGCAATGTTTCTCTTCTAGCTGCTGCAAGACATCTAAAAGCAAACTCTGCGCTTTATTAGTCTGAGCAATTAACTTAGCCATCAAATCAGTTGTTGTTTCATGTGACATTTTAATAATTAATGATAACACACACTATTTATGTAGAACTTACTTATACGGAACTGCCACTTGCAGTGCTCACAGCAAACTGAATGAAAAGCTCTGCGTTGCCGCAGCTTTTATAGTAACACAACGCTGTCTGATAAACGTTTGAAAACGTTTAAAGCTTATCAAACGTTTGCTGAACGTTTGTAAACGTATACGAATCTTCGTTCAATTTCTATGTACGGTAAACGTTTACCCCGTCGCTGAGTCATATCAAACAGTTGGGAATGTATTCAATGTAACGTCAATTTATTTAGCACCCGTCAAAAATCGTGCCAATTGGCATGACAATCTAAAAATTTGAACAACATGCTGAAGCTTAGCCAATGTCTGTGGAAATCCGATGTGAAACAGCAAAGGAAAAATCAAATATGCGCCCGCAACTAAACTAAACAGCATCACAAAGCAAAGAATAGCAAAGGATAGAAGAGCGGCATTGAATTACGATACCACTGATCGACCATGAGATACCCCGTAATTAATAAAAGAACTGCATCTAAGGGTAAACTTATATAAACACCTTTCAAGTAAACAAGCAACTCATAAACAAGGTTGTAATGTAAACTGATTGCATTTATTGAATGTTTTCAAGAGTTAAAAGTACATAATAGTAAAACTTGAACCTATATTAAATTGTATATACCCCATGCTAAGACTGTTGCAGGGTGTAACTAGAAATCGCGACTATCGCGCACACAAACAGCATAAGAATGAATCCCACGCAGGGCGGAAGAGAATACGCTTGAAGTTAGTTTTGCCATGAAATCCCAGGAAACTAGAATTGTCGATGGCTCTGAGTTGGCCAAGCACATTTCATGCAGTATAGAAATACGTGTGCAGGGGCAGACCACGTTCATCCACTGCCTGTGCTGGGCTGCTCAAGTAGCTTCAAGTTAGGAATTCATTGTTAGTTATGCGATTTCATTGCTTGTTTTCTTTGCGAATTTCTTGCGAGGACAACGACGACTTCACCGAGGTTGAGGACAACGATGAGGACAAAGATGAGGACAAGGACGTGAAGGGAGGAAGATGAGAACACCCAAGCAAAACTAAACGCCTTTCATTGGATTTTGGCATGCCAAGCATCAAGACTAGAATCACGACTTCAGGCAGCCACCAGCCACCAGCAAGAGCAACAGCAACAACAACTATAACAACAACAAGGATAAAAACAATGGGAAACAAGGAGCTGTGTAAGCCACCCTCTCAAACGCATTGCATTGCACGGCAGCAAGTCAAAGTCAAAGTGTTCGACATTATTTGAAATTCATGAGTGGCATACTCTTCAGCTCTACGTACTTGGGGTTTCTTCGTTTTGTCTGGCAAATAAATTCAAGTAACAGCAGCTGATAATGGCGTATTATCCACCCTAAGACCACCCCACCTCCTCTCTCTCTCCGCCACACACCCACCTAAATGCCCAGCCCTAAGCTACTCCTTGATTGTAATTGAACACGCACGCTAATTAAGACACCAATAGTTTTAGTTTCAGTTTAAGTTGCGGATTGTGTGTTGCTCTTTGGTTATTTGGTTCTCTGGTTCCTTGGTTTGCAATCCAATTTCGAATTGGTTTCGTCTTCTTCTTGCTTCACATTCAACGCAATTATTACGCCAATTAACTGTTTAAGTTTATGCTAATTACGCGCGACGCTATTCTTATAAAGCATTTCCCTACTTGCGTTCAATTAAAAGAAGTCTAACTGCCAAATGCGAGCAGCAAATTAAGAACTTACTGATGTAAATGTATTCAACACATTTATTAAACGATTTTACTAATATAAACTATTGAAATACTTTATCCTATCTTCAAGTTGAGTTGGTTTTCTATTAGATAAACGATATCAGATAAGTTGCTTTACTAAATTCGGGAAGTAGCTCACTACTTTTGCCTACTTACACCACTCAACTCGGTTTAAGCAACAATGTTTGTTACTTTTATATTTCTGTTCTTTATCATTTCTATGCATTCTCCCCTCTCCGCCTGCTGTCAACTTCTTTAACTAATGCACATACTATATCATCGCTAAAATCTCTCTACATTTGCTGCACTCTTTAGCACTTCCCCCAACCCAACCCCCCACTCTACATTGTGCCTCGCCCCCCACCTCCTCCCCTTCTAACACTAGTGTCCATTGCAAGTAATGCTTCATTCCTGGCATTCGCACGTCACCGTCACTCAGCAGCAAGCGGAAACAGTTAGCAGCCATCATGGCTGCCCGCTCGCTTCCCCCTGCGACCCACTTCCTGTGTATGTGTGTGTATGTGCGCTTGCATTTCTTTAAGTCTGTATGTGTAACTGTGTGTATGTGTGCGAGTGCTTGTGTAATTATTGTAGGTCCAACGTCATCGTCGTCGTGTTTGTGTCGACAACGCCGCCAACTTGTTTGCATACAAATTAAACTCGTCATTTATGTGCCCGCTCTCTCGCTCTCTCTTTTACATTCTCTCTTTCTCTGCTGCACTCTCTTCTTCTTCCTCTCTCCCTCTCTCTCTCTCTCTGATTCTCTGATTCTCTCGCCATCTCCCTCTCTTACTTTCTTCCCTTTTTATGCTCTTGGCGCGCCCACTCAATAGCGCGCTTCGTTGAACACTGTAGATTAATTTATCATCTCGCTTTACAAGCATTCTATGAGTGTAATGAACTTTTAACAAGCAACTGCCACGCCCACAATATATCTGCCCAACCCCCAGCTGCCTCAACATACAGCTGTCCCATTGACGCGTTAGTTTTGCGCATCCAATTAGTTTTTACAATTTTTTCCATTGCTTTTATTAGCGCAATGCAAATATTTTCCTCTGGCTCACTACACATTCATCAAGCGCACAGAATTTGTATATAATATGTAAATACAGATATATTTAAAGCAGGTACATAATGTATGCAAAGTAAATATATTGTGCTGTTGTTGCTGCCTCATTAAAGTTTGAAAAACATAATTAAAGTTTGGCCTGACACGGTGGAACCCTTGAGAGAAATGCCTGAAACCAGAGCTAAAGGTTGACTAATGCGCGCAGCTTTCACGCGCCGAAAGGTAATTAAAATGCTAATAAACACTCGTTAAGTACATAATAACCCAGCATAAGCAAGAATAACAACAACACAACAACAAGGACAGCAGCCAAGCGAAATAGAGGGCCCAACTAATGCGACTTATCTGCAAATTTACACCCGGCACGAGTCCTCGACACGTAGCACACTTTGGTCTCGGCCAAATTTGCTGAATTTATATCTCAAATATTCGCATACACACACGCACACACGCACAGACGCACACACACAAATACACAAATGAAGAGTGCAGTGCAGAGGTCGTTTTTTGGGTCTGCTGGCACACTACTCGAGTAGTACCAAGTACCAAGTACTAGGAGTAGTCTAACTACTCGTACTCCTAGTATGCCATTGCTTGCCATTGCTTATTATGCGTGCGATGTCGCCTGTAAAATATGAATTACAAGTGAGATTTAAATAAATTAACTCACACACATATACATATACATATAAAGACAGACAGAGAGAGAGACATGGATAGGGGAGAAAGCAATACAACACTCGATACACACACTCGGTTAGCCGAAACCTTGTCACACAAATAACAACCTGACACTCTCCTCCCTCCCCTTTCAGTTGTTGCCCTAGTCGTAGGCCTCATATTAGTTTCACTAAAATTACATAAACATAAAACCCAGTTCTCTGTGTATCTGTGTGTGTGTGTGTGAGTGTGTGAGTGTGCTTAAGCAGTTAGGCTATAAATGAGTGTGTGTAAATAACGGGTGCTATGTGCGCTGTTCTATGCGATTCTCACGCCTGACAATAAAGTTCGTCGTATCGAACGAAGGAACCGTAGGGAAAATGATTGGCAATTAACTACAATAAGTTTATCGTTCAAATAAATACAAATGTATATCTTACTTCACTTTACATGTTAATTATCTTTAATTTATCTTTATCATTATCTTTACTATTATTAAAGTTCATTCACTTTCTGTGAGTCCCAAATATGCGCCAGCATTCTCGAAATGATGCGCTTTATTATTTTTATACATTGTAGAGCCTACAGACACCCTATACAATAAACACATTGCACCCTTTAGTCTACTTTAAGCCCACAAAACCTAAACTCAAATTTTAATTAAGTTTTTTTTTTCAAGAGTTTTCTGTGCTTATGAAGCTGCCCAGGCATTCGCAACGGTTCTCTGACCCTGTGGCTCATAAATTGCCAGCAATTTCTCATGCCCTTGTTGTTGTGGTGTGGTTCGGCCCAGAGCGCTGTTATTTAATATGTCAAATATGTTGGCCTTGCTCAAATATTAGGCACCAAAGGCGCAAACCCATTAGAAATTATGACATAAAAATATAATAAACTCCAGAATAGTCTCAGAGGCAGAGATTGTCAAATATTGAGTGCACTCAATGTAAGACTGTGAGCTGAAGAGGGGAGGGGTGTGTGTGTGTGTGTGTGTGTTTGCTGGCCAAAACGGTTAGTCAAATGTGGGAAGCTTGCATTATTCAAAACTATTGTTGGGCATTAAATATGTAAGAGCATTCGGGTGAATAGAAGCGAATGTCAAGTCAAAGTTTGCAACTTTATTATGCGACTTCTTGTAGTTACTGCTGTTGTTACTGTTGTTGCTGCTGTTGCTGTGGAAAATGAGCAAGAAAATGCGCCCGTTACGAAAATTTGCATAAAGCTGATGCAGTGAAAGGCTGAAGCTGAAAGAAAAGCGCGCAAGTGTTGCCACATAAACAAACAGGCGATGAGCGAAGCGTTACAAATGCCAACAGGTTAGCACCCAACACGACACAACACCCCCCCTCTCTCTCTCTCCGCAGCTTCCCCGCTAGCCGTCTAACCGCCCATGTGTAGCTGTTGGCCTCGCTCTGGCATTATGACAATATAACAAAGCTAAAGTCGCTTCCAACGCTGGAGTCGCCAACGTTCGCCTCGCAGTGGCAACAAAAACGAATTTGCATAAATAACAAAAACATATTTAAGCCAGCTTCCAGTCCGCAGCAGAACCAACATCCTCGCCCCCTCCTTGTGGGGCCAGTCCCTGCTCTCACCAACGTCTGACTTTTGAGCGTTGTGATGCCAAAGGAGCAGGTTCAGAGTTCGGGCTAGGCCAGGTCATGGCACAAGCTGGCAAACTTCCTTGGCAGCACCCGGGCAGTTACCTTCAGCATTTTCTACTCTTTTTCCCTTTTTCCGTTTATTTTCCTACACTTCTTCGCCCTTTTCTTCGTTTCTCTGGCGCTGTTGTTTGCGTTGTGCATAATTTAGGGACACCCAATGAGCCGTGGAAGTTTCGTTGACTCCATGCGGACATCTTGTCTGCTTTCGGATAGTTGATTTCTCTTAGCCCATAAAAATCACAAAAACGTCATTCGTTTTTCGTTATTTTCTTTACGATTTTTCTTTTATTTTTCCCCACTTTTTCGGCTGCTTCTGCTGTCTCTGGCAAATATGCATGCAAAATTATTTGTAAAATGTGGCGCCAAATATTTGAAATGAATGCAAAGCGGCAAATAAACGACAGCCAGCAACCGGAATAGCAACAGGATATGCAAAAACGCGTTAAGGAATTTCTCGTTTTGCTTTTGCCTTCAAGGATTCACAAAGAAAATAGAAGTTCTACAAGGAATTGAGTTTGTTTGAGTCTGAGTTCGTAACGTTGGACACGGATAATAACTATAGATGGATCAGTGAAGATGTTAGAGAACTTCCATCTAATAATAATTAAATAACATTAACAAACTTAACATTTAATCAATTAAAGCCTTGAGAATGTATCGATTAGGAAACTCTAATCGAAATACTAATTTAAATTCTTGTCGACTAAGTTAGTTAAAAAAGATTAAGTCCCGGCTCTCCTGAACCAACCCCAAGGAACCTCAATCAATTTAGCCAATAACAAACATTGACGCACACTGTTTGCGTCTCACCAGGCAGACTTCAGAGTCGCAGAGAGAACCAATCAATATGCCCCACAGACCGCAGTGCACAAGACCAAACAACTGGGAGCCAAACCCAGCGATAATGTTGCTGCGGTGCGCAAAACAACAATTGCAACAACAACTGAGAGCAACTGACAACAACTGACAACAACAACAACAACAAGAAGAACAACAAGAACAACTGAGAATTGCTACAAAAACCGCAACAGCAGCAGATACAACCAGAACAGCAAGGACTTTGCCACGACAGACTGAATGCATCGCAAACAAGAGAGGGGCGCGATGAGCGGCAAGTGATAGAGGAAGCAATAATTTAATTCTGCATTGCAAATGCAAACAAATTTTGTTGAGCCGCAGAGAAAAACTTAAACCGCATCGCGCGACAAAAACGCAGAGAAAGACAAAACCAAAACGCGTAGCCGCAGGCGATGAGCAGAGGAGCTGGAGGAACAGGAGAAGTAAGTTGGAGCAGCGTGCACCCTGGTAGAAGGAAGAAGCACTTGCTAAAGTGAGCGAGTGTTTATTTTATAGCCGGCATAGAGTTGACTTGGCTCCGGTTGCCGGCTAAAACCGCCAAACGTTTTGCTGTTGCTCCATCCAAGTTCTCATTCCACAATTTCTCTGCCATTCTCTGTTCTCCACTCTCTATCCTCCAGTCAGCGCGTCGGTCTGTTATTATTGAAGAATTATTACGCGGAGAGGCAACAGAAGTTGCCAATGCAGTCGACGTCCCGGCAGACGACGACTAATAGCGCAAAGCCCCCGCACAATATCCTCGCTCTGTTGTGTTCCTGTTTCCTTTTCTCTCTTCTCTCTTCGCTTTTTATTTTTTTGTTGTTTTTGTTTTGCATTTTAGATTTATATATTTGTGCATAAAAAGCGAGTGTAAAAGTTTTGCATATTCATGGCGCTTTAAATGTCGTCGCGATGTCTGAAGTGCAGCAGCAGCAGCAACCACAAAGGCAACTAGCAATAATAGCAACAACATCTGCGATACAAACTTGGCAGATACTCTACCAACAAAGGCTACAAAGCTTTACCAACTCAAAATGTAAGCAAATATATACGTGTATAATTTATATGCTGCATTTAGCATTAACATTAATTAGTTTCATTAAAATCTATTATTTTTTGAGAAAGTTATGAGCGTTCAAAGTTTTTTGGAAAGTTGAAATGTACAAAATTTTAATGCTGAATAAATTTAGAGATGAATCACTGCTAAAAATGGCATTCTGCGTGGAATTCGCTTGAGTGCTTAAAAAGTTAAGATAGTTTCAAGCTGCTATTCCAAACGTAAGGGTATTCACGCTTCAGCTGGTAACAAATTGGGAAAAGTTTCCATGTTTTTTATGCAGCAGCTACTAAAGGCTGAAAGAGAGCGAGTACATCTGTGGGAAGGAGAGAGACGAACAAAAAAGTAATAACATCAACCATAAAAGTAGCAACATCAGTTGGCAGCTGCAAGCAAACCAAACGACAGAAGTACCAGACAGTCAGACAGAGAGACAGACAGACCAATAGACCGGCAGACCGACAGACCGACAGACATATAGCAGACAAGCGTCACAGACATATTGTGTCTGCAAAACTTTGTTGACAACACCAACACCAACACCAACAACAACAACGATTACATAAAGATACAACAACAAGGAGAAAGTGTTAGAGTCGAGAGTATCTCGCGTCTAAAAATCGCGAGCAATGAAACTCATGTGAAAACAATGAGATTATTGGTTGAATTTATGTGCGCTCTATGAAGTCAGTTATCTCTCACTCTCGCTCTCGCTCCCGCTCTCCGTCTTTCGCTCTCTCACTACTCCCTTTGTCCGTCCAGTAATTGTCGACATGTCAGCACATTAAACGCCCATAAAGCGTTGGCAAACTGGCAAATCAAAGCAACTTGTCCCATGTAGAGAAAAGTTTTCTAATTTATGGTCACATGGAATGCAACAGTTAAGCGCCTGCGGCCCTTTTGAACCCACAACCCCGTCAACATTTACATGCCCAGACCAAGAGCCCAGACCCAGGGCAACCAACCTGGTCTACCTGCGAACTGCGAACTGCGGACTGCGAACTGCGAACTGCGCACTGAAAGCTGCGAGGTTGCTCTAAAATTTATCATGACACTAATGAGCATGAAATAGGACAAGGTTTATTAAATTTCCTTTTTAAAATGCGCACATGGCAAGTTGCCCAGTTGCCTAGTTGCCCACGAAGATGCGCTGCAGTTACCACCAGAGACTGCTGAGCAGGCAACAAGTTTTTTTTTCTACTCTGCCCATCATTCGCAACTGTGGCAAGCAGGCGGCAAACGATGGCGATGGCGATGGTGTTGATGCTGGCGACATGGACGTGGCGCCACTGCGACTTTCACACCCTTTTGCTACCTATCAGCTGGCTAGCTCTCACCCCTCTAACCACTCTATTCGTTACGAACAGACGTCCAAGCAGCTGCCACCCGCCTGGGCAGCAAAATGAAAAATGTCCACAAGTGAGAAAATGAATCTGCCCCATGTTGCAATTTATTATGCCAACATAATAAATATTATATACAGATGCTATGCCAAAGACTCTCTCCCCCTTCCACTTTCTTTCTCTCTCTCACTCCTTTTTCTCTCTCCCCTCTTAGTGTCCTTGCTTGCCGGGGAGATTCTTTCCTCCTTTGGGAATCGGGTTTTTGGGAACGTCGTCGTTTTTTGACAGTTTGAGAAATGCTTGCAGTGTTCTCCTCCCCTCATACTCTTCTCGCTTTCTTTAGCTAATTGCGGCAAGGGAGCCAAAGTTATTTCGAAATAAAATCATGAAACGACAACCGACTGCAGCAGTTAACAAAGTTGCACAACGACAACTTATACAGGGTATATTACAAATTGTAATAAAATATTTGTTTGTAAGTATATCAAAATATAAATACAGAAAAGAATACATTTTAATTGCAATCTCTAATCAAATGTGAAAGAGCGAAGTAGAGAGGGAGAGCGCTGCAGAGAGCTGCGGCTATTTCCTTGTATTCTTTTGCCTTGCATAAGCCTTCGCTGTGAGTGTGAGCGAACATGCTGCATTAGGCAAATACATTGGTATTTGTGTATGGTATATGTGCGTGTGTATGTGTGATCAGAAGGGCAAACTCTCTGCAGTTTGCACTCAAGCATGTGTGGGTGCTTGTGTGAGCGGCCCATTTGGAAAATACTGCAGTGCTTGCTCACAGCAATGTCTATGCATGTGTGTGTGATCAGTTAGGCAAGCTCACTGCGGTGTTTATGGATGTATGTGTGAACAGCTGCAGTGATTACTTACAGTGTGTGGGTATACGAAAAGCTCGCCGAACTTAGCATCCACAATAAGCGCTGTGATCCAAACAGTGTCCACAGCGCAAGGCGTATAAATACAGCTTCTCACTGGGAGCAGGATCCAGTTGTTTGCTCTTGCATGCAGAGTAAATCTCAAGCGGTATAGATATGTTATGTTATGTTTAAACTATTTACGGTTATTGTTCTATGATATATTTGAATATTATTGAGATTATTCTGTAATATGTATACACATATGGCAGACAGACGGAAACGACTCAAACAGCTGTTCATACATATCAATAATATATATATTTTCTGTCACCTTCTGCACAAATTTAATACATCTCTGTCCAGGGTATGGATAACAACAAAAGCTACCTTAGTAAACTGAAAAGTGGGAAAGGAAATTTTAGAAAGTTGCCACAACGCTTAAATTTTTAATAGGTTTAACAATTTTTGAAGAGGTTTGCAATTTTTTCAGCTAACTTAGAATTCTTTGTGTTGGGCGTTAAATAAATTTTATATTGTTGATCTTTTCACTTATGAATGTGCTGTGAACATTGTTTATTTCGATGTTTTTGTTGTTTTTGTTACTCTTTCCTTTGGGTGTATAAAAATGTTGCTACGCACCCATAAATAAATCATTCAAATTGTCAACACGAATTTATTTGCGTTGCGTTTTCGTTTCGTGTAAGTTTCTTGCGGTTTTCCGAGCGGAAATGAACCATCAGCCAGGGCTGTGAAAGAGCGAAAGGGAGAGGTAATGATGGTGAGAAAGGGACAAAGTTTTGGAGAGGAGGTGGAGAAATATTGTATTGAGAATTGTAAGGAGGCAGCATCACAGCATTGTGCTTTTGTCAGACATGTCAACTGGCTTGCAATGCAGTGTGCCTGTGTGTGTGTGTGTGTGTGAGCTTGTGTTAATGTAACTGTTTGCTTGTATCGTTGCTTTGGCCGCCTCTGCGGTGGGCAGCTTAGTTACTTGAGGGACTACCCTAACGGAAAGTCATGCAACGATATCATTCAATTGAATTGAAAAGAAGAAATGAAATAAAAATAAAATTGTCAATTTAGAGAACAAAATAGGGAAGGAGAGAAAAGGAATCAATATTTTACTTATAAATATAGTTTAAACTCTACTCAGTTTTTAATAAAAAGATAATATAATAGAATAGAAAATTAGTTGAAATTCATTTTATATGTAGATCCCCGCTATTAAAATAATTTTCACATATTAGATAGAGCATCTGGGAGTCGCTATTTGAATAAATTGTCTTGCTCTGCTGTTGTTATTTAAGCAAATTTATTTGTGTGCTGCTGGCATTGCTGCTGCCTCTGCCGCTGCCTCTGCTGCTGATGCTGCTGTTTGCTTTTCATTTCCGGCCACGTCGACAAATCACAAACAACCTAAAAGGATATTATCTGCAGCAAAACTGTTTCCTTGGCCACACTATCATCGTCTCTGGTGTCCCCCATCATTCCTGTGCTGCTCACTCATGTTTATTTGGATAAATAATTTGGAAAACATTTTGCGTTTTTCATTGTATGCTTTCTTAATGGTCTTTTAAGTGGTCTCCATTTTACTTCAAAGGCCACCAGGCACAACCTAATCTTGTCCACAGTATCAGTGCCTAACTGAGCGGTTCACCCAAATATAAATAAGAAATAAGAAATAAAAAATAAGACAAAATGTTAAATAGAACCCAAAAGTGTCGGATGTTCTCAGCTCTCTCAATTTAAGTCTCACGTGTGTAAATAGAAAACCAAGAGCGAAACTAAACTGATTTCGGGTTTCAATGGAAAGACGCCGCTGTCTGCAATCCAATCCCAAAATGGTAATGCTAATTGGCTGGGCAAATGTTTGTGCCTCTGAAGTTTCCACTTGTCATCATTGATGGCTTATTTAGAATGGTTACAACGACACCCACAGTTAGTCTTCAAACGCGCTACGGTTATGTCTGGAATGAGGCATCTGAGCTTTGGTCTTACATTGCTGGCCCTAGGCTGCGCTTGCTGTGGCTCCAGGAATCTTACTGAGTTCCTGTTGCATCGCCAGCGTCGTGGACTCATCTATCAGAATAGTGGTTCCATTAAGTTTAGCATAGGCCCATCCTTGCCAATTCCTTTGGGGGATCACGTGACCTTTCGCTCCACTGTGCTCTCTTTTACACTGCAGGGTGGCACCTACAACCTCCCAACAACGCCCATTTGGCCTTGGGATAAATGGGAAGGCACTTTTGCCAGATCTCTGCAGCAAATGAGACGCAACATTGAGAGGCATACGGCAAACGGAGGAGTCAGATATGCGGACGATGCGCGTCTGTTGGTCTACACAGCCCTGGAGGAGTACATGGGCAGAAGGAACAATGATATGCCCATGGGCAGACAATGCCTACTGCGTTCCATATGCGAAAATGCCCAGGTCCATCATCATGTTGGCATTTTCTCGGAAATACTAAACATTGTGCTGAGGTGAGCAAACAATTTAACAATGTTATGTTACCCTCTCCTTACCTCTCTCGCCTCTCTGACATCTTTGAACTCTTTGTAGTCCGGGCAAAGCGGATTTAGATAACTCCTATCACGATGCCTTTGCTGCTGGCCAGGCGGGTGCTAATTGCTTGGCCCTCTTCAGGGCTTGTCCACGTGGCAACAACTTTCTGGATGAGTTGCTGATGCTGGAGCACTATTGAAATTTGATTGATTGGATTTTCGTTATGGATTGATGCATTGGACAACAATAAAGTTTTTGTCAAATCAAAGCGCATAACTAATGATTGTTGTTATTGTTGTGGCTGTTGCATAATTTGTATTGCTGTCAAAGGAGTATGGTATCGCAGTGAGTATAGGGGGAGTGTGGCAGGAAACGGCATTAAGGGAAGCTGCACAAACATACAACGGATAGGACAAAGCAAACATAACAGTTTACACGCAGTATGTTATCAGAAAAATAAATGTATTTTTCTTACAGATTATGATTAACTATACTCAAGTGAATATTTCTATAAAATACTACAAATTTCCAAAGTTTATTTCCATTATCGCGTATTTGTTGTGCGCATAAACGTTGCGGCCAAAAGGATTGTTACCTATTCCTATGCTGCATCACAAGTTCAAATACCGCAAAGTTGCACAACTGCCGCGCCTGTCTCTTGCCGCACTCCTGTCTGCACGTTGTACGACAAAACCCTGCCTCCCCGGACCCCACCCACCGCACACTCATCAACGACGTTGTTCGCGTTGTCATAATCGCATTTGAATTAGCTGTGCATACAAAACGACGGCCGATATCACATACAGGGTGCCTGCGCTGGATTTTATTTGATGTCGTAGTTAACTGTGATACACATTGTGCACCCTGTGAAGAACTGTTGTTGTCTCTGTTGTCTGTGTGTACAGTGTGTAGCCACCTGGCAAGCCTAATGTGCCACTTAAGACGCATTTATTGTCTTTCAGTTGTCGCTGCAGCTTGTTGTTCTTGTTGTTGTGGCTGTTGTTGTTGTTGTTGTTGGGGCTGCTGCATTTCCATTTAATTGACGTCATTGTTGACAAAATGGCGGCCGCTTGCTCGCTGCTGTGCAACTCGCTTAAGAGCTAAAGCCGCAAGCCATTAATGGGGCGGCTTTTTCGGGTGTGAGGCGCCACTTAAATGCAGATGGGCGTGGCAGCTTACCACGTTTACCAAACTAGCAACAGTCGCTTGATAATGTATAACATATAATATATATTTATATCCATTTGCATAATACTTAAGTGTTTTACAACACAGATAAATGAAACAGTTTTAATCATTCGAATTACATATGTACATATTTAATACAACTTTCAACTTAGCCTGCTAAGTGAACTGCTAAGCGACCAAATCAATTATTCACATCCAAAGCAAAGGCATCCAGCACACTGTCACCTCTGGGACAACTATGAAACTGCTGCAAGCAATCGACACCTGCCAAACCCGCAGCGTGTGCTTCCCTGTAGACATTGTCGAGCTTCGCTTTGCCGGGTCTGCAATTTATTATGTAGTGAAATGGCAATTTGGCTAACTATCGTTTCCACTTACGTTAGCAGTACATTTAACAGCTCGGCCATAATACCCACATGATGATGCACTTGCGCATTCTCACACATTGCACGCAGCAAGCACTGACGGCCGCGACCCGAGACGCCACTGACATTGTCCATGTACTGCTCCAGTGCCGTGTAGGCAAACAGGCGTGTGTCATCCTCATGTGATGCGTCCAGCTGACGTATTTGTTCCTTCAACGATCTGGCGAATATGGACTCCCATTTGTCCCATGGATAAAGTGGCGAGGAGGGCATTGAATATGCCCCAAAGTGTAGCACATAGAAGTTAACCATGCTGCGCCACACCACAGGATCCTGCAGCTGCACAGCCATTACGGGTCCAACCACCAGTCGAATGCTTCCACCGTTCTGATAGACCAACTGATGACGCTTCTGGCGTGCATGAAGATAAGCCGTTAAATTCTGTGATGGTGCAATCACATCATACGAAGCATGCAACAGAGGCACAAGGCAAAGCAGTTGAATTAATAAATGCATCTCAAGTTCCAAAAGCACTCGACCGTAAGGTGGACAGTAGACTTGAAGAATGAGCGTCGACAATGCTTAACGTCTGATCAGGCGACGAAGATATTCTTCAGCGCCAAACGAAATAAATATTTGCTTGTCCACTTAGCAGTTAAATTGGGTTATAAAGCCATCAACAGAGCTGTGTAATCGCTAGATGTTGAGAATCATTCTAGGCTACTGAATATCATTATCTATTGATTGCACAATTAATTTGCTGCTTCTTTTATTGTATTGTTTAAGTACCAAACAAAGTCAAATTGCGCGCTCGATATGCAAAGGTGGCACCAAGCAAAGGAATCGATATGCAGTTACATCGATAAGTTCTAGTGTTAGTTAATGAACAACTGGCCAAAGTGTGACCGTTGTTAACAAACATGAAAATGTCAGAAATCGTCAATGTTATTTGTAAAAAAAAGTAGGTTTGCATGAATCTCAGCAACTAGACGAACTAGAGAAGAACGTTCCTGAATACCCTCTCCAGATCGACTGTATGTTAGATACAGATACACCCGTTAAAAAGAGTCTCTTTTTTTTATTTATTCCTTTTCAGTTTGAAAGGTCGATTTGAATGGAATAAAATATCGTAGACCGCCGCTATATTTTTCAACAAACGTCAAAATACAAAAATTTTAAATTTAAAGGCCCGCGAACAATATTGATGTGACCGTTTTACATTTAAAATTGTCGAATAAACCAGCAAGCTTAGCTAACAGTATGTTAAGGAGTCTGTATATTTGACTTTTGCCAGGGCTGTTCACACTGGTGAAGAATATAAAGAGTACCAACGAACAAATAAGGTACCCAGTTTTGGTACTCAAGTACCAAATACCGAGTGGCAACAGTGACAGCCGTGGACATCTGTTAAAAAATCGTCTAGAAAAATGAGCAACGAAGCGGCGAAAGCTCAAATCTCGCAGGAGAAAATTGTGGCCCAGTTCCAACAGCTGCGGAATGAACAAAGAAATTTGGCCAACAGCCTCAACACGCTGGAGATGGATCTTCGTGAACACAAGTGAGTCAGAATGCGCCGCTAACCTAACCTCCAAAAAATAAACAACTAATTGTCATTTTCATAAATTTGAACAGAACTGTGATAGAAACACTCCTTTCGGCGGATCCGGAACGCAAGTGCTTCCGTCTAATTGGTGGCGTGCTGTGCGAACGCACCGTCAAAGATGTCCTGCCACAGTTGGTGGAGAATAAAGATTTCATTGCGAAAACCATTACAATGGTAACAGAGGATCTGAGCAAAAAGGGAGTGGAACTCAATAAATTTAAGGAGGAGCACAATATCAAGATACGCGGCGAGCAAATGAGCACGGATGGCGCAAAGACAGAGGCGGGAAGTGGCAGCAAATCGGAGAACCGTAATGTGCTCGTGTCTAACTAACCCTGAACATAAAAACAATGCCAAAACAACAACAACAAAACAAACGAATGAAGCGTATTTATTGTGTCCATTGAGGTTCATTGTGCGGCGGCACTACAATAATGCATTGATTATGATTCTAATGTTATATGTAATTTTAGCTCTAAGGCGCAGTTAGTTCGACACACACACACACACACACTACCATTCTCTTAAACGCTTTGCATCCAAACACCCATTAACTCACCCACTCACAAATCAAACCCAGTCATACACGTAACACCCACGCCCACTTCGGCCCACAATTAAAAATGAGAGAAAAGCTAATTTGAAATGGCAATGGATGCACACGCAGCTTGATTTTATTGACGTTGGTAATCGCGCTTGCCGCCTGATTTGCTTAGCAGCCGCACGCTGTTGATGCAGATGTCGTGGGACACAGCCTTGCACATGTCGTAGACGGTGAGTGCGGCCACGGAGACGGCCGTCAAGGCCTCCATTTCGACGCCAGTTTGGCCCGTGCAGCGCACAGTGGCCACCAGGCGAACACACTGCTCCGCCTCGAGGAGCGTGGCCTGCACTCGCACCGAAGACAGTGCAATGTTGTGGCACAAGGGTATTAATTGTGATGTCTGTTTGGCGCCCATGATCCCAGCTAATTGGGCCACACTGAGCACATCTCCCTTGGCCAGCTCATTGGCCGCAATAAGCGCTGTGAGACGCTCACCAACCTGTACAGTGGCCTCTGCGCTGGCTATTCGTGTGGTCTCCGCCTTGTGAGCAACATCAACCATTTGTGCCTTGCCCTGGGCATTGATGTGGGTCAAGCTGCTGCAGTTGCGCAGCTGTAAAAGTGGTCTATGATGAGGATGAAGCAAGATCCTGTCGCTGCCGATACCTGCAAGCAAACAGTTTTGGGGGGAATGTTGTGCAAGCTCTGGACTAGCCGCCTATGAGTATCATTGGGCGATTTTCCATTTGCGACAGATTCAGCATGCCTACATAGGATACATGCGCCCATTAATACAGACAACTCTACGGATAAGGAGTACCATTAGCTGTACTCACCTGCATGTTGACGCTTCTTACGTTGCACCGCGCTCCCAATTAGCTCGACGAGCTGCTGCTCCGTGCAATCTTCGCTGCGCATGGCGTCGCGTAGGGAGAACTCCTTGTTGCCAAAGAGGCAAACCTTAATGTTGCCATCGGCCGTAAGACGCAGCCGATTGCAGGTGCCACAGAAGTGTTCTGTCATGGATGTGATGAAGCCCAGTTGGCCAGCAAAGCCAGGCACCGCATACGCTTTGGAAGTGTCGTTCGGGCCATTGGGCAATGCCTGAAACTCTGGCCAACGCTGGCGGATAATTTGCACTGTTTCGTTGTAGGAAATTAGGCGCTCCGTTTGCCACTTGTTGCCCGAGAATGGCATGTACTCGATGAATCTCACATCGACAGGTCGCTCGCGGGTAAACTCAACAAAATCACAGATCTCATCCTCATTGAAGTTGCGCATCAGCACGCAGTTGACCTAGGAATAAAATCGAATTAGATTTGATACGGTTTAAGTACTGAGATAGCGCTCTCACCTTTGGTCGATAGCCGAGCTGAATGGCCAGATCAATGCCCGCAATGACGCGCTCCCAGCCCTTGCGCCGTGTGATCTTCTCGAAGCGCTCCTTGCGCAACGTGTCCAAGCTGATGTTGAGGGAATCCAATCCAGCACGCTGCAGCGGCAGCAGCAAACGTGTCAGCACCAGGCCATTGGTGGTAATGCCCACATGCTCGAGTTGTGGCAACGCCTTAAGCTGTGCCACAATCTCCACGATGTCTCGTCGAACTGTTGGCTCACCGCCCGTCAAGCGAATCTTGCGCACACCTTGCTCCACAAAGATGCGCGCCAGCCGGAGCACCTCCTCTGTGCTAAGCAACTGCGATTTGGGCTGAAGTGGCACACCTTCTGCAGGCATACAGTAATCACCTAGAATTTCACCATATAACGTTAGTTCTTATCAACATCGCTTCGGCATTAGAGATAACGTTGATTGGTTTGGTGGCATTTAAATTGTTTGTGGCAGTTGACTTACAACGCAAATTGCAGCGCTCCGTAAGCGAAATTCTCAGATATGTATGATGCCGTCCAAAGCTGTCAGTTAGCGGCGACGTCGCAACAGATTGTCTCTACATACAGATCGAAGATGAGGCAGATTAGTGTAAATCCTGTTTAATATATTAATCATGTTTACCTGTCTGATTGTCGCTTCCATCAATTTGCGATTGTCAGTGTCGAATTCGTGCTGCGTACCTGTTGCCACAGTTTTTGTTGCTGTTGCCAATTTGTGGAGCTGCGAACCGGTTGCCATGCCCACTGAGGGGCGAACCTGTGCTGTGCATTGGAGCAGCAATAGATTTACGCGTTTCACCAGCAATCTCATTTGACGAATGTGTCTCCCAATTGTCTAAACTAATTAAATTGTTATTGACACGCTCGGCTAACGATTACCTAACCAACAATTCACTTGGGGGGCTGCGCGGCTCCAATTCTCGCTGTCCCATCAAAACATATAATTCAAGAATTCATACAACTTGAGACTCTTGATAAGCAATTATTTAAACTCAATCAAAGTGCTTACCTTAGGCTTGTGCTTACAAATTCGACTCCTCTTGAGTCGATCTCCCGCTATGTCGACCTGCAACCGGCAACTGTTGTTTATAAACTGAACGCTTTGATCATATGGCATTTGTAACGTGGAGGGAGCTTTCGTCAAAGCTCCTTCGCACACAATGACACAGCAGTTGTGGATGTGTGTGCATGTGGACGTATTTGTGAATGTGGGCCAAACTGCTGAATGAGCTGTTATCTCTGTAATAAGGCTGAGGGAGTTTGTGTGCTGAAAGGTACCCTGTAAATAGATACGTGAATTCACTATAAGTCACTGATATCTATAAGATATTCTACTATATGCTTTAGACTCTGTGTAAGTATATATACTCAATAAACTCAATGGGAAGTCTGCGAAATTATCTGTTTAATATATTACAGAACCGTTGATATCCCCAGAATTACGATCTACCCTGTATTAAGGTTTTTGCCTTGCAAAGTAATCAGCTTTTCCTTAAACTAAAGATATATTAAAAATCTATGCACGATCAGATACCATAGATATATTATCTGTTAAAACAAAAGTTATTCGCATATGAAATTCATAATTTACTATATATTTTATATATTTATTATTATTTTCAAGTTAAACAATTATAATCATCATTATTACCATTATTATTAATATTATTAAAATAACTAAATACATTTCGCATTTAATTATTGTTTTTTTTATTTTATTAAAACTTCAGAGCCCCCGTTTCCCTACGCCCTACGCCTCTGCGGCAGCCTCTGATGAACTTCGATATTTACTCGTTTTCTTGCTCAAATTTCCTTCAATTCTTTGCCGCACTCAGTCTTCAGTTTGCATCGCTGCTGCTCGGTTCGTCGCGAGTTTTGCTGGAACATTGTTTACTAAAGATCGGTTGCCTCGTTCCCGGCACAATTGTACTTTGTTTATTTGAAATTCCAATAGGCTTCTGCCAAATACATACACACACACCATGCGTAACATGCGTCTGGGGAATCTGAAGCGGGTCTCGCTGCTGTTCAGCGCTGTCCTCTTGCTGTATGTCTTTGTTTTCTCCGGTGGCTATCACAAATATCAAATAGACGGCGTTATCGGCAATGCGAGACCGGAAACGGTTTGGGAATATGTGGCGGACTTTAACAAAATGCGCCTGCTGAATCCCACAATGTGAGAAGGCTAGCCTTAGATATCTTAGATATTTACATATCTTCATTTTCACAGCATCCATTTCAAGATTCTTTCGGATCATGGCCACGCCCACGACTGGCGCTACACGGTGGAGTATACGGAGCGGTTATCCCACTGGCCGCACTGGCTAAACAAAGCCACGGCCAAGTACGTTGTGACCAAGACGATGCCGGGTGTCCAGCCGCCAGAATGGGCCATTAAATCAGATCATGAAACATGCTTCTTTGGTGGCCTCTACTGCTGTAGGTTCTCGGAAATATTGACTCTGCCACATGTTTTGAATTTGCTCTCTTTTCGCAGTGCATTCGTACAGCGATTTCCGTTTCAGCGCTCGTGGCGACGATACTTACGCCAATGAGAAGATCGAGTATCAGTGTCCCCCACTTTTAGGCAACGCCTGTAGAAGGGAACTCGAGTTCCAGCGACGTGCCGTCATGTACAATCTGACGCACATTCTGAAGAGAACCTAATTTATTAACAATTTATAAAAATAGTGCATCATATTCCCGGTTAGTTTTGTTTTATGTATAACTGCATGTATTTCCGCATTTAAATGTTTAACAATTTCATATTGTGTGTGCTTTAAAAAAAACGGTAATTAAAATCAATTAAACTATCTAAAGGATTCTCAGTAACAATACATAGGTGTATTCATTTATATAGTCAACTAAATGTGACTAGTCAAGTTTAAAATTTGAGCTATTCACAGATAAAACTTTAAAATGCCAATTCATCTATTTGGGATTGCCTCTGTAATAGTATATAGTTAAGTTTGTATTCTATTTGGAAGCTGTTAACTTTTAATTGAGGTACGTAAAATTCTTGATTTGCGACAGTGCAACAGTACCCTATCGAGAGAGTTTATTTAATGAATAGAGTGAATCCTCTTTACAATAACTAATTACAATTGTCCTAGAACTTGTAGAATTATACAAATCGCAGTGAATTCCTTCTTTCTTCACACATAACTAATCAGTTGATTTCATTGTGAGAAATATTTAAAATATTTAAATCCAACATCTCGAAATTGTTGAAATATTGGCAAGTTGTCAGAGCACGACCCACTGCAAAGTCTTGAGTCTCTCGAGTCTTTTTTTATTTTTGTTTTTTGTAAATAGATCACGATTTACACATCCTCCCTTATCACTTGAAGAGATTTAGTTGCTTGCGTTTCGTTGTTCCTCCACTCCGTGCAACACGAGCGGCAGTTACTTTGTCAGCTGGCACCACCGGAGTGCTGGGAGCACTTTGGGAGCCTGAGGCTGACGCAGGGTTAAACCAACGTGTCAGCTTCGTTGACTGTGTGGATTTGATACTTTTCGGTGATTTGCGTTGAGCCTGGCTTGATTGAGTGCGTTGGCCAGCATCCTCGGGCGTGCAGCCGGAGCTGATCAAATAATTGGTGATTTTATTGCGCTGTTGCAACAGTTGTTGTGGCTGCTGCTGTTGGTGCACCGGTGACACATCGCCCGTTGCGTTGAGACGCAGTTGACTTCCGAACTCGCCGTTATTGGTTATCTCAAAGATGTCATCGTCCAGCAAAGTGAAGCGACGTGGTGGCAACTGTTTCTTTGGGCTGGGCAAATTGGGTAACAAACTGATGCCCGATTCCTTGATTTTGTTTTTTTGGGGATCAAACATATTCTCCAAAAGTTCCAGGCAGGAGCGCTCACGATTCTTTTTGACCACCGTCGATTGTTGCACCTTGGCATGTTGCTGCTGTATCTGCTTTACTTCTGAGCCAAAGATCTTGAAGCCTTCAAACGGAGATGTCGGTGGCTGCGGCTGCGCCAGCGTTATCTGCGATAAATCGGAGCAGTTGCTAAAGATGTCGGGAGATTTGTTGGCCCCGACGCGCTGCTGTGCGAGCAGCATACCAAAGCTTGAGGTGCTCGGCTGCGACAATTCCTTGGACGAGTTGGAGACCTTTCGCTTCAAAGCTCGCGTGCGCCGACTTTGCGTGTTGGACCGCTGTGAGCCATCTTCATTCGAACTATTGATCACCACAACATCCGGCTTAGGATTAGAGCTGGGAACAACGACCACATCTGGGTCACTAAAGAAATTCAAAGTGGAGGGCAGCATCATCGGAGGCGTCGCTTGCGGCGCTTCTGGTACGCGAAACCCAGAAAATGTTTCCAGCTCTGTGAGATTGTCTGGTAGCTTTTGTGCGCATTGCAAATAGGAGCAGTTGGAGGTAATGGATCCCGAGGTGAGCAGCTCTGGCGTGGCGACTATTGGACTAACATCCTGTTTCTTCTTTTTGCTGGGAGAAGGCAGTGATAAGTCTGTGGATAACGGTTTCTTCGGGCGGCCTCTTCTTTTTTTAACGTCTGCTGTTGTTGTTGATTTTGTCTTTTTGGGCGTGTCTGCAGTCTCCGGTTTAACTACTTCCTCGTCTTTAATGCGCTTACTCGTTGTGGGGGTTCTATTTACTTCTACTTTGCGCTTTACTCTGCGCGAGACTCTCTTTTCAAATTCCAACGCCTTTAAGTTTGCCATGTATTTGCTTTGCATTCGCGAATCCGCAGAACGCGTCAGGCGCTGCATTCCACGAGTCTGTCTCATCTCCACATCATCTGAATTATCGTTCCTGTCGCGCAAATGAAAGCGTTTAGATCTTGGTTCCGACTTGGGTGTGACTAATACTTCATGTGTGGATCTTATTGATTCGGGTGTTGGCGATTTCTTCTTTTGTCTAGGTGTCCTCTTAGATGTATCAGCTGAGGATTTCGTCATTTGCGTTGGCTTTAATGGTGTCTTCTTTTCGGGTGTCTTCTTAGTCGCAACAGACGAAGGCTTGGTTACTTGCTCTGTGTCCAATGTTGTCTTCTGTTCTTGTCGCCTCTTATTAGTCGGCTTTAGTTGCTGCTTAGACGAAAGGACCTCAGCTTTCGTATTCTCAGTAGGTTTTAATGGTCTATTACGCTCTGGAGTCTTTTGAGATGCACGTTTCGTCACCTGCGTTGGCTTGAATGATAACTTTTGCTCTTGTGGCTCTTTAGTTGTCAATTCTGTTGGCTTCCTAGACACAACAATCGGAGAATTCGTTCCCTTTGTTGCCTTTGATGGCGTTGCCTTCTCTGCTGACTTTTTAGTTGTCAGCTCTGATGGTTTTGTTGCTTGCGTCGACTTCAAAGATGCCGTCTGATTTTGTGGGATGGATCCATTTGATACGGGTTTCGACGGTGTCTTTAGCTCAGGTGACTTATTGGGCGCAGATGTCGCTAACTGCTCTGGAGACTTATGGGAACTCGTTGCCCCTTCCCCCTGAACCTTCTGAGGTTCCTTAACACGAACTAATCTAATGTTTACTTTTCTGCTCTTAATTTGCAAGGGTGGCGGTTCTTCCGTCTCCGATTCTGTGAGATCTGTTGGCTCTGCATCCTGAGACCGTTTAGTGAATTTTCGCTTAGTTTTGGTTGCTGGCGACGTTGTTGGCACTCGAGATATTTGCGGTGGTGTTGATGGGGGAGTTACAATCTCACAATCATCGCTAGAAAGCATCACTACATCGGTAGTTGATATGGTTGGCGTAGCTTTAGCCACTCGCGCTTCCTCATCCTCAACCTCCTCTATTTCCGATTCGGACATTTGGAAAACCAAAGGTTCCATGGCAATTACCTCATCGCTCTCCTCAGAAACTGACATTTTCTCTGGATCCACGTGCTGTGACCATTCGCGTTCTCGTTTTATTTTCATCAGACACTCGAATATCTCATCTGTGCCACCTGTGGAAACCGCATCTGATGAGGAATCTATAGTTGTTTGACTTATTGTACTATTGCTGTTGTTTTCCCCCAGCCAAAGAGATAAATTGATCTTATATTGTTCCGTTGCTACCAGCGGAATGTACGAATCGAACTGGTGGCGATACCGACGCAGGCGAAAATTTCTGGAAAATTACACAATTGAATATAATTAAAGAACTTCCATAAAGTTATTATATTGCTCACTAACTTGATGTATTCTCCAAGAACGCCGCGCTGCTTGTAGTATTCCTCAAGATCGACGCGTTTGGTAAGCACCTCCTTAACGTCGGGCAGATGGAATTTACGCTCAAACTTTTGGAAGGTTTTGTACTGATGTTCCAATTCCCCTCCTAAGCGTAACACATTATATAGCAGCTTTACATCGGACTAATTAGTGAATAGAATTTATATTAAAAATTAAACCTTTTTATTATTATTAATACTATACCGTTATGTCCACACTAGAGATCACAATGTTAACTTTGCGCTCGTATTGCTTGAGAAGCATGGAAGTGCAGAAGTTATTATTCAACGTATAACCTCGATGATCTACAATGATGTAGTCAAATCTCAGCTTGCTCAGATCACCAATGCTGCGCAGGACACTCCATTTGCTGAGGTAAACGCTGTGCGCCGACTCTGTGCTGTCTATAAGTCAAAATATGGATTGAAAATTGAACATGTAATGAAAAAAGGACATTGCTTACCGTTAACATCCTTAACAACGCATACGGGCAAATCAGTAAGGACTCCCAGGTGGAACTGCCATCCAGCTAACAAGTGATCATCGTTTTGCAGCACAATAAGTGTCTTCTTGGAAGCTCCCAAGCCGTTAAGCAGTGCGACTATAGAAGCACATTTACCCAGGCCACTCTCGTCGTTAAATATGCAAAATTCTTGTTTGGACAGCCGTTCGTGGAGAAAACGCACAGCTTCCAGTTGAAAGCATTTCAGGTACTGCGTTATATGGCTGGAAATAAGCACATTCTCGGAGAGGCGCAGTTCCGCTGTTTGTTCTGAGACAAAATGATACATTTGCCTTGGTTTTTGGCCTTGTCTTCTTATTCGTTTAGTGGACGTGGTGTAGGGCCAAGTAGATTGCCACGAGTATGTACAGCAGTTTCAAATATGAGAATATCACAAACATTGAAAACGAACCGATTATCATCTTTTTGGACGTCAATGGTCCATCGATGTAATCAGGACTAAAGATATCCGCAAAGTGGTTGTTATTGTTGTTGTTGTAAACGATATGCATGTGTAGAGCATATGCAGCAGGTAGACGTAAGAAAAAAACGCGCGTATTGTGCTGGCGGGAAAACGGTATGGTATAGAGACGCGTTTACGATGTGTTGCATGCAACTTTCTCTGTTGCAAATATTTAGGCCATGCTTCAGGCAAAATTTCACAATAAATATAGATTTTATAGATAGAAAGTAAGAAATGAAATTCTTATTCTTTTTGTGTGTCTAACCAATACCGTCTTTCCAACACTGTTCATTGCGCTGAGCTAGTGGTGAATGACTGAAGACACTAGGGATGGATAATGTCCGATAGTTTAAACAGAGGAACGAGCACGAATATAGACGATAAACAAACCTTGGCCATCTCTATTCGCAACAGGGACTTGTATCTTCAACCCGCCACTTGTTATTGTTTCCACAAGATATCAATTTGCAAAAGTGAAGTTTAACTATGACTAACTCTAATAAAAAACAAGGCACGAAAAGGAAAAATGCCGAAAATCCACAGAGCACATCAACAGCTGCTCCGCCGGCCAAGCAGAGAATGGTGGTAACGCCTTGGCGTGACACGTGCGTTTTGAATTGTTTCAGTTAACACTTTCTTTATTTACTTTTTGTATTTGTAGCACAGAGTTTAGTACAGTGTACGATTGGTTATTCTCAAAGCAAACGACTCCTGTCAACCGCCGCAAGGCGCTAAGTCAAATACGTATTTGGAGCCTGCGTCGAGGAAGCCTCTGTCCGGCTTCCGTGCTGGCCACTGGTGTTCTGGTACAAGCACAGTTGGAGGATAAGCAGGGAAACTCCAACATACAAACGACATATGCCAGCGCCTTTACACGCTTTTTCAACTTTATGTCCTCCATCATGCAAGGTTTCAACATGACCAGCATGTATGGCACGGCCAAGCAACTCGGACTACAATCGTTCATCGTGGATTTGAGGCACTTGTGTGCTCATGGACAGGAGTTGCCACCAGCCGAGGTATTGCGACACACATCGGAGCATTGCATGGAATGGTTGCGCAATTTTTACTGGCTGCCACAGCAGGAAACGATGAGTAATCTCGATGCACCAAAACTGCAACGCAAGGACAAGGTTGCATTTGAAAAAGAACTGAAAACCCTCATGGAAATTTACGACATGGCTTTGGAGTGTCAGTTGGTGGGGGCAGAAAAGCTAAAAGCTGTTAGCAAATTAAAGTCCAGCGCAGAGTTCAACAAGATGAGAGTCTATTGCTCCGCAAAAAAAATAAAAACTACCAAAGAAATGGTTGATAAGGTGATTATTGATCTGAGCGCAACGATTAAACGACAGAACTCATCCATGAAAGATCTGCTGGATATTTACATGGCGAGTGTGCTTAAAATGAAGTATTTCCTTGGAGCAGGCCTCAAACATGAAGAGGATGAGGAGCTGGTCATACAGGCCACGCAAGGGCTCTTTCGTCTGTTTGCTGTCCAGGGATATATTGAAAATATATTTGTGGCATTTGTGCAGATGGCTGAGAATCCAAATGCGGATGATGACAGCCGACGAGGTGCAAATTATTGGGCTACAAAAATGCTGCAAACATTTGGAATGCTCAGTCGAATGAAGCGTATGTATGCAGAGGAATTGGATAAGGTAAGCAGTTCAAATATGCCGTGACAATATCTAACTTAGATTTGTTTATTTGCAGAACCCAAAGATGAAAACGGTGGACTTCTCGACACTCAATAAATCTGAAATATCGAAAATTCTACGCACTCTGCTTATTCACTCTGGCGTTGACCTGACGCTCACATTAGTTTTCGGCGAGGGCTCTAAGAAGCCACGCTCTTGGGTATTCGAACGAGAGTTCCTGATGAACAGGCTAGACCACTTGAGCTTACACACAGTATCTATTTTCAAAGGGTATTAAGATCTTAGTATATATTTTAGAACAGCATATCATATTCTATTCATTTTGATTTCAGTTTGTTGCCACTGGTTGAACCGCCATTAAATGATGAACAAAGTGAAGATTTGATTAAGCTTTGCAACATTAAAATGCAAGATTTAAATGGGGAGACAACAATAAATTCAAAGAATTTGTCAATGGATAACGGAAACCAAGAAAGCAGTTCCGACAAATCCGAGGGTACTACATTTGGCATCTGGACGTTAGACAAAGGTATATCTACATGATAGATTGTGATATCTACGATTCTAATATAATATATTTATATTTTCAAGACAATAACTGGTCAACTTGTGCACTTGGAGTACTACCCACCAATTTGGGTGAAGTTAGAAAAGTGAACTGAAATGTAATTTAGATGTAAATATGATGATTTGTATTGTGAAGACGGCTTTAAGCTTAAGCGCTTAAACAAATAAAATATAATAAATATACTTAAAATCAATATGCAATATGAAGTCTATTCAGAACTAAATTTAAATCTAAAATTTGGTGGTTTTTTTCTGCTTCTTTAATTTGTGATATTCGCTTTTCGCTATTATAATTTATGTTCTACAACACTGGCTCAATTTAAGCCATTGAACTAGAATTTCTTTACAATTAAAAGTTGAAATAGTATCTTAAAAACATGGAATTTCAACGTAGCGATGCTATGCTGATGGAAATTTTGCAGGATCGCAAAACCATTACAGGATTTTTGGATGCAGTGTTTGGATTCTTGAGACGCAAGTAATATACACGCTTATCAATTGCATAGAGCATAGTTAAATCAAAGTTTATTTTACAGCACGGATTTTTATCACACACAGAAGGATGCAACAGATAAAATAGGATTTCCGAAAGGGATGCGTGATCAAATACTTTATGGCGCCATGCAGCGCTATGACCCCGAATGCTGGCTGCAAACAATGAGTGCAGAGAGTGGAATTGAGGACAATGGCAGCACTGCGCCACCCGCTATTTCTGAAATCACAGTGGAGACTGAAGAAGAAAGGTTTAAAAGTAAAGAAACTGGTTTGACTACCAGCAAAAGTGTGCGAGGGTTTGAGCCGGGTGACTACAAAAACGGAGCCGTATTTGAACATCATTGTTGGTCTCAAACACTTAAGGATATGGAGCTCCACGTCAAACTGCCAGCCAGCCAACAATCTGCCAAACAACTAATCATCGATATTAAAGCGCAACAAATTAAAGTCAGCTGTAAAAATTCTCCAACTCAGGTGATTCTCGAGGGTGTGCTTAGTCAACGTATAAAACACAACGATGCCGTCTGGTCCATAGAAAATGGTACTCTTCTGATCGCTTGTGGTAAGCATTTTAATACAAGCCTGAATTGGGTGCTTTAATCTGTCAATTTGTAGACAAAGCAAAGGAACGCTGGTGGGATCGACTCTTTGAAGGCGACGATGAAATTGATATTAAGAAATTGGACTGCGAGCGCTACATAGACGAGTTGCCCGAAGATTCACAGCTGGCCATAGAAAAACTGCGAGTGCAACAAATGGCAGTGGATCAGCAGCAGAATAATGCTTTTCACACAACAGATCCAGAGCAGACAAAAACTCTGGAACGTTTGAAGAAAGCTTGGGATGCAGAAGGTTCACCATTCAAGGGACAACCGTTTGATCCGTCTATGGTCCGAATGAGTTAGTAATTTATTAGATATAAATATTAGTACAACTGATGATAGAATACAAAAAGTTAGAATATATATTAAATTACTTAAACATAAATCTGTAAGTTAGTGCCGAAAATGTTCGACATCGAGATACACTGCGGCCAATCCTAGTAAACCCTCTTGATTTCACGCTGACTACATAAATATGTATGTAGATGTACTTAGCCATTTTCAATAAGCGCAGGATATAAAAATGTGAGAATCAATTGATTGCCATCCTTATTGCGCCTTCAATCTCAGCTTCTTGCGCTCCAGCTGTGCCTTCTGGTAGAATACATCCCTCTGGTCGGTGGACCAAGCTACGTACATATATGTTGTAAGAAGCACGGCAAGAAGAAGTCGATCAAAGCTCATTACATTTGTAACAAACAGAATTAGAGTGAGTCCAACGAAAGATGGATGGCGCACATGTGCATAGAGATTACGCAGTTCGGATGACTTGTATGAGAGGGGTTCCGAGTAGTTGTGTAGGCTGTAGTAGGCTTGTTTGATTCCCAGAAGTTCCTGGAAATCCATTATAACACAGCCGCCGAAGATTACAATCCAGCAAATAACATGGGTTATCACGAAAGTCCACCAAAGAGGCTTGCTCTCATCCACATTGATCTGCCAAAGCACAATCGACTCAGCGGGCAGCCAGTTTTTAATCAGATTCTAAAAGAATTGAGTAAGGGAGAAATATATTCAAAATTCAAGGCTATTTCAAACGTTAAACGAACATGTAAACAAAGCGATGACGTCAAGGCATAAATAGTTCGCTCCGCAGCAGTCAACCCCAATTTGCGTAAGAGATTCTTTATTAAAGCTGACTTGAGGAAGCTGTGTTGTAAGATGAAGCCGATCACGTAGAGGGTGTCCAATACAATCGGTCCATAAGCGGTCTCCAAGCGTGACTTATTGTCAAGCAGATTAAAAATCCAGGTGTGCGCTTTTGAAATGGAGCGCGGCACAGAAAGAAACAGCGTTAACTGACCGACCACGTAAAAAGTATAGCCGATAGTAGCTATAGAGCAAAGCAGCAAAACAATTTTAGCAATAGACTGCATTTTATTTTCACTTTCTTTCAAGAGTTTGCGTTTTATATTAAACAATTTATAACCCAGAAGAAATATAAACAAGTGATGGCAACATGAAAAATATATGGTGTTGGAAAACGAGAATTACAATATAATGAATGGTAGCCCTAGAAATTTAAGCAGCTGTTTGTTGCCGTCATACAGTGACTGGCAAATGCGGCTTTAAAACTGACGTCAACAAATAATTTGCTTTCTTTATTTTTATTTAAATAGTTGGTATAATCTAAAAAGATGTTTACACTCTGGACATTGATTGAAGCTTCGCTGCTTTGTTTAAATGCCGTGTGCATATTACACGAGGAGCGCTTCTTGGCCAAGTGTAAGTTGAAAAGTCCTAGACTTCCCACAATAGAACTGACACGATTCACTTACAGTTGGCTGGGGCCGACAAGCAGGTCAGCAGGATTTTGGAGCGCCGAGTGCCAAGCATCAAATATTAAATCTCATTCGCTCTATCCGCACAGTTGCCAAGAGTAAGTAGCAGTTAGTTTATAATAATAACAATAAGAATAACACGTGTCCGTCTTTTTTCCACTTTGCAGTTCCACTGATATTTCTTAATATCGTAGCGATTATATTTAAATTGTTACTTGGGTAAAACTTAAAATCTATTATAATAAATGTACTGGTTATGCTTTTTAATAATTGTGAATTATTGTCCTACGTGTTGACCCGATTTACGCTGTAGCACACACTTGACTCGGTTCTCCAGAGCTATGCTGTATGCATCCAATTTGTAGGCAGCCGCCTCCAGTTTATCCACTGTATCAGAGATTTCATCGATTTGCTGCATTAGAGGAGCTAACTGTTGGAATTTGCCACACAGCTCGTTCGTGGATACGTTCAGGTTTTCAGCTATCTGTCGCATATCTTTGTACTTGGCTATGGTAGCCTTGTTCATCTCTTCAAGTAACTTGTAATCCTCTAGTGGTGCATTCAGCTCATGGGTTATATATTCTTCAGTTTTCTGGAACATTTTTGTGGCTAATTTGCTGAGATTGGGATCATGTGCATGTGCCAATGCCTCGAAGCTAGATGTCGATGTCGACAAAGTAGGCCCTCGCATCGGGGAATCCAGTTGGGGATTGTGGTCCTGAACCTTTGACTGGGCAGCATTAGCGCTTGTTGTTGGCAGTTCGTTTTCCATGTTTACAATGTAAGAATTTTCCAAGACAATTATTATAGTATCAGCTGGTGTCTACGTCGAACAGAGAATGTCAATTTGGGTATTACTGCGATTGGCAAAAGCGAATGTCGGGTGTGAACGGTCAAGATTGTGGCGCTTGTTTGTAGGTTTTTCTAATCAGAATAAATTAAGTGTTCAGCTAGCTGTCTGTAACAGGAGAAACACAATGTCAACGCAAAATAAAGAATTGCAACTAAAGCACCTTTTCGATGGCGGCACTTGGAACGTATATACGCCGAATATTTTGAATCTCGGTGTGGGTGCTCCAGGCACAGATTTATTAGAGCCCGCCTGCGATATTTTCCAGAAGGCCACAACCCACTGCTTGGTAAGGGCTTATCAGCATCTATTATCTATGGAACCTAACGTTGAAAATAAAATTATAACGACCTTTGTATGTCAACAGACACGAGAAAAGAAGGAGAATCAGTCGCTGATCTTTCAGTATGGACCAACAAGTGGCACTTACGAGGTGCGCAATGAAATTGCCAAGTACTTTAGCAAAATGTACGAAAGTCCCGTTAACAGGTAAGCTTTCGCAATATAATTATCTTTATAAATACCTGTAGATATGTGTATCTTTAGCGAGGACTTGATAATCACAACTGGGGCAACGCAGGGTTTGCATTTTGTACTTTCCACTCTAATCGACTTTAGTGGTTACATATTTGTGGATGAGTACACATACATGATTGCATTGGACAGTATGAAGCACTTCACGAGCCTTACAATTGTACCTCTTAAACTTAATGACGATGGCGTTGATCTCAAAGATCTCGAAGACAAAGTGGGCGAGCGGCATTTCAAATCGGAGAAGAAAGAGTTTTGGGCCATTTATTATACAATACCAACATACCATAATCCAACAGGCATATTGTTCTCGCCAGGTAAGTACCTAATGAGGTTATTCTCTTTATGTAATTCAACTAAATACTTTTAACTACTCTCACAGACGTTTGTTGGGGCATTGTGAAGCTGGCTCGTAAATTCGACTTCTTGGTGCTTTGCGACGATGTGTATAACATTCTCAGCTATACCGAGAAGCCATTGCATTCACGACTTCTATCTTATGATGCACGTACGGATGATGATTTCGCTGGCAATGTCATCTCCAATGGAAGTTTTTCGAAGATTATTGGACCTGGAGTACGTCTGGGTTGGCTGGAAGTGCCGTCACGCCTGAAACCCCAATTGGAAAGCAGTGGGATTATTAACAGCGGTGGCTGCTTTAACAACTATACAGCTGGCATTGTTGGGAGTCTCTTTGAGCTACAATTGGCGCAGCCACACATTGCACGA
This sequence comes from Drosophila macrospina, assembly GCA_035042075.1. Classification (NCBI taxonomy): domain Eukaryota; kingdom Metazoa; phylum Arthropoda; class Insecta; order Diptera; family Drosophilidae; genus Drosophila; species Drosophila macrospina. The sequence goes on along the minus strand of JAWNLW010000591.1, from coordinate 10,618,559 downwards.
GTATATGAGGCATACAAGGAGAGGATGCTGGCTGTCATAGCTATATTAAATGCTGAGTTGCCTGAAGGTTGTCGCTTTTCAGCGCCCAGCGGCGGTTACTTTATTTGGATAAGTTTGCCAGATCATTTAGATGCACGCAGATTTTGGGAATACAGCTTCAACCATGAGAAGATAACGTTCATTGCCGGTCCGCGTTTTGCAGTGGAAGAAGGCAAAGGTACGAAATTCTTTCGCTTATCTATATCCTTTCATTCTAAGGAGAAGCTGGAGGATGGTGCAAAACGATTATGCTCGGCCCTGAATGATTTTATTCAGAAAGCTTCTTGTACAGGGCGGGAGCAATTACAATAAAAAAAGACTGCTTATTGTTCTGTTGCTTTGATTTAATAATATGGCAAAATCTTTTTATTGCTTGTTGTTTGTTAGCGTTTTTTAAATAGTGCTTATAAAGATAGGACTTAGACAATAATTATACATTTATAAAGATCGTTATAAATTACGAACATGTAATAAAATATGCGTATCTAAAAATTTTTGGGCACAATGCTTAAAAATATCACAAATTTGATAAATTTTTAAAAATATTCAAGTTGAACTTTACAAAACAATAGTTTACACATGAATCCCCTCGTCTTAACCCCATTTTTTTTGTTGGTTTGGTTTTGGCCCATTTGTCATGCGTTTTGAGAATATTTAACAATTTAGCTTTGCATATTTTGTGCATAATACTTTGCTTGTACGACAATTGAAATGCGTGGAGGCAAATTCGAAGGAAAGAGTAAAACAAATTCTAGGTCTAAAAACAATTATAGCCGAAAGATAACAAGTTACTCTCTGAATGTATGGACAATCTCCTTTAGGGAGGTATATGTGCCAATGACCAGACCAAGAATACCCACAATAATCAGCACAAAGTTGCCTGCGAAACATAGGTAGATCAGTATATGGATTAAATGAAGATCATAGCTGGAATACTTACTTATTAGCAGCCAGGCCTTGCTAATGCCAGTCGTGTTGTACCAATGCGTGCAGATCTGAATCAGAGCGGGAAAAGCCAAGCCCAGAGCTGATAAGCACAGAGCACCAAACAGCGAAATGAAAAGCTCCAAATTGGGAATAGCCACCGCCAGCAGAACTACAAGATAAAAGAGATATTTAAAGTCCATCCAAAACAGAGCTTCAGTTGCTTTTTGTCTACTTACAAGTGATCAGCACAAGGCCCGTGCGCACAGCGTACTCCCAGAATAGCTTATTTCTCTGTGGGCCCAACTTCTTTCCAACGTAGTCATTCCAGGTGATGTCAATGGCCACATAGCAGGCCAATCCATGAGTGATATAGATGGCAAATGCCAGCATACCCTTGACAATTTGTGCTGGACTGCAAGAGGTAAGTTGTAATCAGTTGCATTCAAAGAAATCATCTGTAAGGTACTCACATTTCATGCTTTGGCAGATTCAAAGTGATAGAGCCCAGCACACTGGCACCATAGTTGAGGTATCCAAATAAGCCCATGCCCACATAGAGGAACACAATCCAAACCATGGACACATTAAGCACACCACAGGAGCCGCCAAACTTATGCGGAGTTTTCATTTCATTCTCAAGTGGCAAAATGACACCAATGGCTTCCAAGGCAAAAAGAACGGTTCCAAAGAACAGCGGAAAGTTCTCCAACTCTCCAAAGGCATCCTTGCCCTCAGTTGTGACGGGTTCGCGAAAAATGTAGTAGCAAATAATGGCAAAGGACACCATGGTTATGAGATTGGCCAGCGTAGAGAAGGGTGCCAGGTATTTGAGCTGTCGCACCCAGTTAATGAGTATCAGCGGCACCAGTATGATGATCATGCATAGACGCACATCCATGTCCGTATCATAGACTGCATCTACAATGGATTTGATATTGGACGCTACAAACACCACATAGACACAGCATGTGCCCAGTTGGTAGATCAGTAGAAAGACATTCACAACCGTGCCAATATAGGGAGCACAGATTTTAAAGAAACCAGGACCCTCGTTTAACGCTGTCTCCGCCACAGCCGGATAGTTCATGCTGGGCACCTAGATAGAGGAAACTGTTAGATCTTGTCATAAAACTAGAAATACTCTCAAACTTACTCTATTGCGACGGCACAGCTCGTACTCCGCCTTGACCAGTTGATGTATGCAGTAGGTGCAAATGATGCCAATCACAATGGTGCCAATGGAGCCCGTGACATAACCAGAATTGCGGAAGGCATTGGGCATAGCCAGAATTCCTGTGCCCAGAGATCCTTTCAGCAGATGGAAAAGTGTTTCCCAGTTGCTAAATATTGGGATAAAACATTAATCATTTAATGGTTTGCAGTATAATAGATTTGCTTACGTTGTTGGATGTGGCACATCACGATGCTCGTAGGGATTGTAGTCGGGATCCTTGGCTGCCTTGTTGGCACCCTTCTCCGCCAACTCAAGCGAGTATTTGTTGCTGCTCTGCTGTTTGATGTTGTCCACATGATCGCTGACAAACGCCGGATTGTTGTGTCCATTTTTACTCATTGCTGTCAGAGGGAGACCAGAGAGAGAGAGAAAGAGAGAGAGAGAGAGAGAGGGAGAGGGAGAATTCCAGTTAAATTTCACTCGTAATGGGCGATAAATCAAAGGCAAGGCAAGTCCAGTTGCCACTTGGACAGGCATTATTTAATTGCTGACACTGTCTATGGAGATCGCGATCTATCTAAGCGCTGCAAATGCAGCTGAAAATAGTTTGACATATTTCTAAATTAAAAGCAGACCTCGCACAATGTCAAGTTCAATGTAAGCGAAATGTGGTCCCCCCTCACCTGAATAGCAGATGAGTGCACAGACACACACACACACACGCACACTACAGTATACATTTTGTATGTGTCGTCAACAACATGTCGTGAGCATGAAACGTGCTAACATTTTGTAATTGCAGCCAATTTTACTGTCACTTGCGCGTAGCTTTGGACTGGACTTTGTTGTGATTTTCATTTATTTAGCTATTTAGCTGTTACCGTTACCCCTTTTGTTTAAGACAACAATTGTTTATCTGCACAGAGAGACAACAAATGCCTATGTCTAATTTAGAAAACTTGACGTTCATACTTGTCGTAATAAAAACGATTCACGTTCCATGTCATGATAAGACAAGAAATGGAAATTTTGGCAAATCAACGGCAAGTTTTCCGGTTGCTCGTACTACGCTTGCAATTAGTATATTTAATTGTCGCAGTTGACTTCTTGACATATGTATAAATTTAGCATATATTTCCTATCGCGCTTACATACGGGGGTAGTGTTCAAAGTATGGGAATGGGTATTTGCAAGTGCACTCACTTGTAAATATAAATAATAATAATAAAAATAGAAATTAAAAATAATTGCTATTTCTTGTTGGGGCCCAAACTCAGACAGAAGGTCGGATGAAACTGATTCATCAATGAGCGCGTCGCGTTTAGGTTTTATTTTTTATTTTTGTTATTTTCATTAAATAACAACATTTTCAAGCTGGGCTACATTTCTCGCACCCACATATTTAGTTGTGGCTGAAGATTATGCATACATAATCTCAAGTACAGCCAGTTTTTTATTCTAGCCAAGATTATGAGTACCTGGCATTCAGATCTGCGATATGCGGAAGTCTTTGCTAGACAAAAGCGCTAAACGGCTTTTGGGCATTCTCTTAATTAAGTACATTAATGAATAACTCTTAATAAAACGAGTATTTATACCTTTGTAGAAGATGTTTGTGTATTTCAATTAAATGTTAAATGTCAAATTAGTGGAACATAGATGCCATTGAAATGACTGTCTTACTATTAATATAATATACAAACACGTTCATTTATTATATTATAATCAAAACAATATCTTGACTGATGGAAATTTTTCATTCTGAAAGAACTTTCTAATCTATATATTCTAGCTTACGAATCCCTACAACATTTATATTTGTTTTCTTGACATTTAAATAACGTCATTAGACTCACTTTTTATTTATTTTTATTGTCCATTTACGAGATTTACGTAAACCAAAAATTGGCAGAAATAATTTGCATAATTTATTCTACGATAATTTATGCCAAACTACTATAAAATAAAGCAAAAGAAAAACTTTTAAAGTTTGTTTTATTAATGAACCCAACTGCAACCAGTTCAAACCAGATGCGCTGTTGTCTTTTAAGCCAAATAAAAGTCTTTGACCAAGACCAAAAAGAGAGGCAAACAAAACTCGTATAAGATATTTGAATTTAATTTGACACGAAACACAAATCAAAATACATTTTTGACTATACTGCGCATTATTTAATGCAAATTAGCAATTGCAAATTGAAAAAAAAAAACGAAAAAAAATTGCAAACTAGAAATATTAGCAATAAATATATCATATTTTAATCAAGAATTTCTATTGGCTCGAACATGATATAAAATTGAAAGTAATATATAAAACAACAGCAATAAAAAATACAAAAAACGCGATCAGCACGCGACATTTTCTTCGTATTTATTTATTATATATTTTTTTGAACTGACATTTGAGACGAGGGGCGAGTTCAATGTGCCAGGCTTTCGGGCAGGCTTACGGTTTGGCCTTAGCGGTGCTTCAGGTGTTACTCGCCTTTGTGACTGTGACTGGAATTTGAAATTCATTTGTCAGCGTTACGTTGGCAATATCAATTGGTCATAATGGTTGATGACGGCTTCTCGTCTTCGTCGACGCCAGCTTCTGAACTCCAACCGAGTTGTTGGCCTTGCTCCGCATTTAGTTGAATAATTTTATTCGAATTATTACTTATAACTGGGTGTATTAAACTGTAATTTGTTTGTTCTAGTCAACTTTCAATTTCACTTAAAAGCTCATAACAATTAATGAACGATCACTTGGAAATATTACTTTAAAGCCTTAAAATATTATTACGAAATAGTTAAGTTGCAGAAAAGGTCGATCTGTTATTCAATTACTACAACTACAACAATTTGCTGGTGCATATTTTATATAATTAAATTTTATGGCCATTTGAAATTTCAAGAGGTATTTTGACTAACTGTCCCATGTACAATGGGATTGTTATGCCAACTTGTGGATAAACTAATTCTAATTTGATTATAACCGGCTGACTGTTATTTTTGGAACAAAAACTTGTTGCAACAATTGCTTGTTAAAGTGCAATTAATGTTTTAAACAATAAATCAGTTGCCGTACTTAGCTCATTCGTTAGCGCATCTCAAAAGCTGATTTCATGTTTCAGTCTCTAGAGGTTTTTCCGGTAAAAATTCAAAAGCGAAAAAACAATTGTCCTCGTCTAAATTTAGTTAGCTCTATTTTCGTACACTTGATCAATAATTTGCCAGTTGTGCTTATTTTAAATGCAATTAAATTAGACTCACAAAAGAAGAGTTCAGCTTGCTTTGAGCACTCGACTCATTCATTCATGATGGAGACGGAGAATGTGCACTCAAGCTCAACTCTCTTGAATGTGTTCTCTACTATTTTGATAGTTTTTGGGGGCGACGAGGGGTATTTTCGGTCGGTTCAGTAATTTGCAAAATGCTTTCGCACTTCCGTTGTTAATTAGACGAAAATTTGTTCGGCACAAGTGACGAGATATCAAAGTCTACAGAAAACAACTTACCGATGGACCTAAGAACAGATTTTGTATTTAAAAAAGTTACAATTCGATGCGAATAAACTTATTTGTCACAATTTGTATTTTAATAGCAATTAGATTTTATTAAAAAAAAACATGCAATAAATTTCGGTGTGTATGGAACGTTTCACGAAATGCCAATTAAATGTCTTAAGACATACTAAATAACCGAAGCCGATATGAAGCCGATTCGTGACAGGTGTCAAAATTGATGGAAACTACAAATATGATATGCAATATACCATCTGTACGATCTGAACGATCTGCAATGTACGATGTGATCGTGTTGACCGCGCGGTAACGACTAAATCAGACCCAACGTGGGTCACCGGTTTTATGCAGTGAGCGAATTGTTGTTAATGTTGTTGTTGTTGAATTTGCTGTTGTATTTGTTGTTGCCCGACGCCGATCGCGATGACAGCAGGCAGGCGGGCAGTTAGACACACATGAATACTCGTTCTCTCAAGTTGCGGGGTAGCAGCAGCAGCAGCACAAAAAACACAGCCGCATAAAAAATATAACTAAATTTTTGAGTAAAGTCAAGCGATACTGAATCCGCCGTAATAAATATACGTGTGTGTACCAAAAAATAAACTCACGAAGAAATGAACATGGAAGAGATTGAGAGATTGTGGATGTGAGATATGATATGATATGATATTATGTGATATCTCTTAACTATTTAGTTGATCTAGCGTCTAGTCTAAAGCTCAATTCTATATACTATATAATTATAAGGAAAGCTCTGGCCGTCTTGAGTCTCAATTGACATCTTTACTACGGCTTACAGTTCCCGTTTACTGTGAAATATTTGATAATTTAAAGAAATTATTTGTACGATTTTTATTACATAATTGTTACTACGAAAAACAAACAATGGAAATCATAACTATCTTAAATCTAAATGGATTCATAACTATATTCAATTATTTCCTAAGATAAACTTGTTGTTCTCACTGAACCAACTTCCCTAGGTCAGCTCAAGAAAAGATTTCAATTAGTTTAATCTTATATAAATAAGCGAATACTTGTAAGTATCGAATACATATACATTGTGCATTCTTTGCTGTCCCATTATCGATGCCATGACAAATGAACAACAACGATAATAAATGTAAACAATGTGAACATGCGTTTTGCCTTAACAGTTGAACAGTTGATGGATCTCTCACTCTCTTCGTGCGAACGTTTCGAGTCTTGGCACAAAGTCGTTGCCAAATATTCGACAACAACAACGACGAGTACTCGTAACTATGGCAAGACTGCATAAAGAACCAGTACAAGTTGAGGTGTAAGGTGTCTTTAGCTACTGGTAACTAACTTTGGCCAACAACACCAACAGCAACAGCAAAAACAGCAATGTTGTTGCCAAAATGTGCAATTTACATTTTTTTTGTTGCCTTAATGCACTTTCTCAGGCGAGCAACCGGTTTTGGGGCAAAGAGAATTTGCGGTCTTGCGCGAAATTTCATTTACGACGGCGGCCTTCCAATCATTTTGCATGCATTGCGCATACGCCGTGTGTTACAGTTTCATATGGTAGACACTAAGTATATCGAACAACAAGCAACTACAATACAAGTATAACCAAAAGCCGGCTAAATATTTGCCCATGCCCATGTTTAGCTACTGTTCACCCGCCCGTCTGCCCGTCTGCCTGCCTGCCTGGCTGCCTGCCTGCCGTCCACAAACCGGTCAAGCGTTGCCCCGACTCTGACGTAGACTTGTCTACCCCGACATATCATCGTCTTTGCGTTCGCCGTGGTCTTTGTCTATGCTTTCGTCTTGTTTTGCCTGTGACGTCAACATTGATCGATAGACATGAATCATGTGAGCACGATTGAAACAAGCAGGTAAATTAGTTACAACTCCTGTTCATCTGACCAATTGCTGTCTACGCAAATCTCACATAACCACGGCTGTGACATATTTGAACTAGGCTCCCAATGACGTCTGTTGAGCGGCTCTAATGTGTTTATCGGTTCATTGAATGGCTTTATCGCCAAACATTAGGTGCTAAGAGCAGTCTTCAAAATATTTGATAAATTGGTGTTAATTTCTTATCTGCTGGGAATTCCTTTATGGCCTTTCGCTCGAATCAAATGGCTGGAATAAAATTAATTAAATTATGATTATTATTTGGTAACACTTTCATTATAAAAACTGGATTTTTGACTTAATTTTATGCTAAATACTTTTTAATTTTATTCAGAGTTTCCGCTACAATTGCTTTGTTTTTACATTTTTAAAACCATATTAAGGTTTTAATTTTAATTTTATTTTTTTGGCATGCAATAAAAACCTTTTAGCTGTACCATCAGTGGATTAACTAAAATACCAAATTAAATGTGGGCCAAATTAAAATTGTTGACTTGTTTGCACGCAAAAAAGTATATAAATATGGATTGCATGTCTTAATTATATGCGTAAATTCAGTAAAAAAAAGTACTCTATTCTGTTTGCTATTGTCGCCAGGTACAAATAGGAAATGATGACAAAAATAAAATAACAGAAAATTAAATATAAACAGTTTCATTAGAGGTGACACTAAGTGTGGCATAATTGAAAATTGTTTTCGCCATGAACTTGTGGCAACATCAACAGTTCTATTACAATAAACACGTGTCGTTATCACGATTAACTTGGGACACTCTGGACTTAAAATTAGAACCCATTCGAAGTTTGCCCTTTGGCCTCGACTAGGCCGTGGTCAAACCTATTTGAAGTGTATGATAACAGTATTTATTACACGTGTGTCACATCACAAATTCGGTTGTTCGCAGTATACCGTACTTATTGCTGTGATATTGAAATCTGGATGTTAGCCACCCATGGACTGAACGAGTGGACTTGTGTAGTCCGCTGTAATTGAATGATTACCTTGTTATTGTCAATTTGCGGTGTATCTAGACTGTTTTATGTGCTATGTATTTAATAGAAGTAAATAAATATAAAAAAAAACTAAATAAAGAATTGCGCATAAAATGTTACGGTAAAGTGTAAAAATGGGTGATGCTTCATGATTTATTTGCTGCCTGCGTTTCCCAATTACAATTAAAGGAAGTGAGAATTGAGAGCAGCGTTGTTTTAAAGTATTACTTGATCTACTAAATATAATACAAAGTGGTCTGCACATTTGTTATTGTTAGTTTATAAACGAAGTATTATGAAAATGATTTCTTTAATGAAATAAAATAAAAACGTATTAATGATAATGCTATAGTCTACGTTTTTATTAGCTATGATTTTATTGTTCTTAGCGTATGTCTAAAATTAAGTATATATCTTGTATGACATTATTGCAATTTCATTGACCAATCTAATCTTTCGACACTTTGCAATGTCAGCAGCTTTTGCAGCAAAAACACTTTCTGTTTCTCTGTTTTGATTTGGAATATAATATAATAAATCAATAGGCCTAATCTAAGGAGCCGTATACCAAGCGAACTGACTGTAGGTATGAAAAAAAACTCCAGTTAATCTGAGTGATATTTGCGGAATTTGTTGTTGGTTTCCCTTAAAACTGGCGATAAGCACTGAAAGAATGCTTAATCGCTGCGCACGCTGGCTCACACAATTGTCTCCATTTTATCAGTTGAGCTACTGAAATTTGTCGTATTTTGTGAGTCTTTTCGCACGTTTCGCTGTCTGCGTCTCAAATATGCGCTAAAACTATTGCAATAAAAGTAGTAAGAAAAAAATATGCCAAACTAGACAAGTGCGAGTACGAGTATTGCCATTTGGCTAGCAGGCGTTTGTTCAATGTTAATGTTAATGTTAATGCTAAGACGATGTCATTGCCAGGCGTTTTAAGTGTATTCGAAATGATCTCAGTTTGAGCAGAATTCAAATTGAATATGCTGCCGCAGCCTGAATATATTTGTAGTTATATTCACTCAGTGAGCGAGCGGGTTTTGAGTTTGAGTATTTTCTGATGGAGTTACTGTGGCTAATTGTTGAGTACGTTGTATTAACTGTGTGTTTTAAACAGAATTGTATTGTAACATTTGTGCTTATATTCATTGCTTGTCGATCGCTCCATAAGCAGTCAGCAGTAGTCGGTTCTTAGCGCTCAACGAGACGTATACTTAATTTAATTGTTTGACAAATATAAAGTGCAAAGGAATGACGCTTGCCGTGATTAGTGGAGCAAGCAGCAATCGAGATAATGGAACAGTAAGTTCTTAATACATTCCCGCTTCCAATCCGATATGTAGTGATATTACTTGATTTATCTGTTGTTCATAAAAGGCTGATTATGCGCGACATATTTATGGTCTGATAATCATTCTTTTATCTGATTAAATGCCGATTGTTTGCAAATCAAAATGTACTTTGTTGGGTGCCAAAATTCTCACATATTAAATTATCATTAGGCAAACGTAAATCAATGAAACAAATAATGAAGAGGTTGTGATTCCATCCCTAAACTGCGGACAGTAGGTTTCAATAGAAGACAAGTCCGCATGTCATTTGACTGCGTCTGACATTATTATTTAATAATAGTAAACATTGCAAACGGCATATTAGTGAGTTTTCTTATCAATTCCCATTATAGTGCTTATTAACAGCTTATGAGATGCTCGACAGCGACAGTACACCAACAGTAGGAATATCGTTCGGTTACCTAACTACCATACGGCTCTAGCGCAATAAATGGATTAGTAAAATGACTCAACTAAAGGTACAGTGCAATGTAATTGGTAATTCGTTAGTAACTACAATCGTAATTAAGCATATAGACTGGATAATGTGGCTACACGTTTTTGTTTTGTTAACTGAAAGCACTACAGAGAACTCAAGGCGATATATAGAGATATAGATCGAGTCGTGACCTAGTCGTGATCCGTTTACAGTTTCTCATAAACTTGACACTAATTACGCAAATCAACTCACGTTATGCTTCCGTAAGGTAAATTCTACATAAATATGATAATAAAACTTGTTAAACTATTAAAAAGAGTCCCCACCGATATAATTGGCGTACAGTAGGTATTAAGAATACTGCAAATAATTTGAATCAAATTCCTAGCTAATCTAATATACATATTCAGTACAATGATTCAGCATCATGAATCACAATTTTATTTGTAGAACTAATTTTAAATTTGGATAACCGATAAGTCCCTAAATATGGCCAATTTCGGCTAATCAGTCAATCATTTGCCAGTACATCGATTTTTAATTAAGCAAACGTGAGCCATTTGACTCTTTTCTTTTGTCTGGCCCGACGATTAAGCGACCTGAATAATAACGGTGCCTGTGATCTTTAGTGTTGGCCACTTTATCGGAAGTGCGAACATGCATATAAGCGGAAAGATATCGAAATTGCTTAATTAATGACAAGACAAACCAACTAAGCTCGACATTGAAGCATCGGGCACTTTGTACTCATATGGTGGTCAATTGCGGATATGCTTAGTAACTAGATACTGGAAATTACTTGGACAGTGAAAGTGTATATTTGAAATCAGTTCTTCAACGGTTCTTGAACTCAACGCATTGCTACGGTGTGTAGTACCTGAGGATATAAGTTTCGTCGAATATAACTATGTCATCGGACAGTGAGGTGAGCTTTAATAGTGTGTGAAGGATGAATATTTAAATTATGTTCAATGAACTGTGCAATCTTTAACTGTCCTGCTGTGAATTCCTAATGGGATCCTCAATGCCAAAGTATTATACGGGTTTAACCCATTAAAAACGTTAAATTTGGGTTAATTTGTGGTTCCCCCAACGTCATCGTTTCAATAATTGTGCTCCGTCCTTTATGTGAATCGAGTTAGCACCTGCTTACGTGCTTTGCACGCATAATGACTGCGCTGACTAGGTATTACGTATCCGGATACTTGAGTGGTTTTTACTGTAACTTTAGTGTTGTGTTTTGCATCTTCGGTCACTTATTATTCATTTTACGAGTATGTGCGTTGACTCGCTTTTTAAATTTCTTTTCGTAAATGTGATAAATGAGATCAACCGGTTGTCAGCCTAAATTTAGAATGCATTTTGATATGCCTGTTCTGTATGCAAATTTCTTAAATTCGGTTCAACTTACAACTAATTTGCAGGCCAGCAACAAATTCAGTTGCTTGAAATTGCAGTAAATTAGCATTCAAGTACGACTTGATTTTGATTTGATATTCTAGTGTGTGAATGCTTTTAGTTTTCTAGTTAAAAAGCTACATTTGTTGATCTGAGAGCAAAGGTCACACGAATTAAGCAATTTTTTAGCACACTATGTGTGAAACAGAAAATAATTCCCCAAAAATAAAACAGATATAATTCGTAGTGCGGGGCGTATGCGCAATGTCCAGCCATTGGTCGCACTGTTAGATTTCGTTATGTTACTAAGTTTCGTTCAGTGAATGTAGATATTTTTTATAGTTGAGTTCGCCAACATCTGTCAAGAGATGGCGCTGCTTGAGTCGCCGCTCAAAAGTATGCAACGATTTTTTTAACGACATTGAGAATGCTTAACGGATATTTAAATGTTTGCCGCACGTGAACATTAACAATATGTATATTATTTATGTGGAAGAGAAAATATATTTACATGATATGCTGAACTGATATGTTAATTTATATTTTAAACGATTTCAAAGACACATATTGAGCTGAAATCAATGTCGTCTTAATCTAATCCGTTCTCGCAGTGATTTGTTTTGACATAAAATACAAACGCGGTCAAGTTTAAGCAATATCGACATATTCAATTGATGTCTACTTATCAAAAAGAAAAATAAAATAAAATATAATTCACTAAAATTTCCATATGCACCAATCAAACCGCTTTGCACTGGTTGAGTTAGATGGGATCGGTATCGATTCGATATTTCCAACGTTGGCGAGGCAGCTGGTTCGTTTCGAATTACACATGAATAAATGCGCCGCAAAGAACATAAATTGATTTAAATTTGCAGTTGTTTTATACGTACATATATATATCTATATATATAAATGTATATATATATATTTATATACATATGACTTTCGTGTCTGGATTGGCCCTTGAGTGGCGTTTCATATTTTTGGCTATCAATTGTTTGTAATTTTTTTGGGGTAAACGTCACACAATTCAATTGATAGCTAATTGAGCGAACAACTTTATGACGAGGAGAAGCGGAAAATCAGTGCGAAGACTGCATAACGGCCCATAGAGTTCTGCGCAGTTGGAAATGGTTGTTGATGTTATCTGGCAAATGGGCATCGATAGAAAGCGCCCTTTGACGCGTTGCGCGAGGGCGTGCATCGCTCTTATTTATTTATATAGTTGCTTTTTTTGGCTTTCTCTTATCTAACGGCATCACCAATTAATTAGCGCTTTATTTGCCGTGCATGTTGTATTCAGTTTTCTGCGTATTTTGTGGTCTTATCTGTATTCTCTGCATATTAGTTATACCCTGCAAAGCGTTCGGATTAAAAGATTACTTAACTGATTGCTAAAGTAATATAGATATTAACACTTGGACATTTATCGGTAATATTTGCTCATTTACTGTCAGCAGGCAAAAGATTATTTAATTTTACTGCGCTCGAGAAAATAAATAATTAAATAATGTAGTAGATAGAGTATTTAGCAGTTCATATGATTATCTAATTAGTATCTACGGTTCTATTAGGCATCTGATTCCTGCTAAACGATTTTTTTTAACTTCTATGTATATCAAAGGTGCGGCGTCCGCTCTCCGGGAATCTTGACGGCTTGTGACGCATATGCCATATTAGACCACTTGCAACGGAACTAATTTGCTGATTTTCAATTGGCAATATCGGAATAGCCTTTGGTTCAGCCATATGAGGGCCGAGCAAGTTTCGTTTCGTTGGAAGTTGGAAGTTTTCATTATCAGAAACGGTATTAGACGACAAATAATGCACTCTCCACATTACCGAAGTGCGCTCTCTCGTACACGTTGTCGTTCTCTTTCTCTCCGTCTTTCTCTCTCACTTTTACTCTGTCTCTCTTACTCTGTGTGTTGCTATTGTGTCAAATCGGGGGATTTTACTCACTCGTTTCTGTGCAAAGGTTGGCATTCTTGTTCTGTTTGTCAAACCGTGCGGTTGTCAGAACTTTGAAAATTTCTTTGTAACGTCTTGACGACGTTTTCAATTTTCTATCGACATACAAAGGAAAAGAAAAGGCACAAAAACGTTGCCTATATTTCAAAGCCAGAGCGGTCGCAAGTTGTTGAGAATTGCATTAGTAATATTGCATTTTATCTTTATCCAAAATTAATAAAAAAAATATAAGTCTCAATAGTTTGCACTAAAATTTCCCCATTAAATTCTGTTTATTATTGTAACAAGTGTTTGGAAGTTTCTGGAAAACGCGCCGCAACGCGTTTACCGAGAGTTTACGATATACGTTAAGCGCGCTACAGTTGCCATTGCCCACAGGATAACACAAGCCCGGCAGGATATTAGTTGCCGTGAAAATGAGTTTTCACAAAAGCGACTCACGCACGCCGCTGTCACCGGCGGAATACACCGTAAGTAACTCCCTTTCCCTCTCCCTCTCTCTCGCTTTCTCTCTTGGTTTCTCTCGGTCTCTCTTTATCTAGGTCTAGACTCAAACTTTCGAGTGGTCCCCTAGGCACTCCTTCTGAGTACGACTGACCCACCTTCACATCGATTTGTCTAAATTTCTGGCATGTTTTCCTATAAGCTTGGATCTTATTAGATCCGTTTATTTCCGTTGAACAACAATTTGAACACTAATATCCAATAGACATAGATATCGTGTTAAACAAACTGGGTTTCGCTCATACGATTCCTGATAATTCTATGATATCACGATGATTCAGGAAGATATTCCTCGTACTTGTGATAGATACATATGACTATGTCATATGATACTAGCACTCCATCAATTGTCGTTAGATAATAAATACTCAAGCTACTTTTAAATCAGTTTCTTATTGATTGATCGACTTTGGCATAAATTAGACTATGCAAATCATTTGCTTTGTTTGAAATGATAACAAATTAAAAGAGTCTCCGGAAACTAAAGCCTAATTTCGGGGATGTTTTTCTTTACTGTTCCTATTTCGCTTGCTCCTCGTTCGTGTTGTTGTTATGAGTAACATACAAACACATCAAACCACCCTCACAGCTACTCCTAGAGCCAAACAACACCTAGTCCTATTGTTGTTGCTAATGTTTGCTGCCTTCAACGGAATTTTCCACTCGCTCTGCCTGTGCGAGCGCCTTGCACTTTTATGTTTGCCTGGCTGGGATTCGAATTCGGTGCGATTACGTTTACGTGGTAGGGGACGAAGTAGGGCATACGAGTAACCGTCTATGGCTGGCAGTTGCCGTCGTTGTCGTTGACGTCGACTTCTTCGTCTACCTACTGCATCAGCGTTTTTCAGGGTTTCAATATTATAGCTGCTTACATTTTTGTAGCAATATGCATAAAAAAATGCCGTATTGTCGTTTGACTTGAATATACTTTTTGTCTCTCAGCCAGTCGCATAGTCAGTCAGTCAGTTAGTCAGACAGACAGCCAGACAGTTGTGCTGTTGCTGCTGCGCAAGCGCTCTCGTTGAATTTGCTGCGTTGCTTTTCTTTAAATGGCACAGTGAAATATTCGATCGCATTTGGTAATTTTCCATGCTCCGAAGTCGCACTCTAGAAGTGTGTCCAGATTTTCAACGCTTGTAATATAGTTATGAGCGCTCTCACTCTCACTCTCCCTCTTCCTCGCCCCCTCTCTTTCTATAGCAAGTAGAGGTACTACATTGCATCAGCGCTGTTGCACTTGAAACCAGACTGCAATGGCACACATTATGCTCTGGTATCGTGTAATACTTCTACCCCGTTACATTCAGACGTTATCGGTGAGGGTTTTTAATTTCTCCGATTGATATACAAGATGTATTCACTAGTGTAGAATTGCAATCAATAAATGATGTCTCCGTTTGACACCGGTTTCCAGCGGTATCTTGAAATTGTAGATCCTGCAATGCATGTGATATCTTATCTTGGCATTTGAAGACGCCCCAAATGCAGTTTGCATACGCCCCGTATGACATTTGGCAAAGACGGGGCCGATACCACATCATAAATCGAGGCGAGAGGTGTGCATTCACATGTAGCAAATAGTTTTTGTTAGAAATAAATCGAACAAAGCTGAACTTAGCTGTGCTGCTCAACTGCTCAACTGCTCAACTGCTCCACTGTTGGATTGCATTTATTGTTGTTGCCTGCATTTTAGCTAGTTTTGTAAAAACTTTCCACTACAAATTGTTAACGTTTGTTTGCTTTCTGTTTTTTTTTTTTTTCGTATTTTTCGTATTTTTTGCTTGTGCTGGCTATTGCCGTTTTCGATTTCGTTTACTGTTTCTGCTCGGTTCTGTTTCACTTGCTTATGTAAGTTCAATGGCATGCAGTTGAAGCTACAAACCCATAGAACTATACAACTATTGAGCTAAGTTGACAGTTTTAATTAGAAAATGAAATGTACATGAATGCATGTGCGACGTTGCCTGCCGTACGCCTGCGAATGTGCGAATTTCTGGCTTAGTCACTGCATTTTGGATGGGACTCTAATGGCGATTTCGTCATTCCATGCAAATAGTGAGGCGGAGACCATTCTTAATAAAATTTAATTACTCATTATATGTGCACAATTTGTAATAACACGTTTCGAGATTACACTGAGATTTCAGTTGTAAATACTTTTATTTAAGCTCTATGAGTTTCTTATCTTGGCTCCTAGAAAATGCCATCGTTATCAATGTGCAAACATCGGGAAATACCTGCTATAAACTATAAGCATTGGATACCTTTTGATTGATTTTGCCAATCGGTTATCTACTAACATAAGTATGCTTGAGTATTTCCATAATGATCGATAACGATACTTTATAGAGATATTCGTAGCATGAGTCATCTATTGCGAAAGTTGTGTAATAAATAACTATAAAACATTTGCAAAGAAATATATTATGCATAAAGTCACCTTACAGATCTTATTTCGTCTAGTATAGGGTATTCGTATGACGATTGTTGAGCCTACGGAATTGAGTCTTATGTATGTATTTTGTTTGAGTCTCAATCTTTTCTCATCGCATGTCTATGCAATTGCATTGTCTTTCTATCTAACTATTTTTACTGCTTCGCTATCTCGCCGTTTGATAAAATATTTTGCAAACATTAAATAAATATCAATAGAAACTCTTTACTGTTTTTTTTTTTATCAATTGCAACAATGCTGCAGCTCTCAATTCGTCGCAGTTTTCAATGCTAACGGCACTTATTCAAGTCGCCATATTGAACTTGAACCGCGCGAATGACACGTGTTGAGTGCTCCGCTCTTGGAGCTCTTAGCTCGCTTCCAGGTTGCATTTCTGTTGACATTCATTCTTCGCACATGCTTCCACTTGCACTCTTTTCTTTGCTTTACTTCGCTTCGTATTGCTCTGCTTTGCTTGCGTTATTTGCGTAGCTGTTGCCGCCATTTGAATATGAGTACAAATTCCATACACTCTTCCCTGTGCCCCCTCTCTTCGTCTTCTCGCTCCTCAGCTCACACGAAGCGCAATAAAAACGCAAATGCAGTAAAACGAATTTAGTAATTGTTACACGGTACCTCAAATTTCTGACTTCAAAATTATTGCACGCAACATTACCCGACATGTGGATTGACTGACTTTGTGGCGTTTATATGACAATTGGATTAACTGGCGCCCCAATGCAATTGAATTACTGCCGGTCCAGTTGTCCAATTAAAACTAAAAAAAACTATTTTTATTTTTAGTTAGAAATGCAGTTGAAAGTTATTTTTAGTTGCAATTAATATACGCTGTTTGTGGATACTTTAAAGGGCATATTTGCTATATATGAATAACTTCGATATCTTCGATAGTTATTTTTTGTTTTATTTTTTCCTATTGCAATTGCGCATTTGTAATATCTTGTCTGTGGTCCATAGCGAATGTTAACTGATGCGTAAAACTGTCAAGTTGTCTTTTGGCAGTTTGCGAAAGTTGCTGGGATTTATTGCCTCTTAAACTGATCACCAATTGGGCGTGAACATGGCAATATTTCTGGCCATATTTTACAATTACTTTTTATGCCTGTCAATTATATCATTTCGTCAAATAGCAAATTTAATAAAATTTACATAATCAAATAAATCCATCTTTCATAACTTATAGTTTCTATTTATAATTTATTTCCGTAAAATACATCAATAAATCGTCATACATCAGAAGTCAAATAGCGCGTGAATATCACTTGATATTCGCTCCGTTGTCGTAGTCGTTGTCGTGTTGACGTCACGAAACTCAATGTGCAATTCGCTGCACTAATCGTTAGTGAATTCGCCGCGCAGCTGTTTGAAATTCGCCGCTGTTAAGTGTGGCGCAGTTGTAACAGGCTTCCGTGCATTACCATAGATGGCGCCACCGTAATTCAGGCACACAACAAGTATACGCAACGGTGTATCTCGCTGTTTGTTTTGAACGATAAATTGCTTGGCATAAATAAAAAAAATGTACAAATTTTTGGCAGTGTCTTAATTAAACCAAATTTGTAAATTTATGGTACAATTTTCTAATAAACTTAAATGGTTGTCAAATCTCTCTTTTAATGTTGGGCAGTTGATTCAATTTGGGCTCTTAAAATATAACAAAAAGTACTAAAAGAAGGGGAATTTTTGGGTCTATGTATGACTTGTGCTGCTTATTGTTGTTGCTGTTGTTTCCTTTGCATTCGTAAATATTTTTCGCACATTTTTTGCGCAAATTTACAGCTTCCTCATTAATTTTATTTACGTCGCACTTGCTTTAGTCGTATCATGTCGCTTACGGCGTCGCACTGATTTTGATCAATTTATATGTGGGAGCACTCACTGCACAGATTGTGCTTTTTTTTTAATAGTTGCGCTCACGTTTTGCCCCTCTCGTTTCCCGCCCACTCAAGCATTCTCTCTATAATTCTCTTGTTGGGGCACGTGTGAACATATAGGAAACAATGGCAGTCCAAGCATCTGATGACGGCATCGAGAATTTAGACGGATACTGCACCCCAATAAATGTATCTATCTACACCTATAGAAGCCGAAAAACCTCGTTCTGAACAAATCCCGTCACAAAATAGTTGCTCAGTGCTAAAAAGGCAGCCCCTAGCTGTTGCAGCGCTTTTCTGCTGTTGTGTTTGGCCGTGTGTCCCACCATTTATTTGTAGCCATTTGCCAGAGATCACAGAAAACTCTCTGAGTGCGACTACAGGCGGCTGACTGCAGCTGCTCTGAATGCTGTGACTGCTGTGGCTGTCGCTTTTCATTTTGGCCACAAATGTGCATATAAGCAGACGACATTGACCGTGAACGCGAATAGATTTGCATTGTATCTCTCTGGAATTGAACGCGTAAACGTCGCGCATGTCGTTCAATCATTTGAATTTGTCAATTATCTCGATCTCGATCCCGAACTCGACTAAGTCTAGTGTAGCGCAACGCCATCAAGCTGAACGTCACCGCCGGAAAGCCTCCATTGCCGCCGCGTCAGCAGCAGCAGCAGGATCACGAGCTGAGCAGCTTTCGCTCTGGATCACGGGATACGCGTCTGTCCAGTGTAGCGCTTAATCGACACAAATTGAAAATGTCGTTGAAACGGGGTGGTCCACCGCCGGCACCGTCGAGTGGTGCTGCTGTAATGACCACGTCGTTAAGTGCGACTAGCTTGGATAAGCAGGTGCGACTCAAAGAATGGGCCATCTCTAAGTTTTGTCTGCTTGTGTGTGTTGTGCTGTGCTCGAGTGGGTGTGGGTGTGGGTGAACGCATCGTTCTTCTTCCGCATAACAATTTGACTATTGAACTTGAATATTGCGCATACGACGCGAGTTGCCAAAAAATTTCACTATACGCTGCATTGTCGGGCGTTTTGTTTACCAGCTACAGTTGATTAAGTTGCTGCACAAACGACTCGTTTAGTGATGCCACAAGACAAATTTGACATTGCGCACTGCAATCGTCAAGGTCATACAAATCATTGCAAATCCAGCAACAAGTAACCATTGAGCGCACCATTCTGGCCATAAACTGCATTGATCTTGCTGAAAAACAGAAGAAGGAAAAAAAAAACACTACGTAAATCTTTCTTGGCATAGGTGTAGGCTGCCTCTCTGAAGCGATTTGTGGTTTGATTTACATAAGCATCCGCTCTTCTGTTCGGCTGCACTCTGCACTCTGATTCATTGCAATTATCGGTTTCTCATACGTTTTCTCAACCCGATCTCCATCTCTTTTGCAGAAAATTCCGACGGTTGTGACGGTCTACGAAAGCGAGAAGAAAAATGGCAGCAGGAATAATGCGAGCATAAGCCAGCCCAAGTGAGTATTCAATTCATTTCAGTGTTCGATGCCATAGGCAACGCTGCTGTAGTGCGCATTCGAACCGAGTGTTCTTTTCTTTCACATCCATTTTGAGTGCATATGGTGTTCGTTCAAAATGTACAAGAACATCGATAATGAATCCTCAACTACAATGTTTGAAATGTATTCATCATCGGATAGATTCATTCGCTCCGACATGGCGGATGTGCCTGTGCAGCAGGCGGCAGGCTCCACTCTCCCATTGGTCCTGACGCGCAAAAAGGGAGGCGATGATGGCGAGGATGGCACCTACAATCCCTTCGAGCATCGTAAAGTGGAGCATCCAACATCGTAAGTATTCAATGGCAAGGGCAAGACAAAAGGATTTAAAACAGCAGAATGTCCTTTGATGAAAAGTGCATAATTGTTTGTAAACTCCTTTAAATAAACAGGACGTGCTTTAAGTACAAAAGATTAGCTCATTTCTTTGTGAGTTTTTAATTGAATAACACAACTCGTGCCTACACCAACACAATACAAGTGCAATCGCAGTGAACGCTCAATATAAAACTTATATAAACAGCTGATATTTGTGCAAGCAGCATGCGATTAAGATAAATCAATGACTAACTAATTAATTAACGTCATTGAACTTTGCCTAGACTTTGATTTCGTCGTTTCGCCTTTTGTATTTTCGACGAAAAGGAACAGAAAATATCAGAAAGATCGGAAATGCAAATTGCAATTTTATTGGCATTGTCCTTGGACTTTAGCTCAAAAGTTTCCACACTAAAAATAAAGTAAATTCGCAAATAGAAAAAAAGGCACAGAAAAACAAGAACAAAACCAAAACAAATGTCGAAATTCTGCTGCACGATTCGTTTGCAGTGCAAAAGTGTGTAATGTGTGTGAGAATCACCGAGAAAGAGAGAAAGAGAGGGGTGGCGCTATATTGTACACTGGCCAGCAAAGTTGGGTTAGAGTAGAAATAGTTTATGCATTTTATTTAATATTAATTTATTATTGATTCAGATTTTAAATTCGATACGCAATGGATATTATTAAGCAATGAAAGGTAGGAATTATAATGTTTGCTTGTGGTCAACTCAATCTTAGAATTATGTGGGTCTCAGCGAGATGTATGTGTGTGTGTGTGTCTATAAATATATGTCTAATACTCTCTCTATTATATGCCCGATGAGGCAGCACTGCCAAGTGGCGGCATTATGACAGAATTCACTTAATTTCCGTAAATATTTTGATGCAACTTAAGTTTTCGATTCTATTTCATTTTCCGTGTTTGGCAGCCAAATGGAATTGCACATTATAGATATTATATGATAAGTATATAGGTATAGAACTGAATTATCTGCGCCTCTCCACAACTTGTCAATTAATGCCGAATATGTATGTATTATTGCTTTCGATTTTTAGCGATATGGAAACGTTTATGCATCTGCTGAAAGGTTCTTTGGGCTCGGGTATTCTGGCCATGCCCATGGCCTTTTCCAATGCCGGCTTGTGGTTCGGTCTGGTGGCCACCTTTGCCGTTGGCACCCTGTGCACCTACTGTGTCCACATCTTGGTCAAGTGTGCGCACATCCTGTGTCGGCGTCGCAAGATACCGATGATGGGATTTGCGGATGTGGCCGAACAGGCTTTTCTGGATGGTCCGCCCTCGTTGAATCGTTGGTCTCGCTTTATTCGCTTCATGGTTAACACGTTTCTGGTAATCGATCTGCTTGGCTGCTGTTGCATCTATCTGGTGTTTGTTGCAACCAATGTGCAACAGGTGGTCAATCAGTATATGGAAAATGAGATAAGTGTCCGCATATGGATTATGATCGTCAGTGCACCTTTGATCTTTATGTGCCTGGTGCGCAATCTCAAGTTCCTGACGCCCTTCTCGATGATTGCCAACGTTCTGATGTTTGTCGGAATTGTGATTACGTTTGTCTACATGTTCACGGATCTGCCAGCGCCTGCAGAGCGCGACGGCATCGTTTCGCCAACACAGTGGCCCATCTTCTTCGGCACGGTCATCTTTGCCTTGGAAGGCATCGGTGTAGTTATGTCCCTGGAGAACGACATGAAGACTCCCAATCATTTTATTGGCTGCCCCTCAGTGCTTAACTTTGGAATGGGTCTCGTCATTGGACTCTACACGCTGGTCGGCTTTTTTGGCTACCTCAAGTATGGCCCTGAAACTCAGGCCAGCATCACGCTAAATCTGCCACTGGAAGACAAGTGAGTAACCCCATCTCCCTCTTTCTCTCGCTGATCACTCATATTCCCTTTTGGTTCTTATAGATTGGCCCAATCGGTTAAGTTGATGATTGCAATTGCCATATTCTTTACCTTTACGCTGCAGTTCTATGTCCCCGTCAGTATTCTGTGGAAAGGCATTGAGAACAAGATTTCTGCGGCGCGTCAGAACATTTGCGAGTACGCACTCCGTGTGGCCCTAGTGGTAAGTACTTAACCCTCTTCAATAGAAGTGCAATATTATCTAATTGCAATCTTATAGATACTGTGCTGTGGCATTGCTGTCGCGTTGCCCAATTTGGGGCCATTCATCTCACTCATTGGCGCCGTATGCCTGAGTACCCTGGGCATGATTGTGCCATCGATTATTGAGCTGGCTGTGTATAATGAGGATCCTGGATATGGACGTTTCAAGTGGCGGCTGTGGAAGAACTCGGGTCTGATACTGTTTGGCATTGTGGGCTTCATAACGGGCACATATGTGAGCATAACCGAGTTCCAAGCTGAGTTCAAAGGTGGCCATGATGAGATGTGAGCAGCCGCCTCACGTTATGCTAATTTAATTTAAATTAGTTTTAATGAAACTCTTCTAAGCACAGGGATATCTAAGTTAAGTTTTTAACTAATTTTAGGGCTAACCCAAGTTTTATAAGATCCTCCCTCTGCTTCACACATCCATCTTAATTTCAAACTAAAAAGCCAAGCAAAATCATAATAATAAACAATAGTTAATCATTAACTTCATTCTGGCCAGGCTCAGGCAGCTTTCTAGTTACCTTTACCTACAATACCCTTAGCTCTACCAATACCCAATACCTATAACTTTATCTATACCTGTACCGTTATCCAAACAAAGTATTTGATTTAGTCGATGCCGCATTACATGTAAATCGTAATTGTGGCATCAAAGTTATTTAGTGAATTTTTTCTAGAAGTGATTTCGTAAACATAGTGATCTTTTGACAACAAAATATATAGTTATAGTAGTTGTAATTAGTTCCTAGTTGAACTAAATTAGTAACGCACCAAAATCGAAAGAAACAAAGAAAAAACATAAAAGCAAAAAATACATACATATACACACACACAGAGTGTACAAAATATGCACAACAGAAATTCATTTTGTTAAATATTTTCCATTTTTTTTGTTTTTAATTGATGATTTTCCCATTTGTATGCCCTATTCAATAATCATGACATATTTAATATATAAAGAAGACCAATTGCATAAATTGCAAAGAAAAAATTCAATAAAAAATAAATAAATAATTAAAAATTAAAAACAATGTGTATGTAGTTTAAAAACGAACTCATTCTCAGCTTAAGCAACAACAGCAACAGATTTAAATAAAATATACAAAAATATACTTGAAGTCCGATTGGTAACTTTCTTTTAAATTATAAACTATTAAAAGAAATCTTATCGTCGATAAATTTAATAATTGATTCTACTAACTTTATCTAATTTAAAAAGCTTTAACTGCTTGGATCAAACGAACTCTCAGTCTGCTTTTATTTATGGCATTATTTACATATTTTATTAGTAAACAATATTAGACGGTGGTTTATAACAATTTTGGGTTTATACATTCGCCGCAAAGTATGCTATATAAATATTATTAGAGTCCGCGCAAAAGTATGTTATACTTTCTAAGCTGTTGATGACATTGCATACTTAAAACTAATATGAAATTTACTTGTTCGATTGAGAATGCTTCTAGATTACGCAGTATAGCGTACAAATTAAATAATTTTATTTGAATTTACAACTACTCAAAAATAGTTAGAATATAATGCTTAATTTAATATGTTACAGACAATTCGGGTAAACGCTTTTACTGAAGTTTGATTTACCAATTGATTTGCAACTTATTTTTATCATATACAGTTTGTTTGCTCAATTTTAAATAATTCCCATCGATAGATGAAAACACTCGCTAATTTACTAGACCTTGAACATGCCACCTAAGTGTTTATCGCCTCCACTTTGTTGACATTTCCCAGCGCCTGTCTAGTGGCGAAAGATTTGCCACACATGCTTATTTGCACAATCCAAACACTTGATAGCAAGTGATAATACTGGAATACTACCAACCCGCAGCAGGAACAACTGTTTAAAAAGGGCTAGCAACAACAACAACAACAACAACAACAATTGCCTGAAATTGCAACAATTTTTAGCGCATTCCCACGCTTCTATATGACGCTCAGAACTGAGAAATCAAATTAATATACGATATAAAACGCTGAAAACTGAAACGAAACGCTGATAAGATATTTATTCAGGTGCTGTGTAGTAATCACCCACAAAAGTGTTGGCGAAAAGGCAAAGCCAGTAATAAAAAAAACCAAAACCGAAAAAAAACATAATACTTATAAAAAAAGGGAAATGTGCAAACGCAATTTAAGTCGGAGCAACTGAAAACTGAACCGTGAGAAAATTACACCCACAGATAACAAGACACAAGAACTCATACTGAAGTACACAAGCGTTGTATCCATCAGATACTTAAGCGATAAGAGTTTTGCATTGTGACGCAATGTGTGTATGTATGTATGAGTGTTTAAATATATGTGTATGTGTGTGTACAATTGAAAAATTACTATTTACCAAACAGTCAAGGCAACCGGCTCAACGGTCCGAGTGAGAGTTTAAAGTTCGTGCACAATCCAAAATTGTATCTGACGGATACAAACACGAGCTGTTGGCACTGCCTCTGCTGCTGCTGTTGTTACTGTCGATAAGTAACGCACAGCGTGTGAATTTTAAAAACCAATCAGACGATTGAACGAATGCTTCAACAGCAACTCAAAACCCAACTGAGTTTGCCTGTCTTTGCGAGAGTATCTTATGGATACGCGTCTTAGCGCCCGTTTAGCCATCATCAGGCGCTCGCTTAAGTTGTATCTCTGATGATGTCTCAGCAGCCGAACATAAATCACATGATACGTATGCACAACCTTTGAACTGGCAGATTAAACAGCCTCAAGTCACAAGCCAGCTGCATAAATTGGCAGCAGCCACAAATTCATTTGGATTTTAACTACTGTTAATTTGCAATTGATGTTTGACTGTTGGCCAAATCGATTTGCTGCGCTACAGTTGTTGTTGCAGCACACAGGTTTATTGTGGCAGCGGCAGAGGCAGCAACTGATCGATGCACAGATAAATGCATCTTATTGGAACCAAGACTAAAGTCGCCTCTTTCTCTAGCTCTCTCTCTCTCTCTCTCTCTCTCTCTCTCTGTCTCTCTATTGCTTGGCAGCTTAATGTCAGTGGCACAATGTTTGGGCCATGTTTATTGGGATTAGTTGCTAAAAATTATGACCAATTTGTCGGGTTCAATAAGATGCAGCCGCAGCAGCGTCAGCAGTGGAAGTTACAGTGGCAGTGGCTGCGGCTGTGGCAGTTGCAGCCCCAGCAGGGACATTCACGAATAGTTGCAACAAATCGCCTTTCAAGTCAATTGCATGCAAATGCAGTCAACAGACGATGCCACACCGTAGAAGGCGTTCATGTCTCTCGCACTTATTTTGCGTACATTTTTGGTAAACAAAATTAAAGCCTTAAACAGATAATGCGCTATCAGAGGCAGACTGCCAGAATGGCAGACAGACTGGCCGCATTCAATGCAAATCTGTGTGACGTCTGGCGAGTTAATAGAAAATTTATAATGCCACTCGTGCCATAAATTGCAACATACACCCACATGTGTTGTGTCAACGTTGTTGCAACGTTGCAAGCTTTGCAAATTTTGCGATACGCCAGGCAGCCAGGTTGGCTGGCAGCCAGGCGGCAAACGTGTGGGAAAAAGTTGTAATTTGCAGTTGACAAATACGCAAAGCTTCGGGGCTGGCAAAAATTAACTCATATTGCAGCCAGCAGCAATAGCAGCAACAGCAACAACAGCAGCAGCAGCCAAGCTGGCAATTCGAACTTGTTGTTGGAGTCAAGTCAATGATTTATGTGCACAGCGCGGCCTACGAAAATGTGTAGCAGCATCAGCAGCAGGAACGAAAGATCTTGGCTTGAACAATGGGCAATGGGACAGTGGGAGCTGCTAGAGTGGCTAACCAATCTTATGCCACAGTCTACAGCTTTTGCCTACCTGCTGATGCTGCAACTGCTGCTGCTGCTGCCGCCGTGTTGGCGTTATTCCTGCTGCTGCTGCTGCTGCTGCTGTTGCGCTCGCTGCTGCTGCTGCGCCGCAGGCTGCAATTGTCTGCTTAAAAGCGTTCATTCTGTCCACAATGAAGCCACATAACTTGGCCGCAGTTACAGGCGGCCCAGGTAGTCAGCCACTTGGCTTGTTCCCCTCCAGCTAGCTGCCTACTCCCCTCCCAAATGTGCAGCCCATGCCTTCGATGTGATGATTTATTGTGGCTGCGCCTGCAGCGACCTCCATACACTGTCCTAACTCCCTCCCTCCCCCTTCTGTTGCACAGAGATTCACAGTACGGTAGCCGTTGTTCGCTGTTCGTTGTTCGATGCGTTGCCGTCCTTGCAGTTGTTCTTGTTGCAATTCTTGTTGTTGTTGTTGTTGTTGTTGCTGCTGCTGTTGCTGCTGCGTTGAATTGAAACTTTATTTAATAAGTTGATGTTATTTGTTAACTGAGCCAAAGGCAACGCACTGCTGAATTATGTTGCTCCCGGCTGCTCCTCAGAGCTCCTTCAAGTGGGCAATTCTAATGCACTCATAGACTGCCAGCAACATGGCCAAATGTTTGCCCATAAATCAGTTGGCCAAGTAATGCTTAGGCGTGGGTACAGCTACCAAACTACAGCGATTTACTGCGTTAAATTGTTGTTTAAATTGCGTGCAAAATGTTTACCAGCAAATTGAATTGGTTTTGGAATTGTGCCTAGGGCTAACAACTCATTTGACTACATTTATAAATAATTAGTTAACGCAATCAATTGGCAGGCCCATATATAAGCTAACTTAAGGCAAAACTTGTAGCTACATGTTGCAGAAAAATAGTAATTAATGCTGAAGATAATGCTGAAATATCTTTACTGACAACTTCAACCTCAGGTTGTTCGTTTTAATCCAGAAGTTAAGTTTGCTCATTAACTATTGAAAGAAGTGCAGATTATTTACTCTGTCTCTTCTCTGATCAATTTCATACTTAAAATGAACACCTAAGACAGTCGCTTTGTTTGAAGGACCTCGCTCAATTGCTGACCCACTTAGTAGCTCTTAAGGCTGCGGGTTAATTTTGCGGATTCTTTTCATGTTGTTGTTAATGGACTGTGTCAATGCATTGTATTAGAAAGTACATGGGGACCCGGCGCGTCTGTCACTTTAATCTGAGCCGCAGCATCTGGCTAAACACTTGCTGACAAATTGCTGATAAATAAACCTCAAATGCGAGAGATTTGCAATAATGCCTTTCTAATTTCATGCGTTGTCCGTTTTTGTGTCCGCGCATGCAACGCTCCTTGTGGCAAGCATGCAAAGCGCACAAAAAGCCACAGCTATTGAGTGGTGCTGCCTTCTGGCCTTCTGGCATGGCGCCTTGCCAGCCAATGGGCCTTTGCAGCCTGTGCAGCCTGTAATTTTAAACATTTTCCACACGTAATGCGAAAGTTTGAATCATTTGTCCACTGTGCACAGTGCACAGTGCAGCAACTGGCGTTTTTTCATTTAAAATTCTTGTCACAAACATGTAATTGCAACGCGCCATCGTCATCGCCATCGCCATAGCCATTTGCCGACTTTTCCGACTTCCAACTCCCGACTTTGCCGACTAGCGGGTCCGAGTCCCGACCAAACG
This sequence comes from Drosophila macrospina, assembly GCA_035042075.1. NCBI lineage: Eukaryota > Metazoa > Arthropoda > Insecta > Diptera > Drosophilidae > Drosophila > Drosophila macrospina. The sequence continues at coordinate 10,590,543 of JAWNLW010000591.1, read as the reverse complement.
GATCTATATTGCTATTGGCCTGGCCTATTGACAATGCGTTTGTCAGTGGCACTTGCCTGACGCCGATGTCGATGTTGATGCCGCTGTGTATGAGCGTATGTGTGTGTGTGTGTGTGTTGCAGCCACTGCTGCTGGCGCTGTGTTGACACAGATAAGTGCGTGGCGGTGGCGTCGGCAGCGATAAGTAGCGTTTATGCATTAATTTTTGCCACAAAGTGGCATTATTTATTACGCATTAATGCGCTGAATTAACGTTTATTTAATTAATATTAATGCTGGCCAGCAGCTGATGCTGTTGCTGTGCTGTTGCTGCCTCTTGTTGCTCTTGTTGCCGCTGAATGTTGTTGTTGTTGCTGCAACAAAGTTGTCAATTGCCAGGTTGTTGCTAGTTAGGCATGACATTTTGTCTATAGATTTTGGGCAGCCAGGCAATTAAAGGTACCGCTAACAGGCATTACCTGTCCAGGCAGTCATTCAGTCAGCCATTCAGTCAGCCATTCAGTCAGCCATTCAGTCAGTCAGTTGGCAATTGTCAGTTTGCTAGACAACATGTTGCTGACATACCTTCAAACCATGTTGCTGGGCTGCCTCAAAATTTGGTTCAGTTCAATGGGCGTCTTTGTCGGCATCTTTTGTGTCTCGTCTCCTACAACTTGCCTCACAATTGCCTCCCAACTCTTGTCAGCGTTGCCTGCTGCCTGTTGCCTGTTGCCCGTTGCCTGTTGCCCGTTGCAACTGCGACTGTTGCACAAAGCTTTCCATTTTTGACATTCTGCGGCTTGTTCGCCGCACAGGTCAAGGCCTTGGGGGCAGCATTATCAACGGAGACTTGACGCGTCGCAACTTTATCCAACAATCAACAATCAGCGATTGCCGCTGCCGCTGACCGTTAAATTGTGCAAATATTTAAACAATAATCGAAAGTAAGTATTTACAACCAAATAACCAATAAGTCATCCCTTTTTTTAAGGAAAATATTTCGATAAACAAACATTTGCGTTTGGTCGAGCAGTAGATAACGACGGGCACGACATTTGTAATCCATCAGTGTCGGGGGCGGCCTGAGGCTAGTGGGTAATACTCATACTGTTATTCGTATTCATACGCATACTCACACTTATATTCGTATTCGTTTTTGGGCGCAATAAACTTTATAATTTATAGACCAATCAAACGCGGATCGCACGCACTAAAACAAGTGAAAAATCATAGTCCAAACACATAATGCATCAGTGGAGATCAGAGAGGCAGGCAATTTATAGGATGGCCATGCCAATAGACACCGCACAGCGGGTTGTCAAATCGAACTCCATACTCCAGCTTCAGAGTCAGCTACAGCTACAGCTCCAACTCCGATTCCGAGACTGTAACTGAGACTCAGGCTAACGCTTCGACTGCGACACCGACACCGACTCCAACTCCAACTCCAACTCCAGCTCCGACTCCGACTGGAGTTGAAGCTGGACGCGCCTGGCCAATTGATTTATACAAACGGCAAAGCAACGGAACACAAATTGGTTGGCTTTGGAGGCATTGGAGGATCGCTGTGTTGGGGTCCTCGTAATGATTTGTTGCACATTGCTGCAATCGTCGCATACGCAGAACTTTATGCTAGCTGCTCTGTTTAACCTTTTGAACTCGCCACATGGGTGGAGTTTGCACGTGTGCCACATTTCAGTGGAAATCATTAGCCAAAGATCAGCAACAGTTGCTCACTAACTGACTCTGGATACTGTTGTCTGTGGCACGTTTGCGCGTTGCATGTTGCATTTTGTTGCTTTGCATGCCGATTGCGTAGCTAATTAGAGCCATAAATGTGAAGCTCAAAGCAAAACTCAATCCCCCAATGCGACGAGCCTCGCTGAACTTGTTTAAAGCCCGGCGGATTTGACGGAAAGTGATATGCAGGCGTTGGCAAAAAATGTTTGTCCCCGTCCGACAACAGCAGTAACAATTGCAACAACAGCAAGTGCAACAACAATTGCAACAACAACAACAACAACTACAAACAGATGTCGCCTGTCGGCCGTTTGCCCATTTAGGTTATGTCGGAATCCAACACCAGTTTATCAAGCGACGGCCCAAACAATAAATTACGCAATCCAAACGCTCAACTGCAGTCCATCAATGGCATAATGAGGCAAGCGGCGGGCCGCCCCATCAGCCCCAACAGCCCCAGCAGCCCCAGCTGCCCAAGCAGCAACAGCAACAACAACAGCGGCCCCAGCGCAGATGCATTACCATATCGGCATAAATTCCGGAGCATCGTTAAGTGGGTCTGACTACGGCGACGACGACGACGACGACGTGCCAGACAAACAGGCTGCTGCTTCTGCTGCTGCTGTTGCAAGCAGGTTGCCTCTGCTGCCACATGCCACATGCCAGACTCAACGCCAGGTTACCCAGAGACTGCCACCTAATGAGGGAATTACCGCCAATGCCAATGTCGACATCACCATCGATAATGGCCCGACTCTTAGGCACTGGACAGTAGGTGGAGTTCCTGCAACTTCAACTGTGGCACTTGGGGCAGCTTAACTGCTTGTTGACCTTCTATCTGGCGTTCTTCCTTGAAAATTAAATATTTTATTATTAAATTTTGTACACATATAAAATTTGGTTATTAATTTAGTAACAAAGTTTCTATAAATTTTGTACTTGACACATATTAAATTTAGTGAGAAAGTAAGAAAGTGAATTTAGAGTTTTTGCATTTTAGAAAAAGGCATCTGGATTAGTGGTAAGAGCCGCAGTACTTGATGGCTCTTCTGTTGTTGTTGTCTCATCTTTGTTTTTTCCACCGTACTCATTGATCATATCAACGATGGCTGTGTAACTGCCGTAAAAGAATATTATCATTCCAAAGATAATCATTAAAATATTTTTCCAGAGTTTCCACATCAGTTTGCCATAGGAATCCTGGTATATCAGGCAGAGTTCAATGCAACAGGGGAATACGAGATTCAGTAATGATATGGAAAATGCTCCAACCAATGCCAACAACGGTCCCAAGTTGGGAAATGCTATGCCATTCAGCGTTGATAAAATAACAAAAGCCACACGAACTATATATTCAATCATGTGTGGATGCTTCACTTCGCGCTTTAATATATAAATCATAATGATTGTGACTGTAACATAACCGCTTAGAGGATATGTTAGAAAGACTGCAATGGCGATGCTTAATTTAATAATCTGTGCAAGGCTGTCATCGAAATTCAAATGAGTATCAAATACAAAAGGAAATAGATAATTAAAGGGAATAAACTTACGCCTCCTCAACGGGAATATTGAGGGTAACACTTGCTTCAGTATCAGAGCCATAGCGCCAGAAGCCAAATAGACCGAATATAATATTAAGCGAGATTATAAGAACCGATGCAATATTCAGCACTCCAAACCATCCAATGTATTCGGCAGGTTTCGCCATTTTCGATTCGATAGCAATCATCTGGAGGCGCAGAAAACCTTGAAGATTATTACTAGAACAACATAGAACAATGTAGAAATACTTACCACACCCACGGAAGACGTTGCAAACAATACAATGCCCAGGGCAAAGGGGATCTGTAGAAAATTTGGAAACATTGCTCTCTCGGAAATCGATGGCAAGCCGCGAAAGAAGTACCAAAAGATGGCCAAGAGACCGGCAAGAATCAAAAACGATGCGAGTATGTTACCGGGCACAAGATACTTGAGTTGACGCAATAGGAACAGAGGTATGGTGCAAATGCCAACGAGGGCAATCATGATCCTCAAGTCTATACTGCTAAAATGCTCATCTGTGAATTGCTTCAGATTCACCGCGACGAATACGAGATATACCACGTTGACGCCATAATGCGATAAGCCGAGTATCACATCGACCATATAGCCGGATCCCTTGGAGAACCAACGACAGCACTTTGGGCCCTCGGCAAAGGCGTATTCCATAGTTTCATGGTATGTCATGTAGCCGACCTTGTTGCGCTTACTCGCTTCAACCATGCACATGATCTATTATGGAAAACTCAAATTAGTTAGATATATATACATATATTTGAAGTAATTTACCAGTAATTGTATGCCATAGATAAGAATTGCGATGCTTATGGCTGTCAGTATCGTTCCTCCAATAACGCCGGTGTACTTGTAGGCTAAGGGCATGGCAAGAATGCCAGTGCCGATAACACATTTGATCAGTGAGAAAAATGCATCTAAATTTCTGTAGAATAAGAAGGAATAAGTAGTGCAAACGGTCGAAGTGACACAGACTTACGTAAGCGGCATTTCCACCACGCGGTTGTCATACGGATTGTAACTAGTGAGAAGACATAATTGATAACTGATAGCGGGAGTCTAAGTATTAAACTTACTCAGCCATTTTATAAAATTCGTCAAGATTGCATAAAACAAAAATATTATAACTAGATAGTACAAGTGTACGACTGAACTGAAAGAATAGGATATGATTTTATGATTAGAATAATGAACGCCAACTTGATTGACGGACTTCAACAAAAACTCAGTTGTCATCTATGAGTTGTTCCTGGATAGCTGTCAACGAGACCACTGTGCCTGCAATGCCGCCACCCAAACCCACAGCAATGAATAGAAGCGAACGCCAGAGTATAAGCTTGAAGGGACCATAGCCTTGGTCATAGCAGACGCAGAGATTGATAATGCCAGGATAGATAAGACCCACCTGGGCCAGACAAAATGAGCCCACGAGGGAGAGCAGCAGACCAAAGTCTGGATAAGCAATGGCACAAAGAACAGAGGCAATCACCATTGCCATGCGCACCAGATACTCCAGAGATCTTGTCGCATTATCCATTAGTCGGGGCAGCATGTAGTTGCGCCAGATAATCTCAATGGTAACGTAACCCTGCAGGGCGTAGCTGAAAAAGATGGCAAATGCCAGCATGACCATTGCACATTGTGGCAAGCTGACAGAGGAGAGAGAACTATTTAGCAAATGATGCATTGTTAGAATAAGTTGCGGCCTACATTTCATTGAGAGGCAGATTGTTAAGGATTGAACTGGCCGTCTCGTCCCCATACTTCCAATAGCCGATGAAGCCAAATGCCGCATAGAAGGTAATCACAATGAACATGGCCCGATTGAGTATGCCAAAAGGGCCCAAATAGTGCTCTGGGTTTAGCATGTTGAGCTGCAGTGAGAGGATCTGTGAGGAGTCAAATGTTAACCACAAGTTGGGTAAACTAAGGTTAATTACTCACCACGCCCACCGCCTCAATGGCAAATAGAATGGTGCCAAAGAACAACGGATAATGTGTCCAGACCTGAAAGGCCCGACGATCTTCCAGACTCGGCAGATTACCAAATAAATATCTCAGAATTATAAATAAACCTTTGAAGGATTTCAAGTATTCGCTGTATTTCTTTTATTTTATAGAAAAAACTTACTGATAATCATGAATAAATTAGAAATGATAGCAAATGGCACGAGGTACTTGAGGTCGCGAATGAAAAAGGTTAATATAAGCGGCAAAGTAAGCATCGCCATATACAGGCGTATGTCAATAGGTTTGTAATAAATATCGCCCAGTTGCTTCATGTACTTGGCTATAAACACAACATACACACAGTCCACACCAAAATGATAGACGCAGAGAAAGACATCCACCTGGCAGCTACGGGAGAAGTATTACTAAGGAAACAACTTGAATGTAGTTCTACATTCAACATTTTAGCAGATTCAACAGCAATCTTCTAAAATGAAGTTTAGTTGGTGTGTTTAACTAACTAGTACAGGTGTTTAAAGATCTTACGCTAGCCATTTGCTGAAGGGCTGCAGCCAACTGGGCCCATTCAGCGTGGCCAGTTCCATGGTCTCACTGTAGTTAAGTGCCGAGAACTTATAGCGCTTGCACAATGTGTTGATATCATTGAGCTGCGGTCGAAGAGGAAATCTTATAAGATAGAATGCTGAATACATGAAACAGTTGACACTACCAGCACATGCATCGCATAAACCACAATGGAACCCAACAGAATTGTGCTTATTAAGCCGAATAGCCAGCCGGCATTGTAGTAGGCTCTGGGCATGGCCAGACAGCCCGTGCCAAAGGCGCATTTGAGCAGATTAATAAAGGCCTCGAAGTCCCTAAGTATAAGGTGTTTAGTTGAGATGATCTTATTTTATTGATTGGACCGGACCGTACGTAATTGGATGCTCCAATTCGCGTTCGATGTGCGAATTATAGGACAGCTCTGAGCTAAGGAAGGCCAATTATTGAGTATATATTCTCCACAGAACACGAGTGACTCATCGAGACTTACCCCAGACTTCGTTTTAGAAAGTGTATAGCTCGCACATGGATGGGCTGTAGCTTTGCCCTCAGATCTTGCCTGATTTGTATGGTCAAATGCCGACGACTCGCTATCTTCTGGGGTAACATGTTAGAATACCACATAAGCTATATAGAATTCCATAAATGTTTTAATATACATTCGTATACATATGTTGTTCAGGGCCAACTCGGTTGCCAATTATGCAAATGTCTAAGAAGAGCAGACTTAAAGTCGAAAGGGTTTCGTAGAAGACCGAACGTACTTCCTTTTGTATACTCTTTTTTATGGATTGAGTGTAGGTTTATGAATAGAAAAGCATTCAGTATTGGAAAGGAAATATTCACTTAAAGAGAGTACAATAAATTGTACTACTAAGTTGAGACTTATTTCCAAAGAGGAAAGTTTCATAATAACTTAATGTAGGGTATTCCAACTTCTTATTCGCTTGAGCTCAGATTTCTGCTTTAAAGCTTTAAATATTAGCATGGCCCAGAGCATTGATTCATTCCAGGAAATTAAGCACAACAGAGAGCCACAAATGTCTGCTGTGTGGGCGTTTAAAGCCCGCCAAAGTGATCTGACCATGAACACACTCTGCCAGTGCCCCGACTTGGCTAAGAGAGATTCGTTATGCGGTGGCTGCTTCTGCTACCTAAATTATGCAGCAGCCCGCTGGCAATCGAAGCAGGGCGGAAAAAAGGCGGCTAGTCGGCAATGATCCAAACTTAAGGCAGTGCCACGCCTCGTTCCGCTGGCCACACAGCACTAGGCCAAGCCAAAAGACAAACTAATTAGTGTGGCCAGCGTTGTCGTTTTTGCACGCATTTTTCACATGCCTAGCAATGATGGCATTGACCATAAATTGACTAAGCCACCGCACCACACTGCACCGCGCCGCACCACCGCAGCCGTATCGTATCATTCAATGCGATTGGCACAAAGTACAGTTTCTAGTTAAATCTGAGGCCGCATTGTGTGCGGCCCATCGAATGCCTCCCGCTGGGAGTACGACTCTGAGAACGAGTGTGAGCACGAGTACAAGTACGAATACAAGTACGAGTATAACTATGAGTACCAGTAAGAGTCCGAGTACTTGTGTAATATATACAATTGTCTAACCACCTTTTCCCCCTCTTGGAATGCATACCCCCCTTGCAGCTAAACAAAACCGCCCCTTGGCCGCTTTGTGTTGGCGGAAATGTTGTTTTTCCTATGCAAATTTTGTTAGTGCCCCTTTTCCTTCTTCTTGTTTTCTTTTTTTGTTTTTTTTTTTTTGTTGCATTTGTTGCCAAGTGTCTTTTGCAGTGTTGTTTATTTGCTTTTACCGGGGCCAAGTCAGGGGTCAACTACGCATTTGATTGCTGTTGCTGTTGCTGTTCTTATTGCTGTTGTTGCTGTTGCTGTTGCTGCTCCTCTTGCTGTTGCTTTTGCGTATTTCCCCATTGTTGCCCCCTTGCTGAGCCCGGCGACTAAGGTGTTTTGCGCAATGTGTGTGCGGGAGGTCAGCGTATTGAAATTTGTTACACTTTGCGGTGACAATAATAACACAAATTGTATAAACTTTGACAGGGTATTAGGTGCGTTTTAGTTGAGCATTTAAATATATACGAAACATATCAAAGAAGTTTACAAGAGTAGTCTTAGTTGTAAATTAAACTAATTAAAGTGAGAAAGGAATAGTGATATTCACTGAGAGAGAGACAGGGCACGAGTGCTTAAGGAAGAAGAAAGCAAGAATCTGCTTTGTATGTTAGGATATCACAACAAATGCTACTTTCAAATGATTTTTACTTACTGATAGTTAAATTAACCTCTTGCAGCTGTTGCTACAGGGTATTGTAAGAACGGCAAGCAACAGTAACTGAAAACTGGCATTTAAATATGCGCATTGGCAATTGCAATGCAGGCGTACCACGCTGCGTATGAATTTTCAGTGAAATTAACATACTAATGACACTTTGGCCGTCCAAGGGTGGCAGCCCATTGATGATGGTCACCTCAGGCGCTGCGGGATCTGCACACCCCAACCCGACTTCTGTGCAAGCAGCAGACGCAGCAGAAGTCGACGGAGCCAGGAGACATCAGCTGGTTGTAGCAAGTGGGTCAGCGACTGCGACTCGAACTTCGCATGTGGTTCAATAATTCCAACAGTAAATGCTAAACTATGCGCATAGATTGTCAACGCGCCAAGATGCTTAGCTGATTGCTACCGACGAGGAGGCGAGGATTGGGATTGAAGCTGCTGTTGGATCTGTGGCTGTTACTGTGGCTGCGGCTGTGGCTGTGGCTGTGGCTGTTGCCGTTGGTGCTGGTGCTGGTGCTGGCTGCGTCATTAAAGTGCAGACAAATGGCAACGGCATGTGCGGCACATGTCAAACTGCAGCCAGCAGCAAATGGCAACAGGTGAAAATGTTGGAATTCTGATTATCTACTGGCTGGCTTGAGTCTCGGCAACAGTTGCTGCGGTGATTGGCAGCAGCCAGTCAGTCAGCCAACAACTTAAACTGTAACTTTCGACGATTTGTCGTTCAACGCTCCACGTTCGCTTGTTGACTGTTTTGCCATTTGCTTTTCTTTTTTTTTCCTCTTCTACTTTGATGTTTGGCTGCAAAACTATCAACTTAAATACACAACAACAGCAGCATAATTATGCGCAGGTTGCTGTTGCTGTTGCTGCTACCTGCCAGCAACATGGGTGCTACATTCCATTTGCTGAGCTGTTTACCCATTTGGTGTTTTGCCCGTTTGCCATTTGAGGGCAACACATGACACGCCCACATTCAATTTACAGCCGGAAGTGTGGGTGTGCACGCATTTTGATATACTTACTTCTACTACTACTCTGATTCCTTCTCCTTTTTCTCCATCTTTTTTTTAGTAAAGTGGAACTCATTTGGCCGCGCATAAATCAAAAATCGCAGCAACAGCAACTTGTTTGCCTGGCAAACTCAGCAATCGCAACAGCAACAGCAACAGCAACTCCCGCATAAAAAAGTATGAAAAACGCATATAATGATTGGCTCCACAGCAGCAACAACACGAGAGCAACAACAACAACATAATAGCCCCAGTGCCTTGACCACGTAGCAGCAGCAGCAGCAGCAGCAGCAGCAACAGCAACAGCAGCAAAAAGTGGGAGGATGCAGTGAATTTTCTCCCTCGGCAAAACTTATTTTTTAGCTTTGGCTGCCGTTTGCTTTGTTGCTTGAGTATCCACTCTGTGTATGTGCTTGTTGTTGCTGTTGCTGTAGCTGCTGCTGCTGCTATTGCTCTTGCTGTCGCTGTCGCTGTGGATGTGTGGCTGGGCTGTCGGGCCGTTTGCCTTTTTGGGGCCGTCAGGCATTCGCCTAAGCGGCAGGTTCCTGTCTGCGCCGTCTGGAGCCCAGCATCAGAGACGTTGACTGCATTTTTAAGCGCGCTGCGCATAAAATAAAAGCAGATTGCAGCAGCAGCATCAACAGAGGCAGCATCAACAGGGGCAGCACCAGCATCAACGGCATCAACGGCCTCAACGGCAGCAGAGTTGCCTCAGGCAATGGGCGCGCGTCGTTTCTTCAATGAAACGAGTAAAAGTGCAGGATGCTTTGTAGTCCTGCCCATCGGAACAGCTTCTGCAGATACGGCAGCAGCTAATTTCAAGATCGGAGAGCACAAAAAAAAAAAAAAGAAGAGAGCAGCCCAAACTGAAGGCTCGACCCTTGCAATTGCTGTTGCCGTTCCTGTTGCTGTTGCTGTTCCTGTTGCTGTTGCCCAGATCTTGTGCGATAATGATGCAAGTTAATCATTAGCCTGGAACGTGTATTATGCGATTATTAGTTCGGCCTGGCAAGGATTATACCTACGAGTACTACTAACAACTCTGAGCTACCTACTCGCCATCGCGTTCCTTCTGGTGGGCGTTTAACTTTGTGCAATTTTTAAGTAATTTTCAATTTCCGTTTGCCATATTCCCATTGCCGACCAGCATTTCCACTGCGTAATGCGATGCTCCTCAAGTTTTGCAGAGCATATGTAGCAATTTGTCAACGTTGTTTCGACTGGCCAACGACAAGCAACAACAGCAAGCAACTACGTAGGCAAATCTCAGCTCGTAAGCAGCATGCGGCAACATGTTGCTGCAACATGTAAGATGTCAGCGTTTTTTAAGAATCAATTGCCGCCCAACAGCAGCAGCAGCAGCAGCGGCAGCGGCAGCAGCAACAGTCGCAGCCGCAGCCGCAGCAGCGGCAATCGCAATTCGATACTGTCGTTGTGGCTTTGGCGTTGGTGTTGCTGTTGCTGTTGTTGTTGTTGGTGCCCGCCTTCTGGCTGCCGTCTGTCAGCAACATGTTGCCGCTGTCACCTCTCCCCTGACTAAGTTATTGCCACACACGTCGCACGGGGCGGCCTTGAAAAGCAATCCCAGAGTCTACACTCGAAGAGTACTTTGAAAAAATCATTGCAGAATTTAAATAAGCAGACAAAACAACTAAACAACAACAGCAACAACAGCAACAACGGAAAAAAAGACGCATACAGCGCACACAAATATTTTGCGAGCTTCGCAATTGACGTGCAACATGATTTTGTAGGCGTGCAACATGCGCATGCGCAACAGCCGCAACTTTATCAGATTGCCGCAGTACCAAAAACTGACGCTGCCCCCAGCCGAAGTTCGTTTTTTGTTTCAGCTTTGCGGCATGTTGTCGACTGTCAATTGTTTTGTGGGCGTTGCAGCAGCAGCAGCAGTAACAACCACAACAACAGCAACAACAGCAAGAACAACAATAGCAGCAGCAACAACAACTAGAGTCACCATACAGCCCATAGTTTGCCTTCGCCTGTGAGCTATATCAATGTCAACAGCATTATCACACAGCGCTGTCAATATATGCAAATATACACACTGAGGACAACAACAATAACTGCTACAACGAGGAACAACAACAACTGCAAGTAATGCAATCAAGTGACAAGCACTTGCCAGCTAAGCAGTTGGGCAGTAGCAACAACTCCGACTGCAACTACAGCAACAACAATGCCTGGCCAAGACAAATAAATGCGTGTTCTGCCTTCTATTTTAACAGTGTGAGTGTGCGTGTGTGTGTGTGTGTGTGTGTATGTGACACTCGTTAACACGAAGCGAAACTGCGCGAAATGCGATATTTCACACGATTTATGCACGGACAACGACAAAAGTTGCAACTGCTAAAGCCAACGCCAGCAGCAATAGCAATAGTTGCTAGTTGCAACCTTTAACAGGCCACACACGTTGCAGGGCAACCGCTCTTACTTCCCTTCGCTTCCATTCCCCTTCCATCGTTTCCACACTACCTCATTCTGCTGAAGCTGAAATGTTGCTGGTTTTGTAATTGTTTCGTTAAGAGAGGGATTGGCAGTAGTTCTCGTAAAAAGCACTTAATGTTGCAGCTAGAAGAAGAATTCAATACATGAGCAATAGTATTTGGCTATTAGAGGTATTTCTCAGATATTTATATACTGTATTTGTTCTTTATTACTTTTACAAATACTCCTAAGCATCCATTACTCCCTACTAGTTTATGTTCCATCAATAAATCGAAGTACATCTCGAGATTTCTCTTTAAAACAACACTTATGTTTGCAATCACTTACTACCTTTGCTTCTTGAATTTCTTAATCAACCCTCATCCAATTGGCAGAGCAGTACCAAATGGTCCAATTGACCAGTGTTGTCGAGCTGCACTTGCATGTTGCTAACAACATCAACGACATGTTGCTAAGAATCAACGACAGCAGCTGCCGCTTCTGCTGCTTATGCTCATGTTGCCGGCTGAGTTTCTGGCTAATTTGACAGACAGTTGATGCAGCTGATGTTGATGTTGATGATGATAATGATGATGATGACGACTTCGCACAGAGTGGACGCTCGTTAGGATTTATGCGCTGCCAATTGGTTGTGCCAACATTTGCCCATATACATAATTGAAATGTAATAAATTCTGTTGGTGCTTTTCGTGCGCAATTAGCGCGTTTTGGCCAGCAGCGACAAAGCGACAATTGCTGACCATTTTCATGTATGTTGTTGGTTATTAAATAAAATAATTTCATAGTTGGTAGCAAGTGTTGCACTCGCTGTCACTGCTGATGCTCTGGCAGTTGCCATTGCTGGCTTTTACAAGCTGTAAAGTGCGAAATCAACACGCTTCATGCCAACTTTGTATGTGCAAGCAGCTGCAGCAATAGCAATAGCAACAGTAACAGTAACAGCAACAGAAACAGCAACAGCCACAGCAACTGATTCGGATTGTGATTCGCATTCGCATTCGCATTCAGTTCCAGAGCTGAGTATCCACAGTGTTCAGTGTGTTAGTTGTCAACACAAATGGCAATCGGCGTTGATAAATTGTCGCTGCCTTGGGCCAATTATAACCGTCTTTGGCAACGGCCAATAGTTGCCCCTGCTCTTGCTGTTGTTCTTGTTGTTGTTGTTGTTGCTCTCAGTGTTGTTGCGGTGAAATTGCGAGGCTTTATGCAGATCGCATGTCTACAGTTCCTGTGTCTGCATATGAAGCCCCGCAGCAGCAGCGTTTCCTGCATCCGCAAAGCGTGGGTGTTGAATGACCAACAATCGATATTGCAACTGCAACAGAATATCACAGCCTGGTAATCAGATACCCAACGATCTTCCCCTTTGATGACACTTCTTACTCCTTTTGCTCATTTTATATGGTTAGATAATTGAGGCACCCGCAATCACGTCGTCTTCGTTGTCCTCGTCTGTATATGGACGGCTGCCCAAAAAAGGCGCCAACTTTGCCCCGGTGTCACAATGGCCAAATAGGCCACGTGCTACAAATTGTTGGCAAGAGAAGAAGGGATAATACAACAGAACAGAGAACAGAAGTTGCTCCTACTACTGCTGCTGCTGCTGCTGCTGCTGCCTCTGCTGCTGTCGTTGCATGACAAAAAAGTGCACACCCTCGCACCTGAGGCTGAAACTGAAATCCCGGCTGTAAGACGATCTTTGTGTTCATTCCTCGACTGCTTCTGCTTCGAATACTTCTCAGCTGTTCCTCAATTTCTTGTTCCTCGTTCAGAGTTTTGCTTGGCGCGCGTTCTTCTGTTGTGCATTATCATTATTATTGTTATTATCTACGGCCCGGTGTGTTTCCCTCTTCCGCTTATACAATAACATCTAATTTCTGCTACCTACTATCGACATCGTCAGCAGCATCGTTGAGATTTTGCTTTGATTTGTTGCTGCTGCAAAGAAAACACCCGCATGCCACATTCAATGTAGCATCGCATGTTGCGTATTTGTATGCCACACACTAATGACATTTGCAGCAGCTACTGATGGAAGGGGGGCGAATGCAGCAGATTCCGTTCAAATCAAGGAGATTTGTTTGGGGAATACATGAAGTAACTTGACTTGGAGAAGAGTAGATAGACATGATAGTCATAATTTAGCTACGATTTAAATTGAAAGCTTTGTTAAGAATGTTGTTTCTTTTTGGATTCGATTGGCTGTTCATTGGTTGCCTCAATGATTGAGCTGAAATGAATTCTTAATCTGCGAGTACGTCTACATTTAAAGGATTCCTTTACTAACTCTACTTCTCCTCGCCTTCACATAGAGTTCGCTGTTTATGTCTAATGAGCATGCTTAAGGCTGCATGCCAAGGACCTCTCGAAATGCAACGCTAGCTGCATTTTTTGCACATTCCCCTAATTGTAAGCCACCCCAACAGAGATTATTGACCTCTAAGCAAACAGCAACACAAACATATTGCAGAGACAGGCGGCCTGCTTTATCCTGAGAGTCAACAGAAGCAGCAGCAATGCCAGCTGTTGTCGGGCTCAGTAAAGTCTTGGCGCGCTCCTACATACATAGAGGAAGAGATGTAGAGAGTCACGCACAATTGCAATTACAGTTCGGTTAAGCAAAAAACTATTGAGAAAATCAAAGAAACAGCTGAGAAGGTGTGACTACCAAGAGAAATGTGAAAAGGAAGCGCACGAGTCGCTCAGGCTAAAGGAAGTGAAATTATAGCGAGATCGTCTGATCCTTTGCGGTTTCGAGGTGTCAGAAATGTAACAGCATATGTGGCAGGCAATTACAACTGCAATTAGTTTGTTACAACTATACAGCTATTAAAGCAATTGATTGGCCAGAACAAGTGGCACTCCGTTTACTGCCACATTGAATGACATATGGACGACGCCAACGCAGACGATGAAGCAGACGCATTGCGTGTGCTCTTGGCCAGACGCTGAAAAAGTTAAGAGGGAACCGTTAGCTACCGTTAGAGTTAAGTAGAAGAAGTCGAGTCGAATGAAACTTTTATCATTTCAACAAGCAACAAACAAAAAACAAAAAACATAATACATTTAAAGAAATTCAAACGAATTGGCACATTTCGTTTTTGTTTGTTGTTGTTCGTTGTTGTTGATGTTGCTGCTGTCCCTATGCCCCCGGGCACGCCCACTTAAATTGCGTAGCATGCTGAAAGCATTCATTTTGAAGAGAATGAAGCTAAAACTGAGCTTGATGTGGACTCGGAGTCTAAGTCTGAGTCTGAGTCGGAGTCGGAGTCGGGATATGGATGCCATTGCGACTACAATTAAATTTGCATTTGTATGAATTTTGTTGCTGTTGTTGCTGCTGCTGCCGCGGGTGAAATACCACGGCATAGGAAACATTTATCACTGCGTGGCATGGGCCACCACTACCAGCAGCAGCAGCAGCACCACCGCCACCGCCTTAGCGGTGCAGACAACGCACAATAAAACTAAAGCGCTTATAATTTCATATGAAGTTCTTATGGAACTCAGACTCGACTCAGACTCAGACTCAGACTCATAGTCGGAGTTGGACTTGGACTCGGAGTCCCAACTTTTAGCCGGACATGCAATTGGCCAAGAGGCAGCAGCAGCAGCAGCATCAGCCAAGTTAATCACAGGGTTGCCAGCTGAGTGGCCTAAACGAAAATGCTTAAATTTAATGACATAAATATACACGAGGCAAATGGAGTTGCACTGCGAGCTCGGGTCGAGCTTCAACTCCGACTCCAACTCCAAGTCGAAGTCCAAGTCGAAGTCGAGGCCTTCAAGGGCCTATGGCGGGTGGTTCTGTATATAGTTGTTGCTGCTGCTGTTGCTCGTAATTTATGTGCCACGGCAATTTCATTGTGCAATACTCAAAATGTGACTATAAATCCCATCATATTTATCAATGTGTCACGCTGAAGTTGCTCAAGAAGAAGCACAGAGATAAAAGCAAAAGCCTTGCCAGCTGCCTGTCCATTTAGGGAAAACGTGTTTTGTATCTCTCTACCAGTTAGGGGTAGGGTAGGGCGGCGAAGACGACCCACCACCCCTTTTAGAGTTTTCTTTTTCCGGAATCTTTTGCGCATTTGCTGTGTAGATCTTTCGCGGCTGTTGCCAGTTGCCAGTTGCCAGTTGAAAGTTGCCGCCTTCCTGCCTGCCTGTCTGCCCGCTTGCCTGCCTGCCGCCACCGCCACCCCGTGAGCAGGGTAGACCGGCTGCTCCTTTGGCCCTGGCGACAAAAGGAAACCTCCTCCTCCTCCTCTTAAACAAGAGACGGCACTTTACTGCGGCGCAGAAGCAACGGCCAGAAGATAACGCAGCTGCGCATGGAAATTAAAAATTATGCGTCTTCTGCGCAGTTCAAACAACTGCCAATTGGCCTGGGACTGTTGTCATTTTCTGGTTTCTGTCTATGGCGGGGAAAAGTTGTTCATGAAAGCTTTGCTAGGGGTGGCAAGCAGCTGCCTGCCATTTGATGAGCTTTGTCTATGGAACTAATAGAGCTATTGTAGCCACTAGATCCTTTTACTTTGCATCAAAAAGGAAGGAAACAGAAGAAGGAATCTAAACATATCCCACGGCATGAAAGAGGTTTAATGAAAAGATAACAATATGAAATACTAATACCCCAAGGGAATCCATTGTATTCAAATACGTAAGGCTTTCAAAAAGTAAATTTAACATTTTAGTTTAATACATAAATGAAAATGTATCGTGTAGAGTTATTTAATCTCATGAAAGTGGGAGTCAAAACAGAATTCAGAGATCTCATTCCACTTTAAAGTCTTTAAGCGTTGTATCTGCGTTAGCGGAAGTAGATCAGATTACAATACTGTGTTGCTTCCCCAGAATTGCCTTCGCTATCTAAGTGTTCTAAAAATGAAAAAGCTGCCCCCAACTTGTTAACCTATTTGTCGTACCAACTGACCGCCGCCGCCCGTTGGCAATTAATTCTATTTTATTTTTGTTCTTCTGGCTAAGTTAAGATCATATCGGAGCACTTTGCACTTCCTCTCCAGCAACGACACACACGCGCACATACGGAGTACAATACCGACAACATTGGCTGTGTCGACGCTTCCAACATGAGCTTACTTAAATCATGCTCACGCCTCAATCTCGCCAAGATCTCAGGGAAGACAAATTTCAAATGATTTACCTACAGCGTTGTCTACATGAATGAACGTTGAGTTGTTTGGTGTGAGGGGGGAGATGCGAGAAGGTTGCTTTCAACTTTATTTCATTCACTAAACTTTTTGTCTTAATGAAAGATCTGCCAAAAACAAAAAGTTAGAGGGAAAGAGAACTAAACAGCACTTGGCCAAAGTGAGTGAAGGCCACCAGCAAAGTTGAAATTTCGCATTAAAATAAGTGTGCCGTCGATGGTAATCGACTAAGTGATACTCTGTAGTCAGACACAAAGTTTCCACAATATTAAATCGATATCATGAGATTGGTCTATCCACGAAATTATCTTACCCCTTTTCATTAGGAGCAGGGTATTAAAATACTTAATGGCATTGCTACTACAGTTGTTGTTGTTGTTGTTAGTTAGTTAGTTAGTTAGTTAAGCCACCGGTGTTTGTTGAATTAATTGAATTTGTTGTTAGTTGTTTAGTTGTAGTCATTAAAGAAATGTGTTTTAGCTCCAAGCTCCTGCGCAGACCTGTGAGTTATGAAGCTAAAACTGAAGCTGTAGCTGAAGCTGATGCTGTGTAGGCAGCCAGTTTTGATTGGTCTAAAGTGTTTAATAAATAATTTCCGCATGCGATCGCTTCACCATCCTCATCAGCTTCTCTTCTCATCTCTCTGCCACTCTGTTGCCATTTTTTTTTGTAATCTAACTTACAACATCCGCTGAAACTGTGGGCAATTGAATGTTGAGCATTTTCTCACGTCGCTTAAATGGCTTAATAACCGAATGCATTTGTGGCTTAGCTTTAAGCGCTGGTAATCGCTCCCCCTTGGCCTTCCGCTCTTCCCTCTTTCACCTGTGTGAGTGACTCTTGGAATGCCCACGCAGCTGTAGCCGCTTCCGGTCTGTGGTCTACGCCCCATCAATGGGCCAACGGAGCAAGTGAATGAATGAGTCTCCTGCTTGTTGTTATATTAGAAATGCCATAAAACTGCATCAACAACTGCGGCTGTTGAGCGCATAAAATTGATTTGATTGCTTTCAGGCAAATCTTACACCCGCCCTGGGAAATGGAGACCCAGATGGCGACGAAGATTGAGATGAAGCCAGCGCTGGCTTGGGTTGGCAATACTAACCGAAATACGCTCCATGACTGGGCCAACTGATTTGTTGTTTCCTAGCAGGTTGCTTGTCGTAAAAGCGCCTATATAGGCCACTCTCTGGCCCCTCTTGATGATGATGATGATGATGGTGGTGGTGATGACGATGACGATGAGACTGGGACTGGAACTGGGACTGTGACTGAAGTTGGAACTGGCGATGATGCTGGTGCTGGTGCTGGTGCTGATGGAGTTGCTGCATATTGCTTCTCTTGTCGCGTCCCAAGCTTCCTCAGCGCCAGGCACATTTAGAGATTAACTGGTTTTATTGCTCGATTGGCTATAATATCTTTTATTTACGAGTCTTGAGCTAATTTGAATTTTCAACGTTTTCTTTCGGCGCGTTTCGGCTTAGACAACGACTCCACATCGCATCGCATCGCATCGCATTCGCCTTCAACTGCGACTGCGACTGCGACTGCGACTTCTACTTCTACTTGGGACTTGGAGTTCGGTAAAACCGAACTTTGATTTCTATTGATTTCTGTTAGGCTAAGCTTTTGCTTGACCATCTCGATCTCGATGGTTTCTCGGCTATTTGATTTTTTTGGTATATGCTTTCCCACACTTTTACAGGTGAATGGGCAGCAGCGCAGGCAGCAGTGTCAGTGTGTGTGCGAGTGTGTTAGAGTGTGTGTGCGATTGTGATTGAGAAAGAGTTTTTATCGCATGATTGTTATATTTTATTATACGGCTTATACATATATTGAAATGCTTCAGTTTTCGAGCGATTGGGCCGTCGTGTGTGTTTTGTATGTTAATCGTTTATGAGTTGAAGCTTAGTTCATTTTTTTCCATCATCATCATCATCATCTGCTGCTTCTTCGCCTTCGGATCGAGGGGTAGACTGAGCGACGGGCCCAATAGTTTAATTTTTATTAGAATGAACAGTTAATTTTATGCCAAACTAGCAATAGGCAACAGCAGCCACCGCATCAGTTGAGAGAATGTCGAGAGCAATTTGGTAGTAACGTTTACAGAGTTTGTCTTTGCTTTGTGGGAGTTTGTCTGAGGCGTTTAAGACTTTAATGCGTGTTGTACAACAAAATTAAGCTGCTTTAATGTCTGGGATCTAAGCATTGAACATAAATTATGCATTGGCGTTGGTGTCGGTTCGAGCTCAGCACCAAAACGAAAGACTTAAGCAACGAACTTGATGCTGAAGAGGATTTGCTTCTGTTGTTTAATGATAATAATAATAATAATGATTCTTTAGGTCTATAATGCTTATGGGATTAAAGAAACATTTACGCAGCAATAAAACGATAGCAAAACGATAGAAAGCAGAGAAAGATGTGTTTACGGAAATATATTAAGTATTTGCAATTCCTTGGGGTTCTAAGCAATTAAAAATAATTCTGGCTATAAAAAAGTATATTACAGAAGCTCTATTAAAGGTATATATTGAGATTATCCTTTGAAATATATTATTTTGACATCCAAGACAAGTTGACAATCATATCATAAAAGACTTCCAAGTCAGCAAATGGCATTTCTTGTTATTTATCCATTGGATAATAATTAGATATATATTCCTTTGTTGTTCGTTTAGGAAATATATTAAAAATAGTTACTGCAGTAGTTTGGGGAAGTCCCAGCAATATTTTACACTTCTCCAAGTCTTGCTCTTTAATCAAACTTAAATTAAATAGAACAAATAGATTCGCTGAATGATTTTAATGTTGCGCTAAGAAGAAGAATCCACTGTTGCAGCTTCCACAGCTTGTTGATGACAGTTTCCCGGCCTTTAACTCATCTTTCACAGTTGCTTTCAACTGTTTTAATTTAGTTGCAATTAATAATATGATAGTAGATCTGTGATCTACCAGTCAGTCAGCAGCTGGCCAGTGTAAATCAAAAGACACACGTGTTTCCATTAAGACGTTCCAATGCCTTCCAGTAGTCGCTGGTTATCCGTGAGAATCCGACTCTGAAACTGAATCTGAATGTGAATCTGTATTTGAATCTTGGCTGTGCGCAAGCGCATGCAAATTAGATTTTTTAATTGGCGCATAAAAGGCGGCGACAACATTGAGAGACAAGAGACGGTGGCTGTTAGCCAGGCCAGGCAAGGGAACTGGCAGCTGGGCAGAGAGTTGGGGAAGTGAGCGTATTGCAGTTGACCCCCAGGCTGGGAATTGCGTGAAAAGCGGCAATGGCACAACTCTTGCCGCGGTGAACTGAACTGTTGGCGTCATCGAGGTGCTACAATGCCATTTGCTTTTATGGTTATTGCACTTGGCTGACGCTGCTGACACTGCTGTTGCTGCTGTTGCTGCTGTTGATGCTGTTACTGTTAGTGCATCAATGCAAATCAATGCGCCAAATTGTGGTTAACATTGGCGCAATGTTGGCGTTTTTAATTGAGAATTTTGTGGCGGCCTACAAGTCGAGGCCTCTCTGGCCTTTAAGAAAGTCAAATTCTGGCGTCGCGACGCAATTTCCGACGCCCTCCCGCCGTGCGTCGCGTCAATGCCCTGGAGGAGAGACGAGAGACGTCGTCGAAAGAATGAGCATCATTAAAATTAAGGAAAAAGGAGCAGCATGACATGCGCAGCGGTACTCAGGTAAAGCTATTCAAGGGTGGCTTTAGGATGGGCCGAACTGAGTTGCTTTGCCTGCGGCTCCGAATCCGCTTTTTGACGGGCGGGCCGCGGGCGTCTTTCCTTTGTTAGAGTAAAGTTTGAAAGACGTTCAACTGAGATTGCAAGATTTGCCGTTTCCCGCCAAAAGTTAGGGGGTTGCACGACAGGATTCAGGATCGGCGCGCGGTGGTGGGTTGTGCTCGGGAGGTGGTGGTGGCGGGCCAACGATAACAACGACAACAACAATGCCTCAACTAACGGAGAGAGGGTGATGACTTGCCCAACCGTGGGAAGATTTCCAACACAATAAGCAATGGCACAAATCTTTGTAAAGGCATTTTCAGTTGGATTTCACGTAAATTTCAATGCAGCTGCGCGAAAAGATGCCGAAATAAAGTTCTTTGCCAAAGATCGTAGGAATAACAAGAGGGAGAGCAGGGACACTGGTCCCTGGGGTGTTAATGTTTGGACTGTTGTTCGTTCGCTTGCTCGGCGTAGGCAATTACGACATTAAAATGTACTTAACTCGGCCACAAATTTGCATAAAACAAGCAGCTCGATCGAATCTCAGCGACGTCGACGTCGACAACGACAACGACGACAACTTCATCAACAAATCAGCAACGCGCCAACGCCAACGCTATCAAATGTTGTTTTTTTGTGTGTTGGTTGATTGGTTGGATGGCTGGATGGCTGATTGCTTCCAGACTGTCGAAGGCGTAAATAACGAATACAATCAGAGCATTCGTATTGCTTTGGTTGTCGCGAATTGGCTGCTAGTTGCTGGTCACCTTCGCGTCGGACAACTGGGCCTACACCATTTTGGTTTTATTTGTTTGCGGCCTCGTCATCGTCAATATTGTTGTTGTCGTTGTCGTTGTCGTCTCATTTCAATAAGTTATTGTTGTAGTTGTTTCACACCAATCAACCAACACCAATAACACACACAAGCACCCACACATACACACTCATTCACTCATACACACACACACACACACACACAAACATAAAGATATCTATCTGCATAGCTACACCTACAAACGGGCTGCTGCTATTGCTGTAGCTGTTGTTGTTGTTGTTGTTGTTGCAGCACGAACAATTTTTGTACGAATCGCGTAAACGCGTTTTTGCGTTTCGTTTATTTTCCCTGCCCACAATTCACACACACATCCACAGCCTGCACTCGTATTGGTGTGTGCGTGTGAGTGAATGCTCTTGTATTGGTGTGCTACTATTCGTTCATTCACAAAACGTGGTTCGTGCATGTGTATGAGTGCTTGGCATGCTTTTGGCTCGTCTCTGTTTCATTTTGGTCTTTGTTTTGTAAACACAACACACACACACACGCACACAGACACACAGACACACACTCACATCCATAGCGTCGGCAGCTGCGTCGTTTACTCACACATACATCACATATGCACACATACAGCCACAGCTACTGAGAGCACGCGCTCAGCTCTCAACTCTCATCGCGCTGCATCGGCATTTCAAGTTCAGACGCTCGACGCTGCCGTTGAAGTTGTTTGCCGGCATTTGGCTGTGTGTGAGAGAGTGGAAGATTGAATGCCTGTGTGTGTGTATGCCTGAGTGTGTTTGTGTAAGAGCGAAGCAGCGCTCGCTGAGAGAGTTCTGTT
Source organism: Drosophila macrospina (assembly GCA_035042075.1). NCBI lineage: Eukaryota > Metazoa > Arthropoda > Insecta > Diptera > Drosophilidae > Drosophila > Drosophila macrospina. Next base: position 10,568,434 of record JAWNLW010000591.1, on the reverse strand, counting down.
GTGGGAGCGATTCTGATTTTTATCCGCATGAAATTTATCCGGCATGATTTGTGATTTTCACAATGAATAATTGTGAATTGTCATTATTGTTTTAAGCCAATAAAATGAATTAATAAATTATAATAAGTTATTTGAATGTGTAAATATTCAAGAAATAATATACAATTTTAGAGATTTACTTTAAAATAGTCAATAAAATTGAGATTACACGAGGAAAAACACTTAATAATACATATATTTAATAGGTTTTTTAAAGTATTTGTGTTTCAGTATATTATTATTAAATGATAGAACAAATTCAGGCTTGATAAATTGGTAAATAAATTTGGGAAATTATAAAAATAAGAATAAAAATAAAAAAATAAGATACGTTCAATAAGTTAAAGGTGGAAAAGAAAGAGATTTTTAAATCAATATAAAATTATATAATTATTATGAAAAATAACTTTAAATGATTGAATTAAGAAATAATGATCACAATTAAGTCTAAATCTAATGTTGAAAATATATATCTCAATTTAATAACATTTATAATAATACAACTCATTTAACCAATAAAAGTTACATAAGTTTCGCTTCATTTTAGCAGCAGCTCCAACCCTCGTCCTACTCCTACACATAGGCCCCACCACAACGCTAGCCAACTCCAACGCTTTGTGCACACTCCAAAACACAGCCGAGGAGCAACAACAATGGAAAAGTGGGAGGCGCCTATTCGGAGCTCGCTTTCGCAAAAGCGAAAATGCAACGAAGTCTCCTCATTGGTATAAAGTTTGAGCAATTAGAAACCCACGCAGCCATAAACAACAACTACAACGACTAGCGACTAGCGTGGGGGCAACAGCAACGAGCAGCTGCCCCACCAGCAGCGGCAACTCGGCAGTGTTGCAGCTACACATACGCCAACACCGCCAGCAGCAACAACATCAGCTGACAAACTGTGAAGTGGAGAGATAAAAATGCAAAAACAACTGCGACAAAAATCCGCAGGCAGCTTTTATGTTGTTTTGCACGTGCTGCGGTCTCAGGCTCTCCCACTGGCTCACTCTCTCTCGCTCTCGCTCCCTCTCTCACGCTTACTGACTGTCTCTCATACTCTCTCAGTCGGCTTTATCCGGCGAATGAGACGCCAACACACACACACAAGCGCACGTAGGTTGCGTTGGTGTTGCTGCTGCTGCTGTGTGTGTTTGTGTTGGTGCGGCGTCGGCAGCAGCCGTGGCAGCAGCGGCAGCTGCGTCGTCGTCGTCGTCAGCCTATTCTACTTAGAAAGGCCGCTGGCTGCGCCAGTGTCTTGCTGGGCAGTGTCGGTTCAGGTTCAACGTGAGAGCCCCGCACGCGTTCGCCTTTTGCCGAAGAATCGCAGTTGAAGTTGTAAACGTTTTTTAAGCCCGACTCGAGACTCCAAGTCAAGATACAAAATCTACTTTTTGAAATTAACTTCATTTTCGGTTGGCCAAATTGTGCGTGCAATTGCAATTGCCGCTCCACCACCCTCTGTTGCTACCACTGCCGCTGCTGCACTCACACACACACACACACACACAGACACGCTCTCTCTCCTTGTTGGTGGTGTTGGTGGTGCAGCCGAAGCCAGCGACGACGACGACGACGACAACGATGCCTACGACGACGACGACGACGACGACGCGACGACGGGAAAATCTCTTTGCGTTGCAGTGAAAATTTTTTCGTACGTTTTCGTTATTTGTTATTTGCACGTTGACGCGGCGACAACAAGAAACGGTACACGGTTACGAAGTGTATAACAATCGCGCGTGCAACAACAACAACAACAACAACAAGAGGAACAACAGCCGTAGCAACGAATACAACTCGAAGCAACAACAAAAACAACCGTTAAACGTTAACACGCGTCTGTTATTAAACAAGAAATTAATAAACAAATTCGCATATTTATTGATATTAAACAAAACGCTTCACGCACGTCGCAATCTAACGATTAATTTTTTAACTCAACTCAACTCAACTCCAACTCAAACTCAAATCAAGTCAAATTTAAACTTAATTGTACCTAGCAGCAATTCACAACAACAATTTCAAAGCTAATCAATTTTTGCTATCTCTATCTCACACTTAACTCAACTAAACTTGCCAAATTTTTAAATATATATAATTAACAACACACACAAAATATTTTATACAACCAAATTAAATAAATCATATTATATAAATCATAAATAAGAAGTGCATAAAGTCGCAATTGAAGTGTCTTAAAGGAAATCTATATTTGAAAAGAAGAAGGAATAAAAGAATTAATGATATACATGCAGTTGAAATGCAAAGCTTGCCAATATTAAAGCAACAACACTAATACAAATAAAAATATTAAACATAATTGCAATTGTTGAAAATACAACAACACGCGAACAGCACATAAGCAAAAGTTTGTGATATTTTTATGATATTAGCAATTAAAGTATACAAAGTAATAAAAATTAAATACAAATTATAAAAATCATATTAAATGTGTGGTGTGCTTAGAAATTGCCAAAAACAACAGCAACAAGAGCAACAACAACAACCACTTAAGCAACGACAACCACAAAGGCAGCTGCCATTTATTGGATAATGCTTGGATAATGCTTGCCAAAGCGCCCTAAACAAACGAGGTGAGTTTCATTTATATAAATGCTCTCCTTCTCTTTCCAATTTTGCTGTCTCATTTTAGTATTTTTTAATCTTTTTCGAGTTTGGTTTTTTGCCGACGGCAACGACTTTTAGGCTTAGGCGCCAGTCGCCAGCTCGTCAGCCAATTGGCAGTTGAGTCGCTGGTTGCCTCAGCAGAAAGTTGACTTTTTGTTGTTTTTGTATATCTTTTGAAATGTGTCAAAAAATTTATAGATCTAATTACAAAAGCAAACTGTTGTTGTCGTAGTTTCAATTTACGGCCAAAAACTGCAACTGCAAAGTGCTGATAATCAGCGCAATATCAGATAGCTAAGGCCCAGGTTGATATATAGCACAACTTATCATTTGCAATTGCAAAGTTAGAGAGGGAAGGAAATAGAGATAGTTGCAACAGTTACGGCCAATGCAACGCCTACAACAATTCAATGGCCTCGCCTGACTCACTGATAAGTGCAAGCTTACTGCTATCAATACCAAGCCCCCCCAAAGATGAGGCGACTGATGCTGTTGGTGTTGCTGCTGATGTTGTTGCTGCTGATTTGCTTTGACGTCAATCGACAACAGCACAAACTTGGTGATCGACAACGACATTGTGTGGGCCAGCAAATTGACGCACAATAAATGCACCCATACAAATGCAGAAACGGAGACGGACGCAGAGACGGAGACGGAGACAGAGACAGAGACAAACAAAATCGGGCAGATTGCAGGCGTGCAGCAGCAGCAACTGTAACAGCAGCAACGAGTAGCGACAATCCCTTGATTTGTGCACACAATTAAAGCGAAAGACTTTTAATTGCCAGCAAATACCATAAAAAAAGGCAGAGAGCAGCCACTGTGTGAATGTGAACTATGCCAATTGCCTACACCTTGGGCATAAAAATGGGCAGCAGCCCCAGTACGAAACTGACAAATTTGTATGCACGCGCTTCAAAAGTGCAATATTAATTAATTCCAGCAACAACTGCAACTGCATCAGCGGCAGTAACAGCAACAGCAACATCAACTCCAACTGCAACAGTAACAGCAACAGCAACAGCAACAGCAACTGCTGCTCTGTATGCGGCAGAAGTTGCTGCTTAGACTGGGCAATTAAATTGTATGTCATTCATTGGTAATTTATACCATTTAAAGGCAAACAACAACAACAGCAACAACAAGAGCAAGCTCTCTCGCTAGGACATGTTGCTGCGGCGAGCCAATGGTCTGTTGCTTACGCTGCCAATGTTGTTGTTGCTGCCGTTGCGTTCAGCCTTTTCTTTTTTTGGTTTTTCGGTTAAAAGACATCATCACACCTGGCAATTAGCATGCGTGCGTGCCACAGAGCGTATGAGTAATGTACGAACAAAAGTTCTGAGAGACTTTTTGGTAGCTGCTCTCAAGTTGATCGATCGCTCGATTTGAGCTGATCGTCGATAAATGCAACTTGCCATGAAAAGTGCAGGCCTTAAATGGGCATTAAGCTATTGCACATTTCTCAATATGTCGCGCGAGTGTACCAAGTGATTTTTTCTCTGTTTTATTTCATTTTTTTAACTCGATGTCGATGTCTGGCTTTATACGCACCGCACCTTATAAGACAATGACGACGTCTGCCGGACTGCCGGACTGTTGGACTGGCGGACTGTCGGACTGTCCGAGTGCCTGACTGACTATGCGACTGTTTGGCATATAAAGCAGCCAGCGGAGACGTTGGCGACGTCACCCGCACCACAAGCGACCAACCAGCGCCATTTTAAAGTGGCTCAAAGCGAAGCCACCAGTGGGAGATGGGGGCCGTCGCCGTCGCCAATTCTCCACCACCCTCAGTGCGTTTCATTGGCATTTGCTGCATTTGCATTTGAATTGAGCAGAATGAACTGAGTGCAGTTACTCTATAAAAACTTAAAGAATCTTACATTCAACTATTGCAAAAGAAATAATTCATTTTGATTGATATGTTGATAATGCTGTTAGTGTAAATGTTGATTTATTGGAACTTCTTATGGTTGACAGCATCGTTCTACAAAGTTTCCTAATAGTAGCTATTACGGTGATGCGACTGCTGATACCTTATTGGCCATTCTGCGTTTACAGGGTATGGCAAAGTTTTAACAGACTTGAGTCCCAGTTTCTGTGTCGGTTCATTGGTTAATTTATTTCTGCCATAGCCTTAAATTAACAATTTTAATGCGACGAAATAACAAGGGACCACAGCAACAACAACAATAAAAATATATATATAACAAATACAAAAAAACAATAACAAAAGCGCGCATTGAAATTGAGACGTTGGGCAAAATAAAATGCACACAATACACAAAGTGGAAAATACTTAAATATATAAAATAAATTGACGAACGAAACAAAAGCATGTAACAGAACAAACAACATCACAGTAACAACAAAAGCAACATCAACAACGACAACGACAACGACAACGAATCGTAACGAAGCGACGAATAAGAAAACTTAGGAACCAAAGAATGTGTTAGTTGAAATAAAAATTCTGGCACGTTAATTAACTTTAAACGATTGAAAACGAATTGATTTTGAGAAGCCATTTGATTTGGATTAGTTGTGCTTGCTTTGTGGGGTTCAAGAGTCGAGTTCGAGACCGAGACCTTAAAGCACACACACACACACACACACGCCAGCACAGTATAAAGACTAAAATTAAATTTTAATCATCACGTGTGCGTTAAAAAGCGGGACAGACACACAGCACACAGACACTGGAACTGAGACGGAGACGACGACGACGACGACGACGATGATCCATAGCAATGTCTATAACTAAAGTTGCTAATTAGAATGCGTTAAACAATAAAACAAAGAAAAGCCAATGGAGAACAACCACTGGCAATGGAGCTGTTACCGTAGCTGGAGCTGAAGTTGCGACAGTTGCGAAGAGTTTAACACCTCGCGGCGGCAGACATTTGATAGGTCTTAATACGAATTTGGATTAAGTTTTCGATTTTTGGGATCAGCGTCGTCGGCCTTTTTTTTTATATTAGTCTTGCGTTGTTATCATGCATTTGATAAACGTTTTGTTTTTCATTAGTGTGTGGCCCAGCCGGGCCTGGTCAAGGCGTTTATCAGCCAGTGACTGAGCGGGGACTGCGATTCGGTGCGCTGATTCAGATCACACCCCTTCAATTAGCAGCCAGCGGCGAATTTTTCGACAATTTTTAAATTGTAAGCGTGCTATTAAAATCAACACGTTTTCATCTCAATTTTGTTGTTACTTTGCGGCCATTTTGATGGTTGCCTCAAGTTTTATATTTAAGAATTATTATCATTATTATTTTGGCGTTATTTTGAATTGTTTTTTCTTTTTGTGGCTAACCGCTTAGAAAATTAATGGTGCAAATGTTCTCAGGCGGTCAGCGATTGTTGCTGTTGTTGTTTTTGTCAGCTGGTGATAAGCAAAGTGTGGGCCCTACTACGTCAAAAGCGTCGAGGCGTTATCAGTATTGTCATATAAATTCGAATATATATAGCAGATTATTTAATATGCATGGGCTGTTTTGGTTTTCTTAATGGGAAACCACACACAACTACACACTGAGAAATATAAATAAACTTAGGCAAGCTGATAAAAACATATATATAGTACATACTTATGTGTGTGTGGTTCACGAATCAACAAAAAAGTTCACATGAGTTTTTATTTTATTGTTTAATTTGAATTTATTTTGAAATGTTGCAAAACGTGCCATGATTTGGGAGGGCACCTCCAACTTTGAAAGTACTCGCACTTCACGCTGACTTCGATCTTGACGCCGATGCCGATGCCGATGCCGATGCCGATGCGGACGCCGCATTTGAAAACAATTTTGTAGCTTAATCTCAAGTAGTTTCAATTAACGTCATTGGACTACATAGATTGCTGATAATACGACGCATTTCGTGCGCGCATTGAATTAACATTAAAAAATAAAGAATAAATTGAACAGAAAATTAATAAGAAATATAATATTAAATTATATTAAAAGATTGTGCGATTGTGACCACCCACCAAACAAAACAAGAGCAAGCGCCAAGTGAATGAAAAAATAGGAAAACAAGACTCATTCGCACTTGGTCAAGCTTATCAGTTCATATACGGAACGGGACGACTTTCAATTTACGTCACAAAGACTGCGGGCAATTCATGAAATTTTTACAATTTATACTTAATAAATAATGCTTTCGATTCAGCTGGCCCCGCGACTTTGTGTGTAGGTGTTGCTTGATAAGCGAATGATAAGTGGCAAGCCACTTAATACGAGACCGGTGATAGAGTGGGTGGGTGGTTGGTTGGTTGCGTTTTTATTAGGTGGTTTGCAAACTGTGCTAGGCCAATTGAAAGAAATTTACAAGTGGCTCGTAAAATGCGCACGGCGAGCATTGCATAAAGCCCATAACTGACTCATAATCTTCATGTGGCAAGAGGCGGCAACGCGGCAACGCGGCAAGGTGGCAAGGTGGCAATGCGGCGTCGCTTCATTAGGCCAACATTCAAACCTGTTGCATGCACGCAACTTGCCGCAATGGTCACCCAGTTGGTCACTCACTTCGTCTATATACTCGTCTGTCTGTCTGCCTGTCTGCCTGTCTCCCAGGCCGTCTCTTCGTCTGACCGTCCAATTGTCGCTTAGCACATGCAACTGTCTGCACTTAGCGCTCGCTGTCGCCAATTTGAATGTTGTACCCATCAACCTTCCCCTCATCATCCGTTGCAAGTTAAGCGGTTTTCTTTGCCCCGTTGCTTATCTTTGTGGCAGCATTTAAACTTTGTTTCTCTCTCTCTTCTCTCTCTCTCTCTCTCTATTTGTTGTTTTTGTGTTATTTTCGACTGCCATGCATAATATTTTAGTGCATTTTATAAGCACAAATGCCTGTCGCATAAAAATTAATTGTTATGTTTGTTTATGTGCTCGCCAAATGTTAAACAAGTTTCGTGCCACACGGCGTATGAGCAATGTGCTGAATGAAATGCTAAGATTGCAAATACGTAATTCGTAATTCGTTTTAATATGCAACTAACCAAACACGGCCAGATAGCTGTATGGCTAAAATCAATACCAATACGATCAAATTAATGGGGAGAGTGCAAAAGTAATGCCAATAAGTTCTACGGAGATATGAACTGAATTCCAAGCTAAACTATTTAGATTGTGAATTTAAAGAAGTCTGCTTAGTCACAACTACTGGACATTGATGTATCAATCGAATGACAGCTCTGAAAGCACATTAAAGTTTTAAGCTCTTGTGTTGATTAAATCGTTATTAAGCTGACTCGAAACTGTCAAATAACGGACTACAAGTTGACACTTTTTCGCCTCTCTCTACTTTTTCTCCCCTCTCTCTCTCTCGCTCTCTATCTCGCTCAGACCAGTTAATGAATATTGAAGCTCCACTTTCAGACGTAAAAGTTGCTAATGACTCAATTTGTTTATGCACAATTCCAGCCTCCTTAAAATTTAAAATTGCCCTTGTTTATCTCTCCATGCTTCTCCATCTTTCTCTCTCTCTCTCTCTCTTCCAATCTCTCTTTCTGGTCATATGCTCGTCGGACTTCCTCGCTGCTAATTAAGTACATAAATCCTCGTAATTTCAACGACTTTGAATTATAATTGTTGTTGTTGTGGTTGTTGTATTATTTTTTTTTGTTTATAACTTAACAAAACACTGCAGCTGCTTAATTTATGTAATTCTCATTGTTGTTGACATATTTGACTTTCCTTTGCCGCCTCCAAAAACCCAAACTTGTCGCTGTTGCTGCTGTTATTTTTGTTGTTGTAGCCGTGTTTTAAGCAAGCGCAAATGGCTGGCTAAGATAAAAACTACAACAACAGCAACAAAAGCATTAACAAAAAAATATTTTCATGCCAACAAATCCATTACAGTCAAGTGCGCGCCAACAACAACTAAACAAAAGATGAAAACAACAACAAAAAATGAGAAGAAAAAAATGCCAAGCAAATAAATATAAGTAAATGTGTGCGTATGTGTGTGTGTGCGTCTGTGTGTGTGTGTGTTAACTTAAAAAAATTAACCGAAATTTTATTAGTATTTGCGCAAGCGCAGGCAATGCCAAGGCAAATATTTGACAGCCAGTCAGCGGGACTGACCATAAGATCTTTGCCGAGCCACAATAACAGCAAGGAGAGTCTCAGGTGGGAAGACTGGCGGGCGGGCGGGCGAGCGAGCGAGCGGGCGGGTCACTCGAGTGGTCCATGACCAAATCTCTGTTTGTGTTTCGAGGCGGGCAAACCAAGCAAAAGGCAATTAGAGTTGACACTTTTGGTTTTGGCGGCGGCTCGAAAAGGGTTGCCCAGGCGACCACTGAGACCACTCTTCCGATGCAGCCTCTGCGCAGAACGCAGATCGCAGATCGCAGATCGCAGACTTGGCCTAAAGAAGTTGTTGCCACGACTCGTGTGTCCAGGCAGACGATGACGTGCCCAGGGACAGTTTAATTTTCACTAGGCAATGAGGCACTTAAAAACCATTTTCACTTGAGACGTGACCGCTGCTGACGTTGTCGTTAACTCGTTGTTGTTATTGTTGTTGTTGTCTTTCTAATGCTGTCTCCTTTGTTTTTGTTGTTGTTCTTGTTGTTGCTGTCCCTAGTCTTTGACTGAAGTTGTTATTTATTATCAATATTGACGCAGCAACAGAACAACAACAGCAAGAAATCTGTAAAATACCACGCAACATTGTAAACAAAGTGTAAGCCGCTTTATAGTTGTCGTTGTTGTTGTTGTTGTTGCTGTTGCTGTTGCTGTTGTCATCTTCTAGACGCGCCTAAAATCCAACAAACAACAAACCTGAGAAACTGTCCCTAAGCTATTTTTGATATTTTTTCTCTTTTGATTTGCTGCCTGGCCACCTCCGCCAAACAATGGCCCAAAAGACTTCGAACTAATCATAAATTTGTCGCGCGATTATTTTACAGTTTGGCAGTTGCCGCCTTTCAATGTTGATCACGATGATATTTCAATATGAAACTGAAAACTAAACTGAAAACTGAACTGAAAGAGAACCGAACTGAACAGAATTGAACTCTTGCCTTTGGCTTGACTTATGAGCTCAAGAAATGATTGGAGACGAGCGCCAAATGAATATGCAAATTATAGTTATTATTATGTTTATGTTTATGCATATTTCTCTCTGTCTGCCGCTCTCTCTTGCTCTTGCCCTCACTCTCTCTCTCTCTCTCTCTCTCTCTCTCTCTCTCTCCTTCTCCCTCTCCTTCTATTGCCTTTGTGCGCTAATTGTCGAAAGAAAGAGGCAAAGTTTTCAAAAGCGACTTTTAAATACTGGCACGTGTGCCTAAACTTGGCCATAAATAAATCAAAAAAAAAAAGAAGAGAAGTAAGAGAGGAAAAAATTAAACAAACGGCAGTCAAAGAAGCTAAACATTGTATATTTTTTTGACTTATTTTTTGTTGTTAAGGTATGTTTACTTAGTCTCTCAACTTGAAGTCAAAGTCAAGTCCGAGACGAGCAACTCACCCCAAATGAAGCAGAGAACCAGAGCGCGCTATCTGTACACGTATGTGCTGTGGCTGGCCACAGGAAAAGGGAAGCCTGTTGAGTGGCAAACTGATTTCCGTTGACAATTTATACAAAAAGCAATACAACAACAGTAACAACAGTAACAGCAACAGCAACAACAACAGCAACAACAGCAAGAGCTCAAAGTGAAGTTTTAAATTCCAAGGCATACACGTTGTTTGTTTTTGTTGATTTGCTTGTAGAATTTGTAGCAACAACAAAAATGCATTGGCAAAACGTGGGGCAAGCCGTTGTGGTTGTTGTTGTGGTTGTTGTTGTTGCTCTTGTTGGTGGAGACAGGGCCAAACAAGCGAAACACATTGACAAGCAACACGAGAAGAAGAGCTGAGAATTGAGCTTGAGCTTGAGCTGGGAGATGGGAGACGATGCAGTTGATTCTCACGCTCGCCACAAAGGACACGCAGTCCACAGTCCGTCCCAACGTTCGCTTGTGTGTCCGTGTGTCCAGTTAACCCAACAAGCAACACACACCCACAACAAAGGTGAATGCCGAAGCGCAGCTATCATGACAGCTTATGGCATAAATTTGTGGCCCAACGTGAAGCGATGTACGCAAGAACTGATCGACTATGGGATACTTTGTGTTGCCATAACTTTATTAATGCAGCTTATAGGGTATAGAAAGTATTCGCTGTGCTCTTTACTTGTCTTGCGGTTTTAGCCCGGATTTTGTTGTCGTTGTATTTTTATCGGCTTTTTGGCTGTTCGGCTCTTCGGCTTTTGGCTTTTGGCTTTGGCTTTGGCTTTGACCAATAAAGTCTTATTATATACTCATCAATTCAGCAGCAGATAAAAGTCAAAAACTTGAGATACGTTTGCGTCGATATCGTCGTCGTCGACGTTGTCGCCGTCGAAGTCATCGTCTCAGTCGTCGCTGTTGTTGCCGAGCCACCAAGCAGATAAATTATAATTAAAGCAGCCGCAGCAACAGCAACAGCAACAGCAGCAGAAGAAGACGACTAAGTTAAAGATGCTGAGATGCCGATGCTGCTCTGATGTCAGAGCGTATTTAAAATACGAGTAGAACAACCTGCATTCAAACGCCGACGCCACACGACCAGCAGATAAACAAAACAAATAAACAGAAAGAGAATCAGAATGAGAATCAGAATCAGAATCAGAAACTGAAACAGAGTTAAGCCAGGTGAAGACAGAGACGAAGACGTCGCATAGAATTGAGCTTCAGTCAGCGCAAGAAACACCTGTCAAACTGGTCCACACACCGCACACATACACACACACACACGCGAGGGCCCAAAAATATAGCAGCAGATGATGGGAGAAGAGTAATAGGAGGCGGGTAGGGGAAATGAATACAATGCTGTTTGGATAATGACTTGCCAAGGAAGCGACTGGGCCAGTGATTTGGCTGGAACGAAACGGATATGCAATGGGCTTATTATTGAACGCACAACGCAACCAATAGACGCCCCATTAGGGTTCCCACTGATTAGCCGGGGCATTGCTTTAATTGAAACTAAAACGGAAGTTATTATGGAGTTGCAGTTCTGCTGGGTTCTGGGACTGATTTGATTAGATGATGCTGCAATATTTGCAGCGTTCAAAGCCAATTATGTAAGATTCCTTTCTGCAATGACGTTGTTCTTTCCAAACTCGACCACCAGCCTTTAAGCAGGAAGTGCATCAAGCCAATACAAAGTCGAGCTAAAAGATATTTTTTTAACAGAGTTCTATTCCAATAGAAGTTCTAACTAATCCCTCGTTTTTAGCTAAAGTATTTCAGACAACTTTAGTGTCATTTGAGGCTGAAATTTGACTTGTTTCAATTAGCAAACACGCGACTGGCGCAGGGCAAAAACTTTCCAACTGGCAGAGCTAACAACTTACTTGGCAATGTATCTGTAAGATACAACAAGCTACAAGCGAGCAGCTTACAACCGCGTCGCAATCAAATTACAAACTAATCGCATGCAAGCGAGCAGAAAATCAGCAACAGCAACAGCAACAACAACAGCAACAACAACAACAGCCAACACGACAACACTAACAAGTTCATGTCTATGGTGTGGATTACTTTGGCCAAGTTGGTGGCGCCTTCGTGTTGCCGTTGCTGTCGCTGTTGCTGTTACTGTTGCTATCGCTGGTGTTGGGGGTGTTGAGTAAAAAGTGAAATGCAGCCATTTGCCACAGTTTGCCACAATTGCCGCAGGCAGTTGAAATGCAAAACAACTGCAATGCGTGCGTGTGGCAACAGCAAGAAAAAAGTTTTGCCGCCTTCGCTGCAGGAAATGACGCAGAAGGAGCTGCAACGAGGACAACTTGGCATGTCTTGACAGTCGACAGGAAGTGCGCAAAATGCCACAACTCGTAGCAAATGCAAAGTGCAACCCCCACTCTCACATACACACACTTACACACACACACATATATACGTAGCATGGCTTTGTGTAAAAGTATCTTTAAAGTTGCATGTTGAACGCTTGTAAACAAGCTTGTCGCGTCGGCCTATAAAAATATTATTAAATTAAAAGTTGAGCGGGCCACTGAAGCTGCTGTTGCTGCCTTTGCTGCAGTTGCTGCTGTCTTGGAGGCGGCCATAGTGAGGCGTGACTCCACCCACCAACAACAACAACAACATCAGCAACTGCAATTCAAGCCAAGTCAAGCGTCGAGCGTTGAGCGAGCGAGTGAGGCAAAAGGCAATGCGCAAAAATGCAGCCTGTGCATAATTATGGAGTCATGACGTTGCCAACGTGGCGATTGCAATGGCGATGATGATGATGATGACGACTACGACGACGACGATGACGACGACAGCGACGGCGACGGCGTTGAGGCTCTGGCCCAGGCAGGCAGCCTGGTCATTAACTGCTGATGAGCCGTAGCTCTAGCTGTAGTTGTTGCAGTGAGAAACAGTAGCCAATGCCACTCGACGGAAGACTCTCCTACTGCCTGGTTACAGCAGCAGCAGCAGCAGCAGCAGCAGCACCAGCAGCAACTGTTGCTGGCTGGGCAGCATAAATAATTATTGGCAATTGTGTGCAGGTGCAACAAGCAACTGCAACAACAGCAACAACAGCAACATAACTTTGCCTACTTTAATACTTATTGTTGATATTGCACTGCAATTTAAGCATTTTTCACATTTTACAGCGCAGCTAAAACAAAAGACTTAAGCAACGAACTTGCCGCTGCTGCTGCGACTACAACGGCGACTGCTGTTAATTGAACCAAGCAGCGCTGCACGAAATGCAGCTGACAGTTAACCGCCGAGTGCCCCCAAAATGAGACTGTTGACCACCCAGCGATATTATTTCACTTCTTAAGCAACCTCAGCCCCCCTGGCAGGTAGCCCCCCTTACGCTTCACCTCTCTCTTGCTGCATCTTTTCAGCATTCGGTAGGGATGCCGGGCAGACAGTCAGCTGGAGTCGACGTTGTAAACGTCAAACTGAAAAACCACTCAAAGTTTTCAAGCGGCAGCAGCAGATGAAGGAAAAAAATTATTAACTGACATTTTAATGATGATAATGATGATGCCGTTGACGTTGGCGGCGGCGGTGTTGCTGCTGATGCTGCTGCTGCCGCTGTTGCAACTGCGTCGGTGGCTAGACATTAAAATGAAAAAGAAAAAAACCCTTTATGCCCCACCAGAGGCACAGGTAGAGAGAAAAGCATCATCGTTGCAGTTGCTGTTGTTGTTGTTGTTGTTGTTGTTGTTGGTGTTGGTTGTTTGCTGGCTGTTTGTTGATGTAAGCGGCGTGATTTTTATCAGTTGGAGCCGCTGTGTTTGCCCAACTGGCGCCAGTTTTTATGTATTTTACTCGCCCAAACTACAGAGAAAAGAGAGAAAAAGACGAAAGAAAAGTTTTCAAAAATCTTTAAGAGAATGTGCGTGTGCAAGTCTGTGTGTGTGTGTGTGTGTGTGTGTGTGTGCCTGTTGTTGTTGGTGTGTGAAAAAAGCATTTTCAATTGCATTTTTTCAAGTGTGCACAAATCAATTGGCTATGAATTTTAATTGATTTTTGCCAGACAACAACAACAAAAACAACCAAATGGCAAGAACAACAACCAACTGCAGTTGAAAGTTGTATTTCATTTCATGTTTCGTTGCGCTTGTAAAAGACTTGCGCTCAAATAAAGCATGAAAATAAGTTTTGCCTGCCACACACACACACACACACACAAACACACACACACACACATACAAATGCAGAGTGTATGCAAGTGCAACTGCAACTTCAGGCGAATTGTGGCTAATTTCAGTAATCTGCAAAGAATGCTGCAAAAATCACCCACAATTCGCTGCAGAGCCTGAGCGCGAGCTGGAGTCGAAGTCGAAGGAGATGGAGATGGAGACGGAGAAGGAGACGAAGACTGACAGAGGCAGACAGTGGGACAGCGGCTGTCCAGACATGTGTGCGTCTGTTTGCAACCTGCTTAATGTCATGCAGCGGCAACAGTAACAACAACAGCAGCAACAACAATAACAGCTATAAGCAACTACAACGCACTGTCACTGTCATGCATCATCATCATTGCAGCCTGGACTTGGAGCCGGTTGCTGCCTCAGTCCCAGCCTCTGTTGGCTCAACCTCTGTTGCTGTTGTATTTGAAAATTATTGCATGTCCAGTCTACAGTCTGAGCTTGAGTCTGCAGTCTTAAGTCTGCAGTCTGCAGTCTGCAGTCTGCGGTCTGCCGTCTGAAGCTGCAGGCTTTTCAGGCTGTGGCACTGGCTGTGGCTCTGGCTCAGGCTCATGCCTGATGCATGCAAAAGCCGAGAAACTGAGAAGGCGAAACACTTGCAGCATTGGCATGGCCAGTGAGTGATGCGATTATCTGCGAGATTCGCTTATCTACGGTGATCCATCAGCTGTGTGGCACTGTGAGCCACTCGCAAATGTCAGTTGCCTGCCCCTGTCCTCTGTCCGCTGTCCCCTTTGCCGACTTCACTGTTTGCTGCGTGCAAAAATGCGTAGCCTGCGCGGGCGTTCGCCATATAAATTAGAATGTGCGTTGTTATTTACCATTTTCATACTATACATATATATATATACATATATATAAATTTATCTCTCTTTTTTTTTAATTTACTTGGCGCTCCCACGGTTGAGCAAAGCTGCCAACTGACCAGCACCCGCTAGCAGCGCCTTTTGACTGCCTGCGGTTGCTGCTGCAGCTGCTGCTGTTGCCGTGGTAGTTGCTGCTGTTGCTGCTGCTGCTGCTGCTGCTGCCAGGAAGCGCTGCTGTTGGCGTAAACCACAGTGGGTATCTTTTTTTTTGTTGTATTTTTGTTGACTTTGATTGAAAGTTGACACAGCCAAGCGTTGAAAACCACATCCGTGGTGGGCAGCAACATCAACTGACAACAGCAAACGGCAACAGCAACATTGCTTATATGCAAATGCAATTAGTTTTTGATTAAGTTGTAGTTTTTCCCAAAAAAAAATAAAGAAGAAGTAGAAGTGAGAGAGAGAGATGCCAGGCCAGAGTCTTCTAGCTGGTGGCACAGCGCACCAAAAGTACACTTAAGCGCAAAAGCAAAGCGACAGACCGTTAAATTGTTGCAATTACCAAAGCTAGCGTTGAATGCTGCTGCTGCTGCTGCTGCTACCGCCATATTTGAGCATGCTGTTGCCGTGCAGCTGTAAAACAATATGCACAGTCGCCCCGTGTGAGTGTGTCTGTGTGTGTGTGCTTGCATGTGTGGGTGTGTTGTAGCTATTGTTTTTGTTGCTGGCTGGGCCAATTGTTTAGCACGCGCTGCTAATTTTGTGTTGCTGCTGCTGCCGCTGTTGTTGCTGCGAGGCAGGCAGCAATTTCTAAGTTGCATGCACGCCTCGTTGATTGTAGTAGGTGGCCCAGACTGGCCGAGCAGTCGCTTGGCCTGGCCAGTAGCCATTATAGCCGTTGCAGTTCGCAGGGTGACCAGAGCTGCGCAATCATGTTAATAACAGCTTTGTGTTGATGTTGCTGCTGCTGTTGTTGTTGCTGCTGTTGTTGTTGTTGCTGTTGTTGCTGGTCAGTGGCAAGTTCTATGTGTGTAATTTATGCCTGTAGCTAATTGCATTTGAAAGTTTAACTGCAAAAGTCAAACGGTTTTCAGATATGCATAAAAACACAATAAACTTAAACGAGTGAAATGCTATTTTCTCACACACAGCA
Organism: Drosophila macrospina; assembly: GCA_035042075.1. Lineage (NCBI taxonomy): Eukaryota > Metazoa > Arthropoda > Insecta > Diptera > Drosophilidae > Drosophila > Drosophila macrospina. The sequence goes on along the minus strand of JAWNLW010000591.1, from coordinate 10,552,108 downwards.
AAAGAATCTGTGAGTTGAACTGAGCTGAACTGAACTGATTTTCCCCTCTCTCTTCGCTTCTGTCACTGGCTCATTTGAAATTCCAATTTCAATAACGCTCAATGATGTTTATCGGCGTTTTTCTATTTCTATTTTTTGAGTAGGCGTTGTCCGCAGCAACAACAACAGCATCAGCAGCAACAACAGCAACAACATAGCTTTGCCTTGTACCAATTTACGCACATAGAGATGCGCTGGGCCAAGGTTCAGGGCAGGGCAAACGAGAGCTAAAGCTAGAGCCAAGGCAGAGGAGAGCAGAGCAGAGCAGTGCGGAGCAGGGTTGGGCTAGGCTGGACAGTTCAATGGCTAGATAACGCCATGGGAAGCCGTCAGATTCATTGCGTGAGCTGCTGCTGATGCTGCTGTTGTTGTGGGTGCGCGATAAGACAGACCCCGAATGAGAGTCAGAGTTTATCAGCGGCAGCAACAGCCTCAGCTGCTTGCGGCACACACAACATACACACAGCTGCGACAGACTGAAAATTCAAATGCTGTGAAAAACAAAACTCAAAAATCGAACATTGAAAATTGTTGCGCTAATAAATTCATGTCGCTGCAGACAGCAATCGGCGGGCTCATTGCCTGGCTGCAACATAGCTGAGATATATGTTTAGAAACAAGTTTGTTCGGGGCGGCATATTTGTTAAGGTCGCACAGCTGCAACTGTTGCTGCGGTAGCCATTCCACACAAATAGCTGCTGTGCATGTGGCACATGGGTTTCTGCCTTTTTATTTTCATTTATTTTTTTCGGCTCATTTGTGTTTTTTTTTTTTTTTGTATTTTGTATTTTGTTTTTGGCTATTTGCACACCCGCATTGGCAACACACATTGGCAACCGCAACAACATGCCATGTTGCATGCCTAATTGCAACAGGTGGCAAATGCCAGCAGCCACAGGCAGACACAGTTACTGTGTGCGGTTACAAGGGTTGTTGCTGCCGCCGTCACAGCAACATGTCACATTTGTGCCAGCAACAAGCCAATTAGCGGCAGCAGCAGCAGCAACAGCAACAGCAACAGCAACAACAATAAACGTTTCCAATTGTCAAATAGAAAATGCAAATGCAGCTCAGCATTTGTTGACAATTCTGCTAAATGATTAGCAAATAATAGCACACATTAAAACAATTGTTAATTGTTTGATGTTGACCAAAAAAGGCAACAACTACAACAACAACAACGACGACAGCAATAACGACAACGAGCAACCACTTTATGTTGTCACTTGGCTGTGTCATTTGATTGGCCTTTGATTTGTTGCTACTGCAGCACAAATAATTAATGAGTTAAATATTATAATTTATTTAAACCTGGCCACGATCATTAATCAGCCATGTAAAATGACTCTCATAGTTTTGCGCTTGGCATTGGTTGGGCTTGGTATTGGACTTGGCTTGGCTTCGCTTTGTTGTCTCTGCCACAAGCCACCGCTTTTAAGGGGGCTGCTGACACGCCCCACTAATTGGCCAAGCAACTGTTTAACTGTTTAAAACATTTTCTATTCATTCGGTGGGTGGCAACGCTTTGGTTTCCACTACTAATTTTGCATTTATTGCCAAAGACTCAATCAATCAACGTCGTACGCCAATTGCCAACTTTCTGCCCCAACAAAGCACAGCAACAATGTTGCAATCATCCCAACAACACAACATGTTGCGCAAAATATATGCAAAAAACAAAAAACAACAAAAAAAAAGAAGCAGAAAATCAAAATCAAAATCAAAGCCACGCAGTCTGCGTTTGAGTTTGAAAATCATTAAATAAAATCATCATAAAGTTTAGCAAAATATTTGTAGACATGTTGATGTTGTGGCATAAATATTTATAGATTTTAGTTTCGCATAGAACAAGCGGACTGAGTTGAGTGTGGCACATACATTCTCGTATCTTTTGAAGCTTTGATTAATGATGTTTGATCTGTTTGTTTGACTGCGCTGCTTTAATTACTGTGGCAATTAGCAAAGAGTTTTGACCGCTTCCATAATTTGTCATGAGCATCGGCAAAAATGTTAACACATTTTCATACAACATGTCCACATAAACATGACGTACATTTATTACACACACACACACACACACACACACACATACAGTTAAAGACATATGTAAATAGAGTTGCCTCATAAAGTAACCATAAAATGTCAGTGGCGACTTGTTGTTGCGAAAGTTTCTAGAAAGTTTGTGTGTTTTATAGCAAAAACATTTTTATAGTTCAGCTGAAATTGCGCTTGTAAATGATACGTTAATAAAGCTATATACCCTTCCCTTCTTTGCAGAATATGCCCGAGTCCATCGGCTTAGCGACAACATCCTAACTCAACCGAGGTAAGCACACTCGCACACTCATACTACTACAGCGCATACATTATCATAAGTTGCACAGCAGCAATGGCAATAACAGCGGCAGCAGCAGCTGCTTTTTTCGGCTGACCATGGCAACCCTGGCCTGGCCATGCACAGACAACGCTGCCAACCTTCGAGAGCAAGCGCAAAAACAAAAACAACAGCAACAACGACAAACAACAAAAAATTGAAACGCATTTTGAATTAAATGCGTGCGTTGCAGTAGGACGAAGGAGGTGGCAAGGTGGCAAAGGGGCAGCAGATCGCATTCGTATCGATCATGTGCGCCTGTCCAGCTTGCAACATTCAAGTGTCGTCTTGTGTTTCGCATGAATTTCGTTTCGGTTTCGTCTCGCATCTCTCACAGAGTCTCTCAAGTCGTAGTCGCAGTCGCAGTCTCTTTGGTCTGGCAACAGTCTGAGCTCGAGTCTAAGCTTGAGTCTGAGCTCGAGTCTGAGTCGGAGTCGCAGTCTGAGTCTGAGTCGACGTCTGGGGCTGCTTGAAGTTGCGGGCGTTGCACGGCAGGCGACCTTCTAAGTCGGCCGCTAAGGAATTGCAACTGCCATTGAAAATGAGTGAAGTTGAACATTTTAGACAGATTGCCAAGTTTTGTCATAAAAACGCGGCAACTTCGAATGCTGCAGCTGAAAACTCGGCAACGTTGTTGTCATTGTTGTTGCTGTTGTTGTTGCATTTGTTGCATTTTGAAGATTAATTGCTTGCGACAGTTAGCGAACGATGGCGACGTTCAAATTGCAACAACAGCAACTGCACCAGCAGCAGCAGAAGTAGCAGCAGCAACGGTGGCGGTGGCAGTGGCAGTGGCAGCAATAGCAGCTGCCCCTTCTAGCCATAAAAATTGGCATTTTGTGGCTAAAATTAACATGACGTCAGTAAGAGAGGCGAACGTCGCGTCGTCAATTGCTTTTTGGTTTAGACTGCGACCTTTGGCTCGTTGTGCGATTAAGGCCGCAACAGCAAACAGCAAACTTCAACAACAACAACAACAACAACAACAGCCACTATAGCTTAATCTCATTCGCTGTTGCCCGCCAGCTAATTTTTAATTTATTTGTTGAAATTTCTTTTGACACGCCCTAACAAAAGCGACGCGCTTTTGGTGTCATCACATTTGTTGATTCGTTTTTTCTCTGTTTTTTGGCTTTAAACATTTTTCATTTTTTGCACTTGGTCGCTTTTATTCATAAAATGTATCTCGACATGAAATACAGCTTAATTAACAAAAAATCTCAAGAAAACCTGCAACAACTGACGGTTAAAGCGCAGTTCCATTCATACATTCAATCCATTCAGTCTCCCATTCAGATTCGATTCAGACCCAAGTGATATTTTTGTTTTTGAGTGCGTTTTGAACGAGATTTATGTTGACCAATTTGTCACAATATTGTTGTCATAATTTTGGGTGAGTAAGAGCCGACATTAAACAATCCAGAAGTTCAGTTAACAGTTAACAACAGTTACTGGCCAATGAAATCAATTAACACCTGCCAATGTTGATACAATCGATCCAATCCACTCCACTCCAATCCAATCCAATCCAATCGGATCAGAGTCGATCCAAGCAGCAGGAGCTGCCACGAGCTGCATAAATTAAATATCTTTGGCTTTATGTTCTTTTCATAGGCAATCAGTAAACAAACTTTCAAATTAACATATCAAATACAACATAATTGCGCGATAATAACCAAACAACCGAACAACATGAAATCCCAAACCTGTTCTATCAAATCTATCTATGATAGATTGAAGCTTTTCACATCACAAAAGAAACAATTTTTAACTGAAATGTTGAGTTTCTATCTTAACAAATGTTATAGAGCATGGGAAGACTAAAGGGACACATGAAACATGCCACATACTCCTGCAACTAATAACTTAAAGTTGTGCGCGTTTTCAATGCGTTTTGCGAGCGTTTTGCGTGCGTTTTGCGCGCGTCTTTTGACGCCTTATGCTTGTCGAAAGCCGCCTGGCAACGTGCAACGTGCAGCGTTCAACTTGCTGCCCTGCTCCCAACTGTTGTAATGCAAAGTGACAGCGACAGCGGCTTGTAGGCAATCAAAATGCAGCGTAAAACATGTGCAGCTTGCAATAGTTAGGAATATGCGTTGAGTGTTGTTGCCAGTTGCTGTTGTTGTTGTTGTTGCTGTTGTAGGTTGTTGTTGCAGTTCCTCCAGCTGGCAAGGGGTAACTGCAACGCAAATTGAAAGAACTTGTTGGCTGTTTTGCCTGCTGCACGCAGTCGTCGACAAGCAAATTGAAAGCTTTAGCTTTGCACTTGCTTTGCGGTCAAAAAGCAAATACTCCAACAACAACAACACCAACAAAAACTACAACAGGAACAGCAACAGCAACAACTGAGTGCACGCTTGTGGTGCATTTGGTGGTGCCTGTTGGTGGTTACAACTATTGATTACAAGTTGCCAATCGTTGGGTCTCACATTACCCAATACAACAAGCTGGCAAACAGGCAACAGTAACAGCAACTGCAACTGCCGCACCACCACCACCACCACCAACAACAACAACTTCGACCTCGATGCGGGTGTTGCAGACAGGCGCAGACAGGCTCCAATAACAACCAGCAAACAGCAAGAGCAACATCGAATGGAGGCTGTAATTAATGCGGGAGCCTGTGCTGACATTTTGAGAAATTTATTGCTCCAAGTGGATTTATAGTCTGCGACATTTTATAGTTTTGCCTTGCGGTCGTTTGTGCGATCGATCGAACGGGTAATGTTGCCAGCAACATGTTGCGCGCACGTTGTTGCTGCCGTTGGTGGGAACTGCTGCAGCAGCAGCAACCCTTTAATGCGCATCATGTGCGCGCGCGCATATATAATTTGGCTACCCGATAATGATCGGCCTTTGGCATAATAAATTTACAGCAATGCCGCAAAACGTTGGGGGCAACTTTCAAGTTAAAAGTTGTTGGCGGTGTTGGCGTTGCATTGTGGCATGGCTGGCATGGATGGTACTCATCCTTAAAGGTACCGATACACGATACCGTGTACACCAGCAATATCTGAGAGAGTATCTCAACCTTGCAATCTATATTAATTTTTATATAGCCGCAACTTGGATCTGGGAAGAAGACGGAGACTGAGACTGAGACTGATACTGATACCGAGACCGGGACTAAGGCTGGGACTCTGACTCTGACTCTGGCTCTGCCCAGTGCCAGTCACGCTGCACTTTCATAAATGCCAAAAATTTCACCTGCTTTCACAAAGATGATTAAAAATAAATATGCAGTGACGTCGACGGCGACGGCAACTGCGAACGAAACGAGTGCAATTCTGAGGCACTGTTACACTGACTGCAGATACATGCCGCCCCGCTGCATGATATACGATAATTTCGTTCTGATAATGTGACGGACAGCGGGCAAATGCCACAGCCAAATTCGCAGCCACAGTCGCTGACGTTGCCTCCTCGGCTGACCCAGATGGCAATGCGTGAGTGTTGAGCCAAAAATCGTTTAAGGCTAATTGCAAAGATCGCTTTCGGTTGATAAACGAGCCACAACCAAACCGATCACACTGACGTTGCAGTGGGGGGAGGCGAACAAAGAGGAGAGGAGACTTGTATAGGGTAAGCGTAGGGTGAAACGGTTCACTCAGGAATTGAAATGCCTCTCGGCGCTGACCCAAAACCTTTATGAGCCAAAACACAAAGCTCAGCTAAACAAATACGAAGCGCGTAGTTAATGATGATTGCTGGCCCCCAAAGGTTAAAATTAAATAATTTTCAACTCACTTCCAAGTCGAAGTCTCTGTTTCTGTATCTGTCTCTGTATCTGTCTCTGTCTCTGTCTCGTCACAAAATGGCGGGCGTTCCATCCATCCATCCAACATCCAACATCCAAACCATTCATTCATTCATTTGCCTAGCCATATAATTAGCATGAAATGAGTAGGATTTTAAGATTTTTAGTTAAACATTTCAAGACTTTTTGCTGCTGGCGCTTTTTTCTCTCTGCGGTCTATGTTAATTTTTGGCGCTTTGGCAATTAAGCAGAAAATCGTGTGGCTAATTATGATAAACATTTGAAGAAGGAGGAGGAGAACAGATGCAAACAGAAATATTTAAACAAAAAATGGCAACAGGAAGTGGAAGGTCAAAAGCTGAACAAAATCAACATGATATATGATTAAACTAATGGGAAACCGTAATGTTATCCACGACTCTTGAAGCAGAAAGTCTAATGGTAAACTTTGTTAAGTTATAAAGGTCTAGGAATTGATAGGAGAATCCACACTTATCGTCCTTCTATGTTTTTTTTTAAACTTTGGGACACTTTCCACTTAATGATTACATATCGAAAGTTTCAGTATTTTTGAACTGAAGCTCCTTAATTGAATTTTGATGCAATTTTAATGAAAATGTTCCAGTTTTGAAAGGGAGTGAATGCATTTCCCCCACATCGACTACATCGATTAAATTGCATGAATTATCTTTTGTAATTTGAAAATGTTTTCAGTTTATTTCAACCACATTTATGAGTCGTTTAACTTGGCTTAGCTCATAGACACGTTTCTCCATTGGGGTCTAGACTCTGTAGCTTAAGAATGCCTTGAAACCGGTTCGTTTTTAACCCTGGTCGGCGGTCGGCAGTCGGCGATCTGCACTTGCAGCTCCTTTGGCCCATTTTATACTCATTTGGGCGACCGCAGGCGCCGCAAGTTACCAGTTGCCGCAGTTGCCATAGTTGTTGCCTGCTTTGGTCGTCGATAAGGCGGCAATGGTTTAATTTAGCTGAACAGCCGAACAAAAGGTAACTAAGAGAACTAAAAGAAACTGCAACGGCAGCAGATGACGACAGGATCGTTGGGCCCAGCCCACGTGCAGCTTGCAACTGCAACTGCAACGGCAACGGCAGCGGCAGCAGCAGCAACAAAAACAAATGTGTCTGTATATCGTAACTAAATTGACTTTGATCACGCGATCCCCCGGCCTTTGTGGCAAACGGAAGTATGCTAAGCAACTTGTTGCTGCCACGCCGGCAACATCCAGCAGCAAACAGCAGCAGCGGCGTCAGTGGCAGCAGCAGCAGCAGCAGCTGAAGGTGTATATTGCAAAAATAATTACATTTGATTGTAAAAGGCCAGCGTCTAGGCCGGCGATTCGGACTTGGAAGCCAGAGCCGCAGCCGCAGCCGAAGCCAAAGCCGGAGTCGGGCACTGCCAAAGAAAAATGTGCAACATGATTGCAGTTAACAGCGATGGAGAGTCGGGAGGCAACACCGGCAGCAACAACAGAAAACCAACAGATAAAATGCATTTACAATTGAATTTGAATGTAATTTTATTTAAGCTGCGGTCAGCCAGGGGCATGTGTGTGTGTGCGAGTGTGTGTGTGTGTACTGTTGGTGTTGCTATTGTGGGGTGTTGCTGTTGCACGGCAGCAACAATTGGCCATGTGGCAGGAAATTGCCATTATCTGGCATTATCCACTTGTGCAACAGTAGCAGCAGCAGTAGCTAAAGCAGGCGGCGTAGGTTGAACGTCAATCTTTGGCCAGAGATCAGAGGTTTCAATGATCCTCTTAATTAATGAGACATCTAAGTAACAACAACAAACAATTAGCATATCGTTAGAGCTCGCATATTGACGTCAAATTTGAAGCCGACATTTAATGAGCAGCAAAAAAACCAATTGAATTCGTAGTCGTACTCTAAATTACGGTGATCATTTTAATTGCAGTGCGCCAAGTCAAAGCCAAAAGCCAAAGCAACTCTGAAACTGGAAGCCGGCCAAGCCGCCAGCTCTCGAGAGAGTGAGAGAGACACCCAACTGTCAGTCCTCAGTCTGTTTGCCTCTCTGGCTGTATTTGCTTATGTGTGTATGCGTGCGTGTGTGTGTATGTGTGTGTGTATTTTAAATCAATTAAACAAAGCTTTCTAACAAGCTTCGGCCTAGGCTAAGTATGTATGAGCTTCAGCTTGGAATGGGGCGTGTTTACGGAGAGCATTGCAACATGTTGCTCAAGTTATGTTGCTTTCATTGCTGTACTTGTTGTTGTTGCTGATATTACTGTTGCTGTCAAGTGGGCTTTGCTCATTGGTTCATGCTTAGGCGTAGGCGTAGGCGCACAAATTGCTTTTTTGTTTTGTTTTCTCTGCTTTCCACTTGAAGCGCACTTCATTTGTTTTTGCTTTTATTTTTTATTTATTTTTTTTTTGTTGTATTTTATTTTCTGTTCCTGATGTCGTTGTCGTTGTTGTTTTTGCGTTAAGCAAATGGCGTTTTATTTTATTGGCCATATTTGTGCGCTGTCATGCGTTGTTTGCCTTTGACTGAACAACTCCATACAACTTCAACTTCAACGTTGTTGTTGTTGTCTCTGCACTAAGCTGTCCATTATCAATGCGTATCACGTTGTTGTTGCTTAAAGTCGTTGAAGTGTGCTTAAATGGCGTCAGCAAGACATTTGCCAGTGTTTAATGGTTTAGTCTTCATGCCATGAACAGCGAGCAACTGCCGCGCAAGCTACCAAAATGTAAGCCAACATTTTGAGTAAATAACAAACACAACGCTAATAAAGGAGTCCACTTCAGGTCGCGCACTCTCTCTGTAAATGAATATGAGAATGTGTGTGAGTGTGTGTGAGTGTGTGTGCGTGTGTGTGTGTGTGTGTGTGTGTGTGTGGGCGCTGTGCAGGGCCAAGGCAGGGCGTGTCTGCCTCGACCGAGCACACAATTTGTTTACATTTTAATTTCTGCAATTTTGTTTAGTTAACTTTGTGAGGTTCCGCCGTAGGGACGCCATAGGCACACACAGTCCATGGGGAGCTTATCGCAGTGCTGACAACAGCAGCAACAACAACAACAACAACAACAATAGCAGCAGCAGTGACAGCGACTGCAGGCCAGTTTATAGAGCTTGTTAAAGAAGGGAGGAGGGAGCGCCACTGTAAAACTTCATCAAGTTTCAGCCGTTTTGTGTGTATGTGTGTGTGTGTGTGTGTATGTGTGTAATAAACATGACAAAAGTAAAATAAACATACACATGCATACATATACACAGATACTGAGAGATATGGGAAGCGAAGCAGGCGCCCATTGTGACCGCCATTGCAGCAAACTCCCCCTCACACTCTCACACTCACACGCACAAACACACACGCCTCACACAACAACGTTGCATTTTTATTCAACAATAGTGTTGCTTGTTGTTGTTACTGTTGACGCTTTTGTTATGTGCATTGTTTTATTTGGTGTTAAAACTGTTGTCATAATTATGCAGCTTGACAAAAAAGCAGAAAAAATTGTGACAATGAATCATATTTCCATTGGCATTGCACATTTTTAGTTTTCACACTTTTCTTCTTATTTTACAGCAATTCGCAATATACATTTTGAGTTCACAATGAACAGCGCAGTGCAACGCAGCAGAAATCAAACAAAAAGTACAACAATAACAACAACAATAACAACGACAATCCGCAATGGGCGGCATTTAATACTTGCTGCTTCCTCGATTCGTTTATTGTTAATTGTAATTAAGCATTAAGCGCTTATCTAGCATCTCGCTCGCACCATTTTGCACTTGGCTTGCATTAAATTTAAATAGATATAGATACTTATATGGCTGTATCGCGCAGTTGGCCCGCCGCCGTTCCAGATTCATTTAAGCCAAACATTTGCTTACAAGCATGTTTCGGCGTTTTGCCGTGAAGCGCCATGTTAATGTTTTTATATGAGATTTTGTTAAATACACTAGTTAAACAACAAGTTGCTTTCTACAGATTTTTCATTTGATGTCTTGCTTCATTAATGGCACTTGTTGTAGTTGTTGTTGTTGTTATGTTGTTACTGCTGCTGCTGAGTTTGCAAATGAATAGCAATAAAAAATATATTTATTTTTGTGTTTTTGCTTATTTTTTTTGGCTTTAAAAGACCATAAAATAAGTGTTTGTATTTTGTAATTGCACAAGGCATAAACAAGAAGCTAACTCGCCAGGGTTACCGAATGCCCTCTTGTTGTTACCTGAAACATTCATCTCTTAAATGATCTGTTGTTCAAGAATACTCATTAACAGTTATTGCATCATAACGAGTAATGATTTAATGGTTTTTTTTTGCAATATTTTTCCATAACGTGCCAATTCCCAAAGTACAGAAGTAACCCTCGTAGACTCATTCGCAACAAAATTAACACTTCATTTAGCATAATTTCACACCATTCCCAGTCCTACGTTCTTCATTATGCAATCTTTCTGCAAACAAAAAAAAGTAAAGGGAAAAATATAAAAATCTGGTGCCATAAATCAAAAATCTCCGCTGCTTGTGGACAGCTCTTGTTGGCCATTTGCTGTGCAGCTCCTCTCTGTCTTTTTTCCCCTTTCCTTTGTCAGCCTTTTCGCGTGTTAACAAGGCACAGAGACAGAGGAGCTCCCTAACCAAGAACCTTGGGTCGCAATGCTACAAAGCCGGGCGTGAAAATTTATATTTTTTATAACTCTAAAAATAAGATGAAAAAAACTACAACTCAATGTCTTTTGGCACAAATAATAAAACAAAATGATAAAATGAGAGTAACATTGCCGTATAAACATTTGTTGTTGGTGGAAAGAGCAAAAGTTTTTCGCATAGTTGTCAGCACTGCGTTGTTTAATTACGCTAATTAAGAATATTAATTGCCATTCGCCGTTTGGGGTGCCGTAACTGTGACCCGCAACGCCCCTTTCGCAGTTGAAGGTTCTTTATTGCGCAACAGACTGAGACACAGAAACAGAAGCAGAAAGAGAAACAGTACCAGAAACGGAAAATAGAACATGAATTATGATGATATGAGACATAACGAGGAAAGTTTTCCCTATTTTCCATTTAACTTGGTAGAATCGAAAAAGTTAATAAAAAACTTTAAAATGCGGACTGAGAAGACAAAGGCCAGCGCACGCACTCCATTAAACGAGTGCGCCAGACATATGCGACAACAGTAACAATAACAAGCCACTAACTGGCACAGGACGAGTCGGGCAGTGATTGGGGCGAGGGCAGGGCCAGGGGCAGGGGAAGGGGCAGGACACAGGTGTCCATATCGCTGGCACTTCAACACCCAAAGAGCTACCTACCACAACTCGTGAACGACACGACTCCGTTCGTTCGTTCGTTCATTGGACTCTTTTTCATTTTCTCAACACGTAAAGTAAACACGTGACCGTTAAGGACATGGACATGGACACGGCTTCAGCTCCTGCCGTTGCTGCTGTTGGTGTTGTAGGCGCAAATTGCAAACAGAAGGACAACGACAACGACAACAACGAAGTCGACCCCACCATAAACTGCCAGCTTATGTCAGACACAAAGCCAACTCAACCCACAGTCCCGTAGACAGCCGTAGTCCTAGCCAAAAGCCAAGTGAAGCGTGCAGCGTACAAGAACTCGTAGTTCCCTCTCTCTCTCTCTCTCTCTTCTGTCTCCCTCCCTCCTCCGTCCACCCGCCGAGCTGCGTGCGTGTGTGCACAATATTCATATATCACAAGGATAAGCGCAATGCAGCAAACGTCCTTACAGACGTGCCGTCGCTGCCCGTGCTGTGCCGGGCCAGGCTGTGCTTTGCTATACTGTCCTATGCTATCCTATATAGTGGCAGCAGCCAGTTGGCACTGACCACTGGGAAAGGGAGTTCAACTAAACTTGCGCTTCATGTGTGTAACTTTTAATTATTTGCGAATGTTGGCGCCAGACGTCGGCTTAGGATGCTGTGTGTGGTGGGCAACCAAGCAAGCAAGCAAGCAAGCAAGCAAGCAAGCAACCAACCAAACATTCATTGATTTCTGGTTGCCTTTGAGTGACCAACGACCAACGAGCAACGAGCAACGGCGACGAGTGGCAAGTGGCAAGTGGCGAGTGGCGAGCGACTAGTGCGACGGTCAAGGCAATGTCATAAACTTGAGCACCATAAAATCTGCTGGCATCGCAATAAAAAATGCCACAGCGGGAGATGGAGATGTAGTTGTTGTCGTCGTCGTCGTCGGCCAGTTGTGCCAGGTCCAAGTCCAAGTCCAGGGCGTGACCAGGGAGCAGCAGATTTAGTGACAAACGCCAAACGCATAAAACTAACGCAGCGTAAACGGCGACGACGACGGCGACGGCGACGACGCAGTTGTCTGTTTTGGCAGCGACAGCGAAAATTTATCTTATTTATTTGTTGAGCGAAAGCCAAGAGCAAGTGCAGCATTTTGATGCTTGACTGATTGGACAGAGTTTATGAGGCGCCACGGCTTTGCCAATTGCAAGATGAGAATTGCAACGTCCATGGCGTTGCCAGCTAGTCAATCAACAAGCGTTGCCAATTTTCGCAGGAAAAATAAATAATTACTAGGCCAAGGAATTAAACAACAGTAACGTAAAGCGACAAATTCAACCATACAACGTTACTTTCTCTTCTGAAAATATTAAATTCGTTTTTATACAAAGAAATTCTAGCATTCATTCCTTAATTTTAGCTTTTTATTCGACTAACCTTAAAAATAGCCAAACCACATTGAAGGAATAGTTGGCAACACTTCATTCCACTCATGTGGGCGAGAGCGAAAGAGAAAGCACGTTAATGACAGCTTTGACTTAACGCAGCGCCGGTGGTGTGCGCAAAAGCGAGACGGCACAAGCATCATATCAAGCTGTCGACGCAGGTTATGAATTTGATTTCTGTGCATGAAATTTATGTCTGCGGAGCAAGTGAATGAATTGCATGTCAAAGTAAAATTAGATCAAATTAAAGTTCCTAAATGTCAGGATGCAACTTGTTAGTGAGGAATTAAAATTACGTGCTTTGCTGGCTGTAAATATGCCGGTATGCAAGAAATTTCTACAACATAAGCAATGCGAGAACGCAACATACGCATAATTATACAATTTACAGATACGTTGATTATAATTAGTGTTATGTTAACTATTAACTCATCTAATGTATTATTCATTATCTCTTTGTAGCCAAATCGGTCCCGTCAGGTCGCCCGCAAAAATCCCCAGCCGCGAAAGCTTCGGGTGCTGCAGAATTGCAAGAGGAAGGTTGCTAGTACGAAGCACACGCCACAAAAAGTTGACCTAATGACGATGGCAGAAGGCACCGACCCTATGGGGCATCATCATCACGCCGCCGGCTCGCACAATCCCCACCATTATCATCATCATCCACATCCCCATCAGCACCATCATCCGGCGCAGTACCATCATCCCAACCAGCACTATGCGCCCGCACAGCAGCCGCCACTGGCTGGAGCGGCAGCAGCAGCAGCAGCTGCCTCCCACTATGCACCCTATGCCCAACTTCAGTATCCGCATCCATTGCCCCATCAGCACCTACCGCTGGCCCTCAGCCTGCATCAACAGGCGGCAGCAGCAGCTGCTTCAGCGGCAGTTGCTGCCGCTGTGGCAAGCGTCGAGCAGCACAACAACAATCAGCCGTTTGTAGCCAACAACAATATAATGCCATGGAAACAGCGCAAGCGCAAACGTCTCTCCGCGGTGCTCGATAAGTTGCATCACAACAACAACAACAACAACAATAGCAACAACAACAACAACAATAATAACAACAACAGCAGCAGCAACAATAACAATAATAATAATGGTGTAACCTGCAAGACGGAACCCATGGACATGGATGAGCGGGATATGGATGAAATGGAAGAGGATGCGGAGGAAGAGGACGATGAGGTGGCACAGGATATGAAGCAGAACAAGGAGGCTAACTACATTAAGAGCGAACAGCGTGAGCCATTGACAGCTGCCAGTGACGATGAGCAGATCGAGGCCGAGGCAGAGCTCTCAGCCGAGGAGCTCTCGCACTCAGACCAAGATGATCAGGATAGTCCGCGCATTAGCATGAGTCCGCTGCAGGTTGCGGTGGCGCCCGCATCGAAGCCAACGCCGGAGAGTACCGCGGCCGCCAAGGAGAATCCTCTGCACGTGGACATCAAGACTGAGCACATGCCAAGCCCGTATGATCGTTACTTTCCCATACCCTCACCCTTGTTTGGCTACTATCTGCATACGAAATACTTGAACGAGGTGTTCCGGCGTCGCCATGATCTCTATCCCTCGCCGCTGCAGCACACGCCCTCCTCCATAGCCTCTGAGACGGAGACGTCGCCCGTCAGCCAGGGCAAGTCATCCAACGGCACCAACAACAGCAATGGTAGCCAGCAGCAACAGTTGTTGCCCGCCGTGATGATCAATGCATCGCCTCCTCCCTCGTTGCCCTCTCCGCCACGCAGTGATTCCTCTGTGACCACAGCACAACCGACGCGTGTTAGCCCGAAGCTGGCCAAGAAGAAGGCTTCCTCCGCAGACAAGCCAATGCCGCCACCGCAGGAGCGTCCGCTGGATCTGTGCATGCGCAGCGATTTCCTCGGAGAGTCGAAGAAGTTTAAGCCAGCGACGCCACCCGATGGAACCATGATGCCACCCCCTCCCTCATCAATGAGTGCCGCCAGCAGCCTGGAGAGCATGAACGCCCTCTCGCCCGCATCCAGCACACATTCGAGCACTTCTTTGACCAGCAGCACACCCACATCGACCCTTGCTCCTCCTTCTGCAATGTCCCCCTATGCCATGACTGCGGCAGCGGCACATGCAGCAGCAGCAGCGGCAGCTGCAGCCATGATTAAGATGGAGATGCCGATGCATCCGTTGCACTCGCATGTGCCGACCACAACAGTGGGTGTGCCGGTGATAAAAGGGGATGTGGCTTCACCCACCACAAAGGAGTCGGTGGCCTGGCGCTACAATCTGGACGTGTCGCCGGTGGTCGAGGAGATGCCGCCTGGATCGGATGTGGCCTATGTTTGCCCGACGTGCGGGCAAATGTTCTCGCTGCACGATCGCCTGGCCAAGCACATGGCCTCACGTCATAAGTCGCGCAATCCCGCCAACGACATAACCAAAGCCTATTCCTGCGACGTCTGCCATCGCTCGTTCGCCCGCTCCGACATGCTCACCCGCCACATGCGCCTCCACACTGGCGTCAAGCCGTACACGTGCAAGGTGTGCGGTCAGGTCTTCTCCCGCTCGGATCATCTGTCCACGCATCAACGCACTCACACTGGGGAGAAGCCCTACAAGTGTCCACAGTGTCCCTATGCCGCCTGTCGTCGCGACATGATCACCCGCCACATGCGCACCCACACCCGCTATGAATCACGTGGTGCAGGTGGTGGTGGCGGTGGTGGTGGCGGACGTGGCGATGGACGTGGCGAGCAGCCAAAGTCACCGCTGCCGTTGCTCGACATGAAGATGAACATGAATCTGCCGATGTTGCTGCAGCAGGAGGAGTTGCTGCAAAAGTCGCCACTTGGCCTTGGTGGACACGGGTCCATGCCCATTGTGGTGAAGACAGAGAGCGCCTAACGGTATCTCTATGCGGCCGCCGCCAGGCAGTTCATGACCTTCTAGAGGCGCCACTAGAGTCGCAACACACGGTGATGTTTGATATATATTTGGTATGCTGCCCCTATCCCAGCTTAGTGCTAGTTGAGCCCATAGATCAGCTGTAGTCTATCTACGCGCAACACTGGAAATCTCTCTGCGAAGACTGAGAACCTAATTACTACCTACAGTTAAAGGCCTAGGTTTATGCATAAACATATATATGTATCATTTAAACAAAAGCAACTATTTTAATTTGTACTCAAACACACACACAAATACACACACTTACACACAACCACACACAGACAGATAAAATGAGATCGGAGTTAACTCAGACCACCACCCAACGTATTAGCGTTTAATGTAGTTCGTAGGGTATACGAGAGTCGGCTTAGTTCGTATTCGTAGTATTGTATTTTTGGATAATGTTGTAGACAACGTTCAGATACAGCTAGCAATTCCATGTTCCACAATTTAGTAAGTTTTAGTTAGTTGCGTCAACTTGTAATTGTATGTAGCTATTTTTGAGGTTAGTTTTAGTTAGGCAGAGGTTAGAGAACGCACCTCTGGGCATTTTAAAAACAACATTGAAATTATTAAGCTAAGCACGCACTAGGCTAAATTTTGCTATTATTTTTATTATTATTGCTACTATTAATATTTTATTCATATTTAGTTAATTTAAAGCAAAGCGGACAAACCACAAATAATTAATTAGATTTACATTTAACATTAATTTACGTTAATTTATTATAGTTTTTACAAACTGCAGCATTGCGCATTTAGTTTTTAACGTTTTTAGCGCTTAAAAGACAACAATTTGTATTAATTTAATTATAGTTTTACATTTACAATTTTACAAAACACACAACAACAACAAAAAAGACAAAGAATTCTCCCTAGGGCACAAAAAAACATAAACAAAAACATTTTAATTTCGTACGTGAAGCGATTGACCTTCCGATATAAAAAAACAAAACAAATTATTCCTTCTTTTTTTTTGTTTAACAAAAATCTTGATTTAAAAAAATCTTTTAATTGATCTTGATTAATTATTTATCTCTTTATTTTCTTTTTTTTTCATTAAATGAAATAAAATCTTTCTGTTTTTCTCTTTAGTTCGAATATATAAATTATTTTAATAGACTTTTTGGAGACACATTTGATTTGCCAGTTTGGAAAAATTAAGGCAAAGCATAATTAAAAAATTAATGGCGATTTTCTGTTGAGCCAATATTGAAATTTTTTGATATTTGTTCCAAGTTGAAGTTTTTGTTATTTATTACCATTTTATCGGAGCGTATGAAATATTGATTATTAATTCTAATTAAACGTTTAAATAAATTATTAATTTATGTTATTGTAGTTGGTTATGATTAGTTATTAGTTCAAAAGTTTTTGACAAAATAAAACAAAACACAAAACGCAAAAAAAAAACAACGCAAAAAATAAAATACAATGAAATGAAAACACAAAAAACAACACACATAAATCTTATTATTTATTTTCTTTTATGGTATTTTTGCTATAATTTATTTTCCAATTGATTTATAGACACGTTGAGGAGGCGACACTACATAAATTATTGGATCAACATAATTTAATAAATATGGGTTATCGAGGTCTCAAGTTTCACCGACATCCACTTACACCTAGAAACAACTACTAGACAACACATACATACATGTATGTAACATACACACACATTTTACAGTTGACTTTTAAGTTCCCTCCTTATGGTTGTTGATGTCGCTTAAGTTGTTATTATTTGCATTTAAGTTTTGGCCAAAATCCTTTGGCCGGAAACTGGCTTACAAGCTTTTAGGCAATTGAAAGCGCTTACATGGCAGGTCTAGAGCTGGGGTTGCGTCTGGGGCAGAAATCGGAGACGGAGACGGAGTCGGAGTCGCAGTCGCAGCTGGTCACGAAATTGCAGTCTGGCACGCAGCAGACGGGGGCCACACCCCCGTCACAAGTCTTTCGGCAAGTTTTTCCCACGCTTTGCCACTTGCGGGGGTGGCCTCCCGGCCGTCAGTTCCCTACGGCAACATGAAAATTTCTTTAGGCTTAATGGCCAGACGACACGAAGGCCCAAAAGGCTGGCCTGGCGTGGGCGGGAAGCGAATGGGACTTGGTCTGGGACTGTGCCCACTTGCGACTGCTGCAATGCAGTTTGCGGCTAATGTTTGACCTTGTTTTCCAATGACTAAATTAATTCCTTAATAAGTGCAGAGGGGGCACGCGGCCTGCGACGAGGCGCAAAACAAACACACAACACGAACTGCAGACATGGCACAGTTTGGGTTTTGGGTTAATTGTGGCAGCCACACCGCAACTCGGCTCCCACCCACCGCACTTCGCCCTCTTTCGGGTAATTAAACGATGCAAAAGTTTTTGGTGGCAACTTTAAGGCGGCGTTAATTGACAGACATTGCGGGATCCCGGGATTGCCGCAAACTGCAGCGACACATAAATCAGTTGCAATGACTAAGTAGCCTAGGCCTAGTCATGTTGCGCGTTGCACGTTGCACGTGGCAATAGAAGGGGGTAGTTTGTGACTTATGGTTAGCGAGAGAGATTGCAACTACAGTGTATTACCCGTACCAGCAGCAGCGGTTGATGCCGCATTGCATAACCCATCGCCATACGTGCCCCATTCCGTTGGCCGTGCATCATTTTGGATGCTGCCGCCGACGTTGACATTATTTGCAACTCGGCCCGGATTTTTCTACGCATAAATCTCTAAACAAGCGCGCGTGTCGTGCGTTTATTATCACTTCCGTCTGGGCCAGGCCAACAGCAGCAGCAGCAGCAGCAACAGCAACAGCCATCTAACAAGCCAACTCCTTTGTCTTTTTGGCCAACGCGAAATTTATTGCCATCATTTGTAATTGTAGCGCGAAAATTGAGTTTGAAGTTTCGGTTCGCTGTGTGGTTCACTCTGTGGTTCAGCACGGGTTCAGCATGGGGGTTCTATATGGGTTCAGTATGGTTTCAGCTGCGCAACTTTATTGTTTTCATCAACATAATTCTTTGGCGTTGCGCTTTGGAGCCAGTCCAAATGATTGTTAGCCAAAGATTTACTGCTCGGCAAAAAGGTGGCACTAAGCTGGGTATTTCCAGCTCCTAACATAGTTTCGCAAATGCCAGGCCATAAATATGCACAAAGTGTATATAAAATGTTGCAGACAACCGAAGACCCAAAGACAGATATTGTAAATGTATATTTAGTATATTTCCGTCACACGGAAGTGCCTTAAAAACCCAATTTTTGATACGATGCTCATTGAAACTCGAATGAGTTATGGATATTGATATTGTATATAGATATATAGATATAGATATAGGTATAGATTTAGATATATAGTTATATTATGCATTGAGATATTGTATATCTGCTGAACATTTATCTTATTGCATTGTAAATTATGCGATTTTTGCAAGAGATCAACTTTTTGACTAATACTAATATAAAAACTAACTAAATAGATAACTATTTACCAGGCATACGTACCATATTTTAACTGAATATAAGCCTACACATTTTTCAACATAACGCTTCTGAGAAGTTAAAGATTTAAGCATTAAATGCTGCTTTGTAAGCACAAAAGAAAAGTAAACAAAAAAAGTATTTTTTATCAAGCTCCATTTACTAAAACTTAAAAAAAAAAAATATATAAAAAAAATTTAAATACAATTCAGTAAAAACTTTTAAAAATGTAAAAAAGTCAACTAATCGAAAAAAGAAAATAAACCATTTTACTCAAATCGCTTCCAAACATATTTTTATAACGCCTTTCGAATTTTACCTAAACAATCAAAAATTAAAAAAAGAAATATGTAAATTAAAGCAATAATTAATT
The DNA here is from genome assembly GCA_035042075.1 of Drosophila macrospina. Taxonomy (NCBI): domain Eukaryota; kingdom Metazoa; phylum Arthropoda; class Insecta; order Diptera; family Drosophilidae; genus Drosophila; species Drosophila macrospina. The sequence continues at coordinate 10,532,463 of JAWNLW010000591.1, read as the reverse complement.
GATAATTAAATAACAAAAAATCAAAAGACTTTTTCAACTCTTAGCTTACATTTGCCTTTTAGAATTTAAGAATGCGAATCAAAGATTTATGCAAAATACTAATAATAATTAATCAAAAACTAATTATATTGAAATAAGTTTAAGCTAAGCAATGCAAATAATATTAATAATAATAATAATAATCAGTGAGCAACATTGTGATATTAGTTGAAAACAAAATCAAATTACTTCCATGCTATTTCAATATCATTTGAAGACGCTTTGCAAAATTCCGCAATTAGTAAGGACAGTTTTTGTAGAGCGTCCTTCAAGATCGGTTTGCCGAACTTCATGGTTAGTTTCTCTTTTAAGGTGCAGAAGTTAATCCGTCTTCTTTTATGGTGCTATGTAAACTTGTGCTTAGTTAAATTAAGTTAATTCTCAGACCAAACATTGATTGAGGTCTAAATCGACAATCCTTAGCAGCCCAAAACATAAACTCAATTACTTCAACTCTAACTAGGAATCAAGCGAAATACTTAACAATTAATGGTCAAATCTCTTAAAACTAGATTCATAAATCATTTCTACTGCATGCAACATTTCGTAAAAGTTATTAACAAATTTAACTAAATTACAAATAACAATATTGTATTGTATTGTATTATATGCAAATTAGTTTTCTCAGAATTAAAAAGAAAGAAAAATTAGGACACTTTTCAAACAGTTTTTGGAATCCGCAACGATCTTAAATAAAAATAAAAACTATTAAAAATAAATAAATAAAAAATAAAATAAACTGATGCAGCTGAGTTTTTGGAATGCGAAAATAATGCAAATGTCTTTGGCCGGCGGTGTTTAGTTGAATGCAATCAGTGGAGATTATGGAGGGGCTGCACCAGAGTGGGCAGAGAGGGGCCCGCGAGGGGGCAAAAGGGCTGCAGAAATAATGCGCGTAATAACAAACTGCAGGCGTAACTGAAATGCCAGGCTACTGCGCATTTGTCCAGGCAATGGGGACGTTGAGGCGATGAGGCGATGGCGAAGGCGTTGGCCAAGACGGACGACGGGAGGCGCAACTGCGGTAATTACAATTGCCGCCGGACATGGACAGCAGTAGCTGCAGTGGCAGTGGCTGTGGCAGTGGCAGTGGACAGCGACAGTGGACAGTGGCAGTGGCAGTGGCAGCAGCACAGCTGTGTGGCTGTGTGGCTGTGGCATCAACGCTACAGATCTTGGAGCATCCTCGCTCGCCCAAGACAATTATATGCTGCCAAAGACGCATGCGCAGCAGCAACATCAGCAACATCAGCTTCCTGGCTGCATTTTGTTTTTACGTTTTTATTTGAGCAAATTGCTGGCAACTTTTGCGCACTGTGACTGACTGAATGATAGACTCAGTGACTGCTTGACTTACAGAATTTCAGGTTGACTGAATGACTGAATGACTGACTGCCTGACAGTTGTTGCCGCCGCCGCCGCCGCAGCCACCGCTGCTGTGCTGCAGTTTCGTTCCAATTGCAATTTGCTGCCCTCTCGCTGCCTTTTAGCCTGCAACAAAACGAAACTGAATAAAAAAAATATGCCAAAATGACTACGTGCGGGCGTTTTGCACAAGACGAGGAATCTCAGTGGAGAGGATAGCCGGAGAACGATAATGATGATTGCAGCTAAATTATGATGCCCAGGTGAGTGCAGAGCAAGAGAGAAAGTGTAGCACACAGTTCAACAGAAGCTGCAAGCAACATCATCAGCCGACAACCGACAACCGGCAACCGACAACCGACAATGGCCATCGAAGAAGGGCAGCTCACCAGCTTTATTTAGCATAGCTCGCAATCGCCTTTGGGGCCGGCAGCACTAACAACAGCAACAACAATAAACACAGCAACAAGAGTAACACACAACAACCAACACATAACAAAACGTAATAATTGCAAAGCAGTTTGCCGCAGGTGCGCCACCCGCCTTTTGTCGAGGACCTGAACCTGCAACTCAACCGGCTGCCGCCTCACAGAGATGAGCATGGCTGATAAAGCAGCAGCAGCAGCAGCAGCAGCAGCAACAACAACAAAAACAACAGTAACAACGTATTTTTTTGTAGCAACATCCGATGCGGGCAACGTCTCGTATTTAATGCATTTGATCCTTGATGCTGTTGAAAATGAACTGAGCTCGAACATGCAATCAACTAGCCTCCGCTGCCCTCCCCCTCTCTGGACAATCTGGCCAATTTCATGAATGAAAACTTGGCAGAGACTGTCTTGGACTTTTGCATGTTTGGCTTCTACTTATGTATATCCCAGGAAACAACACACGCACACCCACATAGCCAAAGTGGAAGTGTAAGGAGCGATTGGATGGAGGAGATGATATTGCTTGCAACATTGCGAGTCTTGGCGACGCTTGTTGCAGCTGCAGCGCATTAACCTCGTTCATCGCTGCCGCTGCCGCTGCTGCTGCTGCTGCTGCCTGGCAAGCAAAATATTTACCAAAGTGATTAAGATGCCTGAGTAATTTTTAACACAATTACGCTGCCAAGCAGACGACGGCAGTCAGCAGTCGACAGTCGGAGCGGCAGTCGGGAGTTGGTAGTCTCGGGCCTGCAATTGTGAGCTGATGTTGCTGCTGCCGCTGCCGTTGCTGTTGCTGTTGCTATTGCTGTTGCTGCTGCGGCTGCCTGCCCCGTTGAGTGGCTACTGTAGTTACACCGCCTCGGCGTCAGTTGCAGCTGCAATGCTGCTAATGACCAGGCCAAGCCATCGACTCAGTCGCTCGCAATATAAACTGTGGCATTGTCTGACTTTAACTACAACTTCAACTTCAACTCCGACTCCAGCACCAGCACCAGCACCAGCTCCGACTCTCTACAGCTTACAGCAAGTGCCATCACGCGGACACCCAAACTTCTGTGTACTTTGGCCATTAGCATTGCCACACTAGGCTGGCTTTAATCGTAGCGAAGCGGCGACCATCGGCGGTTGCGGGTGTTTTACGCATCAATGTTTTTTGACAGCTTCTTCTACGCGGCAGCAACATCAGCAAAAATATACAATAATCAACAAAATCATAAAATAAAAAACTGACAATTTGTTGTGATTTATTGCATATGCGATTTTGGCAGGTGTTGAGCTGAGCTGAGCTGAGCTGATCATCAGTGGCCGCTGTTGTTGCCGTTGCTGTTGTTGCCGTTGCAACGCTATTGCAGTTGCTGTTTCAAAAGTCATTGCAACGTGCGGCACATTTGACGCTCATTGCCTGCCACATTCGAACGCAACGCACGACAAGGCAACAAAATAGCCAATAACAAACAAAATGCTTTAAAACGAAAAAAAAGGAGAAGCAAAGATCGTGATGCGTTTGGTTTAGATTCGAACAGCACGATTTTGCCGGCGTTAGCAACATTCAACAATGTTGCCACAAACAACACCGAAGATGCTGCTGTCTCACCGTCGTCCATGCAAAACTGTTGACAAAGAGCAGAGTTCGCGACATAAGAATTTGTTGGCCATTTAGTTAGTAATATCTATACACTTACCAACGGAAGTGTTTAAACTCGTTGAAGATATTTGCTGTGGCTGAAGTGCAATTGTATTGTTAAATGTATGGAACTAAAGTCTTAATTATAAAATACGATAAATAAAATAATATTGAGAGAGTTAATGAAAGATCTATAGTAATTAAAGTAACGCAAATAAATATACAACACAAGTTGTGTGATCTTTTAGTTTGATTCAGCGTCTCAATTTGTAATTGGTTACAGTTTTCATTTCATTTAATGGTTAGTGAATTGATAGTGAACGTTTTGAATAGTTGAATTGAATTGAAAATAATAATAAAAATAAATAATAAATAATGTGTTTTCCTTAGATTAAGTTAATAAATGAAATTATATTTCTTAGGATAGTTTGACTCTCTTTATTTTAATTTAAATAATCCCATGAAAGTGCCACTTCTTTCCATGTTTATTCCCTGAAAAGGGCAACTATTTTTCGGTTAAGTGAGTTCCTAAATGATCTTCACTTTGGCTATGACAAACTCGAGCTTAAGTTTAATTTCCCTTCCCTTTGACTTTGGGCCAATGAAAATGAAAATGAGCGCGGCACGCGCTAAGTCGCCGCACGACTGGAAAATTGCAGTGGCTGAAGCGGCAATCGCTTGGCTGCACCCGAACGTTAAGGGGGAAAATAGGGAACGTCAGCGACAGTGGCAGCGGCAGGGGCAACAGTTGAGGGGCACTGTGGAAGGGTGTGAGAGTTGTTTGCCGGCGAGGCAGCCACGTGTTGCGCATGCGCTTTTGGCCCCTGGACATGCAGTTGGACACGACGCCCTAAGCCTTAGCGTTTGCGTTTGTCAGGGTCGACTGCATCGCGTTGGCTTCGTGCTCACCACTTTGCAATTGTTCAGTGTGTATTTTTTTGTTCAGTTGTGCAGTTGCAAGTGGCGCGTTGCACGAAGCAACGCTGTGGCGTGAGGCAGCAACAGCAACAGCAACAGCAGCAGCAGCAGCAGCAGCAGCAAAAGCTACAACAAGCAGCAACTGCAACTGCAACAGCAACACCTTCACTCTCTGCGGTTGAGGCGATAGTCCGATGATGTATGGCCTGTACCTGTAACGTTGTTGCAATGTTGCTGCTGCTGTTGCTGCTGTTGCTGCCTCTGCCACTGCCAGAGCCAGAGCGACTGCTGCCTCGGCTATTGTAGGCGTCAACTCACGTTTATGCTTTGTAGACATTATCGCGCCTGTTTATCTTTAAATTGCAAGTAAATTACTTTGGCTCGCGCAACTTGATGTATTGTGCTGCCTTGTTGAGTGGCCACTGAGTGATTTGATGAGCTGCCCAAGTGGTTGGAGAGTGGACTGTGGAGTGTGGAGTGTGGACTGGGGGAAGATTGAAGGACTCAGAGATAGTTTTCTTTAAAAAACAACCCGTTTATTCGAGCACTACAAACTAAACGTTGTGCGTAATAAATTAGCTATGAAAGCGTCGTCATACAGTTGGATATGTGTATCTGTAATCCTATGTGTTAGTGTGTGTATGTGTGGGTGTGTGTGTTTGGAAGGAAATCTCTCAGTAATGTGTCTCGGTGATCCTCACTTTGCCATATTTGCCATGCAAATGATGTTTGGCAAAGGACAACAGATTGGCATGGCTGTGCACATCCAGATGGGCTGGGAAGGAGGTCTTGTGCACGATGGCGGCATGGGAGTGATGGTGGTGCACCAGTGGAGCAGCATGATGATGATGGACCAGTGGAGCCGAGTGGTGTGCGTAGTGGTGCAGGTCAGCGTGGTGGGCATGATGGTGCTCATCGATGTGGGCATTGTTGTGGATAATGTGATGATCGACCACGGGATTCCTGTAGTGCAGGAAGTGATGTGGTTCATCGTGCACCACCTTGTGCACATGATGCACTGGCTCCACTTCATGGATGGGCTCGTGGCTGACTATCTTGGCCGGGGCATGGACATGGGCATGGTGCACATGGTCATGACTATGCACATCGTGTTCCAGGTGTGCAGAGTAGCCGTCATGATGATAAACTGGATGTGGCACCGCGTCCAAATGATCCAAATGGTGCTCAGCACCATCAATCACAATTGCCGAACTGTGACCCAGATGAACGCCATCCGAATGATGCACATCGGCATCCACAAAATGCTGCAGATTCTCATGATGATGCTCATGCTCCAGATGCGGCAGCAGACCAGCCTGAGCCACGCCCAGCAAAGCCAAAGTGCAGATAAAGAACTAAAGAAACCGCGAAGACAGTTAGAGGCAACTGATTCCTAGTTTAGATATCCTACTCGATGCTCACCTTCATTGCGGAGATTTCACGCTTAATTTGAGTTTATCCAAAAGTTAAAGTTGACGGTGCGCCTGAGACACTTGTGTGGTTGTGCTGTTGTCGCTGAACTGTGACTTGATCCACCACAGTCCACGCATTTTATAGCACTGGAAAACAGTAGACCAATCGCAATTGTTGGCCAATATCACGTGCTGCCCGGAACCTGAGCCCAGCTGCTGGTCAATCGCCCAAAAACCCTATTCAAATCAAAATCGCAAAGCAATGAAAGTGATGTGTGCTGGGCCAGCCAAGTGGAGGTTGTGCCTCGCATTCTCAATGAGTTTGTCGTCACATTTGAAAGGTGCCACAACCACCGCAACCACCGTAACCACCGTAACCAACTTAATCAGCGCAACAACTCATTGCTCATTATGTAAAGAGCTCAATGCAGTCAATAAACCTTTTCCAGGTGGATTACAGCCTAATCACTCGTCCGGTCATGTCATAATTTTATGTCCCATCGCATGACCAACAACCAAATGAACGTCAACTGGGGGTGGAGTATGCAGAGAGTGGAGGGGGTAAGCCCTGTTTTGGTCAATTGCTGGCAAGGCCATCTCCCCCTGCACTTCCAATTGCATTTTGCAACCAATTTGGCAATCTGTTTACCAGTGAAAGCGTTAGCAGCTGACCAATAAACTTGTATTCGTATTCGCACTATTTACAACAGTTTTTTATAATGGCCAAAAAAGTCAATTCACACGATTTGCATGTGGCATACAAAATTCATAGCGTCTACGTGCGAAATTTGCAAAAAAAATTGCAACTATTTATAAGTATTCACAGAAATGTGTTAACAATAATAACAATAACAAACAACTTGTGGGTGTTGTCAATCGAAAGCGCCAACACCTTCAACACGAATGCCAACTGTTTGTTGTTTGCTGTTGAAAATAGTTGCCAAAATAAATAGTTCGATCGTGTTGAAATATCCTCGATGATAGAGAATTCTGTTAACTTGGGATGCATATGATTTATATATTGTTCTTCAGCAATCAGCTTGCAAACCATAATGAATTACTTAACATTTAATCATAGAGTTAAAATTCTTTCTAAATAGGAAAATATTTGATCACTTTGGAGTAATAATAATTATGAGTTTAATAACACAATATTTCTGTTATAAAAAAGCTCTAATTTTAACGATGCAATCACATCAAATACATAATAATAACAATAACAATATTAAAACAGAATTATAATTGTTAGTCCATCAAATAAATAGATATACATAAATTGGCTAACATTATAGCTTGTAACTGAAGCCCGATTATTAGTTTTATTTGATTGCTATTCATCATTGCAACTGCACTTCCTGTCCAGACGACGTGCGGTCAAACACGTTCAATAAATTATGAAAAACTTAACTTAAAACCAAATTGCCTGCAGTCAGATCAGCTGTGGCGTTCGGGCCAAGATAAGCTCGCCTTCAAAGTGGGTCAGCCTATTGGATAATTACATAATAATTTGGTCAATTTAATCGCGGCGCTAATGAGCCCCGTTGTATGCAAGTCAGTCAGTCTAACAAGGGGGTTATTTGATAGTGAAGCGGAAAGCAGGGGGAGGGAACTATCGCAACTATCGTTTTGGGCGGCGGCGTCAACACCCCGTCAGAAAAGTAGAGGCGGGACGAGCGGACGTGCACGACATGTGCAATGGGCCCCAAAGTGTAACTTTAAAAGGCGGCGAGCGACTTAAAATGCCCGCCAGGTGCCCACGCCAGGTTGACACGTTGTCGCCTTGTTGTTGTTGTTCTTGTTGTTGTTGTTGTTGTTATTGTCGTCGTCGGCCTGTCTGAAATACTTTTTTGAGTGCGAATTTGTTGTGGCTTCGATAGAAGCGCAAACGCAATTTGTACGCCTGACAAATATTTGAACATTTCCAATGAATTTTGCGTACGAATTTGACAATTCTTTGGTGCTTTTGGTCTTTTGGTCTTTTGGAATTGCCAGTTGTCGGATTGTCGGTTTGTCGGATTGTCTGGCTGTCTGCGTGTCTTACACCTGCCCCAACAGCCAATTAGCCACAAAAGTATCTCGTCGCATGTAGCAGCAGCTCTCAGCTGAGTGGGTCGGCCAGAGTAGCATTTGTAATTAGACGGAGCAACAACAACAGCAACGTCTACTTATTTCAATATGCAAATTGTTGTTAGACGAGAGCAGAAAAAAGATTTACATAAAGCGGTGACCAGCTGCAGCAGAAGGAGACGGAGACAGCAGCGACAGCGACAAAAGCTGCATGAATAGGCAACAACAACAGCAGCAACAGAATACGAGTAGAATAGAAAATACGAACAACAACAGCAACAACATACAGAAAAAAATAAAAACGAAAATCTATAATTTATTTGCACAAAAATGACGACGACGGAGACAGCGACAGCGACAGCGACGTCGACGTCGGCGCATGTTTGTAATTGAGTGCATCGTTAGTGGGGCTGCATTAGCGGGGCAGGTGGCGGGGGTGAGCTGTATTAGCGACGCTGCCAACAACTAATTTAATACCAGCGGCAACAGCAACAGCGACAGCAGCAACAACAGCAACAACAACAGCAACAACAGCGACGGCAACATGTCAACAGCAACGCCTGCCGCCAGCAAGGATGATCCCCCATTATAGGGGGTGACAGGAGGCAATGGAACGGGGGAATGCGAAGGGGAGGGAGGAGCGTATGGTCACTGTGTGCATATTTTATGCCTTGCGGCACACTTGTGGTGCGGTGGCCATTGTGGGCAGCTCGGAATATGCGGCTGAAATAATTTTGCATCACATTTTGTTCGCCAACCACAAATCAACGGCATGAGAAATTTGATGGTAATTAATATTGTAAATGGTATAACTTTGTAGGCTTTTGAATAAATGGGTGTGTTAGACTTAATGGATCACGGCTCTATATGCAAATTGCAGCAGCAACAATTAAAACAAAATGCCATGGAAAAGTGCAAAAAAGTGATTTATTTTTAGAATATGAATTATGAAGTGCGGCATAAAAGTATGAAATATATTTCAAAATTCTACTCGCAATACGTTGGAGAAAATATTCAAATAAACAATGCGGTCTATTATAGAAAGTTGCTCTGGCTATATAAATATATATAAAATGAATTATAATGGGAATATTAACTGAAGATTCTCTGTTAATCTACGCATTCTGCCCTACATATCTTAAGCTTGAGACTGTAATCGCAATTGCCTGTTTAAAACTATAATTGAAATTTTTTCTTCAAGTTTTCAGACTGCCGAGCACTTCCACTTTTGCGCTCTATATTCCACCCATTGTTGACCCATTCCACTCGATTACAATATTAATTTCACAATCATCATTATGCCTTCAACGCATCCGCAACAGAGCCACCGAGCCACAGAGCCACCGAGGAGCCACCGAGCCCATTGGCTTTTTCTCCTCCGGTAGCTGACTTGATTACATGTCCATGGAGATGCCCCTTTGGCTAACTGGGGGAGCTTATCAACGGTAGCTGGTAGCTCTGTTGGCCCGATATGCAGGTGTTTTTGGCCAATGCTCCAATTTGCTGTTCATATTGTTTTCGATTTCTCAGCACACGATTTTTAATCATTACCAGGTTGGATGGGGTTCGCAATCGGGTATCGGACATCGGGATTGGATGAAAAGAGAATCACATGAGCTGGAGTTTAGCTGTGAAGAGTGGCTCTTCCCCCAACAAACAAATTGCTTAGCAGCTTGCCAGTTTGCCAGCTTGTAGTATTATTGCATTTTCGCCAGGTAATGAAGTTCAGCAAAAAGTTAATCGGAAAAGCAAGGCTCCGCAACTAAATAGACAAATGATACGGAACGGAAGCTGCCAGAGCCAGTTGGCCAATTGTGCGGTGGGTTTAGCTTGCACATTAACGGCTATAAATTGTCTTAATGCACACACACACATACGCACACACTCACGGAGAGAAACATACACATATAGAGAAAGAGATCGGGGCCAGGCAGACACCTTGAACGGCGGCAAAGATCAGACCCAGAGGCTGAGACTGAGACTGCGACTGCGACTCAGAGTAAGACTCTGCAACTTCAGAGCACATCGCCATCGTCGCGCTGAGTGTCTTCGTCGTGTGATTTCAGTTGGAGTTCGAGTCCAGGTTCGGCATTCTGATCTTCATACATGATCATGCATATGGCGAGGCGCGTGTTGTGTATCTGTACCTGTATCTGTATCTGTATCTGTGTGCCGCAACGAGTGTATCTGCATCTGTAGCTGTGGGCCTGCTGTTGCATAAGCTGTTGCTGCTGCATGTCCAATCGCTGTAAGATTGTGAAAATTGTAACGCTCGATTGAGAGCTCAAAGTTGCAGTTGCTGTTGCTGTTGCTGCCGCAGTTGTTATTGTTGTTGTTATTGTTGTAGCTGCTGCTGTTAATAATATTGCACAAAGGCAACTTTGCGAAAGTTCGTCAGCAGCAACAGCAGCAACAGCAGCAGAACAATGGCTCAGACTCAATTGAAGTGCTGCTGTTGCTGTTGCTGTTGTTGCCGGTTGTTCTTGTGGCCATTGTCAGTTGATTTCATCTGAAATAGAAAGCATGCAATTTTCATGCCACGCTATGGCGTCGATAGCGGCAGCAATTGATCTGCAGATCTGCGGATCGATTGAAGGAGTTATTACACACGAACAAAGCAATAGCAAAACCAGCTGGAGGAGGAGACTGGAGGATGGAGGCTGGAGGCTGGAGTCTATGGCAGCTATTGCTCTATTAGCGTTTGGGCCATGGTTCGAATCATGTGGCATAATGATTTTGCGGAATTTCAAATGGACCGTAGGACAGGTGCTAATTTCATAGAACGGCCAATTGAAATGCCTGGCCAAGAGCTTCACAGGCTGCCGACAACGTCATCGACAAGTGCGTGGCTAAAACTAACTACAAATTACACTGCACAACAAACAAAATGGAAAGTTTAAGTTAAATTGTAAATTATTTAAAAAACTACAGATATAAAATTATTATTGTTTAGCTTTTAAAATAGAAAATTATTAAAGGAATATTATTCTAATATTATCAAAATGTAATTCATTCGTCATTTTTGTAGCACAGTGTTAGCTAGTAAGCAATTGGCAAATCGAACAACCAATTGGCCAATTGGACTGCAACTTCGGGTTCGGATAGCGGCTCGTTTCGGCATCCGCATTGACAAAGCGGCGTTTAATTGCCTGAATAAAAGTCAGCCTCGGATTGCCAGCTGCCAGTTGTCCCTGTGAATGTGTGTGTCAGTCTCTCACTCACTCTCTGTGTGTGTGTGCGTGTGAGTGAATGTATGTGTGTGTGGTGTAGTGGGCAGTGCATCCTTATCGGCATTCCCACGCAGCATCGGTAGACAGGTAGCCAGTTTGGGTTGCCACCATGAAAACACATAAAATGTGAGGCCCTAAGCAAAAGGATTCTTAATGCATGGTGATAAGGATTGTGTATGCCACAAACCCTAGCAGACGATATCCCGACATCACCGACATCCCGACATCCCGAATGACCGTTTAATGTCGGCACATAAATTAGTCAGTTAGGTCTGAGAGGCAGGTCGTGAATGAAATCGATTGAAATTGATTGAGTTTAACTGTAAATGCATTTTTAAGCGTATGTTTTGCTGTGTTTTGTTCAAAGATACGAAATGTGGACGCAGTTGCTGCCTCTTATCAAAGCCAAAATATCTAAGTGGCTTTGTAGTTCGTTTGTATGGCAACAGGGGCAACAACAGGGGCAGGCAGGGGCACAACACTGGCTCTTTTATGGTATCCGACTGGCCCCGTCTACATGCATTTATGCATATCGATTCCGAGACTTGTAAATCTGTGCGTATGCCATTAATTTTTTTCCATCGAGGCTTTTCTTCGACGTCTCCAACAGCAACAGCAACAACAGCAACAATAACAACAAAGGCAACGGCAACAACAACAACAACATCTTGTAAAACTGTAATTTTAAATTAATAGCCGCGTATTACAAGCAGTTTATATGCGCAGGCGTAGGAGGCGGAGGCACCTCCCTCGCTCCCCTGTCGGACTTGGCTTTATCTCGGCTAAGCGGGGCCCCATGAAGGTGTTGAAATCAACAGCTAGTCCAAACTCTATAAGAATTTATAGCGGAATTATGTGACAGCTGCTGCCGCATGGTCGTCGCCGTCGTCTTCGTCGTCTTAGTTGTTGTCATTGTTGTTATTGTTTTTATTGTTGTTATTCTTGTTGTTGTTGTCGGCTAGCGGGCGTTCAATAATAACAATAACAATACGATACTCAAGTTAAGAGTCTCCAACCTCGTCTCCAACTTCGTCTCTATCTTCATCTTCCGCTGTGTCTCAGTTTCAGTTAGACTTCTCCGATTTCGTGCGTTTCTTACGGCATTTCATTTCAACGCATTTCATTTCATTTGATTCGATTTGATTTCTTTTCTTTAGATGCCTTTGGGGACCACATTGAAGAGAAGCTGCTGCTCTTTAATTTTCACCTTTTGGCCGCGCGGGACGTTGCCCGCTGCCCGCCTGCTGTCCGCTGAAGGCTTTTACTAATTTATGCAAATGTATATTTAATCGTCGTTGACAGTTAAGGCGGGCGCTGAAGAACACAAAAGAGGCAACAGCAAGAGCAACAGCAACAGCAATGGCAATGGCAAGAGCGACACCAGCAGCAACATCATCGGCAGCAACATCAGCCAGCAGTAACACATCAGCAACATTGTTGTGTTGTTGTAGATCGTAAGCTCTTTTGTGCGATGATAGATGTTTATGAGGCGGCAACACCCACCGTAGATGGGACTCGAAGATGGCGCTGATGTTGTCGGTGCAAATTTGTTGACGGCGCATGTTGTGCATTTAAAGAAGTTCAGTCTTCTTCCCTGGAAGTCATCCAGCTGCCAGTTGAAGCAATTAACCAAAGTGTGTGCCTCTCTCGAAGTATTGGTGAGCTTATCAAACGCTCTACAGATAACTTATAGACGAAGACACAAATTGTTTGTAGCACTTATGAAACTCTTAATTGAAAATATGCAGAAATGTGATTTATATCTGAAACTAATGAACAAGTATCCTAAGTACGGCTTTAATAACGCAAATTGGCAATTGAAAACGCTAACGTTCCTTTATTCTAGCTTATTTCACTATTTTTAATGAAGTTGTAAATTCTTTCTCTAATTGCTGCCAAATTACAACAAAATATTGTACATAAATCTTGTGGCTAGAATTTGCCATCGCAATGAATTGGCCTGGCCGCCTCCCTTTGGGCGGCGGGAATTGATTAGAAACCAAATGTGCCCCAACACATGCACATTAAAACTGAAATTACTACCTGAATTCCGCAAGCGCATAAAACAAAGCCAAACGACAAGATGGACCCAGGTTGGCTCAAATGGTATGGCAGAGTATGGTAGTCCATGCTTATAAAGCAAATCATAGACAAAGGCCAACTAGCTTAACGGGCGCCATAAAAGAGATGCTAAGATGCACTCCGTGCCGCTTGAATGGCCGCTAGTGTCGTGGACAGGATACAGCACGCGCTGACCAAAGACTCCGACTTGGACAGGGACTTCGACTTGGACTTGGGCTTTTTGGGGGATTGGCTAATGGAGAGTGGGGAATGGGGCACAGTCCCCGCCACTCGCTAAATATCAATAACATTTTTATTTATTTTGTTTGCGGGCATTTTGGCATTTTTGAGTGCATTTATTTTAACGTCCTAAAACGAACGTTTTGTAAAACGTTTTGTCTGCGCCCCTTGCTGTTGTTGCATGCCCCTTCTTGTTGTTGCTGCTGTTCCCCTTGTTGCTGTTGCTGTTGCTGTTGCTGTTGCTGTTACGTTCGAATGCACGCCGAGATTTGCCACAGTAGCCACTGGCCCATTGGCATGGCGCGTGCAACTGCAGCTGCTGCTGCTACTGCTGCTGCTGCTGCTGCTGCTGCACTTGTCTTTAGCTCCATGCTGAAGCACACTGCACCACACTGCAGCACACTGCAGCACAGCACAGCACACTGCACCACCGCGTGCCGATGCCGATCGCTCCTCTCCTGGCAACAATAAATAATAAACCTTTTGTGGATTTTGGTCTTGATGGCGGTGGCGTTGGCCTGGCTACCGATCGGGCCAAGATCAAAGTCCAATTGCCGCCATTGTTTGTAGGCTGAAAACAAAACAAAAAGCCGTCCAAACTGCGGATCGAGTGAGCAAATAAATATGTCTGTAAAGGAGTCCGAGCGAAACACTTGGAAAGTTGCTGTATGATTGTTAGACAAGTGCTAAGTGCGCAGCATTTTATTAAATTTTAATTAAAAAGGGAAAATCGAGCGGAAGTTGACCTACAACAACAGCAGCAGCAACAACAACTGTGGCAACTTCAACTGCGGCAGCGAGTAGGCATAAAAGTGAGATGGACAAGAAAAACCGGTGGCAATCATTTTAATGCCGCTAAAAAGCAATGTACGAACGGACAACTGGACAACTGGACACTCGGACGGACACGGGGCGGCATCGTAAAATTCTTAAAACATATTTTATGAGCAGCAACAAGAAAATACGAAAAACGCAGCACGTTGACAAATTTGAGGCCCAAAAGAGGTCGGTTAGTTGGTTGTACGGTCGGATCGCTTGGTAGGCGCCCAAAAGGAAAAGCAGCCTCATAAACGATGGCGATTTAATTTAACGATTGTCATACTCATACACAAAGCGAAAGGGTAAAATCCAAACAACGAGAAAGGCAGTTGAATGTGTTTTTGGTCGAGATTCGGATGAGTTAACTGGAACTGCCAGTATGTGAGCAATGAGTCGAGACCCATTGGAAGCCACCCACATAAAACAACAAACGCTGCGCCATTGTCTCAGGCGCTGAAATTCACTTGAAAAAATCTCATAAAACCCAACAAAATCAGAACAAATAAGAACCTTAAGCGGCTGAGTAATCGACTCTGTAATGCTCTGTCGGGTTTATAATCAAAGGAGACAATCAGATTAGCATCGATTGTAGTTTTGTATTAATTAAAATGAAGTCCTTTGCTTCATTTGGCTGAGAGAAGTTAATAAGTTATGATAAAGAGAAACATGGATTACTTGCTGACATATTTATCAGTTGAATGATTGTGTATATACTGCACAGTTACATACAGCATCAATTGATTAACATACCCCACAGCATAGGGTATAAGCTGAAAAACTACAGTGAAATACATAAAATTGTATTGAAAAGCCCTAAAATGAAAGCGGTATGCGGTTCAACTGTTTCGACTCGGCACCCAAAAGACATGAACCAACAAGAAGAGGAAGACAACAGCAGCAGCAGCAGCACAGCAGCAGCAGCAGAAGAGTATGAAGAAGAAGAAGAAGAGGCACAGATCAACAACGTTGATCACGCGCATGCGACGACATTCAATGTGATTTCGTTTGAAGCGCCGCGCGCATGCGCGGGAGCAAAACAATCGCTTGACAGAGTCGCCGTCGTCGGACATCGGCAGTGGCGTCGTGGCTCAAATTGGGTCGTCAGCCGATGGCTGGGCAGATCCCTTTGGCAGCCACGCCACTGTCAGCGGGTATATAGCTATAGATGTAGCTCCTACTAGATGCGCGCTGCTAATGTTACCTGGCCGCTCAAAAAGTCAAAAGTGAGCCAGTGCAATCTGATAATAATCTGACAAACTGTCGCTGGCGTTTGACGGCGCACAAAAGCCAAAGCACAAAGGCAGCGAGAGCAGGAAGAAATCAAATTTAGGCGAGCGGTACAGGGAGACCAAGCCAATATCATATAGTGGTTGCCAGGGGGTTGGCCTGGGAGGAGGGGGAGGGGCAGGCACAGGGTTAGAGAGCGGTAGCGATTGCCTTTTCCTAATGATGACAATTTGAGCTGTAGACGGAGACGAAGCTGAAGCTGAAGCTGAACCTGGAGCCGCTAGCTGGCAACAGAAACAGCAACAGAAAGAGCAAGAGCAACGGCAGTCGCTGGCCTGTATTGAATTTTGAATGATTAGTTTGATTCGCGAGCGATCGGCAGATTGAGCCTGACTTTTAAATGTCGCAGTGTCGTTGAAGTCGGCGACGTCTCGGCTGCTTATTAGCCGCGCTAAATTGCACTAGGGACCCAATTTTGCACAAGCCACGACAACAACGACAACGTCAGACTTCGAGTTGCAGTCGAAGTCGAAGTCAAAATGTAACGTGTGTCAGTTTTAAGGCAAGCGTCAACTCTAATGAACTCTTGTGTGAATTTAGCTGAAGTCAATAAGCCAAGCGCTGTATATCAATTAAACTGGCAGACATTTGTTGCGGCTACCTGATCGTGGATCGTGGCTTCAGCTATGGCTTTTTGTGACGCCCACTTGTGGGCAACATGATGATCAATGAGTTAAAGCTGATGCTGATGCTGAAGCTGAAGCTGAAGTTGAAGCTGGTCACATTGAGGCACGTAGAAACATGCGAGCTGCTTGTCCATGTCAAGTGCAACAATTACCACAATTGAACGATCGTGTGTCCGGCCAACAGTTGTAGCAGTAGCAGTGGCCAAGTCATAGTTATACAATAACCTATGCCAGCTGATCAATCCCATTGCAAATTGAATAAGAACATTATCACTGCTACAAGCCACAAGGCTACACGACAATAATAATCAAGATCAATTGCAATTACAAGCACAATGAATGCATTGCCTTCAACTTGACTCAATGACTATGACTACGACTTGCAGTTGCAGTTGCAGTTGGAGTTTCAGATCGAGTTGCACTTGTAGTTGGACTTCGACTTCGACTTGGACTTGGACTTGGACTTGGTCTACGATTGACTATCGATCTGCGCAGGCAGACTATGCGCTGCCCACCTAAGCAATGTTTGCAGGAAGTGAGCAGGAACAGACGGCCAGACATGTGCCAGACAAATGGACAGCCTTTGATATGATTTGCTGCAACATTTTGCTGCCTGCAACAAGGCAGAGACTTCTCTGTCGTTTTCATCTTGTGCTCGCTCCTGCCGCATGACGCGACTAATGCGCTAAATTCACACAATTCATCATCATGCTACAGCCTGGACACTAACAAGCCCAAATCATTTTTACAGCTAGCGGCCACAGACGCACAGTGGTTACAGTGCAATTTGTAATGAGATGAAGAGCTTATGCAGAAGTGTTACAAGGCAATGGAGCGAAAATTTAAAACAGATCGCAATGGTCTCGAGTCTCTTACTTAATGTGATAATTACAAGTTAGAGTGGAGAAAACAACACTATAAGTCCACAGTGAAAGCTCTCCCCACATTCAAACAAATTTGGCACCACTGTGCAAGATCAGTCAGTGTTGTATCTACTTAAGTCTGTGAGCGCTATAATTGCTTAACGAGCGTTCAAAACGTTGCGTCTGCAGCCTGAAACTGAAACTGAGGCGCCTTAATATGGCAAATGTGCAAGGTGATTGACAAGCAATCAGAATTGGTATCTGGTAATCTATATGCAACTTCAATAAACGCAAAGATACAAACGTATCTGAAGTACATAGAGTAACGCTCTGTTGGTCTTGGCACTTGAGAGCGCACTTCTTGAATCGGATACGTTTTTAGTTGTTGTTGTTTTTTATATGAAAATTTGTAGCATTTTGTGGTTTCCGCGGAATAGATACATCTACGAAGCGCGTCTATAAAGAGCTACGCCCGCCCGCCAGTTCGGGCCAGAAGAGAGACGACGACAACGAAGACGACGACGACGACGACGACGACGACGATGACGCCGACGCTCTTGATGTGATTTCGTAGAAGTGACCGCTGATGGACTATTGCGTATTGCTATTGCGCGGTAGGTACAATAGCAACAACAACGGCCAACACCATTGGCCAACACGCCACGGTGGCGGGCCAAACGACCTCCAGTAAGCCAAGTCCGAGTCTCAGTACGAGCTATAGTCCGAGCCCGTCATCATTTCATTGTTGCCATAAACTTGCATTTATGATGACTTACGGGTCAGTTTTCCTTTTGTCTTTGAGTCGTCGTCAAACCAAAGCACTTAATGTCGCACATGAGTTACAAATGCGATGGCGACGGCTCCTCCACACACTTGAGGCGTCTCTGTTGCTGGTGCTGGTGATGGTGCTGGTGATGGTGGTGGTGGTCGCACTGCTGCTGCTGATGATGGTGGTGGTGGCGGTGGAGGAGTTGGAGTTTCTGTTTGAGCCTACGCCTGGGCCTGAACTGGGGATTGGGGATTGGGCCTGTTCGTCTGCTGTGCTGGAGTGTGTGGCTCTGTTGGCTTTTCGGTAGTTGTGGACAGGGCAGCGAAATCGTTGGCATGTTGTTGTTTTTGTAGTTGTTGCTGTTGCTTTTGCTGTGTTGTTGTCAGTTGTTGCTGTTGTTGTTTCGTTGTTTGTTCTTTTATGTTAACCTTTTGTTTTTACCTGATTTCGACGTCGTCGTGGACGCGACGGCACACAAAGTTACCAAACGCATTCGCCCTCAATGTCACAACAACAACAACAACTACAACTATACAACAATTGTGTTGTTGTTGTTGTTGTTGTAACATTCGTAGAAATCACAAGTGCCAAGCGCGCTTCATTGTGGGAACTGTTTTTGAAGTTGGTTAGCTGTCGGTTAAAGTGTCTGCCCCTCAAACCCTCCCTCACACACACGCACACTCTCTCTCTCTCTCTTTCTCTCCCTCCCTTTCATTCTTCTCCTCTCCTTCGTTATCTTTGTACTCGCTTAGACCACTTCACATATTGACTCTAATATCCTTTTGAAATTGATTTGATTAACCTTTTGATCGATGATAATGAATATTTATTAACTGTTCACCGGGCGCCACAATTTCCCACACTCGCTTGTCCAAACATGTCATAAAAACAAAGGAAAAAAAATAACTATAAACATTAATTTTGAAATACTAATATAACGATAGAGAGATAGATATAATGTAGCATTTTTTAAGTAGCTTTTTTAAGACAGTTTCCTGCGGTAACAGTTACCATTTGATAACTGCCATTAAAAACGAGAAAACTTAAGAGATTTTTTATTATAAATAAACTGTAGCTAATTGGGTGTTGGTTGTCTTTGGGCCGAGCCAGAGAGAGAGAGAGAGAGAGAGAGAGAGAGAGGAGAGAGATAGAGAGAGAGAGGGTGAGAGAGGGAATTAGGAATACGAATACTGTTAATTAAGCGTCTTAGTTTCAGTTTTTATGACTCAATTTTGTAGTACGAAACCCGCTAGAAGCAGCTCTACAGCAAATACAAATAAAACCAAAAATATAACAAAAATGACAATTTATGAAAACGAAAAAAAAAGTGTAATAAAAAATCAAATCCCAAATCCGTATTTTTTGTGGGGTGTTTAGTTTGATTTGGGGGCTATCCATTTGCATAGATTCGTTAATTAAACGATCATAGCCCTGATTTTTATCAGAGATAATTAAGTTGCACATGCCAAAGGAGCTCTGCTTACTGTTGTGATAAACATTTTATTAATGAGATTTTATGAACCGAATCTAAATACAGAAAAAGCAGCAGCTGCAAAAACCAAGAGACAATTTGAAAACTCGGCCATAAGCACCGGGGGGAAAATATGTTAAAGCCCTTTTGATAGATTCGCAGCGGAACGGAAACATCAAAGCATGAAAACGGTTGTAAACTAGCGAATATGGTAATCTTTAGATAACGATAACAGCAAATGTCGTCGATCAAGCCAAGATGATGAGGTTAGCTGAATATGTAAAGCAAGTGTTCGTTTTCTAACTGCCCATATATTTGAGATGTGTATAAATAATAGAATGGATTAAAACAAAAAATAAGAATATTAAATTATAAATCTGCTCCAGTTAAGCATTTTCATCTGAACTGGAAATCATCCATTATGAGTTGAGTGCTCCTTTGCATATTCAAGCACCTGTCACCTCTCCACTGCCAACCTGCTATCGTGTCATTAGACCTCACTAATTTCACACACACACGCAGAGATATATAGCAGGTCATGCGGTAAGGCGGTATGGTGGTGTGACATTACCTGAAACTCGCCGGATATATAAGTTAACCACTTTATAGACCCCCAAATGGCCAAGCACCACAGCAGGTAACCGAAAATCATATTGCTAAACGCAGACGGTTATTTGAATTTTTCTGTGGCATGGTTAGTTGGATAGATATATGAGATACCCATTCGATGGAGAGCGATGGGTGGTTTTGTTTTCGGTTTGTGATACAAATGCATTTGCATAAATATGAAATTTATCAACGCAGCTAGCTCAAATGGATGCTGATTGGACTCATTTAGCTATTCAGAGATTCGGCACATTCTTTATGGTCTGTGGCGGTGCCACATCATAATAAACCAACACACAGGCATAGAGAGAGAGGGAGAGAGAGGGTGAGAGGGTGAGAGGAAGGGACCAGAGACTGGGCTTGTTTAAACAAAAGCAGTTTTAATAAATAGACATATGAAACACGACAACTAACACCATTAGCTCCACTTTAAATTGTTAAATTATTCAAACACTAATATGGTGCAAATATAACACGACTAACAACGGCAGCAACAACAATGGCAACAACAACGGCTAACGATAAAAAGCCAATTTGTCTGTCATTTTTGGTCAATTTCAAACAATATTTTAGTGATCTGTTAGCCAGTCTCTTTAGTGATTATGAGTGTGCGTGTGTGTGCATGTGTGTTTGTGTGTTTGTGTGTGTGTGTGCTCTATATATGCAATATGGTCGACTCATTTGTGCGGACATCAAACAAATTACTTTATCAACAGCAACAACGAGCCAAAAGCTGTTGATGTGCTGTTTATGCATCGCCCCCGTTGCCCCTATCCAACTCCACGCCCCCCTCACAATCAATGTGTGTCTAGCTCTCTCTCTCTCTCTCTGACACTAGCTCTCTCTCCTTCACAATTAGCATATTGCGGGGTGTGGTTGCCTAAATGACAACCAGCTAAACAGGCAGACAGCCAACCAACCAGCAACTGGCAGCCAGCCATAAAGTGGACCACCAACAGCAGCCGCACCACCACTAACACCACCACCAGCAACAGCAACAACAACAGCAACAGCAACAACAACAGCACTATCGAACCACAGACAAATTAACTTTCTGTTGATGTCGTCGTCTTTTTATATCGAAATTTGTGAGAATTCAAATATATTTTTATTAACAAGCTAGGAAATTAGTAGGGGAAATCATAATTTCATAGATATTTCTGCTTTTATTGTTGACTTTTGTGTCTTTAGCTTTGTTTCTGTGATTTTATAACTGACTTTTTTGTCATACGATATGATGAGGACCACTCCAGAAATATATATATGAAAACCAAATATGTATACTTCGAGATTGTTAAACATAAATCTCCATCTCCATCTCCATTTAGTGTTTCATGGTGTCGTTAAATATACCCCCATAGATGTTTGGCATAGCTCTAAAATTTTGACATTTATTTCAAAATTAGTTTTAGAAAGCTTCAGCACAACAAAAAGATATCATATTTTATGTCGATCTATTGATATAAGATACATTCACGTGTATGTTTAAGATTATACGCAATGTTTTTTAAACTAAAATGCGGCCATTCAGCTGCTAATTAGATAGATAAGCCCCACTTAGTCGGAATCAAATACCAACACATCATACTCTATAATAACTATATACGCGTATGTATATATTTTATTTGAGACACACGCTCTCTGGCTGGGGCAAGGTGTCTTGTGCTGTGCTGTGTTGTGTTGTGTTGTGTTGCGTTGAGTTGTGTTTATAATAATAAAGACATAGTCATATATTTATGCTTTAAATTGGTTTCACGTTATGCATAGAGACACATCCGATGGGGTCGGGTGTGGGGGTAGGTTAAGAGAAAAACACAATATCTTAGATAGATCAGGGAGGAGAGTACCATACTTGTGTATACATACAACCAGTTCTTTTTTCCATTGAATTTCAGTCATGCTGCCTGCCATCAGGCTGCTTGTTGAAAACTTGTCTTGTTGTAAAAGCCAAACTATAATTTTGTCATTTTTAAAATTTATTTTATGAGCAGCAATTTTTTGTTGTTGTTTAAATAATGCCCAAGTAGTCACATAATTCATGCAAAACTCTCTGCCACAATTATGCTAATTTTAATTGAAAGATTTTTGTTGCCGCCGACGATTTCTTCTATAGATTTTCGAACTTGTACAAAGAATTTTCAGCATTTTTTTGTTGCTGTTAATTTGGTTGCGGTCCGTTGTTTGGCTTATTTATTATACATTTTGTATTCTGTATTTTGTAGATATATTTTTTTCTTTCGCTGCTGTCAGAAGCAGAAGCAGAGACAGAAGCAGAGGCAGAGGCAGAGGCTTTCGTTGTTCTGTTAAAAAATCAAGGTATAGCCTATAATTAAAGTATCATATAGCACTCGCGGGTCTGTGCATGAAACTGTCAAAATATTTCCCTTTGCCGAGCACCTCCAAAACGCCGTCGTTATCTAGCTTTTGCTTTAGCTTTGGCTTAGCTTTGGCTTAGGCCAGGCATAATGATTAGCCGGTCATTAGTTGGGCCTCCAGACTGGCTCTGAGAGTCTGGATACGAGTGGAGGGATTCATTTGAAAAGCCTTTAAGCCAAAAGCGTATTCCGTATTGTTTGGGTCCGTTCTTTTGTGGCATGTGTGTTTGGCCGGGGGTGCAGCCTAATGATGCTACAAATTTTATGCACACATGCCCATAATTATGTGTAGGCACACAACTCGACCCGACCTCGACTCGGACTCGGACTCGGATTCCGACTCCAACTCGTAGTAGTAGCACGCAAATGCACCCACAATAAGACTGAGAATCAAGCGCTGCTTGAGTTTGAGTCCGATCTGGTTCCACATCGAGATGGAGAGACAATGGAGCAGCATACTTTGCCTGTTTTGTATACATATCTGCAGTTCGCATCTATTTATGTAAAATAAGCAGAAAAATGCTTGTCACTTTTGGATTGTCTCTTATTCGTTTTGTTTTGCTTTGTGTGTTGAATCTTTCACAGATTTATAGCGAAAAAACATTTGAAAATCAATTAGGCGGCCGGCCGTCTGCCACTTTACGGTCACTCTCTGTCCACTCTACGGATAGTCTATGGCGATACGGTCTAAAGCGACGTTTGCTGATAAGCAAGTGACAAAATTTGAAAATTTAACTTTATTTTCAAAGAGCCAAATGGCCAAAACGGTGAAGAAAAATGTTAAAACGTTGATCAAAAGCTCAGTTCATTGGCAGATGCTATGCCTGCCAATAGATAAATTGGGTTGTTAACGCACAGGGGCGTCGTAAGCAGAGGGGATTATTGAAAAACAACCCCTTCTCACTATGAGTTATGCTTAATACGTATACTATTGCTGTAAGTATGTGTTGTCACAGGGGAATCTCAAAATGGGGATTACTAAAGACCAACCCAATAATTATTGAGAAAATTAATGTTTACATTCTTTCCCTTTACTAATGGAGCTGTAAGTGGTTTATAAATATGTGTAAGCTGCCAGTCTATGCAGAACATTCTCTTTTAGAATCTTTTGGGGGGCAACCTTTCACTTGTGCAGCATTACTTTCTTTTTTTTGCTGTTGTTGTTGCAGATTGTTGGGACCCCCTTTCTGCTCTCTTGGTTACGCCTCTGCGCCGACTTATATAGTGTGTTTATGCTCTTTTTGGAGCTATCTCAGTGTGCATATCAAATTTCATTCATTTCGATCCGTTACTCCGAAAATCTAGCTGCTTATGTATAACGATCGAGAAATGCTCACGGCCTGGGAAGTCGCAACTAAATCGACTTAAATTAATTAATGATCCGAGCGATGCTGACACTCCTCCCGCATAATGAGCCTCAAATATGGCTACATCTGCGATAGGCTTAGGAGCCTACTTATATACACGTATTTAAGTAGAGTTTTTCTGCTTTTTGTGGCAGATACGGCAGCAGTAAGCCGCAAGTTTATGATGCTGTTCCCAGGCTTGTTTTTGGGGTCTTTTGTTAATAATATTAAATTAAATTAAAATATGTTGTTGCTGTTGTTTAGCCTTGTGACTACCGTTAGAGCTAAATGAATTTTCAGACACATCACTAACAAAGACACGGCGATAGCAATGACTGCGACGACGACCTGGCCAAAAACCAATCAAAGCAAGATGAACAATTTATATGCTTTTATGCAAATTAAAGTTGTCTATATATTTTACTGTATTTGTTTTTGTTTTTTGTTGTTTTCTTTTTGGTTGTTAAGCCTTTTGAAATTGTAATTTATTAAATAAAATAAATGTTTATGAGCTTTTAATAAAACGCGCCACAATAAAATACTTAAAGTTTATATAAGCAGCCCAACTTGTGAACCAAGTTTGCCAGACATTTTGGCAACAAATTGAGGGGGAACCAAACACACACACTCACACACACAGAGAGTTACACGCACATACGATTTGTGGTTATTTTTAGCACAACTCTCACTGTGCAAGAAGTTGGCCAAAACGAGGATTAAACCAAAAGCCCAAAAGCCAAAAGCCGGCGGAAATCCACTGTCAGTCTATCAATATCAAACACAAAGACAAGCATCGCAGCGATGTTGTTGGCGATACCATTGCCATTGCCGTTGCAGTTGCTGTTGCAGTTGCTGTTGCACTTGCCACGCAATTCTATAGCCTCGGCAATGGAATGGATCGATTCGATCCAGTCGGACGTTGTCAGGTGTCAGCAACAATGCGACGATCTCATCGATGTCGTCGCTTTGGCATGCAAATGCCCAAATGGGTGTGTGACGATCTCTCAATCTCTCAATCGCAATGTGCCAATCAGATGGCCTTGATATCGACGCCTAATTAAAATAATATGCCTACTCGGATTATGTATCAATTCATGTTGTCGCTTTTGTTGTTTCTGCGGCCAGGGATTGGCATTGTTTTGCTCTGTCATCGCTCAACAACTGGTTCGCAGCAGAGCGAGACTGAGCCAGACAGAGACAGAGACAGAGACAGAGACTGAAAGTGCGAATGAGAGAAACAGCGAGACTTTCCCAAAAATATATCATCTCGCACTCGTATATGAGGTATTTGTAGAAGGTGCAACAACTTTCGCAGCCAATTTCACACAGTTTATTGGACGGGCTACAATATCGGCCTGCCACATTAATTATGAAAAATTATGTACGAAAGGTGGCCGGGGTAGAGTTGTCTGCCACATGTGGCAGCCAAGTTAATTACAAGTTGCGCCCACTACAAAACACCAATCGCCAGCAACAGAGGCCGAGTAAGAGGTTGATTCGAACCCAATCAAGCAACGCACAATCGAACTTTTCATTTTGCCAGCGACAATAAAAATAAGTATAAATTTTAATGCTGAATAAACGCGACTTGGAAATACCCTGCAATGCGTTGAGAACCTATGCAATGAATTAGGCTTTCTCATCTCCTCCCGATGAGAATGACAACATTCCCACACACATCACTGCCTCGCATACCCTATTGACCGTCAGCTGGCAGGGCATACGCATTTCATAAAGCAAATGCCTCTCCTTTTGTTCGAGTCAAGCAGCGTCTCCGATTAACTTACAAATTGAGATTAGCGGGACACCGAGGTAGCAACAGACCCAGACTCTGAATGCGACTCCAACCGAGTCGACGCCGACGCCGACACGGATGGTACTCGTATGTGGAGACCCCTTGGGCGGGGGACCTTGGAGCACGTAAGACTCGAAGCATTAGCACAATTAAAAGCGCGTTCTACGCATTCATTTTTCATAATTTAACACGCTGCCCCCGCAACGCTGGGGCAACAAAGGGTTAAAGTTAAAGAGTATCGAGCGTGTAGAGCGTGTAGAGCAGACTCATTAGATTTTCCATATCTAATTATGTTCGAAATATTTGATTAATTATCGGCGGCTTGATTGATTGACCGCGCCGAACAAAACACCTTGCAGGCTCAGGCTCAGGTTGAGACTCAACTTGAGCAACAACATCTACAATGTTGCTGGGCCACAGCAGCAGAGATGCAACGTGCCACTGAGGTTGAGGAGTCCCCCGCTTGGCAATGAAAAATGCAACAGCAATACAGAGAATAACAACAGCAGCAACAACAATAACAACAGCAACAATAGCGACAGCAGTAACAATAACAACTTCAGCAACAGCAACGGCATTCATTGTGTTGTTGTCAGTTGCAGACGCCACAGCTTGTGGTGGTGGCAGCAACTGTTGCTGCTGCCGCCTGGAAGTTGCTGCATGTCAAAGTTGTATGTGGCTGTTGTTGTTGCTGTTGCTGTTGCTGTTACCGCTGCGCAGCTGTTTGATTGATTGCCAATTGAATATTTGTGCCTTGCGTGTTGTACGTTCTGCTGTCTAACAAAAGCTTGGCATGTTTCCGATCGTCCCCGACATGGTCAAGTCCATTGATAAAAGGAAAAAAATGGAACAGAAACAGAAACTGAAGAGGAGAAACCAAAACCATATGTTTTGGGCTAATCAATGCTGGACAGATTTGCACCGCTAAATGCAACAATTTCCTGCCAGCATCGGCAGCAACAAATTCATTTGACAGTCGTGCATTGCTGCCCCACAACAACACACTCTCAAATACACACACACACACATATACACACAGTTTCTCATAGAGAAATAAATAAATAAATACGCAAAATGGCAAAATGTGTAGCGCCTGACAGGCGGGGCACTAAAATTTATGGCGGCACAAGGACAAAAACGTCGCCCAGCGGAAGAGACCAACAGGAGAGGATGTGGACCAAATGCGATGCTGACATGTTAAACGACTGCAGCCAAACGGAAAGAGCAACAGCGACGGGGTGACTGCTGTGGAGGGACAGGGAGAGCAAGATGTATGGAGGGGGAGGCATGGCAATAGCATATTGGATCATTCGATTTGGCAAAAGATACAAATTAATTAAGCAGCATGCAGCATGCAGCGTGCAGCAGATACGCTAACTTAATCTATTCGCGCTATAAATCAAATTGCCAAGCAGCTAGAGCTCGTGTTGTTCTGGCTAGGAAGGTGGTGCAAATTGTGGTTCAAAAGGCACCGGCAACAATGTCACCTGTCAGCGATTTGCACAGCTCTCGTTAGCCGTTGTTCAGTGGGGCAACTATGTATGTTGAGTGCCGCAGGTGGCAAGTTGAATTTATAAATTGCAAACGAAATCGTTAAATTATCTTTGAGCTAACTATATTATACATAAGTACTATCCAGAGCAACCCACGACTCGACCACAGCCCCATCATCATCATCATCATCAGCAACAGCAGCAGCAGCAGCATCAGCATTGCAACTTGGCCCACTCTTCATGTGATAGTCTACGCAACATTGCGACGCCAGTCAACACCGGCAACATGTTGCTGCCGCTGCTTTTGGTGTCTGGCAGCAACACTTAGCGTTTGTTTATCGCACTAGCACGAAATGTTGTTGCCAGGCGCTGCTGCTGACGCTGCTGTTGCTGTTGCTGTTGCTATTGCTATTGCTGCGCCTCTTGGTGCTGGCCACGACCACCGCCCACTTTGTCAGACTGAGAACCGTTAGTTTTGCCACCGCCGCCACGCATGTTGGCCACTTCACGCGTTATTTACAGTTGGTCGGGTGTGCGAGGGAGTTGTAGCCGTTAGATGTCTACTGTTGCTGCTGCTGCAGTTGCATGTTGTCGCTGTGCTCCATCACATGAATCACGACGCACTCGCCTGGCAGCCAACAACATTGAAATTGAGGCAATTTGTTTGCTGTTGTCGCGCATCCTGCGGGTAATTAAAAAAGGCGCAAGAACAGCAACACAGCAACACAGCAACGCAGCACCGCAGCAACGCAGCAACAGCGACAGCAACTGCGACAGCAGCAACAGCAAGATCAACAACGATGCCATAGACATGACTATGGCCAATGGCTGTGGCAAAAACTGGTCACTGCAGTGGCAATTTGTGGCAATTACATGCGGAGCCATTTACATTTAGATTGAAGGGTATTTATCTCAGCCACATTGCACGTTTCCACCAGCAACAACAGCAGCAGCAACAACAACAACACCATGACTTTTGCCCAACTTAACAAACATTATCAAAATGTGGCAGCATTCATAGTTGTTTGCTGTTGTTGCTGTTGCTGTTGTTGTTTCTGTTGCTGTTGCGTTGGCGCCCGCTAATGAAGTGCACCTCACAGTTCTCGAAATGTTACAAAATGCTAACAAGTTGTTATTATAAATCGACATGGAAATTAGTTTGCACTTGAAGCCGTTTGCCGTTTGCCGTTTGATTTATTGCCGCCTGTCGCCTGTTTGCCAGCTGTCTACTACCAACCCAGCCAAAGCCAAAACCAACGCCAATACCGACACCCAGACCGACAACGACAACGAGACCGACACCAACTCCGACACCGACACCGGCACCGACACCGACACCGGCACCCGATACCCGACACCCGACGCCCGACGCCAGTCGACGCTGGCGTTGAGTAGACGGCGCGTGGATCCTAGTCAACTCGAGCTACGATTTCAGTACGGCTCGGCTCGGTACTACGACTATTTCAGTCTGTCCGGGGCGCCCCATAGGTCGCGCTGCCTGTCCGCCCAATGCCGCTACAGAAATAATTCATTGCAGCCACAGCACTGCAGACACACTACGAAATAAATTAAAACCTAATAACAAATAAGTCGTCGAGTGGTTCGTTATTCACCTTCCAAGCTTCTATCTCTCCCAAGCTTCAATTTCAATTTCAAGCCAGAGCGCCTACGCATATGCAGCACTTTTTAATGGATAAAACAAACAAAGGGAAAATCAAACTAGAGAATAGTTATCAGAGATTAAGTAGCAAAATAGAAAAATTAAAGATAAAAGTAAGGAATTCAAAATGAAATGAAAAATATAAATAAATATGTAAGAAAATAAGAATTTAAGTAAAAAATACTAGCGCTGTTAAATATTCTTAAATCAGATGCATTTCCCCATGGCAAAGTTGAGTTGCAATTGTGTGGAATAATTTACCTGCTGCCGTTGCAATTGCATTGTCATTTGCACTTTAATATCTTTTTTTTCCCTTTTTTTTGCTGGCCACACTTTTAAGCTGTCAATTTTGGGGCACTCTGCGTCCGTTAAATGCCTACTTAAATGCCACGCCCCACCGCCAACTGTCTGTAAATATGCGCTTAATTACATGTCATTACGCAGAACACAGAACAATGGCAATTGCAATGGTAACGAGGCAGCAGCAGCAGCAGCAGCAGCAACAACCTCATAAGTAATAAAGCACGCCATTTAACCGCAGCTCGGAATTCAACTTCGGCTCCAACACCAATACCCAACACCAATTCCAACTGCAACAACGACTACGACTACGACTACGATTCTGATGTTGACTTCAGGCCTCGGGTCATGTCACATTTAGTGCATAAACTATGAATCAATTTACGGGCGGGCATCGGGCGTTTATCAAACATAATGAGGAAACAACTTTTTGACTTATCAACTGGCGTTGTTGGGCGATGGAGTCGCTGTTGTTGTTGTCGCTGTTGCTGTTGCTGCTGCCTGCCTACCTGACAGCAACGCCTGCTGGCGAGCCAAAAGTGTTGGTTAAAGTGTCAGAAAATTTTCATTATCGCACACACATATGCACACACACAACAACGTCGCGAAAAATGTCGTGCGGCATGCAATGCAGAGGCAGCGAAAGAGAGGGAGCTTTATGAGTAGACAGAGACAGACAGGGAGAGAGATAGACAGAGAGAGAGAGAGAGAGAGATAGAGAGAGGGGGAGCTGCTACGCCTGTGACTGCAGCATTTATGCCAAAATGGCAATGAGATATGTAAAAATAAAATGAAATTAAACAAAAAACCAAAGCAGCCCAGCAGAATGTGAGGGTATATAGGAGCATATGATATAAGGTAGGCTGAACTGCCTACCCAGCAATAACTACAACAACAACAACAACAACAACACACAAAACAGCAACAGCAACTGGCTCACTCGCCTGGCTGATATTATTAAAAAACTGTCAAAAACGCCTGCGCGACGGCGCCGAGGCGCAAACTGAGTCGGAGATGGAGTTGGAGACTGGGATGGAGATGGAGAAGGAGACAGAGACAGAGACCGAAACAGAGAGACAGAGACTGTGCGTGCTGGACGTGCTTGTTGTTGTGTTGTATCTGTAGCACATTTATCATTTTCATTTCAATTTTGGCGCATTATTCTTGCAACTAAATATCGCAACAGAAAAATGAGAAGGCGTGGGCGGACAACTGTCTGATTGGCGCGGGGCCACATGGCGTATGAGCAACGCGCGAGTTGCCTTGTCAGTTTCATTCTCAGTCACATTCACAGTCTCAGTCACAGTCAGAGTCAGAGCCACAGAGTCAGCATCTCGTTCTCATTATAGGCATGTTTCGCGCCTCAACTGGCTCACTTATTGCTGTTGCTGTTGCTGTTGCTGTCGCTGTTCCAATGATTGTTGTGGCGTGTCATAAAACAGTTTGAAAGCCCATAAAACTGTCAAAGTCAGTTTACTCGTGCTTAGAATTTCTATGCAGGAAATGACAGCAACAGAGCAACAGAGCAGCAGAGCAGCTCAGCTCAGTTACTTGTCTGGGAAAAGCCAATTGAAAGATGAGCGGAAATGTAGCAAGCGATGCAGAGATTTGTATGTTGAGAAAGAACATTCATTGATTTTTTACGAGGCCATAAAGTATTTGAGAAAAAGCTTCAATAGGTTTACAACCATTTGAATCAATTGACCAAGTTAATAGTTAAACTCTTTGGCATTAACTCAAAGAGAGGGCACACATAATGCCAAAGCTTTAGATAAAGTTGTAAATGAAAAGTTTAATTTCACACAGCGACATTTGTATTCAAATTCCGTTCTTGAGAAAATTTACAAGATTCTCATGTATTTATCATAAATTCCTTAAATATTTCACACACAGAATTCTGCTGCATTTTCATTTGTCTTTTGCCATTTTCCATTTTCCATTTTGCATTTCTTGTTGTGCAGTTTTTCACTTAAAGTTTATGCAAACGGAAGTCAGCCTGGCAGCTGGACAGACTGTCTGCTGTCTCTCGGGGGAAGGCTTAACTGGAGGATGCCAGAAGGCAATGAACGGCACCTACAAGGAACTGTAGCTCTGTCGGGTGCCAAGAAAATGCAGTGCCAGCAACAACAGCAGCAGCAGCAGTACCACGGAGAGGGGCAGAAGCAGTCGGGAGCAACAAAAGTCAGTCAAAATTATGCAATTTATGCGATTTACGTGGCAAGGCAGCAACGCTTCTTGGCAGGCACAAGGACACACAGGGTTAACCAAAAAACACACTTGGCGCCAGTTGCTTCTCTCTGCTGCCTGCTGCCCGCTGCGTGTTGCGTGCCACTCCCCTCTCAAGTTTGTTGCCTGCCTCATTTTTGGCAACATAAATTTGCTAACCACGTACGCGACTTGAGCTGCAATGCGGTGCTTTTGTTGCTTCTGTCATGTGTTTGTGGTTTTCTCTTTGTTTGCTTGTCCCTCGCCTGGTAATCAGGCAACTACAGCTGCAGTTGCAGTTGCAGCAGCAGCAACATCAGCAGCAGCAAACATTGCTCCAAAATTGGCTAAAGTGTGCGCGCTAACAAAATGTATTAGATTTCGCACAGATAGTGGAGTCCGCTGAAGCGTAAAATGTGCGCCTATCAAGCAAATTGTATCAGCAACACGTTTAAGTTGCTGCTGTTGCACCAACAGCATCAGCAGCAGCAGCAGCAGCAGCAACAGCAACAGCAGCAACATTGACCCACGCGACGGCAACATCATCTAATGCCGGGTGAAAACACTTTGTCTGAAATTCAATGCCAGCGGGCGCACTGCCATTTCGCACCTCTTTGACTTGCAGCTACCTAAAAGCCGAGCACCTGTTATTGTTGTTGTTGCTGAAGCTTTTGCTGTTGCTGCTGCTGTTGGTGTTGCTGCTGTGGCAGCTGGTATCATGCCTTAGGCGCGCGCGTGCCCCCCACAAAAGTGGGGATTTACGATGGCTGAAATAATCAGCGCAAGCGAATCGCAGACAGGCCAACAACTGAGGCAATAAAATGCTTCCGGTGCAGCATCAACAGCAGCACCAGCATCAGCAGCTTCAGCAGCAACAGCAACGACAGCAGCCTGTTGTTGGTTGCTGACGTTGAAGTGATGCATGAAGATTATCATGCGATATGTTCTAGAGCGCGCAGTGGACATTCAGCCAGTTACAGCCACAATATTTTGGCTGTCAGTTTGCAGGTTGCAGTTGCTGTTGTTGTTGCTGCAGCTACTCTGACTGGCAACAACTTTTGTTGTTGTCGTTTATCAACTGCCACTGATCACGTTTTGCGCTACATTTGATGACGACTCTCAAAATGAGCTTACATGCAGCACATTATCTTAATGTGATTGCAAACGAACGCGTCTTGTTGTTGTGTTGGGGGACACATAAACCTATTGCCGCTACCGTTGTTGCACTGTCCACACACACACACACATATACGAACACAAATACATTGCGTATACGCTACGTGTGCACATGCAAATTAGTCAGAGTGCCAATGAAGTTGTGGTTGCCGTTGTGGTTGTTGCTGCTGTTCCCAATGTGGCTGGTGTGGTGTGGTCGTTGTCAGGCTATAATCTGCCATTTGGCAGCTGGCAATTTGCTTAGCACCCGCAATGAAGATAAAGCGTTTATTGTCTTGTAATATTTAATCATCGATGGGCGATGGCTGCTCCCTTTCTACACTAAATCATTTGCCAGCGCCAATGTTACACTTGTTGCACGAATGACTCATCAATTTTTGGCACACAACTTGGCCAGACAGGCCGTAAAGTGCATATTTAAAAGTCACCCACATGTAAGCATGTAGGAGGAAGAGAGGGAGTCAGACCGAGACGCGACAAGAGACATACGGGCCGGCGGAGGGGACAAGCAATGTTGCTGATCAGATAAAAGCGTCGGCAATCAGCAGCGTCATAATTTTTCCAGCGATAAATGAGTTGCGATAAGCGGGGAGAGGACTGAAATGAGCAGCAGCCTGAGATGGGAGTTGGAGTCGTGAGTTGGGAGTCTGGGGATGGAGATGGAGATGGAGTCGGTGGTGTCGCAGTCTGTGCCTGAAAGCTGCCTGCGCGCTGTAATTAAATGTCGTCAATTAATCAAATGTCACAATAAAAATAACAGAGTATAAAATCCTGAAATTAATATGCGTTAAAATGAAATGGCCTCAACAACAACATCAGCAGCATCAGCAACATGGCCAGCAACAACA
The DNA here is from genome assembly GCA_035042075.1 of Drosophila macrospina. Lineage (NCBI taxonomy): Eukaryota > Metazoa > Arthropoda > Insecta > Diptera > Drosophilidae > Drosophila > Drosophila macrospina. Next base: position 10,499,437 of record JAWNLW010000591.1, on the reverse strand, counting down.
CCAGCAACAACATCAGCAGCAATTGCTGACCACAGGAGCAGCAGTGTTGCCTGCATTCTTGGAACACAAAATCGTGGGAGCAATTATAATTATTTTTAATCCACACACACATTCACACTCTCGCACACATATAAACGTACATACTGAGTTGCATATGGCATATGACCTGCTGCTTTTCCTGGCCCTGGCTGCGTCTCTGGGTGCGTGCGTCGTATTTCATGAGCTGTCCTCCAACGACGACGACGACGACGACGACAACGACAACGACGATTGTGTGGCATCTGCGATTTTTATCGCTGCAGCGCATATAATAACAATAATTCTTAAAGTGGGGGAAGGTCAGCACACAATGACAACATGCAAAGAACACAAGAACAGCAGCTGAGACTCCAGGGAGGCAGAGACACGGCCGATGGCTGAGTCTCTGGCTGAGAGTTGCTGATGGAGACAGAGACGAAGATTGCAAGAGACGGGGGAGCAGAGAATCGAGCGCTTAAACTCAACAGCAACATTAATTTGCAGCCACGGCAGCAGCAGCAGCAGCAGCAGCAGCAGCAGCATTTGCATAAGGGCTTAGTGATGGCAGCGTGAGGGAATGTCGTGATTCGCATAACAGAAAATATTTGATATATAATAAGAATACTTTTCATACTCGAAAGTTTCGATCTACTTATGATGATTGCAAGCTTATTTTAGCGATAGATTTAGCTCTTTATCCACGACTCACGAGCTCATCTCTAGAAGGGCGGCTCAGGTCGGTTGTCGCAAGGCTTTTGGCTCTGCACAAGTTGTAAAATGATATCATAATATGCGCCATCAACGGTTGCAAAATTTATAACTTATTTCGTGGCTCCGGCCCCATGGACTAAGGAGCGTGAGAAAGAGAGGGAGGGAACACGAGGCCGGAGATAAACTCAAGTGGAGCGTCGGCGGCGCCACTTTGGGACCATTCCGAAGGAATGGAATTGTGTCTCTCACTGCGAATGCGAATGCGACTGCGACTGTGACTGTGCCACATTCAGCGACCCCCTACAGTAGTGCCAATGAGCTGTTAATGTGTGCGGCAAGGATTTCATTTCATTTGTGCGAATCTCTGACTGCTCTCATGAAATGATGTGCTTTAAATTTGCTTTAATGTTGTGGGTGATTGCATTTTGATTGTCTGCTCTTGTTCTTGCTTCAGATCTTGCTGTTGCTGTTGCTGTTGTGGCTGGCCAAAAGATGTGGGCAGCAGCAGGATGCACATGTTGGCCAGTTCTAGTCATTTGCCAGTTGCCAGTTGCCAGTTGGCAGCCCAAGGCGCTTGGCTAGCTTGGCGCTTGTGTCAACAACATGTCAGACTGAGACGGCAACTGGACAGTAGGCGACATTGCCTACGCTGTTGCTCTTGCTCTTGCTGTTGCTGTTGCACCAACAACGTCTTCTACTCCGCTCTGCTCTTGACTGCCTTGGCTTTTTATTATGATTTTGCTAGCTCTTTGCCAGCTTATCAAGCTGCATTATTGGCTGTCCCGCAGACTGCACTTGAACTTGACTTGACTTGCTGTGGGCAGTTGTTGTTACGCTTGTCTGGTCTGTCTGGGGCGTTGCCGATAGTCAGCAGCAACAGCCACAGCCACAGCCACAGCAACAACAACAGCAACGGCAATGGCAACAGCAGCAGTTGCAGTAGCAACTTGGCTAGACTTACGCCTAGTTGTTGCTGTTATTGTTGTTGCTGTTGTAGTTATACTTATGTACTTCTTGTTATTGCCGGGCTATTAATTTATGAGGCTGCCATTTATCACATTTGCCTGATTAATCAATTAATTTCATATTCTAAAAATATTTTTACACATAATATTAAACGCAGGTAGCAATAAAATTTGTTAATATATTAATCATAAGAAATATATTAAATTTGTTAATAAAATTGTTACTTAAATAACTACTATAAATTAATCATAGGTTGAAAATACTATATTTATTTTATTGAGCTTATTTTTCCATTGTGGATACAAGTTAATAATCAACTTCTTAATTTCATGCAATTCATGCAATTTCATGATAAATTGTATTAATAATAGTTATAATAAATTAATCATAAGTTGTTAAGTAGAATGTGTTTTTGATATTAATTTGTTTTGTTTGATTTCTCAATCAGAGACTATAGTTAAATATTTCAAAGTCTGAAAGCCTCAACTCTCGATAAATATAAACTTCTTAGCCCCAAATCATTTGACAAGACGTGTTTATTTTTTAAGCTAAATAACGGCATGTTTGCCATCAATCTATGCCTGTTTATTCTTGCCTCTTTTTATTTAATTTATTTTTTATTTTTCTTGGCTATGTTAATGTTAATGTCCATGCGACAATGTTACTTCTGCCATGTCCAATGATTTAGTGGAATTTTTATGGCAAATTTATTAGCACGACGCACACACACACACACACACACACACACATAGAGCGAACGCACGAGAGAAAGATATTTTAATTGATTTTTCAGCAAAAGTGTGGGAAGAGAGTCCCCACAGCCCCTCTCTGAGAGGCCAGGCACGAAAGAAAGTAACCCAGAGCCAAATGATATATCGATTTGAGCGCTGTTATTAAATGCTTTTGCACAGAGAGGACAACGCCAACCAGAAGTAGAAGCCACATCAATTTCTGGTCAGCATTCGCCTCAGCATTCGACTCATGAATCGCTCGCATCGCTCGGATCGCTTGAATCGCTTCGGATCGGGTCGAAACGCATAATTAATGCGAAAACCAACGCACTTGAGCGGCAGCGACGCATGCGTAAGGCAAACGAGGAGGAACAGCAGCAACAGCAGCAACAGCAGCAACAACAGCAACAGTCGGGAGCAGCAACTGGAAACTGCTCCCCACGCAACAACTACGCTGCCGCCTCTCCAGCTTCTTCTCTCTCTCTATATATATATATCTCTCTTCCTCTCACGCCTGCTGCTGCTCTTCTGCGAATTCCGGAATTTTTAATAATTGCACTTGTTGCGCCGAAAAAAAAGACATCCAAGAAAACAACAGCAAACGAACAGTGGGAGCCAGCCGGCTGCAGTCTAAGAAGACGCTGCCCAATCCAGGTCCAACTCCAGTCCAAGGCGACGATGAAGACGACAACGACAACGACAACGAGAACGACAACGTCGACGCAGCAAAGATGACGCGGCAAGGCTGCAGGTGCAACGTACGAGTGAGGCAACTGCAACGGGCAGCCGTTGCGTCTGCGTGGTCATGCCACAGTCTACAGTTTACAGTCTACAGTCTACAGTCCACAACCGCGTCCCCTCCTACCTTTAACTCAGTCGCTTCTTCTCCTGCGCCGCCTTCTCGCTCGTTGGCGAGATAAATTATGTCGCTAATGCAAAGTGCTCCGCTTTATGCAGGCAGGAGGCAGGCAGGTTGGCAGGGGGCGGGGGCGACAGTCGAAAGGAGGTGGAGGCAGAAGTAGAGGAAGACGATCCAGACGCAATGCGTTTGGCTTTTATCTCGCTTATTGGTTGGCATTTGCCGTGTCGTCGTTGTCGTGGACTGCGACTGGCTTTGGGTTCTGGCTCTGACTCTGACTTTGGCTTTGGCTTTGGCTTTGGTTGTGGATCTTGGGAGTAGGCGTAGGCCATATTAGCGGTACAACTTGCACAAAAAACAAACCCGCTGATAAAGTGACATCGTTAGGTTGGCGCTGTCTGCATTCGCTAATTACTGGACCCCAGAACTCTCTCGGGCTCTTCAAGGCGTGGGAAAATGGGGGAAAATTGCTATTCAAATGACCAGCGTCAGCTTGATGCGATAGAAAGAGGAAGTGAAGACACGTTTAGAATTATTAGACATTCATATGATGCAATCGCATCTTAATGCAAATTTCTGATTCCCCAATGACATTTTAAATTGTTACGAGAGCTAAAAGCGAAATTGTTAATGAACCTCAGAGTAGTAGAAGGTTCTGAAAGCGCAGATGAAGAAGTGTTAATATTGCTTATAAATTATGATAATTAACAAATAACTAACTGTCTGACATAAGATGATATTAGATTTCTGCTTAAAATGTTCTCTTTTAGAATTTAAAACGGAATATTTCTCTATTCTTCTGGACACCTTTTCTTGTGGCCTGCCATTTAGCTAAAGTCACGTTTTTGCTATGAGTTTTTGGGTAAATTTTTAATTAAAAATATTTATTTAAAAAGAAAAACTGTTGTGAACATGTGACTGTTGTGTCTTGTCTGTTGTCTCTTGTTTCTTGTTTACTTTCGCCATTCGCGACAAATTCGCTTGTCGGCAACCTGCTCAAATTAGCAACAGCAACAGCAACAACAACAACAACAGCAACTAATATTATAAAAAGTCTGAAATGAGAAAAGGCAAACAAAACATTGTGCATGGCAGCAGCAACATCAACAACAGCAACAGCAACAACAACATAAATGACACAAGAAATAAAAATGAGAGCACGCTTTTTGGCTTTTTGGCTTTTGGGCCGTGCAGCTGTTACAAAATCTTTGCCACATGTGGCAGCCATTTTGTATTGCCATTTAGGTGAGATGTTGTTGCTGCCGTTGCTGTTGCTCTTGTTGCTCTTGTTGCTGTCGCCGTGTTGCCCCACATGAGCAACAAAAGACGACAAGAAATTAATTTTATGCACAAAACAAAAACGAAAGCGACAAAAAATGCACAATTCAACGTGACATGGAAAATATTCGCGCGCATATTTAAATTATTTTACGTTTTTCTTTTTCATTTTCTAGAAATATTTCTTGTTGTTTCATTTTGATTGTTTGCTCTTGTTGGTGGGGGTTGTCTCCACTGGCATGGGGTTGCTACGTGTATCGCCGACTTTTCCACAAATTAGTTTACTTTTTGTGCCGCCAACTGACGCTAATTAGCACGCGCCACCATCGCCACCATCGCCAACATCGCCAACATCTCGAGCACCACCCGTCGCATTCTGCACCACTTATTATATCATTCTTGTAGCCTATGTTTTTGGCAAACAGAATGCAGACGGCATTTTGCGATTTTGTCACAGTAATTGGACATATTAATCTCTGTTCACGTACAACTATTGCCCACAGTTGCTGCCGAGCAGAGACCTGCCAAGAATCGGGCAGCGACAGGCGGCGTCGGCGGCGACTGCCGACAACAGTTGTCCTCGGTCTACGGTTCGTGCATATGTTCCCCCTGTCCAACTGCCCGACTGTCCAACTGTCCAACTGTCCACCTGTCCATTTGTCCCATGTCGTAGCGCATTTAGGATGCCCAGACTGCCAATTTTTTATCGCCTTGTGCGATGCGAAAACTGTGAAAAACTACACGAAAGCGATTAGAACGCGGACGAAGCGCTTGAATTTGATTCGAAATTTGTTCTGTGGTGAAAAATGTGTTGCTGATTTGTGGGCGATTTGTGGGCGATTTGTGTGCGATTTAAAGTGATAAAGCGAATTTGAGAAAAATTGCCATAAAATGGAAAAACCTTTAATAGTTTCAGTTGGCCAATTCCCTTAATGATTTCCACAATTTACTAATGATAAACGTTAACAAATCTTTGTTTCTTTTGTCAACGCTTATATAATATGATATATTCAGTTTGATATCTTGAATCTCGCAACATTTTGTTGCAATTGCTTAACTTCAAATCGTAATAATTTGTAGTCGGGTTTTCCAGCCAGCTCACATGCTCGCACATAAATTATTAGAAAATTTTGCAAAACGATTGACTCCACGCAGAGTCGCAGTTGCAGTTGTAGTTGTAGTTGTAGTTGTAGTTGCAAGGCACATGAATCGCGATGAATTGTGGACTTGATGCAATTTTCAAAACGAATTGCTAATGAAAATGTCATTTGAAATTGCGGCACGTACGCGGCCAGCAAAATGGGCAATTTGTTGCTCGTGCCGCGAGTGCAACAACAGCAGCAACATTAGAAACAGCAACAACGTCCCCATCCGGTGACTGTTTGAGATCTAAGATCTCTCTGGCGGTGTTGGGCAAGTGACAAAGGCCTTGGTGCTCAATGCCCTAAAAGGAGTCTTATCATTGACACTCCCCTACTCCCGCAATCCAATGCCCCTCTATCAGGTGCTGCTGCTGCTGCTGCTGCTGCAGCTCGTGTTGCTGCCACGTTGCAACATTTCGCGTCTCGTTAGCTGCCAAACGTTTGTCGATTATCGCATTTGCATTCACGGAGATGGCAAACAAAGTGTAAAATTATTTAATGCATGTGCTTAAGCTTGTCGATGGCCATGGAGGGGATGTAGGAGCTGGAGTAGGTGGGCTGCTGATGCTGTTGTTGCTGCTGTGTCTGGGCTTGCAATTGATGCGCACGCAGCGATATCATTTGGCATTTTTGTAGGTGTTGCTGATTGCTGCACGTAGTTGCTGCCGCACCGTCCGCACTTGAAAGTAAAGTCGAGGCAGCTGAAGCTGAGCCTGATGCTGTGGCGAGGCTTCTCTCAAATTCAATTTAGCTGTGCGCTGCTGCTGCTGCTGCTGCTGTTGTTGTTGTTGTTGTTGCTTGTAATATTGTTGCTGCAACAGATGCAATCAGCAGTTGAGGCAAAGGCAAAGCTATCGATATCAGTTGATGTTGCTGTTGCTGTTTGCAACAAGAGCCACGGCCAGAGCAACAGCCATAGCCACAGCCACAGCCAAAGCCAAAGCCAAAGCTATCGAGTCAAAGGCAATCGTGCAACACGGCATGTTGCAGCTTGTTATTGCTTGATTGCCGCTAAAATTAAGTTGGCTATTGGCCGCAGTTGCAACTCCAGCTGCAGCTCCACCACCAACTCCAAATGATAAATCACTTAATTGCACAGCGAGCGCATAAAATGGAAATTGAGCGTGGTCAAGACATGACAAGGGGTTGCTCTTGTTGCAGTTGTTGTGTCTCATGTAGCCGATACTGTTGCTGTTACTCTGACTCTGTTGTTGTTGAGTGATTGGGCTGAGGGGTAACCGCCCGCATAATATAGTAAACTCAAATCATTGCTGCCCACACATTGCCCAACGCGAATCCCACAAATCGAAGCAGATATCGAAATCAATGCCTGACAAATTGACACAATTGCCGCATGAGTCAATTGAAAAAGTTTCACACCAAGATCTTGTTGTTGTTGTTGTTGTTGCTTTGTTGTTGCTATTGATGATGATGACGTTGCTGACGCTGTTGCTGTTGCTGTTGCTGCCGCTGTTGACTGTTGACTGTTTGCCACTTTATTTTATTGTTTCCCCAAAGGCAATGCAACAACGGCAGCAGCTCGAAAGTGAAATAAATCGCGACGACCGTCAGCCACAATTCTAACAGCCAGCGTCACGCAATAGGCAAAAGTTACCCCCTCAATTCTCACTCAGCGCGGATTGCCCACAACGACAACGACAACAACAACAACAGCGACGACGACGATAGCGACAACAGCAACATCAATTAAGCGAACATCAACAACAACAGCTTGTATGCGGGTGTAAGTTGTCGTTGTTTTGTCATTGATTTCATTTCAATTTGATTGCAAATTGAAATCAATTGTTATTGTGATTGCTGCTACCCTTTTGCTTTCATTTTGGCTTTAATTGATGCATTGATTGTGCATAATTTGTGACAATCGTTTGCCTGATTTGATTCCTGAATAACATACAAAATGAAAACGAAATTCAAACTCAAATGCAAACTTAAGCTGGAGCTAGAGCTGACGCAGTATTTGAGCCTGAACTTGTGGGAAATGTTATTAGCCGCTTATGAACTTTCACACGATGATTGGTAATGGCTTTTGGATTCGTAATGGTCCATTGATTGACTAATTAACTGTTTTTTGCACCTGCTTAGCCAGACGACTAATAAGCGTTATTAATAAGCATAAAACATCGCACAATCAGAGACAATCAGCGACAATCGACCAATCGGACAATCGACCCACGCAAATGGACCAAAACGAAGACTTTAATTGATACAAAACAAAAAGCTGATGAAACGGACAGAGCCGAAAGAGGAGAAAGAGCAGACAGAGCAGACAGAGCAGACAGAGCAGGTCGACAATAGCCAAAGTCAAGCGATGAACATGAAGACGGCGACTCAATTTAGCCAACCGAATGACTGATTAAAGCCAAAGAGCAAAACGACAATAAAGCAGAGCGCAAAACGAACTTTCAATGCTCTTCTGCTGCGTAAAATGAAAACTTAAAATGCAATAATGTTTTCTTTAGCAAACTTAATGTATTTTGTAAACAACGATAATAGCTTTTGATTATATTCTCGCATATTATTTGACTATATTTTGAGCCTGTGTGATTCTAGTCAAGCTATTCAGCTGATTGGGCACGCATAAAGAGTGTGGTCTATTACACATCTGTAATACCCTTAAAAGCTCTTTAAGAAACCACAAGAGGACCGGCACATACAAAGATCGACACACACAAATTAGCATTTCCCTTGTAGCAGCAACAGCAACAGCAACAGGAACAGCAGCAGCGTCAGCAGCAACAGTTGCCAAAGAGAAGAGTCGGCAATGGACAACGACAACGACAACGACGACGACGACGACAACGGCAAACGAAACAGCAACAACAAGCCCAATTCCAGAGTCGGCCGACTCATCATTAAAATGTGTCCGCTCGCCCAAAAACTTGATAGCGACATTGCCTGTCGTCGTCCGTTGTGGATGTTGTCGTTGTCGTCAATGTCGCCACAAAGGAGCCGACGTTGCCGCCGCTGGCGAGCAGAAAAATGCGAACGGCCTGCATACTCCCACTGTAGAGCTCAAGACAGTGGAAGACTGCAGGGTGTAGAGTGTAGACTGCAGACTGAGGAGTGACTCTTCAGCATCTGCACCTGTCCTTTGCGCTTGTGTACTGGGCACGTCATTTAAATTACATTAAATTGTTGCGCTGACCATGAAAGCGCTGCAAATAAATTCGTTAAAATAACTGAACCAAAAACGCAGCAACAAAACAGTCTCAGATTTGCTGTAGCCAAAGTGGAGCACAGTGAATGGGGGCAACAATCCCCGCTAGCAACAGCAACAGTAACAGCAACAGCAACTGCAACAACCACAGCAGCAGCAGCAATTTATGCGACCAAGAGACGGCAACTGTTGCTGCTGCTGCTGCTGCTGCCGGGCATTTGATTTGCAACACAAACAATGACAACGGCAACAAATTTCATGAATGAAAGATTGTGCTGCTTCTGGACAGGAAGTGAACTGCATAACGGACGCGGAGGTGGAAAGGATGTGGTTAGCAGCAGCAGTTGCTGCTGTAGTTGCTGCTGCCATTGCTTCTGTTGCTGCCGTTGTTGATTGTCTGTCGATAGGCGCGTTGTTTTGTCAGTGGGTTGTGCAAAAATGTTGCTCAATCAGCATGCATAATGCAGCTGATACTTCAATGCAACGAGGGTGGCTCCAGCAGTTGCAGTTGCGCACAGTCCGCAGTCCGCAGTCCACAGTTTACAGCAAATGGCCACAAATTGCAGAGGCCATCGCCAATTACGTGCTTGCAACTTGACATTGAGACTGCCCCATATAAGGCAGGAGCTGCGCATTTATATTGTAATTATGTTGCAGTTGGCGTTAATTTCATTGGCAGGAAAAGCACCTGCAAACAGTAGCTACCAAAAGTTGCCCGACAGGGCAACATGTTGTTGCCTGCCGCACAGTGTCGACGTCTGACATCCTTCACGTCTCTTGCGAATCATTTTAATTCAATTTACAAGTCGACTAAAATGTTTGGCCAACTTCAATTGCTTTGAGGGTGCCAACTACCATGGAATTTGTGAATGTGTTGCTGCTTGTGCTGCTGCTTGTGTTGCTGATGTTGCTGTCGCTGTTGTTGTTGCAATTGTTGCTGTTGTTGCTGCTGTGGCTGGCTTTATTTTGGCACTGCTAAATTAAGATTCCATTAGCTGCCGACTCAGGCATCTTAGAAATGCATCTGAGAGCTGCGGCGATAAATCTCGCAAGTGTCAAATGGAGCCGCAATCGCCTCCGTCGCCGCCAGCAACATCCTCGCTAAGTGCCGCAACAATTCTCAATTCTCTAACAGCAGACGAGCAATTGAAACGTGTCGTAGACAATAAATTCCAAACTACAATAAATTATTGCTATAAATATTTCGCCAAAGGTTTTTCTTCTTTCCCTTTTATCTCTTTGCTTGGGCCAAAGTTTGAAGGCGTTGCTGCCAGCAACAAACCAAAGAAAAAAAAACAAAAAAACAAAAACGGAACGGAAAGACAGCCAACAGATTTAGCTGCTTTTCTTGGGGTTTTTACTTTGGACAAGTGACAGGCCAAAGTGACAGAGACTGCCAAGACAGTCCCAAAATTGAATTAGCAATTGAGAAAAAGTAAAGTGCAATTGTTTGCCAGTTCATAGTGTTCCATGAGCAATGACAATAAATCGCTCACACTTATGACAACCAGCAGCAGGAGCAGATGCAGCAACCAGAGAGATAGAGAGAGAGAGAGAGCGAGAGAGAGAGGCAGCAAGTGGACACTGGGAGCCTGGTCAAAACGGAAAGCCAATCCTTTTACGGTCAGCCAAATAAATCATCACAGCCGCACAATGATGAAATTATTATTTATGCAGAGTCTTTGGGACTTGCGTGTGCTCCAGTTAAAGTTAAATTCACTTTTCTTATACGCTAACTACCAGCGGATCTACACAATAATGAAGAAGTTTTGTAACTGCTGCTGATAAATCTCTTTTATACTCCCTTTGGGCGTTAAAGGGTATCAAAGCTTTCGTTGTCTTTAGAGAAATAGCTGCCCAGCTGGGAGCTGAGTTTTGTGGTAGCCCAACTTTAACTTCAATTGGCGACCTGTGGACACTTGTTGCTTGTTGCTTGTTGCCGGTTGCTGCTTGCTGCCTTTGTCGCCATGAAATTATTGCATGCAACATTTACCGTATTAATAAATTATGAGTATTTATGTGCTGTCAGAAGTCGTGACGGCAGAGCGACACACAAAGTGATAAAATTAGCACAAAAATCTGTGCGTTTCTCAGTGTTTGGCGTTTCGCTTATTCGGGACAGACTCGTAAATAATGTATGTGCGTGTGTGTGCGTGTGTGTGTGTGTGTGTGCTTATTGAATGTCTTCATAAGCGGGCGGGCAACAATTGGAAATTTATGCTCTGGACTTATATGGGCAACAGGTTGCAAGTGGAGCCGGAGACGTTGCCGCGCCGCTTTATAACTGTAACTGTAACTGGCGCAGGCAACAGCAACAACAGCAACAACAACAACAACATCAGCAACAGGTGCAGGCAGCTTGGGCAGTCACTCAACCAATGTAATATGTCCTGCAATAACAACAACACCAACAACAACTACAGCGACAACTACAACTACAACTACAGCTACAACAACACCGACAACTGCAACAACAACTTGTCTTTTGACACTTGGCGCATTTGACACTCAACGCGCGCATTCACTTTAAATCTAAATTTACTGATATCTGCGTACAAAATAGTATCAACAGCGGCGACAGCAACAACAAGTGCTACAAGTCACAACTCGAAGCAGCAACAACAACAACACCAACAAGAACAACAACGACAACCACAACCACAACGACAACAACAACAACAATAACAGCAGCAACAGCAATAGCAACAAGTCGGCCTGCATCGAGTAACGAACGACCTTAGAGGTAATAAACATAAATAACGCCATTGAAAGCGACGCAGGCGCAGCTGAGATCAGTCCAAGACTGAGTCTAAGATTGCAATGGACTGCGATGATATTGACGGAGATCGGGGGGAAGACATAGACGGAGTTGTTGAGGGAGACTGGCCTGGCCCGGCCCGGTCCGACACGGCCTGACTTGGCCGGCTTGTTACTTGTTACTTTGTTAGCCAAGTTGCGAGTTGGGGCCTGGCCTGGCCAAGCTATGGCTGTGGCTGTGGCTTGTGACTTGGCTTGCCTCTTGTCTATGGGCGGGCGTCACAAGAGCCGTCGAAGGTCAACAGATTGTCGGCCTGGTGTCTATCGGTGTCTCTCTCACCGGTGTTTGGCCGGTGCTTACCACCGGTTACAGTGGTTACAGTGGTAACAGTGGTTTGCCTTTTGCTGCCAACAATCGTGCAACTGAGCGGGCGGTAATTTTCTGTTGGCCAGGCGTTACCGTGATAATTGTTTCTTGTCCATTTGGTCAGTTTGATTGCAACTAATGACCTCTAATGAATAAGCAGCAGCCACATTTTGATGGCCAAATCAAACGATTGGAGTCTTTGAAATCAGTTTATAACAAGGATTTATAATTTTAAGCATCAGTTTAGAAAATTGATCATTTTGATGATATTAAAGTAATATCGTATAGATTACACTTCTTCTTTTAATATTAAATCTTAGACACGTTATCATCGCTACGTTGAGAACTCTACTCTGCAGCTCGTTTTTAGTATAAATAGTTGTGTTTACCTTTCTCATATTCGGTATGCAATGAAAGGAAGTGAGCAAATAATATATATACCACTTACTTGGCAGAGGGATAATTTGTAAGCTCTGTGGACTCAAGTTGATCATCATCATAGGCAAAATAGTAGGCGGGCAAACCAAAGCTGAAAACCCTGAACAGCTGAGCAACAGTTGCAGGAAATGAGCCAAAGATTTGATGACTGCTGCCAAGCCTATTTCTCAGATGTCTGACAAACAAGCTGAGCCAAGTCTCTTTTAGCCTGACGAAATGTCAACAAAGGCAACAAGTCTATCGTCTCCCGATGGCTGTCTCACTGGATGACTGGATGACTGGATGACTGGCTGACTGGCTGACACCCACATGGCCAGGCAATAAGCACACAATTTGCATAAGCTGCTCAAGCAGACAACAGACAACAGACATGTGGACAGACTAAGTCAGTGAGCAACAAGTAAACAGCAGCCAGCAGCCAGCAGCTTGCTTGAGTACACTTTGAGGATGAACAGGAGACAGGAGGAGACAACTAGCCCAGAGCCATAGTCAGGCAACATCTTCAGTCTGCCACAGATTTATAACAGCAAACAGAGCGGGGGAGAGCGAGTAAAGTTGACTGTGGCAAGTCGACACTGAAATACTCTTTATCGGTTAACAAAACATTGCTTAAACTGATAAATATTAAGCTCAAATGCAATTTGATACAGGATTGCCATCTTATTATACTAAATACAAGCAACTATGTCGAACTAGAAGTGTTAATCAAGAGCACATTTTATTAAAATGAATAACACATAACATAGAAGTAAATAGAAAATAATAAAGATATTCTATTTTAAATATAATTGAAATAAAAGGCTGATCAAATTATTTGAAGCAATTCATTTTATTTTCAGATATTAAATTCATTTTTACAGTTAATAAAAGTATGAAGTAATAATACTAATAAATAGCATATCATAATATTTTTATGGTAACTCATTCTTTTACATAATTCTCAATACAGACTAATAATATATTTAATAAAGCCTAAATCAGCAGAGCTCCTCAACCCCATGATAAATGGCTAACTTCAGCAAAGAGTTCAAAGAGAATTCAAAGCTGTGGCGCATTTATTATATAGACAGATTGATGGCATTCACCGTGTCATATTCATTATACTTTCCATATGTGCAGAAATATAAACAACAACAACAACAACAACAATAGAAGGTGAAATATATGTATAAAAAAAAAGAGAATTACCTCTGCTTTGGGGGCTCTGCTCAGCGCACAAGACATAATAAAAATCTCTTTTATGGCACTTAAGTGTTTTGTGTGCGGATTGTGGGTAGCATTTTACCTTGGATGCTTGGAGCGAGCTGCTGCGACTGCGGCTGCTGATGCTGCTGCTGCTGCTGCTGCTGCTGCTGCTGATGCTGCTGCTGTTGTTGGGTTAACCCAACATTTCTGTCTCCGTCTCTGGGCAGAACGATTTATGCGACTTTTGGCCAAAGTAAATTGCGCATAAAAAAGAGCCAACTTTGCGCTGCATTTGATGATGAAGTGCTCAAAATAATGCGAAGCCTCGAAAATTTACTAAGTGCAAGCGTTGAATTTATTAGACAAAACTTTGCTGTTTACGAGCTGTTGCTGTGGACGCTTATCATGTGGCATCAACGGGCTAACTTATGACTCCAGATGGGTAACAGGTGCAGCCTCCAGCTGAAAGCATAGATCTTGCCCCAGCTTTTACACTTGGGCTTGGGTTTGGACTCCGGTCAGCTCGGTAGCCACAGCCTGCGGTCAAGCAAAGCTTTCAGGTTCAAGCCAAGTTGAAGGAAAGGTGCGCTCCCACGATGCTGGTGCAAATTACACACAGTGTACAAGGTAATAGTGTGAGTATGTGTGTGATATGTAGCAATGCGGCAAGAGTTGTGAGAGGCGGCGCGGTAAGTGGCAACTTGCAACTCGCAACTTGCAACTTGCAACATTCAAATCCCATCAGCCACGCATGCAATCATCATGATCATTATGAGCGGAAATGCAGGAAAGTAGGAGGTTTTTAACAGCCACCGAACGACCACCGACCGACCGACCGACCAAAAGACAGACAGACAGACGCATCGACTGACTAACCGACGCTTTTTTGTCTCTCGCAAGTTGGCATCCTGTTCGAATTGCATTTGCTCTGTTCATTCTCTTGGCGGCGGCATCGCTACCCATGGGCATAAAAAGGCGCACAAAACTTTGTGGCATGCAAAAAGTGGCGACGCCGCCGACGCCGCAGCAACAGCTGAGGGCAGAGGTAGGGGCAGGAGTCGGCAATCGGCAATGGGCAGTCGGGAGTCGGGGGTTAGAGAGTCGAGAGTCGGAGCAGCGGCATTTTATGTCGCCAGCAACAACAGCAAATGACTTTAATTGCATTTCTCGGCGCACTTTTTGTTGCCACAGCCGCAGTCGCTGTCGCAGTCAGCGTCGCAGTTAGCGAGAACAGACAATGCGGCGGCTGTTGCAACATTAACTAAAATTTGCCAGAGAGGCGGCAAAGAATCTCTTTGTTACTTTCAATGTGCCACAATCTAGATATAAATAATAATTAAATGGATTAGCGGCCAATCGGCAATGCATTAGACGCTGATGCTGATGCTGATGCTGCAACGCCTCAAGCGCTCAGTAGCTGCCACTGCAACGCCTCGAGAGATCAACGCCATAGATTGGCCATAAGCAAACAAAAGCCTGACGCAAGCCGCACATAGATCGGCATCAGGAATCAACCAGAGAGCCGCGACTCGGGTGAGTGTGTGCTCAATTAATTAATGGCAAGCATGAAAGAGCCCGAAACGACTTTACCTATGCCGCCAACAGCGACTGCGACGCCGACTGCAACAGCGACTGCGCCGCAGACTGCAACTGAGACAGTGACTGAGACAGAGACAGAGACAGAGACAGAGACTAAGAGATTGCTATCGAAAGTACATTTTACATGCGTGTAGTTAACATACAAAGCGACCGTTCACACGGCCAGCCAGGCAGCCAGGCAGGCAGGCAGGCAGGCAGCTAAGCATCTAAGCAGCTAGGCAAGCAAACTGGTCGACCAGTTGAATGGTCCAACAATCCCCAATTCCAATTCCAATCGAACGAATCGAATCTCAATCTCGCCTGCGCATGCGCAACTTTTTGGCAACTGCCTGTGGCATTGCCTTTCCATTTTGCAGCATACCCTTTAGTGCAAGGAGAGGTACCCACGACTTTGTCTACTTTGAGGAGTGAAGAACTATTTAGTTTATGCACTTCTTATCATAGACTAACAGCTTTATCTCCCCTCCTCTATCCTTATCATAAAGTATCATTACCCATGCTACTCTAATGGATAAATCATACTTTGATCATCAGTTCCAGCCTTAGAATACAATTCCACTCAAGTGGCAGGTTTAGCCATCCTAAGTGGACTTTCAATAAATACCTATTTAACTTGCCCATCTCTCTCTCTCCCTCTCTCTCTCTGTCTTTGTTGCCCATTTTTTAATTACAATCTTACATCTAGGAAGATATTTGCTTTCAACAATCTGCCAAAAATGTATAGAGAGCGCATTGGAGCTTCGACTTTCCCATTAATGAATTTCCTATACATTTTCTGGGAACACCTTTCGCCAAGTTGGGGGCATCTGCTAATAGCACGAATAGTATTGTTGTTGCTGATTTCGGTTTGAGAATTTGCTTAATGAATTTCCTACAGTTTTATCGCTTAATTTGTGCGCCTAATGAAGTTGCCCATTGGTGGCTGTCAAATAGACAGCGCAGATTACACATACGTCGCGTGGTCCCAGCAAATTGGGCGCTAAGTTTCCAGCCTTTCATCGTGCCACAATATTTACGCTGATCCCCATGCAAATCCTCATGGCTCAGGACAGACAAACAAATGCCAGACATGGGCCCATATAAATAAAATAAAATGCCATGCGCCGCTCTTAAATATTTTTTGGCAATTTCTTTCTTTTTTTCCCCTCCCTCCGCTGTCTACTCTACATAATTACTGGCAATGCGAAATGAGTTGGAGAGTTTGGCGTAGCCGGCCGCGTCATCGCGTGTTGCAGCAAAAAAGGAAAAAGGAAAAACAAAAAAAAAATAGAAGAACAGGCGGAAAATTAAATTTTTATTTATGTGCTGCCACATTTTTTATGCCGCTGTCGTTCTATGTACCCAACTAGACTAATTTTTATCGTACTTTGTATTTTTTTATTTTTGGTCTTTCTCTCTTTACATTGTTAATACTCTTATATATTTGGCGCTAGTCGCAGGGGGCGGCAATTTGCGCTAAGTGGATAATGTGTATAATGGTAGTTAAATATGTCATAAAACACTTCATTTTGTAGGTTTTTTCCGCTTTTGTTTTTGAATGTCGGCTGGAAACTGTTGACTGTTCGCTGACTGTTTGGCTAAAACGAAAACTGTCAGTTGCAGTTTGTAATTCTCAGCTCTGAGTGTTCCTGAGTGACAGTGCCTGGAAAAATGCTATGGTAATTACGGGCTTGGTTGCTGTTGTCTAGGGATGGGCCCTGCAATTCGTTAGAAAAGCGAAATACTTTCGTGAAAAGTCATGCAACGCCAAGAAGAGGCCTGAAATGCTAGAGGGCAAAGCAACTACAGTTCGTACGGGCCATAACTCAAATATAAAATCATTTATAAAACTAAGCAATATAACGAATAGTTTGTTTATAAATTTATTTAAAGTACATACTTCCCAGTTAATAACTTTAAGTTGTCAGCCGTCTCAGTTTTCTGACACACAAAAGTATCTATCGATCAGAGTTGTCACTTTTATATGCATATCGTATAGCTGCGGTCTGGCTGTCTGACTGTCTGGCTGTCTGACTGTCTAACTGCTGCCCTGGGCCTGGGACTGACAATAAAGTCAATAAAACAAATCTGCAATTGATTATTTTTGCATAAAAATTGTCCAATATTGCATATTGCATATAGATCGGCATGCAGCAACAATGACACGACCTTGAGGCATAATAAAAATATGTAATGCAATGCAATTACAATCAAATCTGCACGACCCACACACACAAACACACACACACACACACACACACAGAGAAACAGACAAATGCAGTTCCCTGAGTGGGGCCACCATCGAAGTCAGTTTTCAGAGTCTCTGCGGTTGGACTCGGCCTCTACGCATGCGCCGCGTGAGCTCCGTCGATAAATCGAAATTGTTTGCACTGCCAAAAAGCGAATAATTGCACGAGGTGGGCAGAGAGCAGATACGAGTAAACCGCGCTGCCCGCCCGCTTCCCACTGCCCGCTGGCCGCTGGCCGCGATCTGGCAGCGAGTTATGGAATTATGTGTCAAACAAGCAGAGTTAATGGCCCAGTCCGGTCTGGCTTGGTCTGGTCTGGTATGGTCCGCAGCCCTAATGGAAATTGCTGGCATCTGCTAGCGTGGCACGGCCTGGC
Organism: Drosophila macrospina; assembly: GCA_035042075.1. Taxonomy (NCBI): domain Eukaryota; kingdom Metazoa; phylum Arthropoda; class Insecta; order Diptera; family Drosophilidae; genus Drosophila; species Drosophila macrospina. The sequence continues at coordinate 10,481,604 of JAWNLW010000591.1, read as the reverse complement.
CTAGCCTGGCCTGTGATTTTGCTCACATTGAATGTGTTTTTAATTACCAGACTGAGTAGATGCCAAAGCGAAGGCTTTTGCCAAATGCCAGCGCACACGCCGCACTCATAGATAACAATTTAGCAGCGATTTGGGCACGTCCAATGGCCAGCAGAAACCACTGACCATTTACCAGCCAACCGACCACATTCACATCCACATCTACATGCACACTTACATCCACATCCACATCCACATCCACATTCACAGTGACCGGCACCCGCGTCGCTGGCATTGCATTTGCTACTGTGCTAAAAGTTTAGCATGCGGAAAATTAACATGCGGCTGCGACTGCGACTGCAACTGCGATTGAGGCAGGAGTTGATGCGGTTGCTGATGCTGCTGATGCTGCTGATGCTGAGGCGGCTGCTGCTGCCACTCAGCAAGCTCGGATCTCAGTGTATATATCTCAGTGTCTTTGTGTGTTTCCTGGTTGGCAGATTTCCCTGGTGAGAAAAGCCACGGGCAGCTAGCGATGTCGTCGTCTCTGTCTCCGTCTCCGTCGTCGTCTCCGTCGTCGTTGTCGTTGTCGTTGTCGTCGGCGTCGCCGTTGCGGTCGTGGCAGATTGAGCGTGTGACCAAAGTCAAGTGCAGTGAAAAGTAATTAACTTGAATTGGTGAGGCCGACGCAGAGATGCATGGACAACTGTGCGCCGCACAGTGGGTGCCACTCACATAGGCATTGGTTTAGGCCATGCCCACAGAGGAAAACCAACGATAAGCCACGCAGCTTAGCCAAAAGACCTTTCATTAAGACCACATCTCGAAAGCAACTTTCGAATTATTGAAATTAAATGATTTTATATTATTATTGTTATTATAATTTGTATCCACATGTAAGTCTGTGTCTGTCTGTGTCTGTGTGTGTCTTGTGTCTGTGTGTCTGTGAGAATTGTGTTCGAAATCAAATCAATTCGATTGGCAGCATATTAAAATATTCGATTTGATGTGGCAAACGACCACCAGGCGAGCTGAAGTGGCTACCTGTGCCGCAAGCAGTCAGAAGTCAACAGCAGGCAACATGCAACAAATTCCAACAATTTGTCTGATTGAAACATAAAATTTGTTACAGTTTATGCTTGGTTAGCAAACGACTCAAAGGGCTACAGATCCAAATGAACAGTCGTTGGCTATTTATACGACATAAAGCAAAAATTTTTACTTGGAAATTTATTCAATCTCATGCAATGTGACATGCAACAAGGAAATCGCTGCCCCAGACACAGACACAGACACAGACGCGCAACTCCCCCACAAACAGCAAACAGCAAACAGCAAATCGGCAACTGCAACTGCAACAGCAACAGCAACAGCAACATTGGACTTGGACCAATGCGACGACGAGGGCGACAAACTAGCAACAACAACCTACAACAACATTAACAACAACAACCGCATCGACTACTCCTTTTATGCGACATCTGTTTAGTGTGATTTTGGAAAATGCATATCAAGCTCATTACATTGGCAATTGCAGACGCGAGTGCAGAATTCTGGCAGACAGACTGCGGCAAAATAGCAGAATAAAACAGAACAGAACAGAAACAGACCAAATAGTTTTCCCTGGGCACAAAAATATGCGATTTGCACTGAAGTTCAACAGACTTACAGATCACTGATCTGATCTGCACTTATAGTTCCAGCGAGGGGCCTATGAAAAGTATGTGCAACCATTTATATATCATAAAAAAGCATTGCTAAGATTATATAAAAATGATAAACGTAATAAATATAATTAGTTATTAAGACAATTTCATTCAATAAGCAGAAAATATATAATTATAGTTTAAATATCAAATCAATTTAACATTAATTGCAGTTTATTTTATATTAGTTAAATATACTTAATTGTGAAAGAATATAATAATAAAATATACTAAATGATTTTACTTCCATACTTCATTTACTTCACTTCCCCTTATACAACATCTCGAACGACCCTCGTCGCAGCAGCACTCACTTAGCTATCGTTGAATGTTTTGGATTTGCTGTGTGTGTGTGTGTGTTGTTGTGGTAGGCGCGGGTGCATTGCCAGCTCATCCTCAAGCACACAGTATGTGCTTACATATATATGTATATAAAATCTGTAGACAATCTGTGGAACAATGTGATAAATCTTGTGGTGCGCTGACTGCAACTGCAGCATGCCCCCTCTGGGTGGGAGTGTTTGCTGCAAGTGCGCACAGACGCACAGTCAGTCAGTCAGAGTCGAAATCGGAGTGAGAGTCAGAATCACGGGCGACAGAGTGACGAAGCGGCACAGCGACAGAGCGATAGGCAGAGAAGCCGCAAGGCAAAGAGAAAAGCGCGAGGCTCGAGGCTCGAGGCTCGAGGCTCGACCAGGCGTTGGTCTGGTCGCAACACCAACGCATCAACATCAACAACAGCAACAGCAACAGCGAGAGCAACAACAACTTGTACATCATTTTCAATGCTAAGCAACATGGCAAGAGCATGGCAATGGCCTGCAACGACAACACCACCAGCAACAACAACAACAACAGCAACAACAGCAACACGAACAACATTGCTCATATGGCTTGCAGATTTATTTTGCAGGCGTCGACTTCGACTTCGACGTCGGCGCAAAATAGTTGAGCGCTTCGCAAATTACAAATTCAAATTTAATTAAGTAAAAAAAAATTAAACAAAAACAAGCGAGAAAGCGGCAGTAGAGTATGCTCAACAGTAATAGACCCGGTGCATTTATCCCATATTTTTGCGAATTGTGGAAGCTATAGAGGTGTGGCAAAATTCTAAAACAAAGCTAGTTTGTCACCAAATTTCGTAACTCTCTTATAGTATCTGAGACTCTATATTGACTCGGCTGTTTATGCTGATCAAGAATATATATACTTTATATGATAGCAGATGCCTCCTTTTGCCTCTTACGTACATTGCAACAGACTTCTTAGACCCTGAACGCTTTGCTTACCGAGTCTAACAAAGCTGCAGACGCGTCTACGTTGTAGTTTGTCAGTCAGCAATGGAAAAAGACAGACAGAGTGAGAGAGACATGGAGAGGGAGAGAGTCAGAGAGAGAGGGAGGGAGTCGTTGCGTCTGTCAATGTGACAGGCGACAAGCATCGCAACATGGAGACGGAGTCCAATTCGAAATCGAAGTCGTTGCAACGATCTCTGCAACAGCGCATCCCCGCGAGGTGGCATGCAAATCGATGGCATCAACGACAGCGGGCACTTCAATCGTTTGTCGCCTCGAAGCAGCTAAAAATGTTTCAATTAAATTAAAATAAAATAATAGCTACATATGCCTCACGTCTATAAGTCTGCTGTCTATGCCTACTCGACTTACAGCACGCCTTTTACGGCCACTCACAGCAATTGGCAGCGTGTGGTGGCTGCCACACAGTCGCTGCCACAGTGAAGGTGTTATTCCACTGGATAATTGCATGCAGCTTAGAACTGTATGCACTTGCTATGCCTGAGCACCACATGAGCCACATGAGCCACATGAGCCACATGAGCCACTTGACCACCAGCAGCCACCACCACTGCCACGAATTATGAACACCAATTTCTCTGTCCGCTTTCCCCATGTTGTTTCTGGGCGCCTCCTCTTGCCCCATCTGCCTCAACTGGAGCTGCCGTTGCGTGTCCATTTGTTTCGGGTATCAATTTGCAGCGTTGGCAATAGAACTGGGCAGGCATTTAATTTCATAATCACTGTGATCAGGCACTTGATGTCCTGAAATACTAGGCTATGTTGCATATTAAGCAACACAACTGGGGCACCGTCATAAGACTAATGTCACATATGCTTCATCAACTTACATTCTTCGATATACAAATGAAAAAGTCTTTAAAAACTAATGATTTGAGAATTCCTCTTGACAAATGCTTACAATTGCGATTAGTTTTCAATTGATTTGAGTATTTAAAACTCAAATATACGAATACTTCTCTAAGTTTCAGTTGCCGACTCGATTTGGAGCTTCACATTGTATAATTCAATTTTCTCAGAATTTCTTTCACTATTTATAGTTAATGCTAGGATTTTACTTTGTGGAATATTCAAAAATTATACATGATATTCGACAATTGGAAAAACAAATACAAATAGAAAGCCAACAGTTCAGTGACTTCTCTTAGCCATTCTAATCATTGAGCTAGGCTCAGAGCCATCTTCAGATGCTGCGATTCCTTTGGCCATTCGTCAGCTGCGTGTGACTTGGCCAAGTCGAGACGTAGTTAAAGCCGCAGTTGAGGCCAAAATGTATTTGCATTTTGCATAAAGTTGGCAAGTTTGCAACATTTGGCTGCAGGGCGTATTCGCATCGCATTCGCATTCGCATTCGCATTCGCATTCCCAATCGTATTTGCAGTCGCATTGTCAACGGTACTTTATGGCCATAAAACGTTTAGCCAATCGCCGGGACTGATGTGTCAACGGCAGCGGCGATTGCAGCTCTTGCAACCTGTTGCAAGCTGCTGCTGCCGCTGCTGCTGCTGCTGGTGCTGCTGCTGCAGACGCCAAGACGCAGCCAACTAATTATGAATCAAATGAGCAAAGACTCTTTGTAGAATCGTTGAGGCTGCAACATTAATAATGCAATATTTAAGCATTGAGTTTATTGGCGGCACCTACATGAAATCATCATTAAATGTTGCAGACATAACGTTCTAGTTGTTGTTGTTGTTGTTGTTGTTGTTGTTGTTGTTGTTGTTGCTGCTGCTGCTGCCGTTGTTACTGTGGCGCGACACGTCGCCACAGAACTCGTTTGCCGCAATTTGTGGCATTAGCAGATGCCTCAGACATGTTAGCTCCTACACAGCAGCCGACCCATATCAACCAGGCCAATTGATGTGACTTCCGCTCTATCTAAGCTTCAGCTGCAGCTACTGGTTGTCAGGCCCAGGAAGTGGCCAAGACACCAGGCAATGGGCTAAGACTTTTCAATATAAATCAATTGCGATATTTGCCCCAGCGCATACCAAAGTAGCAAACGAGCTGGTCGCAAGGCATACGTCAATATGGCAAAAAGGACATGCGAATTGGCAAAAGAAAATCTCAAGACATTTCCAAATTTAAAATGCGATTTCGCACACATACACACACACACACACACACACACAACGAAGCACACACACATGAATACCGAACTGGGGGCCACACACATATGCCAAGTCAAATTGAAAGGATAATTCGCCCGCAAACACCCTCCTGGGTATGCAGTCCGCCCAGAGATTCGAGTCGACTTGCCACTCGGATTGCCCCCAGTACTCTCTCCCCTGCTGATGTCCCCCCTCGACTCTGCTGATGGCATGCTAACACGCCTTTGAATTTGCCAATTGCTGTTGGCGCACGTACAAAACACTTAAATTTGCACAGCAGCAGCCAAGACACAGTCGCAGGCCAAGTCAACATATAGATGTATACATATATACATCTGAAGACTATACTTACATATGTATAGCTGTAGTCCACAGCCGGACAGGAGCCTGAGCCACAGCCAGCACAAGGATGCCAATGACGATGCCTTGAGCACGTTTAAGAAATAGAATTTTTAAGCAAGTGCGTTCAAGTCAACACTGAACTGAACTGAACTGAACTGAACTTAACTGAGAGCTGTATCCTTGTGTGAGTCCCAAGTCCATATGCCATGTATGTGCTGTGTTTTTACATTTTTCCATTTGTTTCCAATGATGCACTACCATACAAGTGGTATATGGACTGAAACGAGAGCTTTGATTGAACAACAACAAAATTGAAACAAGTTTACTTCACATATAGTTATATACTGTGTGAGGCAGAGAGAGAGAGAGCATCTGCTAGTCGACCACAGTTGGCAGCTTAAATACTTGGAAGTGCACTTGAGCGTCTCACAGCTTTAGAACTAATGAATAGCGCCTGGTTCAATATGATTTCTTGCACGATTTGTTGGTTAAAAGGCAATTAGTTGATATAAATCAGCCAAAAAGCAGTTGCCACTAAGTCAGTTGGTCCATTTGTTAGCCCACACACAAAGAGAGAGCGAGGGAGAGATAGAGAGACAGAGAGACAGAGAGAGAGAGAGAGAGAGAGGCGAGCGTTGGCGGCTGTGGCTGCGTCGTCGTCTGCTGCCACAAGCAGAGTGCCACAGAGCTTGCCACAAGCACTGCATAATAAATTCGCTAACCACGTAATGCTGCAGCTGCAGTGCAGGGATTTGGTATACATTTTTTATGCGCTGCCCGCCCGCCTGCAAGTGCCAGAGACAGGAGCAGAGACACTGGCAAAAGTTTAAGAAAAGTCAAACAGTTAACAATGCGGCTTCAACGTGTCGCCCATGCGGATACGGATGCGGATGAAACCACAGCAGTTGCAGCAGCTGGAGCAGTAGGTAATGGAATAGAAACAGGAGGAAAAGTCACCGCATCAGGGCCAAAAGTTCGTGCAGCTCTAATGGCATATTGCGGGCAAGTGCTAAAGCGAGCCGACGATGATGCTCTGGGGATATGGCCAGGATATGAGTGTGTCTTCAAGTGTGTGTGTGTGAGTGTGTGTGAGCGCTCTTCTAGTCCTTTGACTTTAAAAATGGCAAAAACTTGCTGCTAATTGGATTTGTCAACTCAATAAAAACAGAATTAAATGCATTTTGATGGTGTGACTTAATGTTGCCATTGGGTTCCTTGACCAGTCGCAGTTGCAAACTTGGCAAGCAGCATGCATAGATAAACAGTTGAAGGACTAAAGGTTGTTTTGTTTTCCTACCGAACACGAACAACAAGAAACTTTTGCATATTAAAATGGCATAAAAAACAATGTGCACAATTTCCGCTGCCAATTGCATAAAAATGCTGAACTCAATAAAAATCTCTGGCAGTTTTATGCTTGCATAACAAACACTTTGCAGCGAAAGGCAGCAAAGGCAGCAAAGGCAACGCTGCGTATGCGCAATTTTGGCAGCCGCTGCAAGAGATAAAATGTCATTAAGCTAAAGTGCAGCACGCACAAAGAGACCAATGTGCAAATGGACATTGCAACTGCAACTGCAACTGCAAACTGCTGTGGCAGAGGCAACTGAGACGGAGGCGGAGGCGGAGGCGGAGGCGGAGGCGGAGGCTATTCAGCTGCCCACACAGTGGTCAGTGGTTGGCTTTAGCTAAAGCTAAAGCTTTAGCTCTGGCTGTGGTTCATTGCGTGACTGGCAACTGGCAACTGGCAACTGGCAACTGGGATTCCGATTCCGATGACGCCTTCGCATGCCGCAACAGCAGGATGCGAAGTGGAGCCTCCTGTTGGCCAGATTACGCGCACGATATGCTAATTTACATGCAGCAGACCCAGAGGAGAGCTCTTGTTGTTGTGGGCGATCGATGGCCATGCGAGGCCGAACAGCAACGAGGCCTGCAGCTCAGTTACTGGCCCGGTGGATGGCAGCTCGGCCTACGGGGCACCCTGATCGATATCTGGCAACTGGCAAAAAAAATGTGGTAAGTACAAGTAATCGAGTTGTAATAAATTTAAAGTGTGGGGCACCCACAAAAATACGCCAAGGCAAACTTGTTGCACGCATATTGACACACGCATAGAAGGAAGAGGAGTCCACCAGCCAAGGGGGCATGAGCGGGGGAGTGCAGCACAGTGCAGTGCACTGCAGTACAGTACGTTAGAAAGGCCAACGACGAAGCTGTTGATTTTCAGCAAACATTTCACCTGTTTGCCTACTTGGCCTGCCGGACTGTCGGTTTGTCGGATTGTCGGATTGTCGGCTTGTCGGATTGTTGGCCTGCCGGCTGTTGAAAGTTGGGCCCGAGGGGCCATTTGCCAAGTATTTTCACGTTGCGGTTACGACCACTTAAAAATCGACTGCCTCAAGTTGTTGCCACAGCAGTTGCATGCAACAAGCGTCAATCACCCGCACAAAGCAAAACCGTTCGCTTCATTGCTATGGAAAATTGTTGATTTGCCGCTTGATTGCGTGCTTGGGGTACAGTTGGCGCAGCTGGGGCAGCGGGTGGTGTCGAAGCGAACAGCAGTGGTCATTTGCAACACCAACTCAAGTGATTATGGATGCGTTGTTAAGTTGCAAAGCCCAAAACACCAATAGACAACGGGAAATCGCTGAGAAAGTGATGCTCAAATGATCCACTAAGCGAGGCTCTTCAACGAACCAAAAATGATACAAAATGATTGCAGCGCCATCTGGCGGTCAATCGATTCACTTATGATACGAAATCAATAGAAATCTTTCAATACTCGCTACAAAAATTATATTTGCAAACTAATTTTAACCAGCTGTCGCTTTCAACAGGCCTGGACTGAGTCCTAGGATAATGGGCTCACGGCGCTTCAGGACATAGCTGTACTTGGCTATATAACCATTAATTCCTGCCTCATAGGTGACCACCAAGACTCTTTCAAACTCTTCCGGATCTGGTCCAGTTGGATCAGCGAAATTTTGTGTGAAAACGCCCTTCACTAGCAGCTCCCTAGGTGAGACTTCTTCCACTGTCTCCTCACGCACAGCGCCATCCGGATGAATAATTCTAAGTTCAAGATATTGAAGATGATATATGATGTATAAATATAAATTGCTTACTCACCTCAAGGTATAAGAGTATTTGTTGTCATCAGTGGGCTCCAGCTGATAGTTTCCGTGTAGAATACGTGGCAATAGCCCTGCCAGCACCGTGTTGGCAATGAGAACGATAATAAACTAAGCAACACGCAAAACTTAAATGAAATTATATTACATAATCTGTAAAACTGATGCCTACCAAGCTGAACAAATTCGCAGACATTTTTTCGTCGAACTATCTGTGACTGGGTCTGGCAAGCAACTAGACAGTAGACTCGCCCATCTACTCATCTCTAGGCCAAAAATTGTAGTCGGTATATATTAATTAAGATGAAAACGAGTTTTTTTATCATTCGATGCGTGTCGCAGAGACAACAAACAAATCATCGACCTTCAATTTGATATTGTTTGACGGCTAAGCCAAGTTCATGAGTTATTACCGATTTGAAGAGAATCATTCACACCTTTATGAAGATGATAACATATTAGAAAGACTACATAAACTGAAGTTTTTCTAAATTTATAGTGTGCGTTCGAACCCAAGGGGAGAGGCACATCAGAAGTCTTTAACCACAGGAGCCAATTATTCAGAATTGACATAAATCAATTTAATGAGGTTTTTAGAAAGGTATTTTACTGGTGCATTTTGCGCTTGAAAACATGAGTTAAGCGGACTCCATTTGCCATTAGTTAGTGCTTAGAAATACGTGTAATATTTGCGGTGAGAGTGAGAGTGGACTGCCCATTGGCTTGTCTACTGCACTTAAAAATCGTCTGCCTCAAGTTGTTGCCACAGCAGTTGCATGCAACAAGCGTCAATCACCCGCACAAAGCCAAACCGTTCGCTTCATTGCTATGGAAAATTGTTGATTTGCCGCTTGATTGCGTGCTTGGGGTACAGTTGGCGCAGCTGGGGCAGCGGGTGGTGTCGAAGCGAACAGCAGTGGTCATTTGCAACACCAACTCAAGTGATTATGGATGCGTTGTTAAGTTGCAAAGCCCAAAACACCAATAGACAACGGGAAATCGCTGAGAAAGTGATGCTCAAATGATCCACTAAGCGAGGCTCTTCAACGAACCAAAAATGATACAAAATGATTGCAGCGCCATCTGGCGGTCAATCGATTCACTTATGATACGAAATCAATAGAAATCTTTCAATACTCGATACAAAAATTATATTTACAAGCTAATTTTAAGCCTTTGTAAGCGATTTCAACGTGCCGACAGAGAGTGCTCCGATAATGTGCTGACGGCGCTTCAGGACATAGCTGTACTTGGCTATATAACCATTAATTCCTGCCTCATAGGTGACCACCAAGACTCTTTCAAACTCTTCCGGATCTGGTACAGTTGGATCATCGACATCTTGTGTGAAAACGCCCTTCACCAGCAGCTCCCCAGGTGAGACTTCTTCCACTGTCTCCTCACGCTCACCGCCATCCGGATGAGTAATTCTTAGTTCAAGATATTGAAGATGATATATGATGTATAAATATAAATTGCTTCCTCACCTCAAGGTATAAGAGTATTTGTTGTCATCAGTGGGCTCCAGCTGATAGTTTTCTTGTTCAATACGTGGCAATAGCCCTGCCAGCACCGTGTTGGCAATGAGAATGATAATAAACTAAGCAACACGCAAAATTTGAATAAAATTATATTATATAATCTGCAAAACTGATGCCTACCAAGCTGAACAAATTCGCAGACATTTTTTCGTCGAACTATCTGAGACTGGGTCTGGCAAGCAACTAGACAGTAGACTCGCCCATCTACTCATCTTTTCGCCAAAAATTGTGGTCGGTATATATTAATTAAGATGAAAACGAGTTTTTTTATCATTCGATGCGTGTCGCAGAGACAACAAACAAATCATCGACCTTCAATTTGATATTGTTTGACGGCTAAGCCACCCACAAACTGCTCATCTCTAAATTATTTGCTGGCTCGCAGTATTAAATGATAACTATCCAATTGATAATAAATTATACAAGTTCATGAGTTATTACCGATTTGAAGAGAATCATTCACACCTTTATGAAGATGATAACATATTAGAAAGACTACATAAACTGAAGTTTTTCTAAATTTATAGTGTGCGTTCGAACCCAAGGGGAGAGGCACATCACAAGTCTTTAACCATAGGAGCCAATTATTCAGAATTGACATAAATCAATTTAATGAGGTTTTTAGAAAGGTATTTTACTGGTGCATTTTGCGCTTGAAAACATGAGTTAAGCGGACTCCATTTGCCATTAGTTAGTGCTTAGAAATACGTGTAATATTTGCGGTGAGAGTGAGAGTGGACTGCCCATTGGCTTGTCTACTGCACAAAGGCAGCTTTTCAATTCATTTCGAGAGTATTAAACTTATTTAATGCAATGGCTTTAGTTAAGCTATTCACCTGAGGCGGACGGACATTTTTATGACACACATTTTTATGCCGGAAGTATGCCCCGTGGCGCTTTTGTGAGCACCAACCGAGTACCGACTCTGCCCCAGCCTGGGAACGGAAGCTGCCTTTTTCTTTGGCTTTTGCCACTAGCAACTGGCAACTGGCAACTGGCAAGAAGCAGCTTGCAAGTCGCAAGTTGAAACTGGTAGCAGCCCGCTGGCAGTCATTAACAGCTCTGCCTTGGCAATTAAGCCAAAGATACTGGCCAACGTCCTTTAAGACACAGACAGGCTTTCTTTACTCGCTCCTAACTGAATGCTGTCGTTGTTGCTACAGCAGCTAGATATAGTCCAAAGGTGTTAATAGAAAACATTTTGCCAGTTTTATAGATATTATGCTTAGAGTATTGAACAAAAAATCGATTCGTCATAACTTGGCTAATTGAATGTTAAATGTTGGCCCATAACAAAGCGTTGCAAATTTGAACAACAAGTGCTAGAGTCACAAAGGTCAACATGAAAATGTGATTGACAGCAAAGGCAGAGATTCAACTTGAATGTTAGTTACAGAGTTATCAAAATGTTCAATTTTATTCCTCCATTATCAATGACCACAAATATTTATGGCTTTTAGGCACACTCTTTAAATGGCCTCCGTTGACTTATCAGTAAGAGAGTAGAATATCGTCTTGAATTCGTTGGGATTGCTCTCATAGGTAATGATCAGTTTGGTATTAATGCCATCTTTAATTAGACTTTCGTCATGATCAATTCTAAATGAAAAGCACTTAATGGATTATTCAAATTAGCTAAGAGAGTTAAGGGCTTACCAACCTCGAGATATATCTCTGGCCATTATGGGGGGTCAGTAAAACGGTGTTCTCTACATAAGACGGCATTGAATTTGAGTTTGTTACATAAGACATCAGCACAAGCAGCAACTGTTACAACACCATGTATTAGTTATACTTTAATAATTAGTAGAATATTCCACTTACCAAACTCAGCAAATTGGCATGCATTTTGTCACCGACCAATCGAGAAGATCCCAGGCAATAGTCATAAATGAAAACCTTTTGCTCGTTTTATAGTTTAGTTTTTGATCCCAGATTGAAGCGAAACTCATTGATTTGTTATAGTTTGTTACAGACGCAAGTTGTATAACAAATTACTTACTGCGTTGTCAAGATAAAACTTTATTTTCTGGTATAGACAATGTAATTATTACTATAACTCTGTTGGTTATTATTATTGATAGAACGGGTTTTATTTAAATTACTTTTCCCCCAACAGTTATATTGCTAGGTAATTCATCTTCCCTCAATCAAATAATTTATAAAATATTTCTGATTCTACACCGATCTAATTTTATTATCCTGTTTAATTCAATTTAACATTCAGCAATAGTCAAACATATTAATTAAGAATAGAAATAGAATTTATTTAATGATCCAAATAAATAGATTACGAACATGTTTGCTTATGTTATTTAGCCGCAAAATCATAATCGTCCACATCATTCACACCGTTTATATCATTATCGGGCATATCACTCATAGTATACGGCTCATTTTCACCAATTGGACTTCTTAATTGGGGAATCAAAATCGGTGATGCAGCAGACAATCCAATAAGTCTTTGTTGTGGTTGCGGAATGATCACAAATGGACTTGGTTCTGGTTGCTGTTGATAGTTGATGATCAGTCTTCCCGCGGGTTGGAAGCTAGGCTGATTCAGTCTGCCCGTCACTTGCAATACTCCAGGTTCGGTTTTTTCCACAAGCTCGTTAAGTACAGATCCATCTGAATGACGAATTCTGTATGAAATTTACTTCATCAATTTTAGATAAATCAAATACACACATCGATTGAACAACCTGAGATTATATTTGTTCATTCCCAGGGGTATCAGCCGAACAGGGCCATCATCAATTTGTGCCACGAGTGCAGATAGTGCGGATTGGGCAGTCAAAGCAACAAGAAACTGCAGATATATATATATATATATATATCGAATAATGATTGTTAGCATATATCCGGTAATAAAACTGATTCACACTTTAACTCTTACCAGGCTAATCAAAATCGCCGACATGTTGACTTCGAACTATTCAATTGGTTCACACAATTGCATGCGAGGAAAGTCGTTTAGCCCATTTATAGTTTTCCTCGAGATTTTATAATTATACGCATCGATTCGCATTAAGCTGGTTAATTAAATGTGCAAAGTTGGATAAGAACCAGAACCTCACAATGTTGTTGAAAATAGGCACTAAAATAGGTTTTGTTACGCTTGAAAATAGCCATAGTTGAATTTATACAAGCGTGCAGTTATACAAACTGTGCTACACTTGAGGCAGACAATTACTTACGTAATGCAATCGATTCTCAACTGTTATACAATCTTATCTATCAATCTGTTATACTGCTTGTCACTTTGAATATGCAATATGTTCGCAACTGATATACAAACGGTTATAAAAACTGTTATACAGATTGTTATACACTCTGTTACACTAAAAACAGTAAAACTCCTTAACTATTTGACTAACATTTCCCGAAACACTTGCAGCTCGTGTAAGCCCCTTTCCCATCCACATCTATGCATTAACTGACAAGGCATGCGCATCGCCTCAAGCTGTCTGTACGTCTGTACGTCTGGCCACAGCGAAGAGGTCCACGAGGCACCCACGAGCAAATAGCAGACATTCTAAAGATGAACCCAGAACATTGTTGATGATGAAGCCAGCTGACCTTAATCACAAATTTGCATGCGCATGGAGCCTCAAGCCCAAAAGCCAGACAGAGGTTGCTGGTTGCAATCGCAGCTGCAACAGGTGCAGGCAGTTGTTGTCGCTCCGTTGCCGTAGTTATAGCTGTTGTTGTTGTTGTTGTTCTTGTTGTTGTTGATGTTGATTTTGTGAAGTTAGGCTGGGTAAGTTGACTTGCTTCGCTGAAGTCGCTACACCCACACACGACCTTAACAGCTCATTGATTTCCATGGTCCCATGCCGCTTGACTCTTTGCAATTTGATTGCATTCTGAGCAATAAATTAATGTCATAGAATTGCATATTTGCTAAGGTCGCCTTGGCTGCCTTCGAATTGCCTGGGAACGGGCAACACCCGCAATTGACAAGCGCCTTTATTTTGGGCGTTTCGGCGCTGTTGCAGTTGCAGTTGCAGTTGCAGTTGAAATTGCAATTGCATTTGCAGCTGCAGTACGGTTATACGTTAAGCACACAAGCTTGATTTATGCGACAAGAACTGCCATGAAGGCCGTTGCTCATATGGCAAAAATTGTCAACACAGCGGCCCATAAAAGCCGAGCGCCAAGATACATGCGAGAGATACTCGAGCGATACCAGACCCGATACCGGGCACTAATCAACACGTATTGATCATATGCAAGTGGTCAACAACAGCAATCCACGGAGCGACTGTCTATTAATTAAGCGACAGCCTGGCAAGCAAAAAGTTAACTGCCGTTTTGGTCAATACACGTTCACCCAGCTACAAATTGCTGTTGCCACTTTGGTGCGCCTGCCACTGAATCGTTGGCCAGGTCCATTCGACCAATATGCTTATCGTGGCGGCATAATCGCCAATCGCCAATTGCGACCGCTGAGGACAATGAAAATGGACTGCGATGGCATTCCTACAGAGCTTGAGGTAGTTAATCGATGGGTTGGCTTCGAATTAGTTGGGCATGGGCGTAATGAAGGGACAACTCATAACTTATACGCAACGCGTTCATGTCGTTCTCCTCATAAATGTGACAGTTTTCCACGGAAATCCTACATTGCAACTCATAGCATATGGCAACTGAAAGCCTTACCGGTCAGCGTCATGTTAAGCAGAATAAGGGATTATTTGAGTGAATCGTGAATGGGATGCTAAACTGAAGGTAAGTGCAATAAAAAATATGAAACGAGCACATTTATGAGTAATGAATAATACAAAATTATTATAGTAAATTGAGAGAATAACAATAAGGCTTAAAGAGCTTTTAATTACCACAATAAAAAACTGTTAAACAATACGACCGCAAACTACACTTAAATCAAAGTGATCTTCACGAAGAATCGAAACTTCTGCTGCAATCTCTTCCTTGTCGATCTCATTCAAGCAATCATCTGCAAAGTCGGAAGTCGTTCAGCAATTTTGTGGCCGTCATTGATTTGATTTGGTTTTCAGTTTGCCATTCCCAAGTCAATTTGAAACAAACTTGCGGCCTGTTTACGACAAATGACATTCAAAAAGCTATGAATTTTATGTGCAGTCTATCGCAGCATGAATGGCTCGGCAGCAAACGGCCTTATGCGGGTGCCTTTTGGCCAGGTTAACCGGCAACAGCTAACAGCTAACAGCTAACAGCGAACAGCGAACAACGAATAACAGAGCCGGCTAAGCAGGTTTCCCCTTGTTCCGTACACTTGAGACGCCTATCCTCTCTGTCTCTTTGAATGCCTCACTTTGAAAGCGCACTGTGGTGTAATTAATGCGGCAGCAGCTGCGCTTTGCTCAGCCTCCCCGTCGACCCTCATCCCTTCTCCCTGTCCTCCCTGTGCACCCTGTCCTCCTTCCCCTCGTTTATCTGTCGCTTGCATATTAAAAATCTTTATAGTCTTTTGCGGTTTGTCTTTGAGTTGTTGGTTTTTCTTCTCTTCTTGCTTTTTGGCATGCATTCGATTTAGAAAATGTCGCATTGGGTGCGTGAGTGTGGGAAACCTGCAGCAGGCGGGTGAAATGGACATTGGGCGATTCCAATCTCAAATCGCCCGCCTGGCGCTGCCAAACGGAGCGCAGCAGCCACGTAGACTGGTGATTGGAATCAGCGTCCGCGTCGGTGGCTGCCTCCTACAAGTCTCTCTGTTTTGGCTGCCTGACAGCAATTCTATTTAATTTCCCTGCTGATGATATACAAATGATAAGAGCTCAGTTCTTGGCTAAAATTGCATTTCATTTGCGCCCCAAAATTTATATAGACAGCGAGTGGCACGCAAATGGCCAACAGGCATCATCAGGGGGCGCCTTGGGCCTTGTGATCATCGTCAACATGATGCGAATGCGACTTGCTGCAGCCCATAAAACAAGCAAAGGCGTCACTCTGCGAAACAACGAAGTCTCTATACTCTTTAAGTACTACAAATTAAATTAAAGTCAAGGGAATTCAATAGAATTGTCGAATTAGCGTGTATTATTCTCACTTCAATATGAATTAATAACATGCAACAGTTTACTACAGTTTCCTTCGCAATGACAGAACTGTGATACCCTTCGTTGAGTGCATTAAGCCAAGAGTTGAGGCCCCAAAAACAAGAGCGTCCAATTTGTGTGGCTTGTCGTAAAGTTTTTTCGAGGCAGCAGCTCCTGGAACTGCAGCCATTCATTTGGTTTTTACGAGGCGACCAGCCAGGACAACATCACATCGTAGTCGTTCGTCTGACTTGATTAGAAGCAACGACCAGGTGGCAGGCTTCCTTGCTGTCTTCCTGCGGCATGTCCTGTTGATTTACGCGTGTGCTTATTGCTTTTTTGCCCCTCAATGTGCAGCATGTGGACGCCCAACACCCACCCACAAGGCGACCACACCTGGCAGCTGAAGCACAAGCTCACAAGCTCACCGACGACGACAAATGCGAAGACCACCTTTGCCTTGACAAATCGTCTGGCATTTTTTAGTTTGTCAAAATGTTTGGCCCGTTAATTGTGCGATTAATCCCCGCATTAGAGAGGGGCCCGAGGCCACTAAATCAACAATTGGCAACGCAGCCGCACTGGCAGCCAGATCCAAGCTGGAGCAGCGATTGCAATTTGTTTACCACGTTGGCAATTACGCAAGCGACTTGCCAGCTGCCCACAGATTCAATGGGAGAGCTTGTGGAGCCAACGGGGGATGGGAAGGGGCAGAGGGGAAGCCAAACAATAAATAATGAAGCGAGGCAGCAGCACGTAACAATCGAAGAGGAGACGACGCCCGTTCATCAGCGCCCATCAGTGCAACTGTGCCACATAAAATGCTACCAACTTAACCTGGCCTTGATCGTGCCGCGTTCAGCTTTTGTCACAGAGGGAGGGAAAGAGAACGAACGAGAGAGTGAGAGAGAGAGAGAGTGCGAGAGAGAGATTGAAATCGGGAGCCGTTGATTGCAGTTGATATACATCAATAAATACATCAGGTTGTAAAAATCCAAGGCAGCGGCAACTTCAGCTCTTAGCACCTGCAATCGAGAAGGCATCTTCTCATCATCGGCTTTATTAAGTTGTAAAATGCGCAACGAGCTGCCAGAAAAAGCACACCGAAGCGTTAATGCTCTACGCTCTCTAATTACAATTCGTACAAAGAGATAATAATAATTGCATTCAATTCGAAATTCATTAAACAGTCGAAGTAATACGAGTTTCTTTACAGACTATTAGGTCAGCTTACTCAATGCGTTGATTAAGTAGGAATACTCAGCCGAAAAAGAAGTGATTACCTTTAATCAAGCCTCACACAGCTGGTCTGACAGTGGTAATTGATTACGCGTTCCCTCAGCCACTGAAAGGGAGCGCCAACAGTTGAAGGCGACTCAGGGTTGGCTCCTGCTCAGATGCAGATCATTCCCAGGCACGATGATCGGTTCGGAGTGCGTGTGAAGTCGGTGCGAAAGCCTTGACAGCCTGACCGATGCCTGGGAATCCAATGTGGCACCTGAGCTACGCATTGATGGCAAGTTGCAACTGAAAGTGCATTGCGCATACGCCGTGTTGCCGTGTTCAACGCTTTTCCGACAGCCTTCAACAATTGCCGCTCAATATAAAATAATATTTAATAATTGACAATTAAACTAACAATAATTGACAATAAATATTAAAGCAACGCTACAATTAATGGCGCGTTTTAGCCATATAAGTCGAGCAGAGTCTGGGCATCGTCTGGTCATCGTCTGGTCATCGTCTGGGCTCGTCATCAACGGCTCAGCCGCTCAACGTCAAGCTGACAGTGTGAGAGCGCCTCGAAAGAGAGCAGCAAAGTCGGCAACTTGGCTTAATATAACTCAATTAGCTGAGCTCTGGAACCGATAAATCAATCAGGAAAACAGCGCTCATAATCAAAGCAACATCATTGAGAAGTTATCAAGGCGACCCGCAGCTTGGCACCTGGCTGAGTTTGCCATTGGCCAAAAGACTCCATAGACTGCAAAGACTCCAGAGACTCCAAATGGAGGAGCAACTTTAGTTGATGATTTGCGTGTCACGTTGCCATTTCTCAGAGCATCGCATCCAACGTGCAAGCAACTTCCGGCGCAACTCTAACTGCAGCGCTGTCTGGTATCTACCCCCCCCCCCCTGTCTCTCTCTCTCTCTCTCGCCTCTCCTGTGTTGGCTTAATTGAAACATTTTGCGTAAGCGGTCAGACGAGGTGGGAGGACTTCACTTGACTCGACTAGAGTGTGGCACCCACGCAGCATTTTGCTAGCACTCAGCTGTGGCAACTGGCAACTGGCAACTGGCAACTCCCGACTCCCGACTCCAGTTCCAACTCCATTTGGACTATGGCTTGTCACAAATTGAAAGCTACAAGCGGCAAGTACACGATTTATGTGGGCCGACGAGTTGCAGCGGCATTAAACGAAAGTGCCTCTTGATGCCGATCAGGGCACAATCGAGGAGTGGACGAGTGGAAGAGTCCGAGGAGTCCAAGGAGTGGGGAACTGGGCTGAGAGATGGACCAACAGATTTTCAAATTCAGCGCCCATAGTTAATCCAGGCGCATCCAGCGACATGACCATGAACACCGCCGCCAGTTTATGGCATTTTAATGGTCACTTAATTTTGTTTATGTTTAATGGGCGCGCCTGTGGCAGCTGCTTGTGGCTGCCTCCGATTCCACCTCTACCTGGAAGCTGCAGCTGAACGTGGAGCTGCAACTGGGAATGCATGTATATTGATTGCCGATTAACGTTGCTTTGGCCAGGCACCCGAAACCGAGCATAGAAGACCGCCATTGTTCGCAAATTGCGCATAATTTCTAGATGTGGCAGCTTTGTTAAATATTTGAGCAAAATTCGCAATTTTAATAAGCTCTCTCAAATGACACTCAAATGACTTTCCCACAGCAAGCTGGCGCAATCTATGCAGAATTAACGAAATCATAAAGCAAACAGTACAATCATATACCATATATACATATATAAGACCTCTAATACCTACAATCCCATTCCCAATCGCAACTCCAGCCCAGGCCAGGCCAGGCCAGCAAGGCAAGGCAAGGCAAGGCAGTCGGGCAGGCAACTCTAATGATGATGAGCGCATCGCTTTTTGCAAGCAAATTGCAGCAGCGTTATTTCCTTTGTCGGCTCACACCTCAATCTTCAATTGTATCTGCAACTCCAACTCCAGCTCCAACTCCAGCTCCGACTCCAACACGGACTACAGTTACAGCCTCAGCTTTGCGCCCAAAGCTGGACCAGGTTTGCTGCCTCCGCCGCGTATCAACTGCTGCAGTCGTAATGATTTATGAATGGCAATTTCAGCGATATTTTATTGCATTTTAATTAGTGTAATATCAATTTGGGCCCAACAAACGTAACTTTATAAGCGCTAAAGGAAGCCACAGAGCGAGCGTTGGTCTGAGCAAGATGGAGACATCGACTGAGCGAAAGAGCGAGAGAGGGAGACGCCCCGGGGAAGTTTCTAACAGCATTTCGGAGCACTCATTAAATTTGATTTACCCACAAAATGCACAATACAAAATCGCACTTGGCTGTCAGCTGCAATCTGCAGCTCCATCATTTTGTTTTCTTCATTTTCAGTTTTCCAATCTTGTGAGAGAGCGTGCCACACCCACACGCTGGCACTAACGACGCGTGTCGTCGCAACACCCACGCGTGCTACATAAATTTACCAATTTAATAACTCATAAATGCACACACAATAATGTGCCACATATTTTGAATGTCGCAAATCGGGAGGAACCGACGGACTCCTCCATACAAAATTAACTGGAAAATTGGTAGAGAATCGCTGGGAAGCAGCTCTGGACGAGCCAGCACTGCCAATATCACATACAGTAAACTGAAGGGGGGAAATTGAATGGAATAAGAGGAAATAGACACAGGGAAATAATTAGAAATATATCAATCTAAGCATCAATCACAATTAAACTAATCTCTAATAAATAATATTAATTACATCAATGAAAATTGAGATTAGAATAGAGTGATGATGCTGTAAAGAAGGGAATATATCAAATGAATATACTATGACATATAAACTTATAGCATGCAATTCTTAATGAATAGTTATAGTAGTTTTAGAAAGGAAAACTCTGATTAATATCGTAGCTTCTGTGCCTGCGAATAGAATCAACAAATAAAAAACTTGAACTTGAAGATTTTTCTGAAATGCGTCATGAACTCGCTAATGATTGAGGCTTGATATCATTTTAATTGTTCTGTCGTTTGGGAAACATTCGAAAACGTGATCAGATACAGTTTTTTGCAATGTCATGATCAACAATAATTCCCACTTAATCCATATAAGTTGCGAAGTATTTGCATTTGTATTTGTATTTGTATGGAGTTCAACTAACAAACCGCATATCGCGCAACAAAGTAAATGAAAGAAACTGAAACCCATACAAAGTCATCTTTCTTCCGCTGGCAAAACGATGACAAATTGCATGAAATAATATAAATTTTCAGTCAAGACAGTAAAACTGTCTGGCCCCGGGGTCCCGGGACCCCTTTGGTGTTCGAATCTCTAAGCTCCATGTCAGAGAGTCGCTGATTCTCAGAGTCGCAGAGTCGCAGAGTCGCTGAGTTGAGTTTTGTGGCAAGTAAACTGTTGTTTTTCACGACGACGCGTGTCACATTGTCCACCCACAAGAGCAGACGACAGAGCAGACCAGACCAGGCCAGACCAGACTCAAAGCAACGATAGGGACAGAAGCGGACAGAAGCGGACAGACGCGGCCAGACAGAGAGCAGTTGCTCTGATCTCATAGGAGTCGAGAAATTTGCATAATTTGCTGTTAAGGATTGTTTCTCGCTGTCCCCAGTCTAGCAGTCTAGCAGCACCCACGCCTGCCTCACTTGCCTCAATGGTGACTGGCAGTTGCAAGTTCGCTAGTTGTTCCCCGTCGACTGGCAAGACGCCCTTTTGCTGCATGCAACGAAGTCAGTTATGATTGCATCCAAGTCAATTACCAACACCCGCATGGTGTTGCATGCCGCCGCTTGCCCCCATGCCACAGCTGCTATGGCAATAGAGCAATCTGTGTGTGTGAACCCCTTTCGATGCTTTTGTTGTATCAACAATGACAACAAATTGATCGACGCCGCTGATCAGCTCCAGCTCATTAGCGCGTTCATTAAACCCGTGTGGCAGTTGCTACTTGCCACTTGCTGTGTGCCGCATGCGATCAATAATTGTAGAGATTTTCATTTAATTTGTTTAAATTAGCGCAACCGACGCAATTTTCCCACTGCTGCCGCTGCCGCTGCCGGCACTTAATAAATCTTTGTAAATTTATCGTTATCGCCTAATAAAATGTCACTGCAGATGTCACAGACCTGTGATAAATTGAAAGCGCCCAGCATTTGAAAATAGCAAGCAATTAAGAGCAGCAAGAGCAACAGCAGCAACAGTGGCAGCAACCACTGTCCATGCCACAGACAACACCTTCAACTGCAGCTTCAACTTTCAGCTGAAAGTCCAACTGGAGCAGCAACGGGAGCAGGGAGCAGGGAGCAGGGAGCTGGGAGCAGGGAGCAGGGAACTGGCCATATCAAAGCATCTCTCAGTCAGTGGCAACGTCGGCGGAATCGTCTGATTGCCGCAACATGCTCGAAATTACTTTTCTGTGTAAACTGTGGCACACACACACACGCACACACACACACACATACAGAACAACACAAAACAAACAGTAACAACAACAATACAAAGAGGTTAGAGTTGTTGCAGAAAGGTCGAAGCAGTTATACACTTGCCACTGATTTAGTTAAGGTAGTTAAGATATTTATAAAGTTCGATCAGATGACACGAGATCTGCTTTAACTAATTTACAAATTAACTAATTACAAATACAATTAAAGAAAATATCAACTAAATGAATTGCAAGTAAACAGTTTAATCTTTTGCATATTGCTTCTAATATAATTAATTATTATTTCTTGCCATTAAAAAACCATGATAAAAGCGAACAAAGTAAACAATATAATAATAATACATAATTTATAGGTATTTTTTAATAACTACTTAATATGACAAATAACTTAAACAATTTGTTTTTTTTATTATCTAAGACCTATAGTTATAGTTAGTCATAGTCAATAAATTGCAATGCATTATTTTATGTATTTATTCACAATTTATTATACGTATTAAATGCATTATTTTGAATAAATATTTATACACATTATTATATATTTTATTGTTTATTCATTTATTTAATACCAATTAAAAGTGGGAGTTAAGCTTGCTTAGAATACGCAGCACTTTCAGCTTCGCTTCCCCTCTCTTTTGTTCGCTATTTCGCTCAGCAGTGTCAAGCCACTGCTGCCAACTGATATGCCCCACACCCACTGCCAAAGAGCATACGAATTCATGCATACCCGCACCGCATGTCCATGCCAGATATCATTGTCTTGAACTTGCACATTTTCACACACTCTTCACGGGGGCAGGCAAAGTCTGCGTCGACGTCGACAGCGGCAGAGGCGGCGGCTGCGATAAGCGGGAATTAAATAATTTTACACTCCATGCGATTATCGGCAGCGATTGCGATTGCCATACGGATACAGTTTGTGTATGCTAACGAGCTGGCTGCTATAATTGGCCCAGTCCAGTTCAGGCCAAAGAGGCAGACACAGACACAGATACAGACGCAGACACAGATACAGATACACAGATATACAGACGCAGGTATGTGGCAGAGAGATACTTGCAGTTGGAGATACGCAAACACAACCTCAGCCATGGCCACGCGCTCAGCCGGGAGTCAAGTAATTGACAAACAATTACCTTTAACGCAGCATTGTTCCGGATCTCTGGGGCACCCTTTGATCCTCGGTGCTCGGTGCTCCGTGCTCGGTGTTTGCGTGTTCGGCTTTTTGGCTTTTAAGTTTTCGCGCTGAGCGGCAAACACCTCAATTCTCAATTTTGGTAGCCAACGCCGACTGCTTTGCCTATGCCGAGGCCCAAACCGATTGTCTCAGCCAAGTTTGCTGCTGCACCCGCAACACCTGCACACAATGGGCTCAAGTAGCCGGCCCAGGGCAAGGCCCAGAGTCTAGCTTTAGCCATGGCCCATCGCCCATACCATAATAATAAATATTTCATGAAGCTGTCAGCAACAAATAATCTAAAACTGCAGCGGGCTGACCAAAGGCACAAAGGAGCCGCCGCCTCTTTGAGAATTTGTTGGCTTCACAATGGCCGCCCGTTTGTTGGCTAAGAGTCTCTGTCTCTGTCTCGTCGCATCTGCGTCTGCGGCTGCGTCTTCTTGTGGGTGTTAACAGTCACTACTGGGCGAGGAATGCGGAAAGTGGAAAGAGATACGAACTGCATTTATTAAACATAAATTCATGGACATATTGACAGTGCTTTAGCTTCCCAAAATCAATTCAAATGCATTCGAAGCCAGTTTGTGGCGCGGAGTTGGAATTGGGATGAAGTTGCGACTGCGACGGCGACTGCGAGTGCGTCTTCGACTCTGACTGCAACTGAGGCTGCGACTGTGGCATAAATGGAGCAGCATCGCCCGCCTGCTGCATGCACCTGTCAATGGCATTGACATAAACCATAAACCGGTCGCTGCTGCTTACGCACTTGCAACAAGATCAGCAGCGGCATGTTGCATAGAGGTGGAGATGGAGAGCCTCGGGACCTGTTGCCTGTTGCCCGTTGCCATCGTTTGATGCGTCAAACATGCGCTCAAACGCCTTTGCCTTTGCCTTGCCTCATCCCGAACTTGCCTCGCCTCGCCTCGCCTCGCCTCGTCCCGCACTTGCAGGCAGAAAATTTTTATTATTATTATGACCATTTTAGCTACCAAGCATGCGTAAAGCATACGGCCAAGTGGGCCGGCCTGGCCAAGTCTGTGGCGCGTCTGCGCCAG
This sequence comes from Drosophila macrospina, assembly GCA_035042075.1. NCBI lineage: Eukaryota > Metazoa > Arthropoda > Insecta > Diptera > Drosophilidae > Drosophila > Drosophila macrospina. The sequence continues at coordinate 10,457,540 of JAWNLW010000591.1, read as the reverse complement.
CGCAGCAACTGTGGCAACAACTGTGTGGCAGCATCAGGCAGCCGGCCAATAAATTGTGACGCTAATGTAAAGTGTGGCAAGCCATTAGCAGCCGTGGCAGAGGCAAGCACAGAGGCTGCATGTGGCAGCATGTGGCAGCAGCCGCGGGTTATTGAACCTGCCCCCGACGACAGCTGATGAGCAGCTCGAAGTGGGCGAAGTGGGCGAAGTGGACGAAGTCTAAGCCCACATCTGCTGCAAGGTTGCGCAGGTTGTGGCATCAATCCTTGTTGTGGGCAGACTGCCTCATTTGTGCTAACTTGGCTCAATCTCTGGCTGAGATTAGATGCCGTCGAGGGGCCCTCAATGTTAGCTGAAGTTGTTGTTGTTGTTGTTGTTCACCTTTTGGCATTTTTATGACATCCGCTGACAGATTTCACTTCCAGCGGAAAACGGAAGCGGCCAGTTTGACTGGCCAGGCCCAGAGCCAACAGCCAAGAGCCAACAACTAACTTCCTTGACAACGCATTTTTTTGTAGGCGCTGACTCCGACTCTGGTTTGCATTTAATAGATTAATTAAAGACAACGCGAGTGCCGCCCAATGATTAAGCAAAAGTTGCTGCCGCCGTTGACTTCCGTCAATCAAAGTGTGCAAGGAAATGCGCAGGCGATTCAGAGGGAGCAGGGGGAGGAGGATACAGACGGAGACGGAGACAGCGCATTAGCAGGTGGAGGCGACACTTGCCGGCGACAATCTGTTGGCCAAGTTAAAGTTTATAAAGCGGGCAAAAGGCAAAAGCGAAAAGCAAACGCCTGCTGCGGCTGCTGTCCAATTTTTTTGTGCCGCCTTTTGTCAACTGACACTGCAAGGTGCCCCGGACGACAACGATGGCGACACAGCGCAGCAGAAAAAAATAAATGTATGTAACAACAACAACAACAACATCAACAACAACAGCAATAACAACAACGAGAGCAACAAAAATGCCAACCGCAGGCACTTGATGCCAAGCGACGGCGGCGAGGGCGACGGACAGGGAGTGGGAAAAGGAGAGGAACAGGGTCAGGTCCCGGACTCAACGACGACAGAACGTGGTTAGCAAATTTATTATGTAAACGGAAATACGGCATATCCTTGCTCAGTGGCAACAACGAAGGCAACGGCAACGGCAACGACGCCGCAGCAATAGAAATAGTTTTGCGGCTCCCAAGGCAGAAAAAAACGGGAGAAAACGGGGCAAAAGGCGAAAAGCGAAAAGCGGGAGAGACGGGAAAAGCGGGAGATGCCAGTGGAAGTTGGAGCTGGAAGTGAAGTTAGATGGCAACTGGAGGAGTTGCCGGAGCTCGTAAATCGCATAAATTGTATAATTCTGGCTGGTCATTGTTGCTGTTGTTGCTGTTGTTGTTTGTTGTGTTGTCTGTTTTGTGAATTTGTTGCCAAATTGCGTTTGTAGGTGCCCCTTTGTTATGGACCGAGCAGCGACAGAGCTTGAATCGAAACAATATGTTGCCTCAGCCCAGCAAACTGTAAGCTGCCATCCTATTGAGCATTCTGAACACGTGCCCAACGATTGCGGGTCCTGCTCCTGAGGCAGGTCCTGCGGTTAGAGCAGCTGCTGCTGCTGATGACAGCGATAGTTAATTAATAACAGGATCAACACCTGCGACACCTGCAACAACTGGAGTCAGCAGCTTTGAATTGGCTTTGAATTTGGTCAAGTTGATTGAATTCCGTTGTTGCCAGTCAATTAGCAATAAGTACCGCAAAGTTCAGACTTTGCTTCATTTAAATGCAAGAAGTTGCTCGTGCAACGCGGCGTATGCGCAATAAGCGACATGGGAGGATGCAGAATGAAATAGAGAACAGGATGAGAGCATTGACCACAAATAGCAGGAAAACAGAACGAGCGAAACAGAGAAGAGTCTGAGAAGGAATGTACAATGCATAGAAAGGAAAAGAATAGAAGAAAGAGGAAAACACAGCAATGAACGAATTGTTCAGGAAAGTGAAAATGGAAATGGAAAACAAATGTAATTCTTTCTTCAGTTAAACTAAATAAATAATAATTATTAAAAATATTAACAGAGATATATACATTAAATGTAAAGTATTAAATGTATGCTGTGTTAAAAATAGTTAATTTTAAATTAAAAATGTTTGTTTCCTTAACATTCAATTATTACAAATTGTATTTGCAATTTCTTCACACTTCTGTTAATCAACTCTGCATTTATTAAATTGAAACACTTCAACCTCTGCTATAGCTTGCAGCCCTGATTTCTAACGCCTGTGCAAGCCATCCCTGGAAAATTGTAAATTTTTGACTTGATTTCTTTGTGGTCGCCGGACGACGCATCAAATAGACAAAGTTTGCCCAGCCAAAAGGACGCCTATTGCAAATTTATGACACTGAATTGATGTGCAACAAAGCGTGGCAACTTTACTTGGTAAGGGGATACGGGAGCTGTTGGACGTTCGAAACCAAGAGCAGACAAAAGCTGAAAAAATTGTCATTATAGTCAGAAATCAATCGATCGACATCCGAGTTTATTTATGGTCTAAAAAAGTTAATAACTTTCTGATTTGCTGTTGTTGCTGTGCGAATTTAAACGCAATCAAAAGTCAGAGAGCGAAAAGAAGAAGAAGAAGACGCAGAAGCAGAACAAGAATAAAATGCGTGTTAAACAGTTTAACACTTCTGCATGGTCACGTCGAACGACACCCAAAGGAAAAACTGAAGCTCATAATTCATTTAAACACACAGAGAAAGACAGTGGAAAATGTCTAAGAAAGCCAAAAGGAAATGGCAATGCATTAAGAAATAAGCAATTTGCTTTGCCACAGCAGCAAAAAGCGCGCCACAAGATCAGACGCAGCACTAGGACGCAGTACGCAGGACGCAGGACGAAGGACGCACGATGCAGGATACACACAGAGAGACCAGCGTAGCCAATGTGTCGCGACTGTGAATGGAACGCGGAATGCTGGCAGTAAATGTTTAAGGCGAGCCAAGGCCATGCAGGGCAAACCCCTCTTGCCCCTGCCCCTTTTCGGGGTCTGAATCCCTGCGCTAAGTAGTTGCATTAAAAGCTTACAAGCAAAACGCAGAGGCAGCAACTGAAACAAATGCAAACCGAATTTCCAGTGCTGTGAGCTCCTCTTGGCCATAAACTTTGACCCCCGGCCGCTCTCTTGCCCCCAACCCGGACGCACTTTTTTGGCAGCCGCTCAAGTAACGTGCCTGCATGTGGCAGTAAATCATTTGTGTACATTTTGTAGTAAGTTGACGACCTTAAAGCTGATTGAAGTTTAATTCAGATAAAATCGTTAATTAAATATATTTAGATATGTATCGATAGCCACTTATTTGCTTATCAAATTGATAACACATAAATTAGCCCCAATTAATACTACTTACACTCATGTTTCTATTTCCGCTTTTATTATATTAACTATTTAAAAGAATATTGTTAAATTTTAACTTTGAATCTATTTTTAACAACTCGCAAGTGCGCCATCTATCATATTCTGTAGCGCCATCTGTTGGCCTAAAGATATAATGTATCTTAAGTGCTGCCAACCATGGAATCTCGCGTTACCAACCATCGTATGGCGCTGCCAGCTTCTGACGTTTGTGGTATTTAATTGTGCTCAATGTCGGTCACACTGCTTTTCGCTGTCCTCTTTGCAGAGCCATTCGCCGATGCAACATTCGTGAAATTGTTAAAATTATTAATTTTAACGTGGACTCGCAGCTGCAAAACGTAACTACGCCAAATAATTTCGGTTTTTAAGGCGTGACGCGTGTGTTTGTCTGCCCAAGGCGGCTATTCATCACAATTTCGGGGCGTGTTTGGAGCGAGAAAATGGAAAACGCATGTTTCGTACTCAGATAAGGCCCAGCTGTGCGTCGGTCTCGCTCAAATTGCAACAAATTGTGGAAAGCATCCGGCTAGATTCACAAACAAACAAGACAGCGATAGACTAGCAACTGAGCAACTGAAAGCAGGACAAAAGCGGCGATTAAGTGACAGTAACAGTAACAAGAAGACACCAACACAACTAAATCAATTACGATCCAATTTGAAACCAATACATAAAAACAACAACAACAACAACCAACCCAACAAAAACAACATGCACCCACTGCAAAGTAGTTAAATAATTCTGCCCTGTCTGCGCTTTATTTCCTCTTCATTCTTGTACTCGTTTTAATTTCAACAAGTTTTCTGTTCTCGCTTTCCCCACATCTCTTTTAAACCATCCGACGCGCAGTTCTTTTTTCGTTACTACTTCACCACAACACAACAACAACAACAATAACAACCACAACAGCAACATACACAACATATACAGACATACACGGCTGACTCTCGCACGCACACACACACACCCACATACACACATAGTTACGTTAACGTACATACCGCGACGCATACAACTACAATTACTTGCTGTGACGCAGCAGCCACCAAAAAGCACCTGCAAAAGCGGCACGAGACCAGCGACCGGCTCCCAGTGCAGCTGTCATAGCGCAATAAAACAACAACATCAGCACTCAAGCACACTTGTTGCAAACGCAGCAAAAGGAACACATAGAGAGGGAGACAGTGTGAGAGAGAAAGAAAGAGCAGCAGAGACAGCAGAACGAGAGGAACATAAGGAAGAGAGAGAGAGAGAGAGAGAAAGACGGCAAAGCGGCTCTGTGTCTCTGTACTCTCTGTATAAAGTGCCTAAGCAGTTAGCTATCAACGTTCATTGTCGCCGTACTTACAAGACTCAAAGGTAAGCCCCAGATGTTTGCGAAAATGTTTTGATCATCATTCATGACACGGCTAATTCACAAACGCCAAACGGTACCCGGCACACACTTACAAATGCACAATGTATTGTATGTTATGTATGTACGTACATAAATAGTTGATAAGCCAGCGCTGCAGTTGCCGGCGGACTCTCAATCGAATGTCTGATAAGACGGAATCACGATTCTCATGTGCGCGCACATTCAAATTAAAAGCGACAGCAATGAAATGATAAAATAAAAAGAATTAAATATAACCCGAGCGTTATCAGTATTCGCCAATATTTATTTGTTTTTGCTTTAAATACGTGAGGCATGCACGAAATATCAATCGCCCTACTTACCAATGTCAAAATGCTTTCAGATGGTCAAGGAAAAGCCAAACTCGACGCGCATCTATGATAAGGATGGCTTCAGGCGACGCGCCGCCTGCATTTGCGTGCGCTCCGAGAACGAGGAGGAGGTGAGTTGTAGAAAAGATCTTCGATGGGGTCTCCAGAAGAAGCCTTCTAAATACTAAAGGGTACCTTGTTGACCATCAAACATACTCCCAAACGTGGAGATTCTGTCAAGACAAATACCTTTTATATGACGATAGATAGCGTGATAATAATTGTTAATATATTGCAGGTACTGCTGGTGACGTCTTCGCGTCGTCCAGAGCTGTGGATTGTGCCAGGCGGCGGGGTAGAGCCCGAGGAGGAGCCGCCCGTCACCGCTGTGCGAGAGGTTCTAGAGGAGGCCGGCGTCGTTGGCAGCCTGGGACGTTGCTTGGGTGTCTTCGAGGTGCGCAATAGTTGATAAACAATATAATCTTATTGGATTATCATAAATTTCAATAATTGTATGTTTTAGAACAACGATCACATGCATCGTACGGAGGTGTTTGTAATGAATGTTACCCAGGAACTGGACGAGTGGGAAGATTCGCGTAGCATTGGACGTAAGCGGCAATGGTTCACGATTGATGATGCCTTGTCGCAGCTGGCGCTGCACAAGCCCACCCAGCAGCATTATCTCATGCAGTTGCAGCTCTCGAAGACGCTGGAGAATGCCAATACGCCCGGTCGGGTAGTGAATGCCACGCATCCGCCCATTTTGACCAACGCAGCCTCAGCGGCAGCATCGCCAACAACTGCATAAAGATAAATACTGATGGAATTATCACACACACACACATACACACAGAAAAACACTCAAGCATATATCCACACACACGCATACACACACACACACAAAACAGACACATACACATACTCACATTTTGACATTTTGGAAATTTACAATTAGACAGGCAGTAAATTCATTCTTTTCGGTATGTTTAAATCATTTACCTCTCCCAGCACCCCCCGCTCTCGATTGCAATGCTGTCAGCTGTCAGCTTTCAGCTGCAAGCATCCTTTTCGAGTTTACTTTAAGTCGAGCTTCATTTATGTTTTTAGAAATTGTATTGAGCAACAATATATATGTACTTTAAATAAGAGAAGGCCTATTACGAGCAGAAACAAAAACAAATTGATAACACATATGAAAACGAAAACTAAATTAACTAAACAACAAAAGAAACAAACATATAATAATTTTTGAGCGCATAGGGCACTTTTTGCAAAACGAAATACATGTACTAACAGAAATTATGATATCTATTAGATTTTTCTACTCTTTTTTATAATTTACTCAAAAACATCTTGATTATTGTAATAAACAATTGGAAATGGCTTTAAAGAAGCGCTAAAATTTATTAACTATGCTAAGCGGCCTAAACAATAATGATGAAAGGGAAATGAATATCAATGGAATAACGAAATTAACATAATAATTTCGACTTAAATCTGCCACAGCTAAACAATTACAACTTTGTTTGCAGATAAACCCTTAGAGAACTAATATAATTAACAAAAGTTGCCTATGCAAAAAGATTAAACACACATAATATAAAATAAAAATATTAGTTATGTCGTATGTGAACTTTTAAGTCTTGCAGCGCCCATAACAAAACGTTAACTTATTGTAATAAACATTTGAAATTAGTGAATCCAGAAAACATTAATGCAGATATAATAAAGATGAAATGAAAATAACTAATTAAACTATATACTAACAATAAGTTATGTGCACGCTGTACTTTTCAAAAATACAAAGCAAACAACAACAAAAGAAAAACGAAAAAAAATAAATATAATTAAAAAAAAAAAAGAAAACAAAAACAACAACTTAAAATGTCAATGTGATAAAAGCTAATCAACACTTTTATGTAACACTTTTGGAATACACTTACTTTGGGCACATTCAAAGACAACAAAATTTTAATTCAAGTTTTAAAGCTCAAGATTGATTGATTTTCAATGAAAATTCGAAATAAGTTGCAGAAGAAAAACCTTTTCATCGGCAAGCTAAACAATAGAGCCACAAAATGTTGCAATTAAAGAACAATGATTTACGAAAGCAAAAATAAAAATAAAATAAAGACACAACAACCAAAACTACACTACAAATGCCGCTTTATCGTGTATTAAAAACGTTCTTTTATTTATGTTAACTCTACACATATTTATTTAATTATTTAAAACTAGTTTCTGTAAAAATGCTACCAATATTTGAGCAAGCCATCAGCAGGAAATGTTCAATTCAACTACATATGTATGTATCCCAGGCGCCTAAGCGCCAACCCGCTGCCTGAGCCGTGGGGTCTCTTCCTCCACCTCGGTGTCGGCACCAGACGCCGTGATCATTGCCTGGAGCAATTGCTTCAGCTCATTGTACAGCCTTAAAGCCAGCTGCAGGTTGGGCGCCTGACGGCGATCTGGAAGCTGTTGGTCCTTCGGCGGCTGCACGCACATCTTCACCAGCTTCTGCAGCGCTCGCGGCAAGCGGATGCCACTCAACAGACCGGGCTGAAAGGTGCCGCTGCCTAGGAGGACATGCTCGCAGAATATCTGAAAGTTGTTGTTCTGCTGTATGTGTGTGCAGGCCTGTCGCTCCGCATCGCACAGTCCACGGCAGGAATGGAAGTTGCAGTCCTGATTGGTGTGACACTTGATGCCGTTGGACATGCGCTTGTCGAGCTGACTCTCGACATAGACATGCTCTGCACTTTGGTACTTGAGACGTCTGTCGGGCGTGAGACCAAAGCGATTCACTTGCATCTTACACATCCTTAATGGCTCCGGCTTCATCTCCTCCAGCCGGAATATGTACTCCATAATATTAAGTGCGTGCTTCAGACGCTGTTGGCGATTTGAGGCGCTGCCAAATTGATGCGACAGAGTTAAGGCAGATCCGTTTAGTGACTCCTATCTTTACTTACAGATATTGAATGATGCTGGGATTGGCCTGCACTATTTCAAGACCCTCTGTGGCATAGTAGGGACCACAGGAGCCCAAAACAGCTGGAAATACGGACTCCTCATCAAATAGTTTGCCCATCATGTAGTTGTTGTCCTTGAACAATCTCCAGAAGCTCACCATTTGCTGAGAATTGTTGTCGGCTATCTCCTGATTTACCAAAGCCCTTATCTACAAGTCCGAGCCAAAGATTAAATGATTAAAGAACTGCAATGATGTAGACTTACCATGTTATCATCTAATGTTACATTGTAGGCAAGTATAATGTGCAGCTTGACAATCTCATGGAACTCCTCGATCTTGGGATAGATAGACTCGCCCTTGCTGTTCGTCCAGCTCAAGTCATCGTCATTATGCTTCGCCAGCTATATACATATTTTAGGTAGGGAATGGTAGTCATAGCAACCCGAAAACTATTGTTAACCTGACCTACCTTCACCGCATACATATCCCCATTCTTTTCGGCCGTAAACAAAATAGTCTTCATATCATTCAACGGACACTGAAAGTTATCAAAATTGGACTGGCTGCCGCATAGTTCCTCACACAGCGAACCACTGAACTCATGGTGCTCATACTTTTGGCACTGCAATAATTTGTTGTTTTCAGATTTTTCGCATAATTTATGATTCCTATTTAGTACTCACCATGTGCGTGAGACTTCTGTGGGACATGAGCTTGAAGCAAAAGGATAGATTGAGGAACGCATAGCTGAAGAGGCCAACCGCCAGCAGCACCGCAATGAGAACCGTACGCTGCATTCCTAGGCGAAATTTGCGACGCAAGGCAGTCAACATTTTCTATTCTATTTCTTAATTAAATTTTCATCTTTGGTCATCTTTTTTTCACATTTTCACTTGAGGTATACACTTAAGGCTCGGCTAGGCGGAACTGTCGCTGCAGGATATTTTGACGTATCGCAGACATGCGCAATGCTGGATGTGCTCTGGTGGCGGAAATCTCACCAGTGAGAATTGTGGGAGTGGCAATGTAATTGGCTGCTTATCGATAAACTTATCGGGTATTCTCAAATTCTCAAATTCCCTTTGACGCTGAAGTCTCGCCAGATAGCATACTTTTGAGCGTGGAAACAATCCCCTTCCCAAACAGCTTCAATTTATTAAAAATGCAATGGGTTTTTTAAATTATTACTTAACGTATAATTCTTTATTTATACTCTTTGCTAAATTGAGCAATTGTTTTACTTAATTCATCAATTTAATTTCAATAAGTTTTTGTTCTCTTTAAATTTGCTTTCAAGTGGATTTAGAGTTGTCATCATTTATGTATTTTGTTTTTGTTTTTGTTTTATTTGTATTTTTTGCTAAAAATAATTTAAATTCATAATTATATACCTAATTCCAAGTTTATTGTTGTATATCATTATTAATTATTATTTTCATTGCCATTTTTCTTTTTAACTAACGCAAACTCATATTCGCACTAATACATTGTGTGTATGTGTGTGTGTGTAATCTTTTGTGTGTGTGGCTGTGTGTGTGTGTGTGTGTAATTTTGTGTCTAATTATTCACCTTTATATGTATTTATATACTTAAGATAACTGCTCTTTATGCATAATTTTAACTAGTTATGTACACAACTATATATTGTTATGACAAATGCTAGAACGTATTTTTGTTAATTGTTTTACTTTGTGTGCCAGTTGTTTAAATTTGTTAAATCATATAACAAATCTATATAAAAAATTGTAAAAAAAGAGACAAATCACTTTGAAGGGGGAAATCTTTTGCATTTGACTAACTCGTCTATGGATTGATCGTAATTTTATTAATTCTGCTATATAATTCAAACGGTTCTCACATTTGTTTTTTCATTCGCTTTTGTCTAATTGTTGCTGTTAGGTTTTTGTTATTAGTTGTTGTTTTTGTTTTGCTTTTGCTTTTGTTTTTGTTTTTTGCTTTCATTGCATTCAACTGTGTGTATGATTATCGTAAATCGTTTTGTGTTTCTTTTTGTTTAAATTTTATGTGTGTTTTATTTTGTTTGTATTTTGTGAACATTAAAATTGTATTCCATTTGTTTTATTAATTAGCTTTTATTGTTGTTTTGTTGTTTATGAACGATTCTCGTTAAATTGCATAGTTAATTCTTTGCGTGTGTATATTAATTTGTATGGGCGTTAATTAACTTAGTTGGTTTCGTTCTTTATTTACATTTAGAATAATGCACACAACATTAGACTAGTTCGGCTTAAATGATATGCATCTCAGATACTTTCCAATTCGAAAGTATCTCAGCTGTTTATCAAATCAAACTCACAACCAGTTAACATCGTTTTGTAGTCCTTCTTTTGCGCGTCCAGTGTTTTTATTCTTCCATTATTTAGTTATTTATTTATTAATTTATTTAGTTATTATTTTAAACTTTATGCAATGTTAACATTTTCTCTTTTGATTTTGTTACAAAATCGATGCCGCGTGGCTACTTCATTTGTTTTTATTTTTAACTTTTCGTTTTTCCTTTTTTGTTTCTTAAGAATTTTTATTTAACTCATTATTGTTTTTACTTAGTTCATTAAAATAATGTAAAAAATCTGCAAATTGCATGCTCCTCGTTAATTAATGTGCCATTAAAAAATGTCTATGATTTTCTATATGTATTCATTCTTATATTTACAGCAGTATTTAGTGTTTCTCTTTTTTCTTTTTCGTTTTTTTGTTTTTCGTATTTGTTTTTGTTGCTTTTGCATTTCCTATTTCATCGTTCAATCTATTTTGTTGTTGTTGTTAATGTTGTTGTTGTTGTTTTCCATAAAACCTTTTTTTGGCAGTGCATTTATATTTATTATTCCGGTTTACTATTTTTAATGATTTTCAGCTAATAACTACAAATAATATTAATTGTTTTAAATGTAATTTAATTGGTAAATTAATTTAATCTTTAATTTAATTAACAGCAATTATTTACAGTTGTTCGTTTTGTTTGCCTTACTATTATTAATTTATTTATTTATTTTTGTCACGCAAGGTACGTTTGATGCAATTAATTATTAATTTATTGAAATTATATTTATACTTATGTTTGTCTTTTTGCATTTAAATTGTTCGCTTCTCATCAAAGAAATTGAAACTAGAAATTTACTATAAAATACAATTGGAAGACAGTTGTTGGGATCAATGCAATTCAAATGATTATTAGCATAGGATGCACCTAAATATCTCGACAAGGATTGCCAGCGGAACAGAAAGGGCAAGGAGAATAACTTTTAAATGAAGAAATTAAATTAATTTGGCAATTAAATCATAGATTATTTTTGAGCAAAACGGCTTATTGCTTATACAAAAATTGCAAACAGTCCCTGAAGAAACTTGTTCAACTTCAACCATAAAAATGCGCATATAAAATAGTAAATAACTTAAAAAAATCACCTTCCTATATATTAAATATTATTTAGTTTAACTTACTTACTGATTAAGTGGAATGCTCAATAACTTTTGCATTTTATGTGTCAGCTACAGTTGTTGTTGTTCTTGTTGTTGTTGTTTGTTCTTATTCTTCTTGTTGTTGCCTTTGCATATGTCTCTTAAATGTTTTTTGTAATTTGTTATTAATTAATTTATCAATTAACTGTTAATATTTTGTTGTTGGTTTTTGCTGCAGTTGCTGAAACTCTAAATCTTGTAGCGCTGCTTCGATCTCGTCGTCGACCTCTTAAGACTACTATTTAAATTTAATGTTTAATTTAATAACTATGTTTCGGTTAGTTGTGCATTATTATTTGCATTTGCATTGCCTTTCTTTCTTTTCATTTCTTTTTTTTTGTTTTTTTTTGTTTTTGTTTCGTTTTATTCGTAATTTAAATTTGCAAATTCAAAACCTGTACTTAAACATTAAGTTGAATATACAAATGTTCATACTTATTATGTATATGCACTATTAGCTTAGGTATTTTTAAAATAGTCGTTGTTGTGGTTGTTATTCTTGTTCTTGTTCTTGTTCTTTTTCCTTCATGTTGTTGTTGTTGTTGTATTTGTAGCTGGCTGCCGTATGTGAAACATATATGCATGTATGTGTGTTGTCTATGTATATATGTATGTGTGTGTGTCCGTCCATCGCACATTTCAATTTGGCTTACCACAAATAAATATTTAATAATTTCTTCTCAACTTCATCGTCTTTGGCAGTGTACAAATTTAAGTTATTTAATTAATTTTGCGATTTGTTTTGTGTAAGTTGATGAAAGATGATTAGTTATTGCTTTTCGAAAAGTGTGAGATAAAAATGCAGTTTGCTGTAGTTGTTGATGTTGATTTTGATGTTGTTGTTGCTGTCGCTCTAGTTGTCGTTCCATCCATAGCTAATCCTCGTCCAAGCTCTGCGAGCGACGCGGCTGCGCCTTCGATACGACCACATACTTGCGCCCAAAGTATGGCGAATCTAGAGATGGGGGCGATAATAAGGCTTATCAGCAGGACACGCTATCTGGATGACAATCTCAGCTCACTTCTTGCGCAGAAAGTCTGTGTACTTGCGTGCACGCTTGCGCACCTTCTTCAGGGCATTGCCCAGCCGGAATTGCTCATCGGCCAGGTCGTGATTGCCATAGTGATGGGTGCTCGTGCTCGTGCTAGTGTTCGTGCTTGTGCTGTAATGGGCGTGAGCATGGCTGTGCGGGTGCGAGAGGTGCGCATGCGTGTACTGGCCATGATAATGCTGCTGATGCTCAAGGTGCGAATGATGCAGATGCATGTAACCATCGCCAGCTGGATTCACCGAGACCGAGGCAGGCGAACCAGGCGACATGGGCTGCGACAGCAAATTGTGCTCCGAGGCGGCATCAAACGAGTCAAAATGCAGCGAAGACGAATGCTCGCTGGTTGTCGAACCGCCTCCATCCAAATGGACCCCAGCAAACTCCTTGGGCAGCTCATCGATGCCCAGCAACTTCTCAAAGTGCGAATTGCCTGACATGTTGGTGTAATCGTAGCTGGGATACGTATACGGCAAGTAGCCAGCATGATGCGCCTCCGAGCTAACCAATGTCTCTGCATCTCGTTCCCCAGCCCGATTGTTGATGAACTTCACCTCGTTAGCATTGCGCTCCTGGCTGCTGTTGAACACAATGTTGATGTTGTTGCTGCTGCTGGACAAGTTGATGTTGCTGGGGGACAATGGCTCTGCAGTTGTCTGAACTCCGCTGGCATTTTGATTCAGATTCGTCTCCTTGCTGGAGCTGGTGTGATAGCTTCTCTCATATCGCTGGAAGTACTCGCCTGCATCGCTGGAGGCAGTGTTGGTTGTGTTCGTGTTGTTGTTTGCGTTGTTGTTGCCCTGCTGAAAGTTGTTCTTGTACTGGAACTCGAGGGCATTGCTCGGCTGAAAGGGATAGTTCTTGGAGTTGTTGAGAACATCGCCAACCGTGGGATTGCCCTTGGACAGATACTGATGGATATCCTCGCTGGTGATTTGCAGATCCTGATCCAGATACGTGTTGCACTGCACATAGTTGTTGCAACAGTTATTGAACGTCTCGCCCTCCTGATCCTGATGGAACAACACTGTCGTCGACTCCTCGAACTCACAGTGGTAGTTGCTGCCACGTCGCTTCCTTGCCGCTGCCGATGTGCTGGGTCCTTCGTCGTATAAGGCGCTCTTCCAGGTGCTGTTGTCCGCGTTGCTCGTACGCTTGCGGCACGGCTTCATCTCCGGCTCGGGCACATGCCAGGCATCCAGCTTGTCCACAGCAGTGGTTGTTGTCGACGTTGCATCAGTGGTGCCACCCACAGCGCCCTCCAGCTCCAGCTCTGTGGGCGATTTGCCGTCGGCGAGGAAGCTCCAGCGAATGGGCGATGGCGAGCAAGCGTACTCTGGCAGCTCATTGCTGAGCGCACCCTTTGAACTGTGACGCTCCAATGTGGAGCCACGCGAAGGCGTCATCGTCGACTGGCGCTGTTCGTGTTGATCAGGATACTTGCTCTCGGCGGCAATTTGCTTGGCACGATCGAATATGGAGGTCAAGGATCCCAGCTGACTGTTGGGTCGGCTGGCATTGAGGCCACGCAACGATATGGAAGTGTAGCTGGGCTGGCGAGCCTGGAGACGTTGCTGTTTCCGCATCGCTGCCGACGCAGACTTGATGGAGTTATTGCGACTTAGGGAGGAGCGTGAGCCGTAGAGGCTGGTCGAGTCCGTTTGATAGCAGTAATCGGAGCTGGTGCAACAGGAGCTGGGACGACGGGACGATGAGCCATACAAATCCTCGGCAAAATACTGAGCGAGTTCTGTGCGGGATGCACTGCAGCAGGACTTACGCACCATTATCTCCTGCACCTCGCGATCGGCACACGCTGCATCCTGGCAGGCGTTGATCGAGTTGCTGGACACATCGGTAACCGAGCGATGACGTCGACTGCTGCACACATGACGCGAGCTGCTGTGCCCACCACCTGAGGAGGCGTGGTGTGTGTGCGCGCCTGGCAAGCTGCCGCTGCCACCAACAGCAGCGACACTGTGCTGCCGACGTCGACGGCGATAATGATGATGATGAGAGTGCGATTGCGATTGCGATTGCGAGCGTGTGGCTGGGGAACCTGAACCTGACCCTGACCCTGAACCTGACCCAGATGCGAGTGATGGCTGTGCGGTGAGGTGTGGCGACTGTGGTGCGGACTGTGACTGTGGCTGTGCTTGCGTTGCGACTGCGACTGCGTTGGCTGCGACTGCGACGACGGTTGCTGCGCCTGATGGCAGTGTGGTATAATGGCTGCCGCCTCCTGAGACTGGGAGTGCGACTGGGGCGGCTCATGCTTGTGTTGGATGTGCGATGGCAGCGGCGTCTGATCACATACGATATCCTTTTCATAGCTACAATGTACATATTCGTGTTTTGTGTAACAGGGCTGATGCTGATGTTGGGACTGTGCGGTGCCAGAGGCGGAGGATAGCAGCGGCTGCTGCTGTTGTTGTTGCTGCTGCTGCTGCTGCTGCTGCTGTTGTTGTTGCTGTTGCTCCTCAGCGCGACTCGTTGAATGTACACTGGCAGTTTCAGGAGGTGAGGCGTTCCTCAGTCAAGGCCCGCTGTTCTGGCAGACAGGTGCTTGCTGACGAAGGTGATGGGGCGCAGAGGCAGCGCTCCGGCCCTGGTGTGTACTTCGGCCGCCGTCTAAAAATCGCTCGGATGCAGCTACAAGAAGCGTAAAAGGCGCCAAAAACAAACAAAAGATCGAAATGATTCACCAATTAATAGAGCCTCCAAATTGGGCGACTTTGCATTTTGAATTGTGAGTTTTCGTTTCATTTTTCTGTTTTTCATTTGAATTAGTTAGTTTTCTGTTTGG
Organism: Drosophila macrospina; assembly: GCA_035042075.1. Taxonomy (NCBI): domain Eukaryota; kingdom Metazoa; phylum Arthropoda; class Insecta; order Diptera; family Drosophilidae; genus Drosophila; species Drosophila macrospina. The sequence goes on along the minus strand of JAWNLW010000591.1, from coordinate 10,442,114 downwards.
ATTTAGTATGTTGTTTAAGTGGTTAAACGCTAAACAGTGCATGCAAAAAGTACATGCCAATAATACGCATGCCAATAATGTTTATTACATTAGAAATCTCTAGAGAAAGTCATGCAGCCTAAAAGAACTGAAGCAGATGAATGACTTTTATGCAAATCGAATGAAGAATGTTAAATGATTTGAAAGTCACCTTCTAAGCAATTTCCCTAAACGAATGCAGCTTAGGGAAATCACTTAGATAGAGCTTTGAGTTTCGAGTGATAATGATGTTCTTCAATGTGAATCTTAATCCCGATCATTGAAGTTTTATTAGTGTACTTTCAGGCGCATTATTGGCACTCTTTGTGTTGTGTATTTTGTATCTCAAAGGTGCGTCGATGTTTTGAGACCTATATTTTAAGATCATGATTACTTAGCCAATTCATTGTTTTGGTTACTTAAGTTGGTCCCAAGTTCGCTTTCACTTGCGTACTATAAAAAAAAACAAACAAACAAATAAATGAATAAAAATGATATATTTAAAGCAGTTGAAAAGCTATAATTGTCAACATTAAAGAGAACCGTCAGCAGTTCGTTATTTAGTTGGGGCTTAGCCTAGAAAGAGTGTGACTTAGTTACGATACGAGTATTTAGTTTATTGACGAGCTTGGTGCAATTGTGTTAACGGTATTCCAAGCGGCACGCGCGGCATTTTCATGTAAATGCTTTTGTGGCTTGTGGCGCCCCACACTTGCGTGGCTTATGGGGCTGTGAATGTGGTTTTAGTGGCTCTTAGGAGTACGGATAGTTGTTGTACGAGTAGCTGTTGTTAACCTACATGACATTCTTCCGTGCGCCGAGTGCCGGCGAAAGTTATCATCTCGGCCATAGTCAGACTCATTGTAGTAGCATTTGCGATTAGGAACTGGCGTTTGTATATTTGTACCATAGTTTGTGTAGCAAGCCGAGGAGGAGCCGGCGGCACCGACCCTACCGCCCACATAACTTGTTGACGTTGGACCCAAGAGATTGGTGCTATCGCTTAACGGATATGGACCCATGCCTTCAACCGTCAACGAGAACGAAGTCGTACCAAAGACTTTAGTATATTTATTCACATACGTGTATTCGGGAATTTTTCATATTTTTCATGCATTTTATCGGATGGTCGCCAATATATCAGATTCATTTCTCAATTGGTTACATACAGTAGTTGTTATTGTATTTATTATAGTGTTGTTGTAGTAGTAGTAGTAGTAGTTGTTGTTGTTGTTGTGTACAGATCCAGTTGATGATTTGATTGGTTTCCAATATTGTTATTGTTATTGTTATTGGCCAATGTAATTGAATTGTTGATTATTTTTGGGTTTTGTTTCGATTAATGCACATTCAAAATTCAATACAATTCGAATTGTTCGAATGAAAATAAAGAATACGAAATTGTTTAATTTATATTATTTTCAAAAACATACAAATATACGTAAATGCGAGTATATCAATACTTATAAATCAAACAGCTAACGTCAAATTGCTACGAGATACGAAAACAAGCAACAAATGTTTTGTATGATTTATTAAAGCAATTGCAATTGTTTCAGTTTCAATTTAAATTGACTTGAACGCGTTAAATCTCTAAAAACAATTTAGCTGAAATATGCATTTAATTTTCGTTGATAAATAAACAATTGCAATTCACTTTTAGCTTTAATTAAACAAAATTCTACTGCAAATATTTATAACATTAGATGAGCCAAATAATTATCTAAATTTACAGACATGCCGCAGTTTTATACAGAGGAGTCACACATACTACATATAAATGGCTTGATATGGTTGGATGTTAGTAAAAATATTGTTTTGCAAATTAAAAACAAATATAAATAGAATTGTTTGCTAATTACTTATAAAAAGTGTATGATTATGCGTAATTTTCTGTGTAATTTTAGATAATTTCACCCTGTCTATGTAAGTGTGCTTGCGTGTGTGTGTCGATGTGGGTGTGTGGTTGTGTGTAGGTGCGTGTGGGGGTGTACTATACATCTCGTATACGCAATGCATACACAAAGGGGACGGAAAAAAATTAATAATGTGACATGTTGAACATGTGTACAATAACTGCAGTAGAACTGTTATATACATGTGTGTTAGTGTGTGTTGGTGTGTGTGTTTGTGTATGTTTGGATGCGTGTGTTGCTAGTTTTACAAGTAAATTTCAGTTAGTTTAAATGTAGTTTCGGGCAAAGCTAAACGTCTGCTCTGTTTACCTAGAGGTCATTTTGTATATTGTATTTTGTATTATGTTAGATGTGTGTAATTGTGTGTTGTTCTTGTTCTTATTGTTAAACAACATGGATACGTAAATATTGTATTCGTATTTGATATTGTTTGTTTTATTTGGTTTTGTTTTGTTTTGTTTTGTTTAGTTTTGTTGTGCTTGGTGTGTTTTATTTTCGACTGAACGAGGACAACAAATAATTGATTGTAAAATTAAGAACGTAAGATTGGGATTTTTGTTTATAATATTTACTAATAATTTGTTTTTAGCTTTTAGTTTTTGACGTGTTTTATTGATTCTTACGTGAGTCATGTTGGGTCTTCTCCTCAGATACCATCAATGCGGCATGCTCGATGCCAGAATTCATACTTTGTGGCTCCAAGCTATTTGTGCAGTTTAGCATACTCCTGAAATTCGCACACTCTACGATTATGTTTTAAGTGTAAACGTATTTTAAATTTAATTTTTGCAAACTAATGACAGCAATTTCGAGACTTGACAGAACACAAATACGCGCACACGAGGGGCAGGCGGGCGGTCGGAGGGTTGTTGGCAATCAAAGGGGTTAAACGGTGTGTGTCTGTCTCTTTTTGTGTATGTGTGTGGGTGTGTGTGTGCGTGTCACTGACTGTACGCGAGAGGAAGTGTCTGGTGGTGTTTGTCACTGAGTTTACCTGAGCTGAAAGAGCTAAAAGCTAAGAGCTTAAGTTTAACTGGCTTGGAAGTTATTAAGCGCGGCCAAAACAAAAATCAACACAGGCAATTTAAAGTTAAGCAAACAAACATTTATTGAGGCAAAGTAAACAATGTGAATTATAACTTAAAAATAAAGATTATATAAAATAAATTACAAGTAAATAATAAAAGATAAATCGCAAGTGCTGGCAACAAATACTTTTCCCATCAATTTCATTTGAAAAGTTGAAATTGAGCTGAAAAAGATTTCCAACTGAAGAGATTGCAACTGTTTCCTGGTGCGCACATTGAAATGGCAATTAAACTGGCAAACGACATTGCAACAGGGCCAAAGTATTGCAGTAGCAGTAGCAGTTGCAGGTGCCTCGTTGCAGTGACTGCACTCTACTGCACTTTGGGTCGTGTTGCATTCGAGTCATATTGCGATATCTCAATGTCCGCTGTGGAGGTCCTGTTGCTGTTATTGTTGCTGTTGCTGTTGCTGTTGCTGTTACCATTGTCAGTGTCCTCACTAAATGGACAAGCAACATAATCAGTGTGTGTGGTGTATATTGTATAGATATATGTATATACATGTATGCGTACGTGTGTGTGTGTGTGTGTGTAAGGGTTCGTTGTTGTGCATTGTGGGTTTGGCTTAACACTGCAAATTTTGGTGCTTTAAACTAACCAATTTATTTGGAATGAGAAATGAGAAGAGAGGACAAAGACTCTGGGTATCGGGATTGTTGAAATGTAAGGGCGCTGCATGAATTAGAAATTGAAATTTGTATTTGTTTTTTTGTTGTAGTTGTTGTTGTTTTTTGAGGTGATATGAGAGAGAGAGATACAGAGAGAGAGAGACAGAGTTTAAAACGTTTGATAATGAAATATGACATTTAAATAAGTAGAAGAGTACAGTATTTAAATTCATATTAAATAGTTGGATAATTGATATTTAAATTGCTAAATATGAACTTGTAGTAATTAAATAGCTTCAACTGTAGCCAGCTGTTATTGATTGTAATTGTAATTGTAATTGTAACAAAGTAACGAGTAGTACAGGCAAAGTTAAGCAGACATGCCGAAAAAGTATGAAACTTTGAGCGTAAGTTTTCATCGAATTTCATTTTGTTTATTTTTTTAGATTTATTTTTTGTTTTTTTGTTTTGTTTTTTTGTTTTTTTTTTATTGATTAAAATGTACAATAAAGTTGCTTTAGAGTGAACTAATAAAGTACAGCAAAACGAGCTACGTTTAAAAAGAGCGAAACGCTTCAGATTGAAGTTTATTTAAGATTTGTTCTTGATATTTTTATATGAACTGTTTACTGGTTGTATTTGGTTTTTTATTTTTATTTTGTTTTTGTTTTCAGTTTCAGTTTCTGTTAGTTCATGCAACTTACCCGTACAGTCTACTATCTCGAAATGTCCTTTTGTTTTCGGGCATACATAGAATGGACATGTTTTTGTATTATTTTCAAATCGGACGATAAAACACAATGTGCAACAAAAATAAAAAAGAGGATAATTTGAAAAATCAATAACTCGCATTGGTATACGATCCAAAAATAATACAATACGACACATATGCACACCGCATAATAAACTTCCAAGTACATAATTAAGAAAGAAAGAGACAGCTTTTGGCTTTGGTTTCGTTTCGGGTTCTTTTTGTTTTGTTGATTACGTTTTGTATATAGAGATTACTTCAGTTACGTTTTATGAGCTGCTCTGAAGGGTTCTGGGGGATGGGATTCTTATGAATTGAGACCTAGTTATCAAATTGCAATGAGCTGTGTGCAGAGCCTAGTGCTTCACAATGGGATCTACCCAACATACCTGCCGTTGTTGTGACGGAAGAGTGCCAATATCTCTTCGAAGGTTTTGTTTTTGGTCTCTGGAACTTTCTTGTAGGTGAATATCCAAAATATGGCTAAGAATACGCTAAATGGCAAGAATGTGTAGTTCTCCAGCGAGGTCTGAAACAAAGAAAATATGTGTGAATTCCAATATTTCCAGATAGATGGGGAAATGTACTTACCTTCATGCTGGGGAAACCAATTCCCACCACAAAGTTGGCCATCCAATTGACCAGCACCGCAATGGCCATGGCACTGGGCCGCGGTCCCTGCGAGAATAGTTCCGCTGTGATCATCCACGGTATGGATCCGGGTCCCACGGCGAAGAATACCACAAAGCCGAGCGTGGCCACCACCGAGAGATAGGACATCCAGTCGATCATTTCCTGTACATAACCAAAAAACTCCTATACAAAATGCATAGTAATCGCATTCTCGATGATTTGTAGGCTTTTCTTTTGCATTTTCTTTTTTCTTCTCATTATCTTTTTGTATATATTTTCATTCATAAATATCGTTTAACGAAATGTTCGTTGGAAACCAAAACAAATCAAGGAGCTGTCATTATATAAGTTGAAATCGAAAGTAAAATTGTTAAAGTTAAACCCTCTATAACTGATCATTTTTATGCATGAGTTGAGCTTATCGCTGGGATATAGTAAGTATACTTAGTTAAGTTACTGTTAAATTGTAAGATTGTTAGCTTGATCTTGGTTCTCAAAGAGTTGAACGGTTACCATTTGCTCTCATCGCTGCACTTTGCACAAAACAAACTGTCACTTTAGTTTTTTATCTTTTGCTGTAACCTTTTTGGAGAATGCTTAAAGTACAAGTAGTAGAAAATGCTAGTATTTCTTAATTAAATTAAATTATTTAAATTAATTGAATAAATTATATAAATTATGATTAATTTAATGTCTAATTAATTGAATAAACGAAGCGGCGTGTTGACACATTTGACATTGTGTTCTGTGAGTTTTATTTTGTGTGTTGGAAGTGGCTTCTAAAGCTTATTTCAGCGCGTGTTCTGTTCTAGTATCAATTTAGCGACAGCTTTTGTACATTTCCCAACACTGGGTAGTGTATTGCTCATTGCTGTTGGCTTTCGGCTGTGTGTGAACTGTTTGCATTTGGTGCCCGGAAACTTTTTGCAAATTCGTGTGAATTGTATTTGCATTTGAAACTGTGTCATATTATTTCAGATTTAGAATTAAATTTAAGACTTGAGTTGCCCAATTAAGTTTCAAAATGAAAATAAAATGAATCATAAAAGTTTTTTGCATATTCGTTAAATGATTTGTGTGTTCTTGTGTGGAGGGAGGGCAAAAGCCTGCCAAGTCGAGAATAGCTTTCAAATGAGGGGCGAGACAATTGCATAAATGAGCTGAGCTGTGAACTCGTTCAGTTAAAGCGGAGTTTTAGCTTTCCCAGAAGCAAAAACAGCTTTAAATAATGGTCCAATAAGCAATTATTCAGTTGTTAACTGAATGAGCAGCTTATTTATGCAATAACTTAACCTAGGCACAACACAAAAGCAAACATAGTAATGGAACAAGCATATCGAGTAGAGTGCAAAAACGGGCAGCAATTTAACTAAAGCGATATAGTTAAGGTAAATATACAAATACATTCTAATATTTACATAGACTTAAATATGTTAAACAATTAACCTATTTAACTTAAACGCTTATGCGAACCCTTTAAAAATGTCGACTAAGTGCAGTGCATGCATAAATATTATTTTTGATGTATGTGCGTCGTTTTAAACATATTTTAAAATATTTCATAAAAAATTAATAAATGCAGTAGCTTAGCGCCGGCCTATAAATAACATAGTAGTACTAATTTAAACACATAAATGCAATACGATACGATAGAGGGGGGTAGGAGAGTAGGAGGGTAGCGGATAAAAGGCAGTAGTAAATTGATTGCCGGCACAGGCTCAGCTATAAATTCAACTTGTTTTAAATTCAAATGTACATATCTCACATCAATAATTTATAGAAATACGCGCGGGACAACTGTCATGCCATGTTTCAGTTTTTCGTATATTTTGCTAATATTTTTTTGTATTTGTTGTTTTTTTTTTTGTATTTTTTTCTGTTTTGCATTTACTCGGGGTCTCATTGGGGGTCTACACAACATCATGCATAAAATATGTATGTCAATATTCAAATATTTATAAACACACGCATACATTAGGGATACGGGTTAGCATTAGTTTCAAAATATTTTCTTGTCAGCGTCTAAAAATGATTGAGTACCAAAATCAAATGCAATATGCCTTAAAGTTGGCAAAGGCCACTAATAAAAAAGAACTGAAAAAGGCAGGCAGATACTTGCCGCATCTCAAGATAATATTGATAGTCAAATATCTATGCAAAATACTGGCAACCCCTGTACTTGCCTTGATCAGGAATGAAATCGTTATGAAGATAGAGAAGATGAACATGCCGCCCAATCCATACAAATGCAGGGTACGACGACCTGTACGATCCATCAATGGTATTGAGACTAAAGTCATTACAACCTGTAATTGAAAGTCGCATTTGTATATTTGCATATATAGTTGTGTTACGATTGAGCTTAGAGTTAGAGGAGCTTACCATTATGGCGCCGATGCCTATCGTGGCAAACTTGGCGCTCTCCTCAGTCAGTCCGGAGCTCATGAAGAGCGATGTGGAGTAGTAGAAGACGGCATTGATGCCGCTAAACTGTTGACTCAGCTGCATCACAATGCCAATGATCAAAGGCGGACGCAATGTGGGCGAACAGATGAGCTCCATGGTCGATATATGGCTCTCGGCCTGTTGAGCGCGCTCCTCGGCGCGCATCTCCTCAATGTCCTCATCCACCGAACCGGAGGCGCGCAGGCGACGCAGTGCTATGATGGTAATCAATAATCAATATATTTAACATACTTTTATTTATTAATAATTGAAAATAGTGTACCTTTGCGCGCCTCCTCCTCCCATTGTTTGGTGATGAGCAAATATCTGGGGGATTCGGGACAAACTGGCAGTAATATTAATTGCAATATTGCTGGACATATGGCCAGGCCCAGCAGTATGGGCCAGCCGTCATTAGTGCCTAAGATTTGTTCAATGCCCAACACCTGGGATAATAGTAAACCTACAGTCACAGCCAATTGATTAACAGTACCTAAGCCACCGCGTAGATTAAGTGGCGCTATTTCAGAGATGTACATTGGCACCAACGATGTATTGAGACCTGAAACGAGTAAGGGAAATACAGATCCAGATCCAGATCCACAATGATAGCAGTTGTCTCCACACTTACCGCAATTAACACCAATTATAAATCGGCCAAGGAATAACATTTCATAGGAATGACTAACTTTGGTAAAACCCATCAAACAAGCGCCGGAAATACCAAGCACATTGTTCAACAAAAGACCTCCCTTTCTGTGAATTCGAGAGCGGGATTAAAGTCATCTTAATAGAGTTCGATAATCAACCATATGTGTGAGGCTACCAACCTGCCAAAGCGATTGGCCATCCAGCCACCACTGAAACCACCGAGCATGCCGCCAATAGCAAATATGGAGACGGCCACCGAGTAGAGTTGCTGTATGAACTCTTCGCTAATATCCTCGCCATAGCGATCCTTGTATACATCCTTCATGAAATTCTCAATATTCTTTTCGGGCGCATTTATGACTCCAGTATTGTAGCCAAATTGCAGCATGCCCAGCACCGCCGAGAATATGGAGTATGTGAGAAAGAAGGTCAGACCCTGTAAGAGTTACATAAAACAATAGTTAGGTTAGCAATGCACGATATGATAAACTAAAGGGCGGGATTCGGGATGATTGGCTGGGTTTGTGCGGGTTCTTCAAACGCTTTGCAAACGAGTGTGCGCCAGAAATAAAATACTATTCATATTATACAAGTACAGTTGAGATGAGGCCAATTATCTACTTATTTTGATTATTCTAATTCTAAATAAAAAACAAAACAAAACTGTATGCACTGAAATAAATATATATATATAACAAACTCGTGTGTCAACTGAAAAGTTAGCAGTTTGCGATGTTGTGGAACTCAAATGAAATAACACAAAAGTCTGAAAAGAGTTTTTCGAATATTTATTATAATTTGATTAAGAAACAAAACACAATTGTATCAAAATAATAATATATCGTTTTAAGTGTGTGAATTTCAAAGCCGTCTGTGTATGTGGTTGGGTATCTCAAAGTTGCGCACATGCTCGTATATATATATAACATATATATATAGATAGATGTCTGGACGTGGAAAGTTCCATCATGAGCACAACTTTTCGAGTGTCGTATTGTTCAGTTGTGTGTTTGTATTGTGTTGGGTGTTTTGGTTTGGTTTGTACATGAATAGAAATGAAATTCAAGTATTTAATTACACAACATGGCAAATAATTTAAGCTACAAACTTGTTCTAAAAGTCTTAGCTTCCGTCTGTGCGTGTGCTCCTCCAATCTGTCCACGTATTCGCGCAGCTCCTCAATCTCCTCCTTCACCTGCTGCACTGTGTCCAGTTCATGTTTGATAGCCACCATGTCACGTTTGACCTAAGTACACACACACAGTAACACAAGCACAGAGATAGAAAGTAAACCGAGACGAGACAATTTAATACAATTAGAGTCTTAGCTTGGGTGCTAATTAGTTGGCGCACTTACCTCAGATACCTCACTTTGGCAGCTCTCCACGGACTTGGTCAGCTCCTGCAGCTGTGTGCGGATTTCGCACAAGGCGACTGTCGTCTCCAGGTGTCGATCGCCTCGCTGCAGTTCATCGAGTTTCGCTGATAGATTCATGCTCATCACGCTAACTTGCTTTTGCAAACTGCACCACGTTTGCACCACGGTTGCACCACGGTTGCACCACAGTTGCAGCAGTTGCAATTACATGTGCCCCATCACAAAGGGGCGGTTTCATATTCGTATATGTGCGGTGTGTGCGGTGGGCGTGGTCGAGTGTAGGTCATATGCGTGCAATGCATACAATTCAATTTGAAGACGTTGCGTGACGTCACGTGCCGACACCAAGTCACGCAAAGTGCCCCCAAGACGTTCGTTGTTGTTGTTATTGTTATTGTTGTGGTTGTTGTTGTTTTGCAGTTCACAGTTTGCACATTTCACATACATTGCGTTGTATACGTATTTGTTTACGTATTTGTATTTCGGTTTGGGTTTTGTAACAGTTAAAGAAAATATCAAGCAAAAATGCACTTTAGTTGTACGATAGCTTGGAAATGCCTTTCTGGCTTTTATAGCGTATACGTATGTGTATACATCTTGTAGTATATATACATATGTATATATATATATATATATATATAAATATATATAAATACATCTACAGACTACGTAGTTATTTAGCGTATCAACGTAATTTATTTTGTAGCGCAAGTCGAGTAAACGAAGGCACAAAACGAAATTATTTATGACCGCTTGCATTAAAATTTACCGAGCTATGCAATTATTGAGGAATGAAGCAACATAAATTTTATGGCTTTGGGCTGCAACTAAAACTCAAAATACAAAATACAAAATACAGAGAAAGCACAACTGAAAAGAACGCACAGAAACAAATACACTTGCAGATACAGATACAGATACAGACGTAAGTAACAATAAAGCAGGCAAGAGTTGCAAGTAAACGAAAGGATTTGGGTGTAGTTCTTGTTGAAATAGTTGTTGTTGTTGTTGTTGTCGTTTTTGTTGTTGCTGTGGTTCCACAACGCAAATACCAAGCCACTAAGTACATAAAAAGTAAGTTAAAGTAAATTGTTGGCATTTTTCGTTAAGGTTAAGGCAAAAATAATGCAGCAGCAGCCCAGAAATGAAAACGATAAACGATCCTCGGCGCACACCGAGACATAAATACTCTTGCAGATATTGTTGATTATTTCAAATTTATAGTGCTAAATAAATGCCCCAAAATGCCCATAAATTTGCACAGTAAGAAATCCAATTAGGATAAAATAGATTTACACGTTTTCTGGCCAAACGTTAAACTTTAATAACAATTATCAAGACTGTGCGTTATGTCTTCAACCTGAAACCTCAAACGCAAAGCCCCTAAGAGTGTGCTATAAAAAGTTGTCACAATTAATTCAGATTCAGATTCAGACTCAGACTCGGAATCAGAATCAGAATGTAAAAAGAAAAGCTGTAAATTCTGTTTTGTTTTCTTTGATGCGAGCTAGCGAGTATAGCACACGAGTAGTAATCACTTCTGTAGTGCCCGGCTTAGATTCGACTTTTGAATCTTTACGGAATGCATAAAATTTACATTTTCATCAGCCTGCAACGACATCAAAACAAATAAACGCCCACGTTGTGTGTTTGTTTGCATTTGCCTTGACAGGACAGTGGGCGTGGCAGGTGGCCCCCAAAGGCACTATATGTACACAGTACCTAGTATCTATGACTGAAAGTGAGAAGTGCTTTTTGTTGGTTGAGCAAACAAAACGCGCGAGTGGCGCCCAAAATCAAACAGCACCAACAACACCAACAGCAGCAGCAACAGCAGCAACAACAGCGACAACAACAAACAAAACAACGGCGACATAGAGGCAAAAGTTATAGGCGACAGTTGCACATGCTCTATAGGGAAATTGTTGGAGAATGTTTAACGGGGCAGGGCGATAACTGACGCACACAATGCGCATACGACACGTAGGCCGCATGCCCCAAACTCCCCTATCTTCCCGCCTTGCGGCTCCCCCTTCCGCCGCTGATACACCATGCACTTGAGTTGGCTGCGCATTATGTTAATACGCCTATGCAGTAGGCGGCAAGAGGCGGCAAGAGGCGGGAAGGTGGGCGGCGAGCGGCGGGCGACAAGCAGCGAGTTATTCGCAACATGTTGTCATTGTTGTTGTTATTATTGTTATTGTTTTGCATTTCACGGACATTGTTGTGCCGAGTATAAAAGGATTATTTTATGCATACATCAGCAACGAGCTGCAGCAGAGCCATAACCAGAGCCACAGCCAGAACCAGAGCCAGAGCCAGAACCAGAACGATGCGCATCCTGTGTAAGTTATTGTTCGCCATGAAAACAATTGTTGTTTGTGCATATGTATTGGCATGCATACTCGTATCTCTATCTCTATCTCTATCTCATATATGAGTATCTGAGCGCGTGTCTGCGTCTCTCAATGGCTATAACTGAATCTCTATCTGTAGATGTAGCTGTATCTGTAGCTGTATCTGTATCTGTATCTGCGTCTGTATTTCAATACCTACAAGTATTTATGTTGTATTTGTATGTGTGTGCGTGTATGTGTATGTATTCGTCTGTCAGCTGCAGGAATTTTCGGTTTTGTGTAACGGATTTGTATACGTGAGCATTTAATAATATTTCTGCCAATTTCAGCCAGCGCATTGCAATGCTCCAACTGCTTCTCCTACTGCTGCTGCTGCTCCTACTGCTGCTGCTGCTGCAGCTGCCTTTTGTATTCATTTAATGCCCTCGTATGTACATTTACGTGCGCCCCTCTGCGTTGGAGGTCCTTTGTCAGGATTGCGCCCGAATGTATAAAATATTATTATACATTTGAGTATTTTATGCATTTTGACAAGGTAGAAGTGCTCATACAAGGACAGGGGACAGGGAACTGGGGACAGGGGAATGCCACTTAATTTCGGCAACATGGCAACTGTAACTCAAGAAGAGATTAACCAGAAAACTCACAGCTGGAACTCTGAGTTTGTTTCCCTCTGCAAATTGCATATTTCATATCTCTCCTTCTCAAATCTCAGCTCAATGCAAGAGTATTTTATTGTACGCACATTTCTGCGCCTTGATTTAATTAAAAAACTAAATCGCATCAGTCTACTTACACAATATTTTCAAGCTTTACAACAAAAAGAAAACAACAAAATAGATCTCGTATTAAGTATAATACACATTTGTACAGATTAGACCAATTGGCATATGGGACATTCACCAAATGTTTGCAATTTTCGTACATTTCATTATTATTATTATTATTTTGGTAAAAGTTTTCATTTTCAATTTGTAGTTTCATGTTGAGTTCTCGTTGCATTCGTTACATATTCTCAGTTTCATTTATCTCTAGAATTTATTTTGTATAATTTGCATGAATTAACGTTTATTTATAGTTTTCAAATTAGATTTGTTTTTAGTTTTTCTTTCCTTTTTCATCTTTTTTTATGCCAAGCAGAACGTAAAATGAGACAAGTGAGATACACATGAGATACAAGAACAATTACAAAATATAATTCAACAGTTTCTATGGCACTCGCTCAATGTGATTGTGATAGATAAACCAACAAATTAGCAACAAAGTTTGTTTAAATGTTTGAGAAGATCATTTTTGTTATTGTTTTTAAACAATTTTCGGGTTTTTCTTTTTTTGGTGAGAGGACCATTCCGCCAATTGGTGAAAATTAAAATAAAGTACAAATATCTAAAGGATATTCAACAGCAATTTGCTTAAATTATAAACAAATTAAATGTTAAATGATAAACCTGAAAATATTGTGACATTTGACAGGTTGACTGAATTGACTGAATTGACTGATGGGTTGCTGCTTTTATCTTCTTCATTTCGAATGTTTTTTGGGATGAAGATAACGCACGAATGTTCAGCTTGTATTGTGTGGTGAGAGGGGGGTGGATGTGGGCTTGGGGGACGGGGTGACAAGTGGGCAAGCTAATTATGGCTTTGATGGCATGCAAAGTGAGGGTCGGCAACTGAATGAGTTGAGTGCCCAATGCTGATTGACTGCCTGGACGAGCATTGGTTGTTGTAGTTGTTGTGGTAGCTGACTGTAAGCCTCTCTCTGCCTGCGTGTGTGTATTTGTGTGTTTGTGTATCTATGTATGTGGGTGTGAGTGTAAGTGTGAATGTGCGTGGTTGTGCTTTGAAGTGTGTACAGCGACTTAATGGCACTCGAACACTTTTCGGCATGTCATAAAGAACATAACACACAAACACACACACAAACACACACACACACACTCACACACACATACTAACATACAGTCGCACACAATAAGAGCAGCAGAGGCTTCAGTTCACAGATTGTTGTGGCTGCTTTCGAGTGCTCTACAAAACGCATGAACTGAGTGGGTAAAGAGTGGTGTTGTGGTAGTGATGTGATGTGGTGGGGTGTGCTGGTAATAGAGTAGGTGGGGGGAAGGGAAGATATCGCATCACATACTATTTTCACAATTGCAACACTTGTATGCGACTGAGTCTTTTACCACAATTATTATAATTAAACAACTAAATTAAATTTTGGGCATATTAATTGAATTTTAATTGTCTGGCATGCAATTTCGTTTAATGGATTTTGAGGGGTGTGTTGCAGGAAATTTGTTATTTGGTTTTTAGCAAATAGTCTAAATAATTAACAAATCAATTTGCTGGTCTTTGAAGTGCCATATGTAAGTGCAAAGTAGGGGTTTAGTAGAGGTTTATGTTACAATAGAGCTAGCAGAGAAAAGAGTTCATAAATTGATAGATTGATACATAGATGGATAGATGGATATATAGATAGATAGATAGTTAGGTAGATAGTTAGGTAGATAGTTAGATAAGCATGTAAGTATGTTTAGATAGTTGTAAGTGGTAAGTAAATAGTTTGCTTGAAGTATCTTATGGAAATTGCATACTCATTGAGTGGCGTGAATACCAAACCACTTTGGGTGTGGCTTCTACAAATTGTTGTTGCAGTTATAGTTGTTGTGGTGATAGTTGTTGTTATTGTTATTGTTGTGGCAGGGGAAAGTAAATGACAAGAACAAAGTTATGTATTGTAATTGATAATGTATGTTCATATTCATCGACATGAAATGCGGAATAGATAAAGCTAAAAACAACATATCCTCGATAGAGTTTATATTGAAAAGATTGCATAAAATCAAAATCAATTCAATTTTGAAGAGATAGAATGAGCTCATTCTTCTTTTGCATTTTTTTATATTTGGTTTTTTGTATGTTTGTTGCATAGTCATGTGATAATGATTTTTATGCTCAATTGATTGACGATTGACATGGAATTTAAATGAGTTTTATACAATGAGAATATAATATGCACAATTTTACAATATAATTCAATTCATTAATTTGCGTTATGAAATCAATGTGTAAATTTTATACAGCGCGTGTCAAAGCAACAAAATAACAAAACGATTCAAGCTAATTAACCATTTTTAATTAAACTTATACAAAATGTTAATATGCCTAGCCATTAACAGCAAGATAACATACACACGCACACACACACACACACACATACACACACACACGTAAACAAAAGGAAGTAAAAAATGTCAGTGAGAACGTTTGTAATATGTTTGCATTAATTTGAAATATTTGCACTGTGGAAAATAAACAAATTAAGAGACAGAAATAAAATTAAAAACGAAATGAATACATGGCGTATGCGTAATGTTCGAGTTGTTAATTATTGCTATGCTTTGTTATTATTATAATTAATTTTAATAGTTTGGAATGCTTTGTATATGTACCTGGGTGGCATTGTGCCCATCATTTTGTTGGCTCTTTTATGTTCACACTCCGCCGTTTATTTGATTAACAATTTATCTCTCTTTCTCTTTCTCTGTCTTTCTTTCTCTTTACTTTTTTTGGTTTAATTATGCATCAAAATACGTTTTGCTTAATTAATATATTTTCATATTTTTTTCATTTGTTTACTTTGTTGGGGGAATTCTTTTTTCAGCAAATTTCTTAACCCGACTTTTGGTGAATGTCGCATGTGCCCGCAGATGTTGTTTATATTTATTTAATACTTTTGTTTTGTATTTTTGGTTTTTTGTTTTCTTTTTTTTTTCTTTTTTGGGAGGTTGTGCAACAAAAACAACACAACACAAATGCCCTCAATGAATAATTGACATTTTAAGGACACGCGCTGGACACTTAAATGAACATAATTTGCGTAAATCTGTGTGGGGAGTAGAATTATTTAAATTTTCACGCATAAATAATTATTAAGTAAACAAAAACAAAAATACAGAGTTGTAAAACTTGTGGAATTTAGTTTATTTGTGCTATTAATTAAAAACCTAATGCCTAAACAAACGCACATTAATTTCATGTGTTTGCCAAAATTCGGGAGTTTTTGTTTTTGCAAAAATATAAACTAAAACTAAAATGAAAATTGAAATTAAATTATTTGCTCGTGCTTACACAATTTATAAATTAAAAACTACGAGTGTGTCATCATTGTTTAGTACAAATTCCATATGTATTTGACAAAAAAATCTAATTGTTGTTTATTTTCCCAACTAAATGCTAATACTTTATGGCGGACATTTTGTGGCATGCAAATTAAATGACGCATAATGAGGCATTCCGCGCTGGGTTCATTATCTGCTCATTTCATTTGCATTAACACCACCGAAATGAACAGAATGGAAATTATAATCGAATAACTGAACAATTAAACATTTAATTGATGGCTTATCATCATAATGTCTACATACTCGAGCAGCAATTGGCGCAGTGTGGCCTCATCCTCGCCATGACATCTCAATCTTGACTCGCGGTCACGATCATCACGGCTTGAGTGGCGCTGTCGTTTTGGGGCATAACTGAAGGAATGGCGATAAAAACGGCCGTTGTTTATATTCTCACCTCGATAGGCGTCTGCAAAAAGAATATTTTAAGTGTTTTCAAGCAACAACTCTGAGGAAGAGGATTTGATACTTACCTTCGGGTCGCAAGCGAACTGGCGGCGAGGTCAGCTTGAGTTGTGTTGTCGTTGTTGTGGGCGGAGTCTTACGTCGACCACCAAAAACATAATCGTAAGAATCTTCGCTCAAATTGGACACTGAACACGGCAAAGAATAACGAGCAGGCTCATAAGGATTTATGTTGAAACAAATTCTTTGTAATTGTTTGCATCGTTTTAAATTTGTACACTGGCGCAAAGCCCAAAAGTTTACTCAAAATACACAAAATTATAAACAAATAAACCATTTTATGCATGAAAATAAATATCAAGAAGTAAATAAACTGAGCAACAGCTGTGCGCAACAAAGTTTGCACAATAATTTGGCAACAAAAATACTTTGACAAACATATATTCGTACAATATTATTATTGAAAATAAAAATACTCCGATGTAAGCTCGTGTTTCGTCCTATTTGTTTAAATGGTTTTTGCTTTTTTCCATACTCACTCTACATTAAATTAGGAACGCATTAAAGCATATTATTTAATATAATTTTTAAGTGATTTGTCAAGATTTGATATCATTACGATTATCATTTTATTTGATTTGTTGTTTTTATATTTTTTGTACGAGGGAAAAAAATAGAAGAAGAGAGCACAAAATTGTTGTAGTTTGTTAGCATTTTGTTACTTTGTTTTTTGTTTTTTTTGTTTTTGTTTTTGTTTCTATTGACAGTTTTTTGGAGGCATCACAAAGGTAAGTGAAGTGGAATGAGCAACGGCTGGCAAACGTTCAAAAAATGTTTACAAAGAAGCTGCGAATTACATTTTTTTCGTGTTTTTCTAATAAACATTTCCAAAAACACACACACACAGCAGCAGCATCAAAAGAGAGCAGAGCTAATGCTACTTGAAAAAAGTTTTTTGTTTATGGGGAGTTTACAAATAAAAATTGTTTTGATTTTGGTTTTTAGTCAAAAAGTTGCAAATACAAAGAGCAAGCAGAGATAGAGGACATTGAGAGCGACATTTAATTAATGGACGACTGTTTGACTGATTGGTTGTAGTTTTTTGTTTTGAAAGGGAATTCGATTGATTGATTGATTGATTGACTGAATGAGTGCGGCGAGCGCAGCTGGAAAATTCTAAACAAAGGTAACAAAAATACATGTAACTGCAACACGCTGCGGCATGTTCCGAGTGTGAGTCTGAGTGTGTAGTGAGTGTGAGTGAGTGTGTAGAAGATTGTAATCGAATACGTGTAGTCTAGTGTAAAGTGTGTGTGGTTGTGCTATGCAGGAAGTATTTGAATGATGGAGTCCAAATCAAAAAATATATACAAATATAGCATCAAATCCAACAGCAATTATGTCAGCAAACAAATCAAAAATCCAATCTACACATCAATTCAAGTGGCAATAAAATACTTGAAAAATCAAATGTTTCTTCTTTTTTTGTTTTTGCTTTTGCTTTTGTATATATAAATGTGCATACGAATAAAAGCTATATGGGGATATATTTATATATAGTATATCCATATAAAAGCCAAATAAAAAATGTCGAGTTAACAACAAACAAAGAAACACAAAAAGGAACAGAGAATTAGAGAAATGGATAATTTGGTTCGTTGGGCACCTGGAAATACGCTCAATGGCTGAAGCACTTGGGTGGAACGCAATGGCGGTGGTAGCGGTGGCAGCTGTCCAAACGGATCTTGATCGTTTGAAATGGAAGACGTTGGCGGCGAGATCATCGACATATCACCATTGGTCGCCATTTCATTACTGTGGCCAGCTGCAAGAGATGTCATTGATGTTAAAAGCCTTACAAACATTTCAATATTTTTAGGGCATACAACGCACAACAAAGAGCACACACACACACATACACAGCAAGCACAACAGGCACAACAGGCACAACAAAAGGCGCCACAGAGCGCCCAAAGCTAGAAATGAGATGTGGCGCCATATTTCGCACATACATAAATTGTGTGGCAAGTCCAAAAGGCAAAGGTAAAGGCTGAGTCGGTGGCAGCTGCAAGGTACGCATGCATGAGTGCATAGGCAAAGCTTTTAGCCCACCAAGGCATCACACACACACACACACGCACACACACACTCACAGCGTCGCACACCCCAGCATACCCTTGCATACCCTTGCACACCCCGCACAAACTGGCAGCTAAAGGATTGGAAGCCGCAGGAGCAGTGAACCAAGCAGCCGCATATGTGGCTCTTCCTTATGTTTGGCTTAGTTCCAGGAATGGGTCTAGGATCGTAGTCGGGGTCTGAGTCTCGGGCACGTTGCGTGCCTTTGCATAAAATAGATTTCATTTTGATTCGCTTGAGCAGCAACACAAGGATAACTTCAGAGAAAACGAAAGAAAACATTGCAAAGATGGCAACGGCAACGGCGACGGCAACGGCAACGGCAACTCAGATGCCCTATGGCTGATATCGTTTTATGGAAATACCAAGCACACTTGCTATAACAAGTTAAGTTGTGCATACTAAATTCATTTAATAGGCAAATCAATCTTTGGCCAAAACTAAACTTTACCGCAATCGCATTTTGATGTTTCACATTTGAAATGCAGTTTGCCAGTACTAAATGGGGAACATAAATGATGCCAAAAGAAATATAACAATTATTTTCAAGCACTATTTCTTTGATTTTCAAATTTACGACCATCGTTCGCATAAAGTGTGAGTTAAAAGTTGCAATAAAATTGCATTTAATATCGTGAAATCAATATATGTTTATGTGATAATAACAGCCATATAAAATATCTATTTCTATAAGCTTTTATAACACATCGCAAGCTTAAGTATACCCTTTCTCTGTGGCAACACAATTTGCATTGCTTTCGAGCCTCACTTCCCTTTCTTTCTCTTTCCCTTTCTCCTTTTTTTTGCACACACAAGTTTTAGGTAGGCTTAAAAAATGCCTTGGTAGCTGCGATAAATGTGCCCGTAGTCAGGTTGTTGTTGTGGTGTGCTATGGATTCCGCAGGCCATCACTTGAGCCTTTACACACACTCACACACACACACACTATAGCAACAACAAGAAGGACGACAGCAACACGTGCAGCTTTCTGTACCGTTCGGTATTTTGAATTTTTATTATTTGCAATTTGCGTTAATGTTGTGGAAAAAAGCATGTGGCTGTTATGGCTGCTGGCTTTAGCTATAAGCGTCGTGTCTGTGTGTGTGTGTGTGTGTGAGTGTGAGTGTGTGTCTTTCTATGGCATATTGAATGGCCATTTGTGCCACAGTCACACACACACACACACACAGAGACACACACCCGTATACGCACATATACAGGCACACACTAATGACCTTTTCATGGCCGACTGTCGATGAATGTAAGAAATGTGGGCAAATTATGGAAGGATCAGGCGTGTATATCCCTTGGCAGTTGTCGTTATTGACAAAATGATTTGTAAACATTTTGCGCGTCATTAGCTGCAGTCATTGCCATCGGTTGGAAAATCTTCAACGGCATTTAAACATTTTCGCATTTAACAGATTAAAATCATGCATGCATTAGCATTGCTTCCCTCTACTCTCAGTTCAGTTTAGAATAAAGGCGTGAGGGGATGCAGTCACCTGGTTAAGTTCTTTTGCTGACACTGCAACTGCTTCCGGCTTCAATTGCATCAATGGCCAAGGCACAAGGCACAAGGCAGCAGGAGTAGCCGACCATGTAGGCCAAATAGAAGTCAAGTCCCCGACCCACGAGCCACTGTCATCCGATGTGAAGAGTCGCCTCAATCTCCACATGTGGCATGCAAATATTTGCTTAAATTTCTGCTGAGGTTAAGTTTTTTGTTTGTTTTGCCTCTGCCTCTGCCTTTGCCTTAGCAGCAGCGTGTGTGAAAGGCGGGAGGGGGGCTGGTAAATGCAGCAAGTTGATGACAGACATTCAATGGCCTGTATGATGCTTCAGTCTGGGCAGCTGCATCCATCTACATGCCTGACTGGGCTCCCTGCATCTGATCTCTAACCCTCCCCTAACACTCCCCCCACCCCTTCTACTATCAAACTCTATCTCTCTGCTGACATAGAAAAATAGTTGTGGAAAATGGCAGCGCTGCGTTTTGACTGCATGCCAAGGCCTCAACAGCAGCAGCTTCAACTCTGACGACGATGCTGATGACGCAAGCAGTACATCAGTGTTTATATGTGCGCGTGTATGTCTGTGTTTGTGTGTGTGTGTATGTGTATGTGTGTGTGCATGCGAGTGCATCGAGCAGTAAGTCATTTGAGAGTGTATGTGACTTTGAGGCTTGGCCATTGACAAAAGTTCTCTGCATGCGTCCTTTGCCCTGGTAGTTATGAAAAGTGGCCTCCCTTGGAGCAACTCCTGCCCTCTACCCCACCATCTTCTCCTCGCCCAGTGTTTGCTACTGCCCCTAAGTTAGTTTTTAATAATTGAAAATTATGCAATCAATCTGCGTGTGTGCTTGAGTGCTTGAGTCGACTGGGGGCGCATATTTCATTGCATACTTTAAGGCATTGCAATCTGCTTATTTGTATTATTTATATTAGATTTATGCGTTTTCAAACAATTCATTGGGAGCGTGTGTGTGTAGAATGACATGTACCTGGATTCAGCTCACTATTGACCCACAACATTCACTTAAGCCATGTGGATATTATATTTTTATATCTTCACATTTGTATTCTTTCGATAGGGTAAATAAACAAGCTTATAAATTTGCAAATAGAGACATAATTATTATTAAGATATTCAAATTAGTGTTACTTTTTAAAGAGCACTACTTTCTCAGACAACTTTCATGGACTTTTGCATTCGTTAACTTGTTTGCAGCTTATGAATTTCTTGGCAAGCTTTCAACGCTGCGGCATAAATAAGATTCTATTCTATTCAGCAAATTACTATGAATAACTTGCAGAATTTTAACTTTTCACAAGTCATTGCTTAACTTCTGTGCATTCTCTGACAGTTCATTTTATTAGCTTAATTTTTGATTTGTCTAAAAACTTGAGCAATGCACTCATACACTTTCTTCCTCTACCCCTCACTCTTTCTCTCTCCCTCACTCACTCTCTATAGCTCTCTCTCTTTCTAAGTTACTGTTGAACTCTTCCACCATTTTGTATCTCTCGCCGCCTGTCTCCAATCAAATTAGCAAGTAAAATTGAAATCTGATTTATTCATGAGCGCAACTAACCATTTTTTGAGATAAGAATAATTTAAAATTCAATTAACTAACGCCCCCTCCAAAGACACTCATACACACACACACACACACAGACGCAGACACACATCAGCAGTCAGCAACAATGCAAAGTTTCGCTGGTTAAATTAGTTTTTGGGGTTGGAGTTTGTTATACTAAGTAAAACTGAGTGTGTATTGTCTTGGGGCTACATTTGCATTTGCTGCTTCATTCATTCAGATGCGATTGCGAATCAATGTGAGTGTTGTTGCAAAACCAATTGCGAATATGCGCTCAACTCACGAGTCTTTTGTCTTAAGCGTTTGTCAACTAAATGCCGTTGATTAAATGAAACAAAAGCCGCACATACACACACACACACCCACAGAGACATTCTCTCACACCTGCATTGAATGCAACCACAGCTCTATTAGTTATTGTCTGTATGTATGTGAGTGTGTGTGTGTGTATGTGTGTGTGTGTGTGTGTGTGTTCATTAATAGGCTTTTGTATTTGTTAACCACAAAAATGATTGCTGCTCAAATGCACTTGAATGTGCCATTGTTGTTATGACCATGTTGGATCCCAAACCGCAAAATCCTTTATTATTGCGTTGGCTTAAGCCAGAAAACGCACGCTATGCTTACATATAAAAGCATATATATATATATATATATATTTATATATATATATGTATATTTATATTCTATATGTATACATTTAATACAGTTTGCAGTTCAACTCAACCGTTGATTGCAAGTGGGGTGCCAGAAAAGAAGGGCCAAAAGAGCGTCAGCAATGTAAGCATGTGTCTGTGGGCGACACTTGACAATCAGCACTCAAAACAGATGGAAACACACACAAACACACACACACACACATACATACACACACACACACACACACAGACAACACTCGCACACTCTCTCTGAGTGAAACACGAAACAACAGACAGACAGCTCTCTAAAGATGAAGGCTTGGCTGGTCTGACGCTGGAGCTGGCAAAAGTGAATTGGTTTTCGACATCGACGTCGTCATTGTCATCCTATTGGTTCTGGGTCTCGGCCTGGTTGTGAGTCAGGTTCTTGGTCTTCATCTGGCCAGGGTCTATTGCTTGTTGCTGGCCTGCCATTCGCTTTTTTGTTCTGCTTGCCACGTATTGGCAGTGTGGACAGCTCTGGACACTCTCTCCTCTTTGTTGTTATTATAATCATTTTCTCCTTTTTTCATTTATTTTCTTTCTTTGGTTTGTGGGAGAGACATGTCCAAAGCTTACACGTTTTATCAGTGCTGTTTATTTGTCAACATGCGGCTACATATATTTACTTTGCGAATTTTAAAAATCACATTAATTAAGTTGCAGCACATGCGGCGTATGATTAATTTTATGGCGTCGCCTGAAAGTAGCCAACTGCAATCAGTTGCATGTTGCAATATCTGCGAAAAGTTGAGGGCATCGCTTGTACGCTTCAGCTGGTCGGAATGAGCTGTCATTTTACACGTTATTAAAATTACTTGAGTGCCTGTCGAAGCTGTCACTCAGTGAGCATGAGTTTCATATCAAATACATCATGTATACGACGCGTTGGACGATCAAAAGCAACATCCAGAATTATAGTTGCATACATAATGGTCTTAAGCATATCGTAAACTACGAGAATGCGTTTCTGCATAACAGAGTACCTCAAGACAAGGTGTCAATTTGAGTTTAAATAATAAAACTCATAAGTCTTAGAAGTATTCTATTTAAATCTTTACTTTTCAGAGCAACACGTTCGCATACTTATTAAAAATGACCATTGGAATGGCACAAACACACACGCGTAATAGATCAGAGTGAAAAGTTGACTCTCTATTAACAACTTATACTTGGTAATATGTTTATTATACAAAAGTAATCTGCACTTACCGTTGCACATAGGAAAGCCATTTCGTTGCCAGTCCAGGGCCAAAGCAGTGAGTTATCATGCGTTGCTGCCGCTACTGCTGATGATGATGATGATGATGGTGGTGACGTCAACGATGATAAGGACGGTGGCGATGCCAAGAAGATGCCACAGTCAGTCCGGGGCGGGGAGAAAGTGAGGGACAGCAGGTAGGTTGGTTGAAGAAATGTTCAGGCTCAGTTGCTCTAATGCTGCTTTGTGCCAGTCGAATCCAATTTTAGCTGCATGAGCTACTCACAGCTCGGCTCGCATAAACTTCACTTTCACAGGGAAAAGAGAGGAACAGACGCACACACACGCGCTTACACACACGCTGAGAAAGTGGTGCACACTTTCGGGCGCCGCAACTGGTAAGCGGCTGCTTGCCGGGCGCGCCTTTTGCAGTTGGCAAATGATAAAAACTGGCAACGCACTGCTAGAGAATATGCATTTTTAATGCCATAAATTAGTTTTGCTGTTTGCCTTTGCCGTTGCCGTTGCCGTGCACCAGGGAACTGCAATAAGATAGAAAGAGTAAAAGAAAAAGATAGTTAGACAGAGGAAGAGAGTGAGAAAGTTGGAATGTGATCATAAAAACCCAAGCCGAGTTGAGTGTCTAAAGCTGTTTAACGCTCTGCATAAAAACCTAAGTGAAATGCGCTCTTATTCTAAATGCGTTTTTAAATTTTACAACGCTGCAGCAAAAGGTTTATGTAATTTATAAACTAATAGCTAGCTTCCATTAGCTCAGCATAGAGAAGGGAGAAGGAGAACTGTGAGCAGGAAATAGGAAATGGGGAATGGGATATGGTGAAAGGGGAAAGGGGAACTAAACTGCATAGCAGCATCAGCAGCTGCTACAAAAGGTGGCACAACTTATATTCATTACAACTAATTCCGTATGCGCAATAGCCGAGTAAACTTTATCTCGCAATAACTAATTGAAATTCAGTTTTTGTGCAAATCTGTTTTTTAAAGCTGGCTTGTTAGTTTTATAAAGCTGCGGTTTGTTATTTCAGCTTCACACCCAACTGCCTGCGAAAACTATGAATGCTCCAGCTGCGCTAGAAATACCCTATAACAATCATTAAAGAATAATTCAACATGCATGCATATTTGTGAGAATATAAATATTAAATATTGATATTATATCAACAAGCCAATTCCGCTTATCAAACTCAATTCACTGACTAATACACGACTATGATGTAATTTTGCGATATTGCCGAATATTCTAAAATTAGATAGTCTATCTGCCAGCAACTCTGGCTCTCTCTCTCATATTCGCCGTACCAGTGAGATTTGAGTCTGTCAAGTAACTCAACGCTGCTCATTTCGAATGCAGCTTGAATCCGGTTTCTTATGCCACTTGGCTATGCTTTCAAAACTGCAACTCCCAAATCCAATCATAAAAATTGCATAAAAACTATTTGGGCTTGCTGCAAATGGGCAGAAATGCAACGTCGCAAGTCTTGGCCCGGAACTGAGTGTTAGTGACTGAAAACTGCAAAATGCCGCTTAAAAATTCATGAGTGTGAAAAGCCGCAGCGAGTGTGAAGGGAAAGATGATGGGGAAACGAACAGAGAACACGTCCAAGGGTAGAAGCTATAGAGAAAGGCGAAAAAGTTGCCTTAACTTTCGGCAGCCAAACAAAAATCATAACAGACTGAAAGAGAATCGACAGGGTAAGGGCATGGGGGCGAGAGCAGTAGAAAGACGGAAGCTAAAGGATTGGAGGATTGTGTGGGCGTTGGGAGTTTGGTCGGTGGGCGGCCGCAACTGACAGTGCAAATGAATGTTTATTGAAAGAACAACATCAGGACCTGGGCCAACATGAAGTTCGCGACCAAAAACCCAAATACATGAAACGTCAGAGAATCAGAGCCAAAAGCTGCTCATATGCATAGGCAATAGCATAAATATGGGGCCAGCTGCAGATGCACCACTGCTGAGAGAGATTGAAAGAGAAGGAGAACTGAGGATGGGGAAAGGGGAAAGGGGATTGGGGAATGGGGAAAGAGAATGGGCATGTGCATGTGTATGTGATACAGCCCGTACAGACTCTTGCTTTTCATTCATATGAAATTACCTGCGGCCAAGAGGCGTAATGCCAGTTGGACTGCAAAATCCACTTAGGAAGTTGATACAATCAGTTGCCCTGACGAGCTGCCTGGCCTGAGAGCGCTCGTTCTCCGTCTGCATGTGGATGGATTCATTAAAACGAATTGCTCTGAGTTTTACGGCCATGCTCTCCCTCTCTCTCTCTCTCTCTTTCTCTCTATCTGCCTCTCTGACCATGCTCAACAACCAGGGCAAATAGTCCGAGTAGAGTTCGCCAGGGAATGGGGAATGGGTACAAATACGACTACTATATATGTCTATATATGCAGTTTTTTGGTTTCTGTTTTGGGACTCATTGACGTGCAGATGCCACAGAAAGAGGAAGAGTCAGAGGTTACTGGATGCTTGGTAGTGCCACTGTGACTGCGATTGTGGCCTGTGGCTGCCTCTGGTGCCTTGGTTTTGTTTGCGCCGCAAAGTATGCAACGGCTGCTGGTTTTGTGCACGGAAGCCAACAAATGAATTAGCCTCCGCTTGTTGCCAATGTCTAACTGTCCCTCCCTCTGTCCTGTTCGTTTATCTGTATGCTTTGCTTGTTGTGTGTCTGTTTGTTTGTTTGTTGTGTGTGTGTGTGCGTGTGCTCTACGCTTAGCTTGTTTTGGCTAAAAACTTTGTACTGGCCACAAGTCGAAAACGCATTAAAACTGTAAATTAACTCGAGTATTGTGCAGATCGGTTACCTACAGCTTCTCTAACCACCTCCACTGCCAGCTCCCAGTGCCGCCCCCTTTGATTAGCCACACGACTGCACTTAAAGCGCGCCTAATTAGAAAATACTGCCCCACGTTGGGCGTCAATTGTAACGAGAGCTGTAAACCGCAGACAGGGGTTTTGCTTCCTTCTTCCTTGCTCCTTGTAACCAGCCATGTTTCGTTTCATTTCTCAGTGTCTGAGTCTTTAGAACGAGCTGTTAATTATTTATATTTTACATTTAATGCGCAGCTTAGGCCAAAACACGACCACATAGAAGTACACACACGCACACACACACACACACAGAGCAACACTCTCGTACAAGTGTGTGTTCATCTAAGTATTCATATTCGCATTCATTTTCATATTCATATGCTACCCATATCTAAAGCTTTGAGCTTTGAGTCGCTCTAGTTGTTTGAAGTGGGCGCCCGGGCAACACTTCCGCATCAGCGTTGGGCGCAGAGCATTTGGGCGTGTACAAAAAGGCATAAAGCATACATCCCAAGTACACGCACACAGACACACACACACACACAGACACACACACACATGTTAAGAGATTTACATACATGCATATTGTGCTTACGTATACATTTGTACAAACAAACAAAACCCAAAGAGTCGTCTCGTCTAAAGTAGAGCGAAGTCGCTCTGAACTAAACTCAACTCCGACTCCGACTCCGACTCCGACTGCGACTGCGACTTGTCCTCTTCCGACACCAAAGCTGTAGCTTTCCATGTCCATGTAACATGTTAATGAACTGCGCCAACTGTGTTTGCACAGAACTTAGTGTAATGTAATCCAAAGGCA
The DNA here is from genome assembly GCA_035042075.1 of Drosophila macrospina. Taxonomy (NCBI): domain Eukaryota; kingdom Metazoa; phylum Arthropoda; class Insecta; order Diptera; family Drosophilidae; genus Drosophila; species Drosophila macrospina. The sequence continues at coordinate 10,414,907 of JAWNLW010000591.1, read as the reverse complement.
ACCAGGCAGGCTGTAGGCAGGCAGGCAGGCACGAAGAGGTAAATGGCAAGTGGAGGGGGTAACCTGACATTACTAACACTCGCACACACTCGCACACACCCACACACACTCGCACACACACGTAGGCACACCTCAACGCCCCAATGTGTCGAATGTTACGCCAAGGAGTAACTTTGACATTTAGCATTCAAGGCTTATGAGTGCCACTAACACTGAGCGTGGAGCCTGGGGAGCATCCAGGAGGCATAGCAGGGGTGGGGGGCATGGGGGCGATGGGACAAATGAAGGCTGCGCCGACACTGAGGCTGCAAACCGCCTGGGCAATTGCCTTATGGTTATTTTCATAGCCCTGGCCTGGCCACAAACTGCGAGCCAAGTGTGACATGTGCTGCAGCAAAAACGAGCACAAAAATAATAAAAAAAAAAACAGAAAATACAAAAAAAAAGCAACAACAACGACAAGAACAGCACATGAAAGGGGAGACAACCTGCAAACAGTTGGGATTTTTAGTAGTGACATCCTCGCTTATGGGCCTTCTGCCATCAGAGATGCCAGCGTGAGCGTTAACTGTTAGCCATTGGGAAATAAAATGTTGTTGCCTTGGCTATGATTGCGAAAGATTGCGAATGAGTATCATAAAAAAAATTATGCTAACTCATACATTTGATTTATTAGAAAAGTTCATTAATAATATACAACTCTGACCTGTGCTAAATAAACTTTTAATTGAGTAATGTGAAATGATATCAAATAAAAAGCTTTTAATCTGCGATAAGGAGATTAGAAAAGATGATGATTATAAATCGTTAAAGTCTCTTTTGGCAAATGCTCCAATATTAAATTTATTTCACACACACATTGCAATTAAGGTCTTTGCTGAAATCATAGCTAACAATTATCATTAATATTTATTCGGTGAACTGACAGAAAGCAGACCAAATATTGTGAGACTTGAAAATGAATTGAAAGGCTCTCAAATTATGCATGCGAATCAACTTTAATTGCATTTCCCAATTGGACAGATTGGCTTTCGCTCGTTATAATCACGTCTTCACAATTGCGTACTTAGATATTCTGAACAAGTATTACTTACTACACTTGGTCAGCACTTTGTTGGATTTGAAGTATGAGCAAGTTCGAGTACGGGGCTTCCATCGATTGTCACTTTTGTAGCAATTTTCGAAAATTTATGCATCAAAAATATGCACTTCTGCCTATTGACAGTATTTGAAAAGTCTTCGGCAAGTGCAAGCTGGCTTGAGCATGCAAATCAACTGGCAGTTTGACGTCATAATTATTCATATTGTTGGCCAAAAGATGCTAAGGAGAGCCAGATGGAGAGAGGGAACTGTGAGATGGGGATGGAAAAGGAAAAGGGAAAGGGAATAGGAATGGAGAAGGGGAAGGGGAAGCAAAGACAAGTGCAGAGCACTTGCAGCAGTGTCATATTAATTTAGTCAAGTGGCCACTTAAATTTTGCCACGACAACTACAACTACAACTACAACAACGATGACAATGATGATGACGTTGACGTTGACGTTGCTGTGGCAGCAGCAAACGAGGAACAGGACCTAGGTGGCTGGATAAGGTGGACGTGCAAATGGCAGTCGCTTCTTGTCTTTCTCTCTATGATTTGCATAACTGCATGGATATTAGTTGGCTTAAATGTCAGAGTCTTCTCTGATTTTATACCTCGCTGAAAAATAAAAAAAAAACGACGATATATTTGTGGCAAATGTTGGCAGCATTACAGTAATTTTGACTTGTAAGTTATACAGTTGTATAGTAAAAGTTCTTCCCAGACTTGCAGTTGGCATAACTTTGTTGAAACTTGTACCTTACCAATCTTTTGTCAGCCGAAAAGGACGCACAAAAGCAAAAGCCAGAATGTCTGAGCCAGTTAACCACAGAACCACCCTACGACCGCCTAATGATTACAAATTGCCAGCGGCATTTTAATAACCACGCGACCGCCGAACAATAAATAAAAATCAAACAATAAACAAAACGCGCACAAAGGCTGTGTAATGAAAAAGTGGCAGGATAAAGCTGGCAAATCGGCTAAATGCGGCTTAAATGCATTGCTGCGATTAATATTAATTTCATGCAGTGCAGCACAGCACAGCAGAGCAGAGCACAGCACAGCGCAAGCATAGCGCAGTTGGAGGCCGTCCAACTTGCCATGTTGCATGTGCAACAAAGTCGACAAGTCAATGCTGCGGCTACAACGGCTGCTATGGCTGCTATGGCTGCAACGGCTGCTGAGGCTGCTGCTGCGCGTGATGAAGATGAAGTTGACATTGTTGGCGCTGCCACAAGCACAAGCCGACAAGATGATGACGATGACAATGGCGCACATCATGCGCATCATTAGCCAGCACCAGAGTCAGAGCCAAGTCCTAGGATTCATATTGGCGGCCCTCATCCCCCTGCCGACCAGCTCACAACAGTGAGGTATAGCGAACGTCACTCAGGCTGACAGTTATGTTTGCATGTGGTCTCCTGGGTGATGCCACATCTCTGTCACAGCCTCAATCTGTGTCTGTGTGTATGCGTTGCATTTGTAATAATTTCATATGCCACACAAGCCACAGATTCAATTCGCGCCCCTTCATTTCAGCCAGCTGTACTATCTGAAATACCAGCAGCAGCTACATTGCCAACGAGCTATGTATTTGTATCTTCACATTTCCATTTCCATTTCCATTTCACTTCAAATTTCAGTGCTAATTGGTGTCTATAGACTGTAAACCTAGGCATCGGCATCACAAATTAATAGGCAAAGGTCCCAAAAAGCTGATACGGCTAGGCAACATTACTAATTTGCGGCGTTTCGACTGAAATGCAAACAACAACAACTGTGACACCAACACCGACACACACACACACACACACACACACACACAAAGTTATAGACAAACACAACCCAACACACACATACACATTTATACAAATTTTCACATTTCCACTTGTACACATTTGCATATTTATGTTCATTTGAATTTTCATCAACAGCGCTCTCGCTACCTTTTGATGAAAACTATCAAATTCATGGGGATAATTAACAAAAGCAGATCCAGCTCTCTTTCCTCCTCCTCCTCTCAAATGGCACCCCTCTGTGAGCCCACGCTGTACATTTTTGTACATGTGGCCCAAAAATAGATATTTAATTTGACTTTTGGCGGCTGATGCTGAGGGGATTCACCCTCGCATGGTTGGGGTTCAGTTACACTGCGGTTTAAAGTTTTGATCCAGGCAAAGAAATATGATGGTTAGCTATAAATTAGAAAGCAGGTTAATGTTAATGTTCTCCTATTTGTAGTTGTTGTTTGAGTTTTGCATAATAGGGACAGGCTTGATTGACAGGTTAACGTTACTGATGTGTCTCAAATTGCGTGACAAGTGGAAAAGTATTTCAATGGAAATTTCCGAGATGTGTTTTATGTGTGTAACCACTTTTGCTAAACCGCTCTAATAACTCCTGTTCTTACTAGTCTATCGCAAAAATCTATTAGAATACTAAGAATTCATTCACTTGATAAATGATTAAGCAAAGATAAGTAAAATTTTATGAGGCTTATTTAATTAGTTTACTGTCTAGCAAGTTAACAAGCAAGCCGCATATTAGGCTTCGAGATAAAAGTGAAACTGATAAAGTAACTTTACTGTATTTTATAAAATTCACAATTTTAAGCAACAGTATCTACCATAATTAAGAGAATCTATTCTGCACAACATTATTGCCTTTACTTTTAAGCCAACTATAGGTATCTATTTTAACAGAATAGTCACTATACAAGGTTAAGCCAGGGCTTTGGCTGGCATATTTTAAACATTTTTGGCTATTGGCTATTGGCTTTTTGCAGGCAAAAGCCTGGCCGTCTCCTCGTTATATTTTAATTTTGAAGAGTAATTAAAGGTTCAATTGATTTTGTTAACTTGCTCAATTTAAACCATGAATATGCATTTTCATTTATTTTCTCTACAAAACAAAAACATTACATAGAGTCAGGTGAAAAATGGATAAGTTAAATGTATTGTTATTGCTTCATAATAGATTAAAGTATAAATTTTATGGAATTTGTTTAGTCGCGCGGAAGTGCTATAAAAATCATAAACAGCAAATTGCCAGTAACAATAAATGCAGCAAATATCTCAACAAAAAACTCAGTGCATTCAACACAATGTAAGTGAGAAGGCTTTAAAGAATGTTGATTGGCTATGAGATACCCACTAGACAGGTAGAAAGTATTATTAATTGTATTGCGTGTGCGAGAGTCGCCGAGCGCGCGATGAAAAAGAGCAGCTGAGACTTGTGAATCAAGCTCTGTGGATTCTATCTTTGTGGATTGTGAGTTGGTATAGAATTAAGAGACGATCAGCTGTTAAATCGTGTGAGCGTGCACTGCTTCGGCAGGTGCTAGAAACAGAAAGAGAGAGTGAGAGAGGGAGAGGGAGGCAAGGAAGTTCAGAGAAGAAGCGTAATTATGAAACTTTGAGAGAGATAATCGTTCTTATCTTCACTTTAATATGCACAACTAACAAGCGAAATTGAAAGTTAAATTTCTGTATATAATCTATTAGAATTATAAATTCCATATGGTTATAATAAATGTAATATATCTCTCTACACTGACCAGGGTGTTCATTTTCTCGCATAACATTCATCTCCTTTTTTTACTTTTTTTATGGAGTACAGTGTATAAAAATATATATGAATAAACACCGCCATCAAGAACAACATGATCTACAACAATAACAGAAGTTAATAAATAACCAAATAATCACAATAAATAAATTGCAAGAGTCGTGAGGCCGGAAAAAGTTGCAGTTTAAATGTGTACAGAGAGGTACGCAACATCATTGTTGTTGCTTGAGTTATTTTTTGATTGTTTTTGATTTTTGTGTTGCTGCACATTTTGCATTCGCTTTTGCTTTTGCTTTTGCCATTCATTAAACGTTTTAATTGAGTTAAGGTTGTTGCTACTGTGCTGTCTGTCACAGTTGCACACACAGTTGCAGCATGTTGATTTTATTTTGTTTAAAAATTAATTTTATATCCAATTGTTTTTCAGTGTCGAACAGCATCGAGTTGAGGAGCGATAACTTGTTGCAATTTACACTTATTGCTTTATCATGTCATGTACTTTTTGTTGTTCCTCATTTCTTGTGCAATGTACCTTGACAGACAGCAAGAGCGAGCGGCAGAATGCCAGGGAGTGAGTAAAGCAGAGACAGCTGACGTCGCAGCAACGACAACAAATAAAAAAAAGCAAAATGAACAAAAGATTAATGCTATCGAAATATTAAAACGAACCTTGCACGGATTTATATTAATTTATGTTTTAAGAAGAAAAAACATTCAGAAGAACAAGAACGCATGCGATAAAAACAACCGCCGCGGCAATTGTGTATTGATTTAAATGAGTTTTGTTGATTGCGAAGTCACCACAAGCACGCACGAATTTAATTATTGTTTATAACACTTTTCAGACCCGAAATTACTGTTGTTAAACAATTAAATGCTCCGATAGCAGTATACATAAACCATTTCACAATTAGCGCTATTCGGCCACGACTTAATACCAATGCCAACTAACAACTAACAACTATAAATGCTACGTTAGAGATTAGCGACACCGACACGACAACTGACGCGAGACAAGTTCGCGATCGGACTGACAAGCTGTCGGCTTGAGCTCTGCTGAGGAGGAGAAGCGAGAGAGCTGCTGGCAGCTGAGAGAGCACAATGGGAGAGGAAGTAAGAGATGGAGTGTGAGCGGATAACAATGTGACCGGTGCATGAGCACGATTGCCATCTCAAATATATAATTTGTACCACATTGCTGATAGGAAATGTACTATATTTGATAATTGTGTACCAATTATGTAGTAGTTCTTTGGAAATTTGGAAAGGTGCCATTTTAGATAATTGTTTACCAGTTATGTGAACATAGTCATTCCCGATTTATTCATATAAAAACGATCGCGGATTGAATAAAACTGACCCTATGTACCAATAAAAACAAAAATATACCTGTTTTTTTACAAGGCAAAGTAAAAGGGAAATAAAACATTGCGTCTGAAGGTTAGACTGTGCAACACCCTGCACTCACTTCCCAAGCTGTGCTGTTAAGTAGATTTAAATAAATTTAGTAATTTGATAACAAGAAGGTAATAATTATTCTATAACTATTAGTTCTCGAACATGCCTTATCAAAATAAGACTTTCATTTTCGACACGCTGATGTGGTAAACATAGCATACCCCCAATCTTATGGCTGCAGGGTATAAAAACCTGTTAGGCTGTAGCTGTTATTGCTGATATTGAGAACGCAACGAAAGTTGAGAAACAAAACAAAAATATAACTAAACATCAATGCACAGAATTCGAAAGCAGTAATTACCAACACGAAGTGGGAATACCCTAACAAATTAGAATAATTTATTCAACGAATTGAATAGAAAGACAAATGCAAATCAAAATGCATTTAAGTGGAATTTACATAGACTTTAAATTTCAAACTTATAAAGACTTCCACTTTTATTAAATTCCATGTAATGTTAAGGTATTTGTTAAAGTTATCACGTAGCCGATCAAGCAAAAATGTAATCGCAATCCATTCTAACAATATTTAAATATGTTTAATTTTAGCCTATATGCGGGAAGCGGGTATGTATGACAACTTATGAAACTGCTACGCCCCCTTCCGACCTCCTAGCCAAGGTCAATGCTGTAAAAAGCACTGTAAGGTTTTCCATTTGTTCTAAAATGTACAGTGCCGAGCAAGGGGAACAGAGAGTGGAGTGGAGCACTAAGCACAAAGCAATGGCAATGACAATGGCAATGGAAGCAATGCCAGGCGACAGCTTTCGGCTTTTTCAGCTAAGCAAATAAAATTTGAATACCGAAAGCTTGAGTGTTGAGTGTTGAGTGCGGAGGTGCTGAGTGCTTTTTGAAGTGGCCACCGAGTCTCACTCGCAGTGTGCACTTACTTAGTTTTGGTTGTTAGCTCGAATTTGGGAGTTAGTTGTGGTGGTTAAGAATTGAAGAGAAGAGAGTAGAAGGGGGGATTGGAAGTAGACAAGCTACTTAATGTAATCGCATTTGTATATTGACATACTCGTATCTGTACATACAATTAGACAGCCGCAACACAAATGGGCTTGGCGTGCAGCCTGTTATCAGAGGCGACAGCTGCAACAACAATTAACACAAAACACCAACAACAACAACGGGAAGAACAGCTATTTCTATAGGTGGATGAGTAGATTGTTGAGGCGGCTTAGTGCCTGTTGAACGTGTTGCGGCAATTAGTTGAGTGATTCAAGTGGCGAATAGGTTGGCCGAGTTGCAAGAGGGGCGTTTATGGATTGCAGCAAATAAGTAATTAGCAATGTCTATGTATTGTTGTTGTCGTTGCTATAGTAGTTGTTGTAGATGCCACAACTGGGGAATTTTGCATTGGCAGCTGACTTTGAATAGCTTTCAGTCCATTGCTCATTAATCTTGCTTCGAAATGAAGGCAGCCAAAGCTCAAGCTCAACAGATTTGCTGGCGCGTGCAGCGCCTTTAAGTATGCAGCAAATGCTGCGATTTACCCCACTTTGCATACGTGTGCGATTATGTGTATGTGTGTGTGTGTGTGTGCGAGAGTGTGTGTGTGTGTGTGTGAGAGAGAGAGTGTGTGCTTTTGCAATTATTTATGTTGTTCATTTGTTTAACGGCGGCTGGCAGGCAGCTTCAACAAAAGCGAGCAATAAAAGCGACGTCGCCACTGCTGACGTGAGCAAGGACGACAAGGACGACATGTATGTGGATATGGATGTAGATGTAGATGTGGACGTGGACGTGGCCAGAAGGAACGATATCATTTACATGCCATGCAGGCGCTCAGGCCGCAGCCACAATGACGCCCACATGGCCGCATACTACAATGGCCAACACAGGACACAAGACTCAACCCGGCACCCGTACTCAGAACAAGCAGAAGGACCACGAGAAGAAGGCGGGTATAGAGGCGAAGGAGTCCTTCCACGGCCAAACATGAGATGTAAAGTTTAACACATAAACTCAAGACAATTTGTGCGCGTATGTGTAAGGAATAAGGCAAAAGGCAAATAATTTACAAGTTCTGAAAAGAAAAGCCAGTCAGCGAAAGAGATAGAGATTGAGGAAGGCAGGCCCTCCAAAGAGAGAGAGAGAGAGGAAGAGAGAATGAGCTAAAGACAAGGAAAGAGATTGAGGGAGTGTGAGAGGGCAAACATGTGCAAATATAAAGAGCGGTCTGTGTTCTTGTTCTTGTTCTTGTTCTGCTTTTGCTTCTTCGTAGGCCGAAGTCGAGACAGAGACCGAAGCCTGAACATCGCGTTGCCTGCCAAGTGTATTAAACAACAGCGCACATACGCACACACACACACATGCAAATACATACGCACACAGCTTAAAATGTGTTACAGCAAAGTGTAAAAATAAATAATTTAAAGTGTGTGTAAGGACACGCTGCAAACGGCCGCCATTGCCGCCGCCATAAAGCGCCAAAGGAGTCGACAGCGAAGGCGGCATAAATAGTACAAGTCACACACACACACACACATACACACACGTACGCAAACATGCAAGCATGTCCTTATGGCCATCGCCAGTTTACGTGTGTGTGTGTGTAATATTTTCTTCATTTTTTTCCTGCGTTCAGTAAACTTTTGCGCTCAATACCGCAACAGCAACAACAACAATAATAATAACTACAACAAACGGCTGCTGCAGGTTGCCCTTTGAAAGTGTTTTCCGCAATACAAAGAACAGCAACAACAACCACAACAACAACGACAACAAAAGGAGCCAAGAAAGAGAGAAAACTTATTATTATGTTGTCAGTAAAGAAAACACCAAAGAAAGGATATTCCAAGAACGACGAGACTATAACTTTGCTAAAAGCAAGCGAACAAATAGATCAATAGATAATAATAGATCAATAAAACTAAATAGTTTTTTTTATATTTATCACTTTAGTTAACTTCATGTTATGCAATTCACTGAAAAATCTTTAAAATAAAATACATAAATTGATCAATTATATAATAAAAATGTTTTCCGAACAACTTTAAGGAAAGTCGATGTCAAGTAAGAAAGTTAAGATAACGTATAACATCTTAAACTTTGTTAAAGTTCAACTTGACCAATTCATAATGCTCTTTGATAGGGTATCGTTGCAGCCACAGAGGAAGCCAACCGCAAAGAGGCTGCCAAGAGTAAAAGCGAAAAAATTGGCAACTCTGCGCCATGATGGGGATCTTTTTGAAGGGGCGGTGGGGGCAGGGAGCAGACAAAATAAAAAAGAAGTAGGAGCAGAAGTGAGATAAGTGTCTATGGGGTGAGAAAGAGCATTGGGTAGCTTAGGAATTTGCATATCTTGCATAAAACGAAATGCCAGAGAAAGTGAAAATTGTTGCAAAACAAAGAAACTGAAATTGGAATAGCTGGGGTACAAATAGGCTACGGGACCCAAAAACTCATTTGAAACTTTCTGTTGAACCTTGGCAGCGTCCCATATTTACATAAGCTTCGAAGAATGCTTATCTTTAAAGAGGTCAAGTTAGATGCATTTAAAAATTACATTTCTTTTATTTATTTACATTCGAATTTCTCTGCTTTAGTTTTCATAATGAGCTTAAACTACTTTCGTATTGAACTTTTTATTAGAGAGCTTCCACAACTTTTCATCTTACAATCAATCCTCTTTGAATTCTCTTTTACTGCTTTCTGGCCGTTGTCGTTGGTTGCTGTTGCAACCTTACCGCTTCCTGACCCCTGCCCCTGTTCACAGCCAACATCTATATAGTCGTAATTCATATTAAAGAAAATTCTTCGACAATATTTGTGCCTTGACTTCTTCCATTTTATTTTCTCTTCTTTCCACTTGGCCACACAGAAAGGTGCGGAAAGTGCAGCACATTTTTCATCATTTAGCAATCTTCCATTTACTGTTTATCAATATGGTGACCATCATTCTTCATTTCTTATTCTTTATTCTTTACTCTCCTCCCTCTCTTTCTCTCTTTCTCTCCCCATCAGGCCATCTCGCCCACTGCAAACGTGCAACTCCCCCCATCCATTTGCAGGCCATTAAAGATGCGCAAATACCGTCTGCATTGCTTCGCAAATATTAAATAAAAATGCGTTTTTCTGATATTGACAATTTAATAGATGTAATGTAATTCTATTTTTTCTTCACTTCTTCCGTTATTTATGGTAGTTGTTGCTGTTGTTTTTGTAGAGCGCAAATATTTATTTAATTATTGCGTGGACAAAGGAGCACAAAACAAAAGCGACAGAAATATGCAGCAAATTATCTTGCCGTCGGCGTCAGACCGGCAGATGAGAGACAAAAGGGAATGCAAATAATAACAATAAGTTACTTAATTAAATTTTTTACATGCCACTGGACGCCGCCGCAGGAGGCGACGCCGGACATGAGCAGAGACATGCTCGCTGCGCCACGCATTGTCTCGAGGTAATTATTATTGAATGGTCTGCGTAAAATTTCAATTATGAAAACCAAATAGTTCAATTATATCAACGCCTCTCCGATTTCCATTTACTCATAATTGTTAAATAGCCGACGGAATACAAAAAATGATGCTGCTCATTTCATAAGCGACTTAATTATAAAGGGATTTGGCAAAGGCGTTGTAATTAAGCACGCAAAAATGAAATTAATATGTCATTTTGATACTGTCTCATACACTAACACACATCCCACACACACACACACTCACACACACACACACACACACACACTCTAAACAAACACAAGTGTAATAATAGGAAAAGCAACCCGCACAAAATCAAAATCCAAACTAATCAAATCAAATTTCAATTATTGTACGAGGGCATGTGGCTCGAGGGCGTGACCAGCTAGCAACCAAAAGGGGCCACCATTCAATGCACCCCCGCCCGTTGCCGTTGTCGTTGCCATTGTCGATGTCGTTGCTATTGCCTCTCGTGTGCAGTACGTTGCCATTTCGCTTGATTACATGCATTCTATATGCACCCGCCTGAAAGTAGGCTACACTTTTCAATCACAATTAAATTTTATTCTCCACACATGCACACATTCAGGTATGGATGATGGTGTGCGCTCGTGTGTTTATGAGTGTGTGAGCGATTTACCCGTAGAAGCTTACAATCACAATCAGATTCATTTACATTTCCGCCGCCCAACAAAACAACAATAACAACTATCAACTTCATATACTCTCATGTTCTCGCAGTTGCAGCTGATTGTGAGTGTACTCTGAAATGCAATTTTGGCTAAAATTGAAAGCTGCAACAATGCAAAATTGAGCCTAGAATTCAACTGAATGAATACTCGTAGTAACAACACACACATCGGCAAAATGCTATCACATTCTGAATGAATTTTGCAATAATTGGGTTTCGATTATAAACAGACAAATCGCATTAAGAATATTGCAAAAATACTCGTTACACTCACAATAAAATGTTACTTGAATTGAAAGACTGACCAAGTCTATTGTTAATAACTTTACGTAAAATACATAAACTTACCATGCTCCCTATTTGTACTAAAATAACTGCAGCATTGTTTTAAGAGAATATTAAATTCTTGGCTCTTTTTTCAAAATAGTTCAACTTACTCTCTGGAAACTTATTAATGAAACTTTCATGGTAAATTACTGTAGAATAAAACTCCAGGCAATGTCCAAATAAAACAGAAAGTTTAATAAACATATTTGTAAAAAAATTCCAATGAGAACAAATTATAACAGAAAGTTTTGCCCTTAAAGTAAATTCCAATTGAATAAAAAAGCCAACAAAAATGTAATATAAATTTGATAGTAATAATAATAAATAAAATCAAAATCAGCTGCTGCATCGCTAAACATAATCTAGTGTACCGTAAAGTTTTTCTTTGAAAAGTAATTTCGTAGTATAACCACACGCCCACGTGTGTGCGTGTGTGTATATGTGTGTGTGTGTTGCACACACAGAAGAGGAGAGCACATGTGCCTTGAGTTACAGTGTGGGACAATTGGTATTATGGTAACAAGAAAACATGCAACCAAATTGACAGTTTGTTAGCCAGGCTTGACGACTCTGGTCTGCCATTGAATTGCTTGCTAGTCGAACTGTGCACAACACGTCGTATACGTAACGTACTAAGTAACTATTTCAATGCACCTGCGCCGCGGCGGCTGTCGATTGAGGCAACATTTTTGAAGGAGCGACGAGCGGCAAGCGACTCATTCTCATTTACATAACAGCCAAACAACTGAGTGTGTGAGTGTGTCTGTGTGTGTGTGTGAGTGTAGTCAATTCGGCGTTAAAAAGCGTTAAATGTAACAAGCCAGGCGGGAAGCCTGGCTGGCTGGCAGTCAGACAGGCAGAGAGGCAAGCAAGGAGTCATTCTGCCAACTACCACAAGCAACAACAATAAAAACTAAATTTAAAATTGGCAGCAGCACACTATAACACCCATAGAGAGAGACAGAGACAGAGAGAGAGAGAGGGAGCGAGAGAGAGGGAGAGAGAAAGGCAGACTTAACAGCAATTTTGCTTGTTATTCGCTTGAGTTTCATTTCGTCGGTGGCGTATAATTTACATTTTGCTTCGGTTCATGAGGTGCCATAATCATAAATTGACAAGTTGAAATTTGCACATGACTGTGGCGCTGCCTTTTGCTTGTAGCGGCTGTATCTGCATTTTTAATGCATTTTCCGGGTAACGGGCAACGGGCAACGGGCAACGAGCAGCGCTATCCCTTCGAGCTGCCCATTAAATTGCAAAGTGTTTTCAGGCGCTTGCAAATTTTGACATGTTTTTTAAGTAAACTTTTTTTCTTTGTTTTCGTTGATTTAAAATTTTTGTTTTTATTTGGTGGGAGGTTGGTGAATTTGGACGAAGCAACAAATACAAATTGGCGCGGCTTGTTTACATGATTGCCAAAATATATGCAACGTAATGAAAATTCATCGACAACGGGCAAAGAGAAGGGAAGAGAAGAAAAGAGAGTTGATCGAAAAGTTTACGAACTTTTATTTTTGCTGCTTTTTTTGCATTTTGTCTGCAAGTTTCATTCATTTTCCGGCAGCGACAGTGGTAGCGTGAGCGGGTGCGGCAGCGGAAGGGGGAGGTGGAGGGGGAGGTGGAGCGACAGCAGAGGGAAAAGTTAATTGAATGGCTTGTACTTCATTTAGACTAAAGTTTCGACACACAATCGGCAGAGTTGAATAGCATACTCGTGCCATAGCATTGCAGCTCAATTCAAACCCATTCAGTATGTGGCCCCATCAGATTTTGGTCAACCAGAAGCAGCAGCAATGCGGTTGCCTGCTAATGAACCAAAAGGCGCAACGTGTCCTGATCCACAATAAAAATGCAAATATTTAAACGAGCGCAGCACAAACACGCCAAAATGAGAGACTCTCACACAAGTAAGGGGGCCAGGCAGGCTTGTCAGGCAGGGTTGGGAGGGTTGGGTGCTTAAATAAAAACCGCAAAACGCAAACAGAATACGGCTACAAATACGACTGTGTCAGCCACGTCAGCCTGTTTGTCACTGTATTTGTGTGAAAATTAACACGCAATTTCAGACTGGCCAAAAGCGAGAATAAAAATCAAAATAAAAAACGAGTTAAGTCGCCGTCGACGCCAAAACGTTTAAAGCCGAAAATCAAACAGACAAAATACTGACAAAATGACAGACAGACAACACGCAAAACGATCGATGAAAAAACCGAAACGTTGCGATAACAAAAACAAGGCAGCAGCAGCTACTCAGACTTTGGACTTAGCCTTAGTTAAATTCAACTCATCTGGTCTTGTCTCGTCTCCGTTCGTCTTTTCCGTAGTCGATTTGAGTTGAGTTGAGTTGACTTGGGTCTTGGGTTGGCTTGTCGTTGGCTGGCACACTTTAAAGCATTAGTTGGACATTTTTATGGGCATGGTATTAGACGCTTAAGACGTTCAAGCCAAATGGATAACAACAACGCGTCGCACAGGCTAACAACGGACGGCAGACAATGGACAAGCGGACAACAGACGGACGACGGCCGACGAACGACGGACGACGGACATTGAGCATATAAAAGCAAAGAGGCTAAGTGACAACTAAACTTAATGGCACTTCAACAGCAGCATGGGAAGCAATGGACGCACAAGAGCCCAAGCAGACCAACCAGACAGAGCAATAAGAACAAGAACAACAACAGCAACAACAACATGAACAAGCTGAACTGGCTATATCTCCAGCTGTAGGTGCGGTGTAAAACTCAACGGACATTAGCCTCATTGAATTGAATGACAAAACAAACGACGAGCGGAAAGGCAAAAGCAAAGGCGAAAGGCGAAAGGCAAAGACGATGACAACGACAGCGGCAACGACAACGACAACGACAACGACAACGACAACAACGAAGACGACAATGTTGTGGATAAGGATAAGCAGTGCGACAACAACAGCAATAAGCTTGTACAACAACAAAAGCTCAGCCTGTCCATGGCCAACCAAGTGTCGTTGTTGCCCAATGTGGAACGGCAGCGGCAACGGCAGCGGCAACAGCGACGAAAATTTTGTATCTAGACAGCATTAAGATAAAGCAAGAAAATGCATACATAAACAACCGAACAACCAAACAACTAAACAACATTCGCCTCACCAACTACCAAATACACTTACAAGCCTAACGAACGGAAAGATTTATCGCATACTTGAGCGATTTCAAATTGAACACCAAGGCGTATACGTAATATCGATAAAGTGCATTCCATTTAATCTGGCGTAATTTTAAACCAATTGCTTTAGGCTTCACTTTGCGAAGAGATTACTGTACAGATAGTGGAATGGGGTAATGCTATTTGATCTTATTGTCCCTTTGCTGTAGACGATGCTAAATCCTAGTGTTAAATATTAATATACTCCTTATATCCATTTACATAATAATGAACATTTTGGGTTACAAACTTGATGGCAAAGTTAACGATGCCATCGCCAAACACTATTAAGCGGAACGACAACAGCCGAAAGAAAGAGATGGCCGAAGGTTGACCCAAAATAATGGCCACCAATCTTCGCTTTACTACCACACCCCCCATCGCACTCCGCACTCCCCCGCACTGCGCACCCCCCATTGCCTGAAATGGCCATACAAATGTGTGAAAATAGTGGACAATATGTGTGGCAATGCGAGTGCTTGTCTCCCATTTGTTCGTATGCGTGTGTATGTGTATCTGTGTGTGTGTGTGTGTGTGTGTGTGTGATAGATGAAGGTGCTGTTAACGCCATTTTTTTCGTTGGCCTCGATGCCATTTTGCTGTCTATTGTTGTTGTACAATTTCCGCATCCGGCGCGTAAACGCTGCCGTTGGCCAAGCGTGCGCGTATTGGTTTATGCATGAGGCGTTTTGCCACGCCCCCGCAACCCGTTACCGCCCGGCCCCGTCGAACACTTCATTTGTCAGACTCTGGCTCAGCGGGACAGATCCTGGCATGCATTTAAATGAAATGCCAAGCGATTTGAGGCTACAGTTACAATGCTAAACAACTAAGAAACTCAAGAGCTGAAGAACTGAGCTGAGACTGATACTGTGACTACGACTGAGACTGAGAGAGGTCGCACAAGAACGAGATAGATACAGAGATTCTTTCAAAATGCACTTACCAAAACTGCATCAATTATTCAGCAGCCCATGGCCGGGCAAGGCCTGGTCAGGGATTGAGCCAAGTCGCCAAGTCGCAACGAGTTGAGCAGTTGAGCGCTTCGAGTTTGATGCATGCCTGCAAAGTACAAAGCGGAAGAGAGAGATAGCGAGTGTGAGTGAGAGTGAGAGATGGCAGATGCGGAATAAATATTAAATGCAAAATAGCAAAAGTGCTGAGAAATCTTCAGCTGGCAGCTGCTACAGCAGCTTTGACTTCAGCTTCAGCATCAGCTACAGCTGCAGCTGCAGCTGCCGACACCAAAAAATAAAAAAAAAAGGGCAAGAATTTCCGCGCAAAAATTCTTGAAGTAGGTAAATTTACTAAAATTATGCATTTTTCTTTTTGTTATAAATAAATCAAATAAAATATGCGCGCGCGTTCGCGCTGAAAGCTGAGGCCAAGAAAAACGATAACAACAGTCAGCTAGTTGAGAGGAAAAGAGTTCTGGCTGTCCGCTGGGGAGGGGTAGAGGGAGAGGATGCGGATGCGGATGAGGGTATGAGTGTAAGCGTGGGTGTGGATGTGGGTGATAGTGGCAAGGGGGTGTAGTGAAAAGTCCTTTGTGACCTGGTTTTTGGTCATAACAATATTGCCAACCGAAGCGTGGTGCAGTGCACACAATTACCGTGCCAACGTTTGCTGGGCGATAGCGAATGGTGAGGGCGTGGCATTGTGCGAATGACGTCATTGCTGCACTTGCACTCGCACAATTACCATTACGCCCTGGCGACGATAACGACGCCAACGACGACGGCGACGTGACCTGGCGACGGTCACTTGGGCTATGGTTTAAAGCCTGCCCATTGCATACTTGCAGGCGTTGCCCATGGCTGACAAATAGACGCTTCTATATGTATATATGTCCCCCATCTCTGACTACGTCTGTGTGTGTGTGTGTGTGTGTAAGTAACAAGGTTAATCAGCTGCCTGTCTGCTCATTTTAATTGGCTTTGAGCTGGCGCCTTAATTGAGTTATAAAAAATGCGAAACTATTTTGCGAACAGCGAAATTTAATGCTCAAACGCTTGATGAGCTTTAAAGTTAAGAGCTGCCGACTCGTAAATAACAAAAATGGAATAGAAGATGAAGCGCAAAGTGCTAAAAGGATGGCTAAAAACACAGAGAGCAGCTCAAACAAAAATAACAAAAATAACAAATAGAAACAAGTGAGAAGTGACTATTCTGAACAAGATTAAACGACTGGCAAATGCGCTGGATGAGCATTTAAATACATTTGAGAAGATAATTCCAAAGGAGAAACTCAGGGGATGGAAGTTAAGAGAAGATAAATGCAATTGTAACATTAAAAGTTTCACTTGGTCCGAATTATATATAATATTCTTGTTTTCTATAAGTTTATGCTAAGATTTCTATCGTTTTAATCTGTTTAAATAATATTTTTCAAACGCTTGATTTATTTTCTAAAATATATTTGTAAGTTGCTAACCATTGAAGTAATATTTTTGCAATTTATTTACAACTTTTTATAACTTTAAGGATATATACATTTCAAGTTTATGAAGCGCTAAGACATTTTTTTACTCTTAATATAATTACGAACCCTTTTAATATTTTCTTCTACCTTTTTTGCAGCACTTGGTCTAAGTGTATTGCGTTTTTATTTAACTCTTTATAAACTGCAGGGCAACAGAAATTAGAGAAGCGAATGCCAGCAGCTAAAATAAACAAGCGAACGTGTTGTGAGGTGGCATTTGAGGGGGTAGGTCAGAAGGGGGCAGTTCAGAGTTCAGGGGGTTAGGTCGCATCACGATAACGCTTTGTAAATACTTTTGCTGCACTTTGGCTGTTGTTGGTTTTTTGTTTTTTTTGTTTTTTTGTTTTTTTTTTTGGTTTTTTCTATTTTTTTCCTGTATTTTTTGTCGCTTCCTTTAGCTTGGCATGGCAAATTTTTATCTCCATTTGCGCGTTGCGCTCGTCTGTATTTTTCTTTTTTTTTTCGGGGAGCTTAACTGGGAAAAATCACGACCAGGACAAACAGGACAGCGTTGGCTGCTGCAGCGGCAGCTGCGCTTTTGTTTTTTGGCATTAGGAAACGGCAAAAGGATATTATTAAGCGTGGATGTCAGCGTTATCGCCCTAGAGTTGGACAAAAGCAAGCGCTAAGTGCACAGCGGCAGGACAGCAAATAGGACGAAGAAGTGTGGAATAAGAGAGAACTGGAATGAGGGAAATGAAGACGAGCAGAAGAGAAAGAGAGAGAGAGAGAGAGAGAGAGAGTAGAAAAGAGAAGAGGTTCGCGCTTCTAGATCCCTGGCGGTGTTCGGAAAGCTCTTTACCAAATTAAATATTAAAACCATGTGCACTTATGCAACTTTAATGCAATTTTGGCCAAGTAAACGAGCAAAATGCCTCGACGAAAAATGTTTGGCGGCATCAAATAAGAGAGAATTACGCGAGCATACACCACGTATACTTAATTCTTGTGTGTGTATGTGTGCGCATGTGTGTGTGTGTGTCGGCAACTCAACTTCGGCAATGGCTGCGGTTTTGTGCGCATATAAAAAAGGATTAATACACTTAAAAGGCATAGGAGGAGGCGTGGCGGGGGCGGGAGAGAGGCGTCAATCGGGATGGTGCGGCTGCCTAACGGAGGGTTCTCAATTACATGGCCACGCTAAGCGCACATTTACGTGAAAGCCAAATGAAGCCGCAGCAACAGCGACAGCAGGAAAACAGCAAAACAGGCGCAACTACAGCAAGAAGAAGAAGAAGAAGAAGAGCAAGAGAAGAAGCACGAAAGGAGGAGATGGAAATGTAGATGGAGAAGGAGAAGAGGAACAGCAGGCTGGCCAATAAAGCGAAGCCGCCTTAATTTAGAGGCAGGCCAAGTTTATGTCGCGCAATGGGCATGAAAAATTCAACAGCCGCGCTGACAACGTTGACAAAACCAAAAGCAGAAGGGGCGCCAGGGGGGCAAGGCACAGTAGGAGAAGGGCAGCAGAGGCGGATGTAGTCGAGCATAGGCAGAACTGGTACTCAGCCCCTAGGACTTGCTGTTTCTCTCTTAGTTGAAATGCCAAAATGTCACAGGCGGTGCTCGTGTTGCTGTTGTTGCTGTTGTTGCAACTTGAATCACATCCTTCCCGTACAACTAAACATGTGATTTTCGGTCAGACAATGCACACACACACACACAAGCAGACATGCATACAGTATACATTCTAGTTATGCATATGTATTGGAGGGGTTTGCTGTGCACTTTGCTGCTGTCTTGGCATTTTACGTGCGCCCTTTTATATATGCTACGGTTGAGCTCTTGTTGCAGTTGCAAGTTGTTGCAGTTGTTGTGTTTTGTTGTCGCGTTGTTCAGCTGAAACAAAGTCGCGTTCCCTGCTGCTGATCACCCTGCCCTGCCCTCCTCTCATCTATTTCGTTTCCTCTTTTGGCCTTTTTGCGCCACCACACAAAACTACATTTTACTGCATGACAATTTATTGAGTTCTTTTTTGGGTACCCCTCTTGCCGCACCTCGCCAGTCCCTCTACTCATTTGCCGCTCTGTGTGGTTTTTGGGTTTGGTTACCCATTCCCCCTTCTCTTATTCCTCCTCACAGCACTCCACTCCACTCCACTCCACTCTCCACTCTCAACTCTTTCCATTGTTTGCCACTCGCTCGTTCGTAGGTTCGTTTTGCTGGTTGTAAATTTTTATTGTTCGTCTTGCGCTATGGCAGCAAGCAATGCCGCACGACTTCTTGTTTTTCCACCAGATAGTATGTATTTTATTTGCCATGCTAACTGGAAGAGCAAGTGGGTGTAGAAGAAGGAGACTGCCTTAGTATGGCTGTATGGCTGAGTTGCCCTAACTAACGTGGCCTGAGAATTGTGCACAATTCATACAATGTTGACTGCATCAAGCCAGTGATTGCCTTAAAGCCAATGAAGCTGCTCAGTTATCACTTTATGACAATCACCTGTTCATTGCATTTGCTGTTTCCTCACAAAGAGTCTTTATGATAGTTTACACAACTGCACAATGCAATTGTAAACACAAAGAGGCCAATAGAGTTTATAAAAAGCTTGTACATTGTTTGATTTCCAATGTAAGCTGGATTGTTTTATCTTTTTTCTCTTTTGCTTTTTTTTTGTTACATTTTTTGTAACCTTTTCACTCGATTAATGTGAAATTACATTGTTATGAATCTGTAAAGTGGTTTAAATGTGATTAAGGGATAAAAACAAACTGTTATTGAGTTAATACATAATAATAAAAAAAAAGATATATACTCAAGTCAAAAAGAATTGTTGAAAGCGAACAGCAATTGTTTTCAAATTATTGAGTTTAATTGGTAAGCGAACTTTAACAACAGATACTGTTTAATAAAACATTAACAGTCTCATCCCACTGAAAGCGTAATTGCTTAAATAACAATATTTATGACTGAAATATGTTAGTTGTGTTTTAAGTGAATTTTAAAGTCATTTGCTTTTAGAGCATTCTATATTCGATGTGTCCCTTAGACAAATATGTATTTCAATTGCCTTTTCGTTTTTATTTACATTGTTCTTCTGTTGTTTTTATTCTTTATTCTTTACTTTTTATTTTATTTTATATGCAAAATTTAGTAAATAGCGCACTTGCCTTTGCTTGCTTTAGTTTTATGTTTGTGCGCTTTTATTTGTTGCCTTCGCTGTTGGTTTTTATTGCTGCTCTGTGTGTGTATTTTTGTGGCCACACACTCACACACACACATACACTTACGTTACGCACACAAACGCAGTCCACACATGGCACATCAAGCGATTTATTTACATATTTCGTATGTTTTCATTGCATTGCCGCAGTTTGAGAGCAAATATCACACAAACATAAGTACAGTCAAACACCCACCCATACACACACACACACACACACACAGATGAGAGTCACCACAGCCAATCTGTTTAGCATGTGGAATTTACTTGAGATTTTGATTGTGCTGAGCTACTTCTGACACATTTATGAGCTGACCACAACTCAACTGCAGCTAAACTCCCTTCACAACTCTCGCGCTCGCTCGCTCTCTACCGCTGCAACTGCAACAGCAGCTCTTTGTCTCTTTTTCTATGGATAGAAAAGGCAATCAAAGCCACAAAAATTGTGCATGGCTCGACACCTGCAACATACATACACACACACACACACACACACACACACACACACACACACATGCATATGCAAAATGGGCCATGGCTGTCAGCTGTGGGCGCATAAAAAATGCAATGCCAAGCTCCCTGCTCCACTCTGCTCGACTGGCAAAGCCGACCCACAGTGGCGAAGCCCAAGCAGTGGTGCAGCTGACCAGGCGTTGACCAGGCACACATTAAATATGACCAACATGGCCGCCGTCTGTCGTCTGTCGTCTGTCAGGGCTGACTTTATATCCGGGCGGAGCGCAGATGTGTGTGAATTTACACACATTGCAATTTGCAGTTGCTACCGTTGCTACCGTTGCTGCTGTTGCTGATGTTGCTGCTGTTGCTCCAGTTACTCCAGCTGCTGCTGTAGCTGCGGTCATTTGGCGGTTAGCCACCATGTTTCGCGTCCCTGGCACAAGCACATCTTCGATTTCGTAGGCTCTCCACTTGCCCTTGAGTGCCGTGCCGACGCGTCGTCTCTGGGCTATTAAAACAATAAAAAGCTGCATAAAACAAACTTTATGCTCGGGCACGGCTCTCACTGGCTTCTCACGGTGTCCAGTTCAGTGTCCGGTAACCTGGCAGATTGCCGCTTGCCACAGCAACAAAACCAACAAGTGTTGTTGCTGCCGTTGCGGTATCGGGGCTGCTGATGTTGCTGCTACACCTGGCTGCACTTGCGGACAACATGTGGTATGCGTTATATTTTATATGGCGCTTGCCTTTAATATTTATGAAAAGTGTTGCCCGGTGTTTTCGGCGATGCTGGCCACGCTGCTGTGGCATTACTTTCGCCTCATTTCGTGGCCATGGGCGTGGCCAGCATGTGTGTGTATGTCTCTCTCTCTCTCTCTCTCTCTCTCTCTCCCTCTCTGTGCAAAAGAGTGTGTGTGTGTGTGTGTGTGTGTGAGCTTAAGTGTTGCTATTGGCGCGTTCAACTAATTTGAAATTAATGAAATTCCTTGAATAATTGAATTTGAATCGTTGGCATCTGTGCAATTAGTCGCTGCCATCAAAATGCACGCACACACACACACACACACACGCACATGCTGTTATCTATAATAAGCAGCGACGTTAACAGCGCACCTCATTATATGTCATGTGATCTCATTATGTCCTGCCGGCCTGGCCAGGCAGTAGATACCGAGACTGGCTTGCAAGTTGTAACTCGTATCTCTCTCTATAGATGTATTTATGTATGTATGTATGTATGCATGAATATGCATTATGTAACACCATAAGCTCTACATGCATATGTGTGTGCGGCATGTAGATTTACACTGGCGTTATTTAGTGCATGACAGTTAAATGAGTTGTGGTTTGCTATCTGTGTATCTGTGTATCTATGTATCTATGTGTCTGCATCTGTAGCTGTGGATTTGGGCGCATTTAATCAAATAAGTAGGCTTAGGGACATGCAGTAATCAAAATTTAAGCATCAGCCTCGGCACAATTTAAATGTTGCAGTGAAATGTAAACAACAATTCGAGATCTTTGTAAATGTGATTGCAAATAGATTTGATTAAGTATCAAATTGCAATTAACGCCTGCGAACGACAACGAACAAGTAATTGAAATAGTCTCAAATTAACATTTCCATTTGCTTTAAGCTAATGATGAAAAGAATTTCTTAACTATGGCTATAAAATGGCAAATTCTGAATTCTTACAAACACTTTATCGCTCGCTGCAAGTTGCAAGTTGCATAAAGAACTGTTACCCTCATTGCGTGGCAAGTTGTTCTGCGATTAGTGCCCCTCATTATGCATTCCCATGCCACGACTGTGCGCGTCGCATAGGGGACAGCACAATGGATAGTTTAGCTACCCCAAGGCACAGACCTAACCCTGCCACAAGCCAGCGTGCCACTATGCCACAACTTGCTGCATAGTGAAGCACAATTTCCCCTAGTTGCTCACATATTACGCATACGCCCTGTTTTTGCCAGCCGTTTGCTATCTGCCATTGCAATCAACATTTCTCATATTTAAAACTGCAAATGCCACACACACACACATACACACACACACACACACACACACACACACACACATGCACTTGCACACTCGCAAGAGGAACTTGGGAAACCATCTCATATACAGGTTTAATCGACTTCATTTGCTCATTAGGTAGATAGTACTGCGTGCCGCTGTCTCTGTCCTTGTGGCGGGGCTGCATTACAACATTTCTAATGCGATTTTCCGTTCTGACATCGCCGCCATCGTCTCCATCACTGGCACTGGCAAAATGGCGACATCTGCAGCGCGTAATTGTTTCCTTGTTAGTTGCATTTGCGGCACGTTCACCTGGTCTGTCGCCCGCCACCTGCCACCAGCCATCTGCCACCTGCAACCTGCCACTTGCCGCAGCGACACGTTAAATGCATTTATGAATGGGCTCCGGCTGGGATCGTCAATTGTAATTACTTGCAAGTCCTCATGCTCGGCACTGAACTGTGGGTTGCATTTAGGCTTCCGAGCATGTCCCGGCATTCATTTGCCAACCACCAACCACCAGCCAGCGCCCACCAACCAACAGCCCCCAGCAGCCACCAGGATGAACATTAACGCTGCAAATTGTCCGCTTTGTTGCGGTTGCCAACTGAGCGCAGATGAAGAAGAACATGAAGCTACCGTTTCGCATTACGCATACGACGCGTAGGACGCATGGTCAATGGTCAGAGCCGAGAATACATACAACACACGCGACACTGGATGCTCTACGCTGATGGCTTCCTATTAATTTGGTAGCTCAGCGTTGGCGCTGTAATTGCATTTTATTTGGCAGGCACTGTTGCTGCCCGTGTGTGTGTGTTCGTACTAACTGTAGTCGTTATTTTGGTTTAATTGGTTTTTGTGTGTTTTTAGCGCTGAATCTATTGGCCTTAATTAAAATGCAACAGTGCGTATGTGCAATGTAACAAAAAGTCACCGAGTACACAAACATACACACACGTTAGTGTACACACACACACACACACGCACAGCACACACTCCAGCACATACGTATACAAATTGAAAAGCTCTAAATAAAAGGCCATGCACAATGTTTGCCCAGCACCTGAGCTGCACTTTTATGACATTGTCACTGGGCACAGAGATAAAATAACTGCAAAATGTTGACAGTCAGCATTTTGAGGAATGAGTAAGTTTTTATTGACAGCAGAATGCCATGATTGCTCCTGACCCCAAACAAAAAGTAAAAAGCATTTCAGCTAACTGATAAAAAATATGGGCAAAACAAACGTCCAGCTTGACGTCTCTGCAAAACAAAAAAAAATAGGAAAACACGAAAAAGACGAAAAGCAATAAACGTTGGTCAACTGCCTTCGTTTTGCTTTTATAATTTACATTGTTTGCGGTGTCACAACCCGCCAGTCAACAACTCAACTGGAAAGCGAAACAATAATCGAAACAACGAGCTCGATTTATGCCGTAGAAATAAGCATTTAAGGAGAAACAATTCTATAAATAAATATATAAGCGAGAAATTACCTAATTTGTTAGAAAAGCAGAATATCTAACGTTAAACATACTATTTCTCTGCAGCAACTGCAATGGAAAATGTTATTAACCTCTGTGAAGATAAGCTCTTATAGCTATCTACTGTGTGTGTGTGTGTGTGTGTGTGTGTGTGTGTCACTTGCCCACTGTCCATGTCCGCTGATTGCAGTGCCAACTGCAAGGACAGGCGTCAAGTGCGGGGGTCGAGGGGTCAGTTTGAAGTGATTGATGGTTCATGGGCATGTCAATTGCTTGACCGTTTGTTGTATCCACTCTCCACTGTCTGTCCCTCGTCGTTCGTCGCTCGTCGTTCGTCGTTTGTCGTCTGTCGTTTGTCGTCTGTCGTTCGTCGTCCTTCATTCGCTTTACAGTTGATGTGCTGCTGCTATTGCAGTTTAAACAGATTAGAGCCACTTTTCTGTTTTCTGTTTGCCATTTTTGCAGCAAAGCGACAAAAAAAGGGGGGAAAAAAAAGAGAAAAAAGAGCGAGCGCGTTTATTGCCGCATGTTGTGCACGTTGTTCAATTTGATGCGACACCTGGCCAAGGAGCATCAACAAAAATAACACGGGCAACAACACGAACAGCGACAAAGACAACAACAACAACAACAACAACAGCAGCTGATTGCAGAAAACGAGCAAATGTTCTACATGCTGTCCACTTTTTTATTTACCTTGCAAATTAAAATCCAACACATGTTGTTTAATTAAAAAGAATTCGAGTCTACAACGTATATTTCATACGCCCCGTTGGATATGGCTTGTAAAATCCAACTGGTTGCCCTCAACACGTGCACACACAAGCACACACATTCACACACATCCGTTCTCATATCACAATGCTTTCGAATTAACGAGCATGAAAAATCATGCGGCAGCAGATTGCAAAATATTTGTACTCTGTCAATGCAAAAATATTTCGTTGTACTTGATGTGTGAATCGTTTTGTTCAAGACAAACCAGCACATACAATTCAATTTGACATTTTTAAATTGTAAATACAATTTATGAAGCATTACAAGTGCATTTCGTAAACTTCGACTGCATTCTTTGTGCTCCTCTTGAGTGCATAAGAAGTCTTTCGTGCTGTCTCTGGCAAATTTCTTTGCCATTTTTAAGCAATTTATATGTGATATCATTCTGTACCATTTGCTGATGCTGTCTGCAATTGAAACATTATTTTGATGCTCGCCAAATTTGAGAGATGTGCCATAAATCATGGCAATTCAGTGAGGAAACTCTGCTGCATATTAAGCGAACTTTCGCCTATAATCATTACCCATATCAAAATAAAACCCCAAGCCGCAGACAAACTTTTCACATATGACGCCAAGTTTTCTTTTGGCTTGCCGTTCGCCGTTCGCCTTACCATTTCCTCTTTATTCTTCTTCTCTTCGTTTCTTTTCTTTCCTTTTTCTTGCCTGTCAGTTTGGCTACTTAACTGCAGCTGCAGCTGTAAACTGCCAGCGGCAACAACAACTGTATCAACAGCAACAAACAAACAAACGTGACGAGTGCAGAAAATGCCAAATGATGAAATTGAGAGAAATGAACAAAAAAAGAAGCGCAAACACACTCACACACACATACACACACACACACACACACACACATACATATATATACTTGTGTACAAGCAGAGAGAAAAGGCAAAATGAAATGGCAGTCGGGAGCTGAAAAAAAAGAGATGAAAAAAAAAAGAGAAACAAGAATGAAAGAAGGAAAATTTCTAATGAAGTTTTCAACTCGGATGCGAAGAGCACAAAAGTAAATTGATTGCAATTGGAATCAGTAGCAGAAACTCGTAACGTCAATCAAATTGAATTCACACAGACGCCACCAGATGCTCTACTAGAAGGCGGGGGCCGAGCTGGGGGCGTGGCAACCGATACGCATGCCAGGCCAAAAGAGCGACAGCACAGCAGCCTCAAAGGCAGCAAAAGGCATATATCATCACATATGAAACTTTGTTAATGAAATAGGTGTGAGTGCGAGGAATGTGCATGTGTGTGCGTGTGTGTGTGTGTGTGGGTGTATAGGTTTGCGGAAGCAATGCAATAAAACTTGAGTGAGCTTAACTAAAATAAAATTGCTTTGCAGTGGCAGAGAAAGAAATGCTGCAGCTGCTGATTAAAAACGTCAATAAAAATCGAATGCACAGCAAAATTGGAGTTGAATGCAAACGTTCATTGAATGCCAAATGAGTGCATCTAATGTGAATAGAAATGCGTTGCATTATCTAATGAATCGAGGAGCAACAAACGTGCAAACGCGTTTAACTCCATCAACTGGATAAGAGCGTATTGTGAAAATCCCAACTCGTAATCAACGTTGGCTTGGCAAACGAAAACTTTTTCATTGGAATGAATGAAACGCCATAACATCATCAACTTGTATGCCAAATTTGATTATAATAACTCGAGTGCTTAACTTGGCTAAAGCTGTAGAACTGTAGACTGTAGATTGGTTTCTATGCATTGTCATGCAAATCGCTCGTAAGGACAACTTAACTCGCCATGCCGTGCCGCAGTGCCACAGTGCCACACCTTCATTTTGATAATGTCATTGCTGTGTTAAAGTTTTAACACTTGCCAAAAAGGGCCAGAGCTTGGTCTGGAGCAGTTAGAGACCAACCCAAAAGCTGCCAGACGATGACGTTTGCATTAAAACAAATGTCAGTCGCTGGCGTCAACTTTGGCGTTGTCGTTGGCGTTGGCGTTGGCGTTGGCATTGCCAACGCTTATCACTCACAGCCATGAGTAGCGGCATTAAAAACTGTAGCATGCTTTTAAGCGCAACTAAAACTGCCAACAACAGCGGCAGCGGCAGCGGCAGGGCAGGGCGACGCGCGACGTCGAGGTCAGCGTCAGGTTGCTGCTCATTTGGCGTCGACTGCAACATTTGTCAACATGCCAAGCGTTTAAGGCAGTTGCACGTGTCTCTCACTCTCTCTCTCTCTCTCTCTCTCTGTCCTCGTCTCTCTCACGTTCCACTGCGTATGTGTGTGTGTGTGTGTGCTGCACGCTTGACCTGGCGCTGTTTTAACTGTGGTTAACATATTTTTCAAGCGCTTTTGCGGCTAACAGTGAGCAGCGGCAACAACTTCATTCTTGCTTTTGTGTGGTTTTTATGGCTGCGGTTTGCCAGCTGCAGTTGTTGTTTCTCTCTCTTTTTTTTTTGAAAAATAGTAACAGTTGCCATTGTTGTTGTGGTTGTTGTTGCTGCTGCAGTTGTTGTTATTGTTGCTGTTATTGTTGCTGTTGTTGTTGTTGTTGTTGTTGCTGCCACAAAACTAAAACCAGAAGCTGCGTGTTAATTTTACATTTTTACGCTTTCATGGCCGTCACTTGCGTGCGCCGAGCATTGGAATGTGCTCCTCTCTGTCTTTCTCCTTCTCGCTCTCTCTCTCTCTATCTCGCTTTGTCTCCTGCCCATCACTCGATCTCTGACTCGCACAGTCGCTGTACGGACGAACAGTTACAGCTCATTGTTTCGTTAAATTTTAAGCAGTTTTAGCCATTTTGTGTTGTAGTTTTTTCTTTTCGCCTGTTTTGCTGTTTTCTGCTTGCTCTTTTTTTCTTTTTGGGTTTAGTTTGCTTTGTTGCCAGCGTTAACCTTTATGGCCGCAACAGTTTAAGCTGATGGCTTTTTTATGACTGACTTTTCGCATGCTAAGCGCAGATTACGCATACGCCGCGTTGTACGCAGCCAACAGAAAACATCGCACGCACCACACACAACCACCATCGCCACCAGCACCAGCACCAGCACCTTCACCACCATCGGCACCACCAACACCCGTTATCCCGGCAGCTGGTTGGAAATTTTATAAAATCAAACAACGACATGAGATTTGTCGCCTCTCATTGGGGGAGCATTTTATGTTTCTGCCTGCGCTTTAAAATATGTTGCATTTCCTCTTATTTTCGTAGCCATTTTCGTTCTTTTTCTGCCCACTTTGTCCGCACAGCGTGTGGCTTGCGCATTGAGTGGGAGAGTGGGAGAGTGGGTCATAGGGAGAGGAGGAGAGAGGAGAGAGAGAAGTGGATGTTGGCAGTCTTCTGGCTTTGGCTGCTCACTGGCTGACTTTTTAGCCATTTAAACCAGTTTGAGTGGCATAATCTGCCATTAATTTGAATTATAGCCAAGCCAATCATTTTAGCTTTGCCATTCAACTGTCAATGCAATTTAATTTATATCAGCATACATATAAATATATATATATATATTTATATATATTCTGCAAAATGTAATGCGATAGCCAAATGCACGCACTGATAATGCTGATAAACGATTCTGCATGGAAAATCGACCAATGAAATCGAATTCGACAGCTGCGAGAAATGGAGCTAAGAGCTTAAGCTGCCATTCAAACAGCAAAGGGAAAAGCTGTCTTTGGCATACCGCAGATTAAAGACTTGTAAAGAAAATTGCTTCCTTAAGAACACCACATATATAAACTATTGAAATTGGCTAAAACTAAATAAGTTTCTTAGCATTAATTGAACAGAGCTATAAGTTATTTAAGCTAATGATATATGTTGCTCATTCTGCTGGCATTTCTGTTTACATTTAGATACAAATTTAAATTATTGCTAATATCAGAAATGTAAATTTCATTCCCCTGCTTGCAAATGGAGCAATTTCAAAAGCAAAGAGGACACCTATTATTGCATATTTGCTTGGCAAATATTATATGTTTTTCAAATAAATAATTACTCATTTAGAAATGGCAATATGTGAAGCTATGCTTTCGGGCTTTTGCAACTAACAAAACGTTTCAAATGGCAACAGAATGCATTTTCTTATATTTTTTGTGGCTTCCCATTCAGCGGCTGCTGCCAGAGCAGCAGCAACTGCAATTGCCTTGTCTGGCTGGCTGCCTGGCGGGTTGGCTGTGAAGGCATCAAAGGCAAAACACTTTGATCGCCTTACAGTGCACGAACATTGCAAATCAAATGATTTCCGTGCTGGCCGACAACAACTACAACAACAAAGAGGACCAACAACCAACAACCGACAACAACAACGGCAGCAATAACAGGCAATGCAACGACAAGTCAGCGGAAGTGTTGCTGCTTTCCTTATAGCAGTAGTCCATGTTGTTGCAGTTGTTGCTGTTGTATTTGCTGTTGCTATGGCAAAAAGGAAAATAGTGTGCAATTTACCTTTCAACTATTAAACGTCCGTGGTAAATGCACAAAGCGAAATCAAAGTGGCATGAAAGCTCACTGAAGACATTGAAAAACAAGCAAAAGCAGCAGAAGAAGCAAAAGAACCAAAAGAAGCATTCGGGCGATAGCTTAACCCTTTTGCAACACGACTAATGCTATTAAAGAGTATTACACACAGCTAAACACACACGGACACACACACACACACACACACCTATAATACTCAAAGCGAGAGCCACAGAAAATTAGAAAAAATATTATTGTATGCATTGTATTGAGTGGTTACGATTTGCAAAGGTGTCTGTAAGTCCTCCGTGTGAAAAGGAAATGCCAATAGACAGACAGACAGACAGGCAGAGAGACAGGGAGACAGGGAGACAGGGACCGAGCAGAGAAGCAGTGCAGTGAAGAGAGAGTGCAAAGGGGAATAGTGCAATGCAATGAGTTCAATTTCTGTTTGTCTATATCTATCAGCTTGCCTCACCTGTCCAGATATGCATGGACTTTTAGGCACTTGGATGCTAGGCAAGCTATTTGGTTTCTGTGGCATGTGAATGCATGCATTCAGACAGAGACCAAAGTTTGTTCAATGATTGCATTTTCCCCCAAGTGCAGATGAAAATATGAACAAAAGGAACAAATAATATGAGTGCACGTTGAGAGCAGGCACTTTAGCATTGAAATTGAAGATTTCCGTAATCAAATAATCAAATCAAATACACTTTGAAAGTTGATTCAAAGAGTGTGAAAAGGTTGCGAATGCGGTAAAAATAGCTATCGAGTGAGAGTAGAAATAGAGAAGATTCTCTAATGATGAGGGAGTAGAAACTTAGGAGATTCTATGCCAATATATTATTTAAGCAGTTTATAATAATTAAATGAAAACTGTCAGCCAATCGACCTCTGTCTCAATTCATTTTCAAAAGTACTACGCAAGATATCATCAATAATATTCTGGAAAATGTAAAACTTTATTGAACAATTTAATCAGCTTGATGACAGCACTTTCATTAGGTTAAGTCCCTTAACGTATTTAGACTTCTTCCGTTGAACTACATACGAAACGAGTAGTCACTTAGAGAGTATTAAAATTCTTTAGCCTATTACGTTGAAGTAAGTATACGATGCATAAATTTTCAATTTAGCAAATGCTCTGCTTATTAGCACAAATTGATTTTTCCTGTCAGCTATCCCGCTTATTTATTTTGCATTAGCACTTTTAATTAAACACTTGACAAGAGGTGGCAATTGCCGGCAGCAACAACCGCTACGCCAACAACTGAACACCCTTCCGAGTACTCGGGCAACTCGCACCTGCCACTTGCCACTTGCCACCTGCCGCCTGGTCGATCCGTTGCACTCGGCAATCATTGTAATTAAATCAATGAATGATTCATGTGAGTGCGAGCTGTCTCCTTTTGCCAACTACAGTTGCTGCTGCTGTTGCTGCTGTTCTTGTTGCTGTTGTTGTTGCTGCGGCTTTTGCTGTTGTTGTTGTTGCATTAATGCAAAATCCGTGTACTTAGTGCAAATGGAAAAACGCAGCAGGCGGCCGACACTTGGCCAAGTGGATGAAACAAGGCAAAAAGAGGCGACTAAATCAGCGAAGCTGCCACCGTTGCCAACAGCTACAACAGAGGCAACAACAGCAGCAACAACAGCAGCAACAACAGCAACAGCAGCAGCAGCATCGTGCTAATTTTAGTGCCAATTAATTTGATAGCAAACATTTGCAGCCCATTGCCAATTGCAGTACTTACAGCAGTTGCAACAGCCCCCTCAACCCGCCAGCATCCCATCAGAGTTCAGCTTTAATTTTGTAAAAGGATTTGTACATTAACAACGACGGCACCAAACATGTTGACAGTTGTTATTGTTATTGTTGTTGCAATTGTTGCTGTTATTTCAGCCTGGACTCGAACGGGAACTCGGTATCGGACTCGGACTCGGACTCGGACTCGGCTCTTTGGCGCCATTGGCGCCTTTGGCTTGTGTGAAAATTAAAATAAATTCACCATGTTTATTGCATTTGCGTTGGGTAATTGCTTATACAATTTTATACGAAATTAAAAGCCACTTTTTTTGCATTTAACATTTAAATAGGCTTTTAATTTAAATGAAACGGAAAAGCTGAAGGCATTGTGTGCCCTAGCATGTGTGTGCCCCCTCTCTCTCTCTCTCTCTCTCTCTCTCTCTCTGTGTGTGCGTGTGTGTGTTCGGATCGGCACAACCTTTGGCATAATTAGCTTGCGGACATAAATTGCCAGCAAGTCCCGTAAATGTTAATGTGGCAAAATTAATTAAGCATGGCGAAAAAGCCTTTCACAGGGACTCGAATTAAATTTATAGATAATACGCCGAGTTGGCAAAAAAATATGAAAAGCAGAGCGAGAGAGCAATACTACCAGGTGAGCGTCAACTACAGACATTTAAATTACAGCACAAAAAGTTGTTGTCGAATCTGCAATAAAAGGAACAAAAGACACATGGAAATTGCTAAAGCTCCAACATGGAATTGCTGGCCTTAAAATAAATATAAATTAATTGCAGCTTACAGCTAAATACAAACACAAATAGTATACTCGAACTTTGATTGAGCTTTTGGATTACGTTGAAGTCTTATAAAAATTGAAATGATAATAATTTCCATATCATTTTTAATCAATCCGCTTACAATCAAGATGCGATTATGTTTAGCATTCAAAACAGAGTTCTCTTTTAAAATAGATACAAACGTCGTTATAACTTCTCTCACTTTTCTTATACCTTAATCAGACACCCCGCTCTCTTTCCGTCTCTTTCCATCTCGTCTCGTCTCGTTTGCATAGAACGCAGTTGCTCGCAAACTTTCATTTCTATGCAATTTCTTTTAGACATTTCTCTAATCCTCACCTTGCATTTCAAAACAATTTACGTGGCCAGGCAGCTGCGTACCTTTGTCTGTCTGCCAGTCAGTTTGTCAGTCAAGGAGTCAGTCTCCAACTTGGAATCTGTATGCTGCTAGCTGTCATTCAAGTGGCGTCGTCTCTTGCTCGTTAGCACAGCTGGTTTCAGTCAACATCTTCGCCTTGTCTCGACCACCGCAGTGTAGCAAACTCATCCAAGCGTCTTCATTCCTCAGCTTGTCAGCAAGTAGACACATCTCTATGTCTATGTCTATGTCTTTATCTTTATCTTTGTGCTCCTGTGTGCTCCTCTGAGCGCCTCTGAGCTCCTTCAGGAGCAGCATTCACATCAGCAGCTTCAGCTGCAGCCATCATGTCTGTCATTTCTATAACTACTTTTGTTACTTACTAGTTAACTGCGTACCAGGCAACACTTCCTCCCCGCCCATTCCCCTCTTAGAGTTTCAACACATGCATGTACACAACTTTTGCTTCCATTTATATCTGCATACCCCCCAGCCCACCCTTCCCATCACCAGCAAAACCCTTTCTCTGCAACACTTTTGCACAATTACATACATTTTTAAGTGCGTTCGTGCCTGCGCCTCTCTGCCTTGTCTAACTGTTGTTGTATTCATAACTACTTTAGGCCACACCCATACACACCCATAAACACACAAACACACACACACACACACACACACACACACACCAATATGGAGAGTGAGCCTTTATTAAAGTTTTATCGCATTAAAAATTTCTTTGCCACTTGCAAACATTTTTCGTGCAAAAACACAAACAAAAAGCGTGCCAAAAACTCAGCCAGGCAAGGACTAGAGATTGGGCCAGAGATTGGTAGGGGAGGCGGAGCACAGGGGCAGCCGACAGAGACAATGATGTCGTTTCATGTACACCTGTTTCAAGTTGTTTTTATTGTATTTGTTGTTGTTGTTGCTGTTGCTGTTGTCGCTGCTCTGCATATTTGAATACACTTTTCGTTGGCCGCTTAACTTAAATCTCCACTCGTTGCTTACCCGCCCCTCTCCCTATCGCTGGCCTGGCCCAATGCAAGTTTAAGTGGGGATTTTACCTTTGGCAAGGCTGTTGCTGTTGCTGTTGCTGTTGGCCAGGTAATGACAGTTATGTCAATAAGTTTGCTAACGCAACTTAAGCAGTGCCACAAAAGCAGACTATCGAGAGGGTCTTTCTACGATGCATCTCTCTCTCTCTCTCCCTCTCTCTGTCGCTCTCTTAAGTAGTTTATTTCCACTATTTGTTGCATATATTTAACTCGAAAAGTGTGACATATTTTCCTTAAGTATACCTCCCCCTGCGAAGCCCCTTCTTTTAGGAGAACTCTAGCTAATGCACTAAGTGCTTAAAAGCCGCCCCAGCAAATGAAAACTTTTCGTTATTTAAACAACAAAAAAATAAAAATAAAAAATAAAAATGGAAATGGAAAACAAGAAAAAGGATGCTTAAAAAATTGTAATAAAAGATTTTAATTTCTATATATGCAAGCATATAGTCGTAAATTATATGAAAAGGGGACTTGGGCTTTGTAAACTTTCACAGCATGCAGGCAACCCATTTATATAGTTTTGCTGGCAACCCTGGCGCAATTCATAAATTTGTTGAGCAGCAGCAGGGGCTGCAGGGACTGAGGCAAAGCGGCAACAGAGAAATATTTAGGAGACACATAAGGAGGGGGGCACGAAAAAGTGGCGCAATTTCTTCTTCTCCTTCTACTTTTAATTTTTTTTTTTTTTTATGTATATAAATATATATTTTATACATATATTTCATATATTTTTTTGAATATGCAAATTTTGTTGGCAACATTCATTAAATTTAGTTTGCCAGCTGCTTTCATTTGATGGCACTCAACTTTTTCAGTTATTTAAGTAGCAAATTTTGGTGCTTTTTCAAATATTTGTGCAACGCTTCAACTTGCCCATGGACTCAGCAGAGCTCAGATCGGTCTGTCCAGTCTGTCCGGTCTGTCCAGTCTTTACAGTCCGTTCAGTTGGTTTCTGTCCAGCCAGCCAGTCCATCACTTTGTCAGTTTGTCTGCCATTCAGGTGAGCGGCTTGATAAGAAGCAAACGAGCTTGTTTGTTGGCCAAAAAATTTGCAACTGTCTTGTTGCCTCGGCCCAGGCTCTTATCTGACCAGAAAGCTTCGGCCTTCCTCCCTCTCACTCCATGTTCCCATTGACTCTATAGCTAAATTTCAATTTCAAGTGCACTCGGCAAACAATTTCACAAAATTTCTGTTCTGCATATATATATACCATAAACTTATACATATATATGTATATATATATAAATATATTTCCCTATACATTTTATGCATTTTACCAACTGAATTTATGGTTATTTTGTTAGTGTATTCATTGTTGCTGTTGTTGTTGCTGTTGCTGTTGCTGTTGTTGGCCCTCTTATAGTTTCTTCTGCAGCCCGCTTTTCGCCCTCGCTTTTCAGCAAAAATTCGTGTACAAAAAGCGCAACATTTATGCAATTAAAGCCAAATTAGCAATGAATGCAGCTCGAGTGCTTTTGCTTTTGGCCCGAGCTACAAAAGTTGCCATCAAACTTTTGGCCTTTTGTAAAGTTTTTGCTTTTGCTGCCTCAACGCTCCTTCATTCCCACCTCCCACCTCCCACCTCCTACCACCACCACACCGCCCCCTCCCATAACTACTCTCCGCTAACCAAGCAATCCTTCCCCCCCACCCGCCACCCGCTCAATATCAACCGCTTGTTATGGGCAAAACTCTGCAGCTCGATGCCTCTTTGGGCGCATAGTTTGCAGTTAGAACTGCGCTGCTTCCAATTAATTTAATGCCTGCCAGTGTAATGAGCGTTTAAGCCTTTCAATGGCATCATCGTTCCGACGTAGAAAGCGACAGCACCAGCTGCTGTCGTTATGGTTGTTGCTTCTCCTGTGGCTCGTCCTGTGGCTCGTCCTGCTCCTGCTGCTTCTGTTGCTCCTGCTGCTGATTCTGTTGCTGCTGCTGCTGTTATTGCTGTGCGAGTGTCATTTTATGGCGCTCATAAGCAGGCAATCTTTTCTTCTCTTCTCTTCTCGTCTCATTTTTTTTTGCAGCTTCATATTTATGAATTGAAAGCTTAAAAGCCGGACAGAGAATGAAAGGAACATGTGACGTTACACGACCAACTATTATTGAATGTGAACAGCAGGAAAAAGCCCGGCTTTAAGCAGGATTTTCATTAGACTTATTTACTCTGCAAGGATCACACGTATTTGACGACACTTCGGACAGTTGCGGAGCTGACTAGTTTTACGTATACTTGATATAAATATAATACGTATACGTAGAGTAGAACTTTGCTTAACATGCTGATTCAGTAGCTGCTGTATGCATTACGCTTCTCATGCCTTTAAATTCCATTTAGTTGCACAATTTCTAACTCCACTAAATGGAAACGTTTTAGTTAGATTTTTTTATATTTTTTTTTATTTGCCACTAATAAACTTTTGCTGGCTAACTTTGCACAAGTTTTCTCCTTTCAGCAGCATTTCAATGAACTTAATAAAGCATTTTCACCTAATTTTTAGCAGCGTTAAGTGTTGGCTCATCACGATAGTTGAAGTACCCAATACACAGTGCACCTTTCAGCTTAGTCATGGTAAGTATTAGTTATCAGATTAAGCTTGTAGAACCACCCCCCCTTCGTCCGCATCAGCCCTCTGCTGCTGTTGATGGGGCTTCTTTCAACTGGCTAGCTATCGTGTGGCTTGACGCTTTGAGCAGAACTCTTGAAGCACTTAGCCTGCAATATAATCAGGAAAAGCGATTAAAGCACTTGGCCCATTGTTTATTATTACAATATTAGCAGAGCTTTTGTTGTTGTGTGGGCCTCAGAGGCCTCAGTTTGCGCTCTCTAAGCGAAACGCTCTATCAACTTGACTCGATAGCTGTTTGGCTTTGCTTGGCTTCGGCTTCGGTTTTGCTTTGGCTTTGGCGCCATTGTTTGCACTGCCACAGCCACTGTCGGCTTGTTGGCCTGGCCATCAGGACATCAAAGGCGAAAGCGCTTTACTCTCCGTCACGATGTTGCAGTTGAAGGCACGCGCCAACATTTAACATCAGGCAGATCATTCATCAATAATTACATGCTGAAAGGCTAAAGGCGATGCCACAAAAATGTTGGAGCACCCTTTCCTCATTCCTCACTCCTCATCCCTCACTCCTCACTCCTCTATACCCTTTCCCCTGTGACAAAGTTTACACCCTTTATCCCACTTTACCCCCCCATTTAACCACCTCCAGCGCACAACTCTTGCTACTCAACTAATTTATGCCAAAATGCTTGGCAGACTAATGACACTTTGCAGCGAAAGACGACAGCGGAGCAGTGCAATGAATTGCGGAGAGGGGTAAGCAAAGGGAAGGGAAGATTGCTTCTATGGGCATAGCACGCAAAACTTTTTGGCATGCCGTTAGTTTGTTGGTAGGTTGTTCATTGCCTGCTCGGTTGGTTCGTTGGTTGGTTGCTTCATTGGTTGGCTGGTTGGCTGGTTGGTTGGTTGGTTGGTTGGTTTGCTTGCCTGTCATGGCAAGAAATGTAAAACTTGCGCGAAAAATGATAAATACGCTTAGACCTAATTAACTTGCGACTTTAATTAATTTTTAATGAAAAAGTTAATGAGCCGAAAACTAACTGGGCCAATCAGCGATGCATGTGTTTGCCTCAATCGATTTAAACGTAAGCAAACAACATTCTTCAAGTTCGCCATAAACTTCGTTCAACTTTTTGAAAACAATTTTATTTATAACAAATAAAACAAATTAAGTTGTCAAATCAATGTAGAGAAACTTCCAACACTGAATAATATTTAAATTCTTTTGAGAAGTTCGACAGTAAGTTGAACTTTAAATTCAATTGCAGGATCCGAATATCCTTGTTGCAAGACACATTATATGTATCAAGTATCGGAAAGTGGGCTTTGCACTTGGCAGAGTTGGCGAAATGGGAAAATTGTGATTTCAGAATTCTTTTCGCTAAGCAATCTCCGCTTTATGACACATACGCCGACTTGTCTGACATTCAATCAGCGCCAACCTCACCGCCCTTCAACCTGCACATTTCTCTGGCTTTTGCCCATCTGCTGCCGCTGCCGCCGCCGCTGCCGCTGCCGTTGCCACGCCCTCACAATGACAGCAGCTTTAATTGGATTTTCGCTGTTGCGGCCGCAACAAAAACAACAAAAATAACAGGAGGAAAAAAAGCGGAGAAAGAGAATTGCAATTTTCGACAGGCGGCTGTCGCTTGGTTTCATTTCACGTTACTTTTCCCGTCTTTACCCGTCTTCACCCGTCTTTGGTGAGCTTTTGTTGCCTTTTTTTCTGGCGCTCTCCTTTTTTCTCTGTTTTTTTCTTGCCCCAGCTTTTCTTTGCAATTGGCGCTCAGCTTTTGGCGCTGTTATTTCTCTGTAACAAAGTTTACATTTCACACATTCATCACTTTTGGCAGCTGCAACTAATAGTGTGCAATGTCGGGCAAATGGACGGCCCCGTTTAGCCAGCAGCCAGTCGAGTTGGGGCAGCTCCAACCTCTTTCTCTTCCCCTTTCTCGTCACCTTCTTCACTTCTTCCACTTCTTTCTCTCATCTTCCTTTCTGGTCATGGGCACACATTTTTATTGCACTTCTCAGGGCAGCGAATGGCTTGTGCCAAGTTGTCCAGTTGGTTTGCCAAGAATGGATTACTGATTGTCTGTTCGGAGAGTCTTATAAATCAATGCTTAAAGCTTAAAGGCACTGAGAAGCACTCTGAGGAGCATTGATTATCCCCCACTCCTTCCATTTGCTACTGACGAGAGGCGTGGCATAATATTTTTCTCACTTTACACATTGTTTGTAATACTTGCCATGCCACAAATGCCATGCAGAAGCGTCAGCTTCACGGCTTCATTCCGTCCAAAGCGCTACCCGTTCACAACTAGCCCCTCTGTCCCTGCTCCCGCAGCGTGGCACAATGATGAAGCTGTTGGCTGTTGGCTGTTGGCTGTTGCCTGTTGGCTTAACACTTTGCGACTGTGACTCTTGCACGTTGACGTCATAAAGCATCAGAATGTGAGTCGATACGTGCCTTCAATCCAAGCAGAGTCATTGATCATTGAGCTGCCTGATACTGATTTATGGAATTCACATCAATTTTGAATTTTCGCTCTCAGCCATTTTGCAACACAACTGGAGGGTAAGTTGAGTTGCGCTGCGTTGAGCTGAGTTGATAGTCTGTCTCCTGGCCTGTGACAGCGTCTTGAGACGTTTCATAATTCATCTTAATTTTAATTTGCAAGTGATGGAGTAGCTTTCAGCCAAGAAGCCAAGCAATCAGTCAGTCAGTCAGTCAGTCAGTCAAGTCAGTCAAGTCAGTCAAGTCAGTCAAGTCAAGTCTACTCAGTGAGCTCAGCTCAGCACAGCTCAGCTCCGCTCAGCACAGTCAGTTAGCCAGCCAAGCATTCAGGCGGCTCTAAACTGCAGCTTCATTATCTTAATCTACTCCTTTTTAAGAGCAAACTTTAGCAAGTGGCATCAGAGCATCAGAGCATCAGCATCAGACCGCACACAAATTTGCGCCCAATTGCACTTTGGTGCAGTTTAATCTACAAAATTGCCGGCCAGGCCAGCAATTTTCACAAATTGCTTACATTACGTAAATGAAGAGACACCAGGCTACGTTTCCCATCTCCATCTGCATCTCCATCTTCAGCTCCATCTCCATCAGCATTTGCCGCTCTCCGCTCCCCGCATTCCGCGCTCCGATTGCCGCTTCCCATTCCATTTCTATATCCATTGTCATCGTTCAGCTTGTCCTTGTTCTCTGTCGTTGTCGCTGTCGCTGTCGCTGTTGTCGTTGCCGCTATCGCTGACTTCGTTGTTGTCGCTGTCGTATCGCGGGCCGTCATCAAGGCGCTGCCATATTGCGTATACGCAACGTTTGTCGCTCTCGAAGCGATTGTGTCTAATTGAGCGCACATTTCACGCTCGCACACAAATTGCAATACAATTAATTTACGACATTTTCGCATGATATTGCAGTTCGTGCACGTTTCGACCGTACAAAACAATTGAAAATTTTAATTAAAAAGCAAATATTAAATCAATGCAGCAAACCAAATTAGTTGTTAGTTCTTGTCAGACCCCACAGCAGACGCATAATTCATTTGGCAGGCACAGAAGGCCAACGACAAAGTCGCTTAATTACCAACGCTGCCAGAGTCGCTGCCGGCGTCGCATTAACCCATTAATTAAGGTGACGTCAAAGGCAGCGGCAAATGCGATAAAAGCGATAAAACCATAAAACGATAAAACGAGCAAAGCCAAACACGCCCACAAAATGTGGGCGATAACCAGGAGCCCAAGCTCAATCCCAAGCCCATTGAGAGTACGCCACACAAAAATCTCAAATGCCAGGACTCGCATATTTATGGCCATCTGTGTGAACTGCTAAATTGCAAGGAATGCAACCAAAATGAGCACAACCAATGAGCTGGCAATCTAAGAGAGAACGCTCCCCCACACCCCCTCTCAGTCTCTCCTCCACGCTCTTTGTGACGTGCAATTCCACAGCCATTTGGTAGCATATTGTATGCTCTTGCTCTGGTAACAGGTACTGCACTTGACTTTCTATTTATTCATAAGAATGCATATGTATGTCAACAAGTATTTAAACTATGATGAATATTTAATTGCATAGCATTTATTGTTAACTTTGTCAAAGTTATGATAAACAAACAGAGCTAAATTAATGAATGACAATTTTCCCAAGTTTTCACTGAATTATATAAGTTGTTTGACGAAGAATTCTATTTATTTTGCAAACAGATATGTTGAAGCAAGCTTCTGCTACTCTTTTAATTAAATCGATTATTATAAATATTTAAATATATTATGAAATTATTATTTACAATACAAATACATTAAGCAAAATAAACCCAACTATGACTTTAAACCTATTACTCATGTCCATGCTCATTTATTCATTGATTTGAAGTGTATTTGTTTATAACTATATGTTAACTGTTTCCGTATTTAAGCCACACTTGACTAACTTAATTAAATTGTTTGCTGTTTTGGCGATTATTTAATGTTTGGTCGAACAA
Organism: Drosophila macrospina; assembly: GCA_035042075.1. Taxonomy (NCBI): domain Eukaryota; kingdom Metazoa; phylum Arthropoda; class Insecta; order Diptera; family Drosophilidae; genus Drosophila; species Drosophila macrospina. Next base: position 10,374,344 of record JAWNLW010000591.1, on the reverse strand, counting down.
AGTTTTGCGTTTAGTCATGAAAATTATATTTAATAGTGACAAATTGATGCACATTAGATTGATAAACAGCCGACTCATCCGCCATTACGAGTGAACATTCAACGAGTTTATAAAATATGCTTATCGATTTGTGACTAATCGCCGAGCTGTTCTTTTATGCACACTGTATAAACCAGTCGACCATTTGTTCCATCGTCGTTAAGGACATTCATTTGTCTAACCCAAGACCAAAGGAAAAAGTTTTGACCACTTAATGGCTCCCGTTCAATGCCAAATGATATGAAATTAGTTTTAGCCTTGCTTTTAAAAATTAAAAGAGCTAAAAATCAATGCAATTCTTTAGCTTCTGACCATTTGGCGTTTCCCATTCCAATCGTTGTTGTTGTTTATGTTGTTGTTGTTGTGGCTCTTACTCGTATGGTTCTCGTTTGGCATTTGGCGTATGTCAGACCCAACTGGCAGTTCAATAATGAATAATAACGGGGCCCGAGTTAAAAACTTTCGCTCTCTCCCTCTCCTTATCGCTCCCTTTCGGCCACACTCACTTGCTGTCTCTTGTGCTGCACGCTGCGCTGTCACAACAGCAGAAACAGCAATAGCAATAGCAACAGCAATAGCAAGAGCAACAGCAACAACAACAATGGCAAAGCAAAAACTTTGGCAATATATTTGCAACGCATTACGTGGCATGTCAAGCGTTTTATCGCGCGTATTTTTCAATTTTCGCGCAAGGGGCGTGGCCGCATTGAAAGGAGGGGGTCCTTCACTGGCAATGACACGGCCATGCGATGGCAATATGCTTGCTTGGCAGCAAAAATTAAAAAACAGCCACAGTGCAGTCGCCTTTTTATCCTAATGCTCGCTCATGTGGTGCTCTTGGTCATATATTTCTTGGCCGCCCGCAAAGATCGCAACAACAACACCGACATATAGTAGTCCAATATGTGTGTGTGTGTATGTGTGTGTGTGTGTGTGTCCAGCGGTGCAACCTCTTCAAATAGTTGCAAAAAAACAGACTCACACACACAAATAAAAAGTACAAAAAATGTTAAAAATAGTAGAAAAGAAGGTGGTGCATAGAAACCAACTGAGCGCCCACTGAAACACATTTCCGATGCGGAGTGTGATGTGGGAGTGGGCAAAAGGATGGAGAGATTGGGAAAGGGACGCTCATATCCGCTTTTTGAGCGTTGAGCACAAACAGGAAACACATTATAGCAGCTGGTAGACAGACTTATGTGTAGCACTGTTGAAAAATTGTTACACACGCTGATGCTGTCACTGCCAGGCGTACTCCAACATCTCCTTCTCCTTCTCCTCCTACTTCTCGTTCTCCTTCTCTTTCTCATTCTCGTTGTCCTTCTACTTATGTTGCTGCTGCTGCTTGTTGATGTTTTGCAACGTGTTTGTCTTTGTTGTAGTTGTTGCACAGTTTTTTTTTACATTTGGTAAATAAACTGCAATGTGAGTTATGTCAAGCAACAAACACTCACACTCACACACACACAGTTGCATGTGTGTTGCATAATGGCTGCCATGGCTCATCTATCAAAATACGCGAGCAGCAAAAAAAATTGTAGCATACTTTCGCGGGCTCTAATGGCGACGAAGCTGCAGAAAAAAGTGTTGCCTCCTGCTTAGAGGGGCGGGCAGAGGAGGAAAAAAGTGTTGTCTACTTATGCGCATTTGTCAATTCGAGATGGGGTGCCATCCATAAAAACGAGTATTACTCGCTTATGCGGGCAACTCATTTGGAAGGCTAAACGATACAGGAACTTTATGTAAGCATACAATAAATTTAAAGCATCAGCGATATAAATCACGAATTTAATCAGTCAGAGGCTGCAGCACTGTTGGTATCCTTAGCCTACAGCTACCAATATCCATTCTTCTTTACAGTCATCTCAGCCAGAGATGCCATTAGACCACATTCAAATGGCCTATAAAATTAACTTTGGACAGCACTTACACACAAGCCATTGCCCTGTGCTTGGGTGGATTAATTTTTGGGGCAGATCAGTTTTCTAATGCATTCGGAAAATTCAAACATCGAATTTTAGTATTCATTTAGTTGCCAAATGCTTGCCGGCTAAATTTAGCGCCCAAAGCAAAGTGGAAAAGAACATGCCTAGCAAATTGCTCATTTATTTGCAACTGTCAATATCAATAACAAATTGGTTGTTGTTATGCTTCACACACACATACACACAGAGGAAGAGAGGAAGAGAGACTCATTTGTATACTATGGAAATGTGGCACACTATCAGCATTCGGGGTGTTTCTTTCTCTTCTCTTTTATTTTATTCTGTTTTCTGTGTGATTTCGCTTGTGTTTGGTTTCTCTTTGGTAACTTTAACCGGCCCAGCAAAGCTGACAGGCAGTAATAAAATAAATGAGCCGCCATTCTTTTAAATTGAGTTTAATAAACGTCACACTTCATCGACAAAAGCACTAGGGCCTAACAAGCTGGCCCCAAAAAACTGCAAAAACCTGAAACCGTAACCGTAACCGTAACCGAAACTGAAACAGAAACTGTACCACGCTTGGTTGACTGCCATACAGCTCTCGATCCCTGGTCATGGACCTATACAAATGAACTATGAAATGGCCGGGACAACATGCATATTTTGGCCCCATACACACACACACACACTCTCTCAGATATATATATATGTGTATATACAATGGGGCAAGCACACTTATTTATTATTCCCCAAGCGTTTGACCAACGGCTAACCCCAAAAAACTGGAGAGTGGACCGCATTCAAATGATGTCTTATTTAGTTGCCTGCATTGTGGAAATAAAAACCCATAGTTACGAGTACAGCTATTGTATGAATATACATGTATGCATGTGTGTGAGTGTGTGTGTGTGTGTGTGTGTGTGTGTGTCTATGCAGCCTGGCTGGCTGCCTTTTTATGTTTATGGCCTCAAAGTTGTGCAACAGCATCGCGAAATCGCTTACATGAGATTGTAATTACGATAAACGGCCAAGCGCCAAAGCCTTTAAAAATAAACATGAATATATGGAATGTTTTGCAGCGACGAGCTGTGCAAGGAAACTGTAGGGATTGGGATAGGGATAGCGGTAGGGGTAGGGGTAGGGAAATGCCAACAACGACGCCTTGTTGGCCATAAACCGCCAAATGAGCCAAATAAATGTTATTTATATAAAAATGTATAAAGCAGACGGCAAAAACTGCAAGTACGCGAATTCTCTTTGCTTTTTTCCCCCCCGTTTGCCAACTTGTGTGCAAGCCAATTGCGATTTATTTATATAAAATTCATGCGATATGAAATCATATAGGTAACTAAATATGCCACACAGACAAACAGACAGACTGGCAGACAGACAGATAGACGAATAGACGGACGTACACACAAACAAACTGAGCTCAGCCAGACTGAGCCATTCAGCAATTGGCTTTTGTGCCAGGGCGTTATGTAAACATTCGACATCGAAATCACATTGCAGGAGTGGCTGGAGGGGCAGCAGATGGAGGAGAGGCAGGACCTAGAAACGGTAAAGCAGCAGGGGAACGTAGACAGGCGCCGTTATTGCGTATAAGCGATTGAGACATTTATTAAGCGCCAGACAACAACAAAATCCAAAACAAAATGAACAAAAAAATAGCAATAAACATTTCGCGACTCATCAAAACTTTGTTGGCCTCGCCAAAGTTAAAGCTTTGTTATTATATTTTAAGCATAGAGTGAAATATATATCTCTGTCTGCACATGCTGAACGCTGAACAATTTCAAATGCTTCACGTTAAGATTTGGGTAGAGAGATGCAGACTGACAGTCTCATATTTAAGCCAAAGTTTAAAACACTTTTATTTATTTTCAACAAAGAAATAATATGCATATATTTTATATATAAGTACAACATAAATTTAAAGCAGTATTTAAAGTTGAAATTCGTATAAGAATACAGCATTAAGCATTAAATGGGTTCTCAAAATTCGATTCAATCGTTGTTCATGTCAAAGCTTCGGGTCAAATGTCCCCAGGCAAGACAATACAAAATATGCTGCTCGATATGTGCTCTGTGTACCGAATTCTCAGTGTGTACTGTAGCTGTGCCTGTGTGTGTGTGTGTGTAGTGTGTGTGTTCGAGTGTGTGTTTGGCATATGTAAGCAAATACAAATACAGAAAAAGAGGCATACCTATGGCAAAATAAACGCGCACATAAATAAAAAAGACATTGTCAGAAAAACGCGATGTGCTCGAACGTTTATTTATGGGCCTCGTTCTCGTTGTCGATTTGGACGTCGAGTGGGCCTGGTCTGGAGTTAAGGCCCAAACAAAGGGCCAACAACTCGAGAGAAAAAAGGGCATATGGGGCCGCGCATTTTTAGTTGTTTGATTGCTAATTAAAATGGCAAATCAAAGCGGTTCGAAGACTCAATGTTGACAGTGTACAATGGAGACGACGACGAGCCAGCCACACACAAACACACAGAGCCATTAATAGAGCGTGAATTTTAGCGCAAACATTCAGCGATGAAGGGAGTGGGCGGTACAGATGGGGGGCGTGGCAGTCGCTTGTGGTGTGCGCATTTGTAGCCCGCAATGTTTTGCCAATCAAACCCCAAAGTCATTTCATTATTGGCTTTGCGTAATCGACGTCAAAGCGTCCCGGGCAAAAGTCAACAAAGCGACGCGACGATAACGCGGGAGGGGAACGCTGGATGGCGGCAAGGCGGTGGTACAGGCAGAAACAGAAACAGAACCAGAACCAGAAACAGAAACAGAACCAGAGGCTGCCCTGCAGTCAACGTCAAAACGTGCATGCAGTCAAGCGGATTGAGGCAAATATTTTCACATTGACACGGCAAAAGGATCAGCGGCAGACAGAGAGGACTCGAGGACAGCGGGAGCAGAGTCGAGAGTTGAGTTCGAGATTGGAAGCCGACGCGACTTGACAATAAAGTCAAAAGTGTAAATGACACAGTTCGTTAGGCGCCGCAGAGCATGCAATACATATATACATATACAGATACAAATATATATTATATTTATATATATATATATATATATGTATATATATATATATGGAAAGAAAGATATATGTATAAATGGAGCCATAGATACGTTTGTTATGCAAGCTGGGGCGTGGTCCCAAAAAGGATTGCGGACCGAACATTAATGGAGGCCACAGACAGCCGCATTGAACGAAGCAACTCAGTCAGTCAGTCCATCAGTCATTCACTCAGTCACTGAGTCAGTCAGTCAGTCAGCGGATAAATTTTACTACTGGGCTGCCAGCAGATTTTGGAGTATGACAAATATTTTATGCGCACATCATAAAAGAGCCTCCAGCCTCGAGACTGCAGCAAGCACACACAAAAACAGACACACAAACGCACACAGTCACGGGCATAGAGACAGAAAGAGGCACACAAACACAAATACAGACACACACACACACACACACACACACATACGTCTCAAAAGATACAGAAGACAAACAGTGGGGCAGACAACAGATAGCAGATACAATCGCTAGCCGTGAGATACGAAAGAAAATTTGTGTAGCAGGACAACGCATAAAAAGCAACGCCAAGGCACTAAATAACAACAAGGAGTCAAGCGAGGACAAAGCTTTGAAGTTGCAGCATAGCGACGGCGAAGCTGCGAACCAAAAAGGAACACACAAAACAACCAAAAAAAAAAAAAACAAAAACAAAAATCAAAAAGAAAAGGCAACAAAACAACAACAAGAACAGCAAGAACAACAGCAGTAGCAGCAGCAGAAGCAGCAGCAGAGCTAGCAAAACAGGCAGAAGAAAATAAAGAAAGCTAAGAATGCTAAACAACAAAAGGTCCGCAAAAACGCAAAAGCAAAAACGAATGGCAAGGTGCAAATAATGCTGAAAGCGCCCCAAAATGTATGCTACACATTTTTGGCAGCTGCCTAAGTACGTGATAGTGTGTGTATCTGCAGCTGTAAATATGTTTATCTCTCTGCGACTCTCTATGTGCGTATGCGTATGCCTGTGTGTGTGCGGGTGTGTGTTTATGTGTGTGTGTGTGTGTGTGTGTGTGTGTGTGTGTGTGTGTGTGTGCTTTGCCTGTTGACGTGAAAATTTGCACGTCTTTTGTTGTGCATGCGTGTAAATGTTTCGTGGATTTGATTTCGTTTCGTAAAATTGAAAAACTAAGCATTGAAAACAACAACAGCAAACAAGCCAAAAGCAAATGTTTTATTTGTCTACCACACACACATACACACACACAGACAGACACACACAAATACTCGCACAACAAATAAAATACATATACTAAGCGCCCAATGCACTGCGTTTTCTGTGCCAAATTCGTTTTGACGGCATCCAAACAAGAGAAAAGGGTTTTCCTTTATTTTACTTTGCGGCCTCTTTTAGTTGTTGTTTTTATAATACAAATAACGAGAATCCCTTCAATATATACACATATACATATACACCGCTCTCCTGCTATCTCTCTCTGCCTCTTCCTGTGTGTGTGTGTGTGTGTGTGTGTGTGTGTGTCTCTGTCTGTGTGTATTTGAGGTCGGGTTGATTGCTTAAGTAAACGCACTCGGGGCAAGCCGCGACGAGCTGATGCCTTCAACTTTACTTGCTCAACATTTTTGGCTTCATATTTTATTTTATTTTATTTTATTTTTATTTTCTGCTTATTTTCGCTCCTTTTTGCTTTTTATTTGTCGGTGTTTGCTGCCTGGCATCAATGCTGAGCTGGGACAAATTTTTTTGGGCTGGGCACTGATTCTTATTTCTTTTTTTTTGGCTTTTTTTATTAATAGACTTTTTGTAAAATGCCAAACAATATTTTCCTCAACGATGCGACGACCGACGGACGACGGACGACGGACGAGGGCCGACAACCGACGGGAAGTGTGCGCTTAAAATTATGCTACACTTTTCAATCAAAATGGTTTCTTATCTTTCCGTCTGTGTGTGTGAGTGTGGGTGTGAGTCTAGCGGCTGTTTATAAAGGATAAGTTGCTATGAAACTTCGTGTATGTTTAATCCGTAAATGGATATGTTGTTATGACGCCAATACACAAGCAACAAAATAAAAATAAAATAAATATAAATATAAAAATAAAAATGAAAATGAAACGATAACTGAAATTCGTTCTTCCTTTTGCTCTTCCGATTGGTAAACATTGTCTTAGTCAATTGAATGGTCGCTGACGTGGAATGAATTCCTGAAGTCCATTCAAAAATCCACTTTATAATTCGGAAAGCTGCCAGCTAGCCCTATACAAACTTACTTCATAACGACAAATGAGCCTAATTTTTTGATTACTTTCATAATTAAAATACTTTTGTGAGCCTTTAAAAAGTTACTCAGAAAATACCTAGGGCTATTTTCTCAAGTGCTCTTCAAAAATCTGATATTCTCCTCAGACTATTATGGAAATATCTAAGGTAGATACTCAGAAAACATCGCTAATAGTTCATTATTTGTTCTATGAATGCATTATTACAAACATTTGAATATTTAATGTTGATAGCAAGAAATTCTTTGTTTATTTTAAATGGTTATAAAGAAATGAAGATTTCAATATAAGCTTACCTTTTTGGACGCCCACTAAGAGAAAGACAGGGAAATTGACGCCTCGGTAATTGAATTTCAAGTCAACAAGTCTTTTTGTTATTCGTTTGTCTCTGCTTGATTGAGGTTCTCTTTAGCATTTCAACTTGAAAAAGGCACAATTGCAACGGGTCATGCACAATTTGGCATAGTTATTAGAATTATGATAGATATTATTTGTTTTTTTTTTTTTGTGTGTGTGTTTTTCTTTTTATGATAATATTTCGATATTCGTTGTTGTCCGGGCCGCGCACGCGAACACTTTGCACGATTTTTGCAATGGAATTTAGCACACGGCTGCCAATTAATGAAAACCTGCTGGAAGTTAAAGCGAAATTCAAACAATTTGTAGCACATTAATGTGTACATTGTACAGTGGTCTGTACTAAAAAACATGATATTGCTTGGCATTTGCCCTCTTCCGGCCACAAAAACTGCAAAAGTGCATGACAGAAATGCCAATGCGAATGCCAAGAACAGAAACAAAGCCATGCGGCCAAATCAAAATGTATGAAATGCTTTCACAAAATACAGAAGTCTACATATCCATATACGATATATGGGCCTGTGTGTGTGTGTGTGTGCGTTTGTGAGTGTAGCAACCGCACATGTGGCATGCCTGACTCTCTCTGTGTGTGTGTCATGGTGTGTGTGTGTGTGCACTTGAAAAGCATTTAACGTAGCCGTTGAGTCGCAGCAAGAAGACAAAATTGTTCGAGATAAATGTCAGAGGTTATGGTGTTAATGTCGCTTTTATTCAAAACGGATATCAGACCAAAGCCCGAGAGAGCGAGAACAAAGGCGGCCAATGTAATAAAAAATAAATTAAATGGAAAATGCAAAAGGAAAAGGCGACTGACACAGACTGCTGGACGGACAAGCAGGCAGACGAATGGATAGACGGACAGAACAAGAGACTGAAGCGCGAATGTGTCACGGATTTCATTGCTCATTGAATACGCATTCATTTCATGGGGCAGGACACAAAGGCGCACACACAAAACTGTGCGAAGGACCTGACTGCTGCCATTCGGGGCAGCCGCATCGAGTCACTCAGTCTGCGTACGTAAGCAGCAGAAGGACACACACCAACACACACACACACACACACACACACACACACACACACACACACACACACACGCACACAGGCAGAGTCCAACACAGAGGCAAGTCAAAGGCGCTGCGAAAATCAGTGGGTAAAGTAAGCCACAGAGAAAATCAAAACTACGCGCACAACCAAAAAGGCGCTGCCTTCCACAGTCTGTGTGTCAGTATGTCCTGTCATTTGCATGCCTATCTCTGTATATATGTGACTGTGCCAGTGTGTGTGTGTGTGTGCGCTCTGCTCTGCTCTGTTCTGCATGTTGGTTGTGTGGCTTTTCTATTTTTGTTGTAATTGCCATTTGGCAATTGCAATTTTCGCATTTTATTGAATTTTACACACACACAAAAGCTTGTCTAACAGATGCGCACACACACACAGACACACACACACACACACTCGCACACTCGCACACTCGCTCACACACATGTGCTCCGACACAATAACAACATTCTTTTCTTTTCTTTTTTGTCATAATATTTTCATGTGTTCGAATTTCGCTTTACACGCGCTCACAACCAAATTTATTGTTGGCTCTTTGGCTCATTTCATTTTTTGGGTAAACAGTCACGGAATTTCGTAGCGTGTTTCTTGTTGTTGCTATTAAGTATTTTGTGAATTTGTTTTTGATTTGCAACAAATTTTCATACACACAAATACACACGTACACTGTTCGAGGCACATACGTTGAGAGAGAATGAGTTTTGGGAGACGCGTCCAAGTTGTGTTCTATGCTGGGCTCAATAGCTGGCCTCTGCCTTGCGGAACCGCCCTAAAACAGTCGGGAGAAAAACTGAAAATGAAAATTTGTGAAAAATTTACCCAAAGCACGCAAACGCATGCCAGGCGAAAGGCAAAAGCAAAGCGCAAAGCCAAAGCCAAAGCTTTATCAAAATCTCAGAAAAATACCGTTATTTCTTTTGCCACAGCCAACAACAAGTGAGAGAGCACGCAACGAACTACACAGAGAGAGAGAGAACGAGAGAGAGAGAGAAAGCAAAAGTGAGAGAGACTGAGCGTAAGGACACACAATCAATAAGTCCGCAAACTTTGAAAGCTTCCACTGAGAGATGGAGAGAGTAACCGCAGAGAGCGAGAGCGAGAGCACGCACAGCAGCACCCCCTCACCCTCTCCCTGCCCGTTGTCCTGCCTTCTATCAGGCATCGCGGATGCCGTCGCTGGCCCAGCGTCATCGCCACAGGCAGCACATGCTACCAGCACGTCATGTTTTTTTGAGGCTTTGGGCCTTCTCGGGCAATTAACAAGTTGTGGGGGGAGGGGCAAATGTAAACAAAGCTTTAATTAATTTTCAAGCGCTTTCACTGTGTGAGCTTAACGTTTGTTATTTATTTGATTTACTTTTTACCGTTAAACGCGACTTTGCCAGCGGGCAAACTTTACTAACTGTTCTCAACTTTGCACTATGTTTGATTTTGATTTTTTGCTGCCTTGCGCTCAACACGTCTGACTTTCAGCGTCGCCACAACACGAATGTCAGGTGTGCGTGGATTCCGGCTCCATTTTGTCTGCTCCATGCCTGCCAAGTTCGACTCTGTGCCTGAGCGTAGGCGTTATGTGAGAGCGCCGACTGCGAGAGAGACAGAGAGAGAGAGGCAGAGAGCGTCACTTGAGTAAAATGTACCATTAACCGTTATTATTCTAAGAGGACTGCCAACTTGTTGTTGTGCGGCATGCAGAGTTGCTTGCAGACAGCTGGCAGGACTTGCGCAGAGTTGCAACTGTTGGCATTTACACTGCGCAAAAGCCCGACGAGCTTTCTAACGGTTTTTAAAGCCGGCATATGGATAAGTAGAATAATTATGATGCTGATGCTGATGCTGATGCTGACGCTGATGATGATGATGATGAGGATGAGGACGATGATGGTAATCATAAATGCTTCTGAAGTGCCCACTCAATGCTCGAGCCAATCAGCCTCATCAATCTGTCAACTCTTTGCATAGAAAAGAGGAACATACGGCCACTTATGTCGTCGAACTGAACAAAGTGCCTGCATATCCTGAGGACTTTGAGAGCAACAAATGTTTGAGCAAGGCTCTCAAGGTGGGCAAATTACCGCCGCAGGTCGTGTCCTGTGATCATAATTAGATATAACTGAATGGGCAGCTGCAGCCGCCTCGAGGCGATGCCCGCAGAATGGCGAAACTTGTTCGACGAGTGCTGCTATGCAGCAGATCCTGCGTCATATGCGGGCTTATGCTAGCAAAGGTATGCGTGTCCTGTGTAGTGTGTACTGTGCCCTGTGTCCCGTGCCAAAGGTGCAAATGCAAGTTGCACGAACTGAGATATCAGTTTACACGCCGCGTTTTTATTATTATTTTTGAAACCCAATCGCCACAGATGTTGATGACTTTGCCCTGCCCTGGCTGACTTCTTTTTTGGGCACGCCCGCGTTGCAGTATTCAATAACCCAACGAACGATGGATGATGATGCTGCACCCCCTGTCAGCCAGTCAGTCAGTCTCTATGCTCTGGTAAGGGTAAGCGTAAGCGTAAGCGTAAGGGTAAGGGTAGTTTTTTTTTTCTTCTTTCGGCATGATTTTACATAATTCCAACACCCTTCGCCGTACCCTATGTGCATTGAACTTTAGCTGTGGATAGGACATCTACTTAATAGTATATAGCTCTTTTGACGCTTTAAATTGATTCACACCACACACGCACCCAATGCAATGCCATCACGCACATCCCTGCGCATCCTGTGCAACTTAGCCCTGTCCGCTAGTTGTTAATATACCCTGTACTCTAGCGTTATCTAGCATAGACTTAATCAAGGTGTAACAGAAGGGCTAAAAAGAGTCAGAAATAACTAAACTCAATTAAGAACAACTAAGGAAATGATAGGATAAGAGATAATTCTAAAATTTGAAATAAAAATTGATAAAACGTTTATTGTATAGTATCTATTTATCTTAGCATTCTCATTTCCCTTTCCTGTTTCCTTTTGGTTTTTCCTTCTCTCGTTAATTACAGGATATTTTGTAGTCGTACACTCTATACTAAAGCATGCTGCTAGCTATTTTCCGTGTTGTCATGCATTTGTATTTGATTAAACATTTTTTATGCATTTCCGTTCAGGGCATCATTAGTTGGCGTGTTTCACCGCTTTGGTCCAGCAACGCACCACCCCCGCCGCCATCCACCATCCTCCATCCAACCAACCTCCACCCGAAAACCACCGAACACCGAGCACGCACCCCTTGCTATGGCATTCGGCATTTCCTTGTGTGCTTAGGCGCAACTTGCATCTGTCCACTTCCGCTATCGAAGTTTCCAATATGTATGCGTATGTGTTTGTTGGTTTGTTTGTTTGTTTGTTGTTATTTGTTTTAGTTGCTTTTAAGTGCTGCCGAGTGGAGATCGATGGATAGACCGTGTCAATGTCCTCTAGTGGCATTTCATTACATCTGCACCGTTATTTGTATGCTGCCACGACTGCTCGCTAGTGCGGTTTTGTTTACCCATCAGTTGCAGTTACTTTACGAGCCCATCAAAACTGCCCATTGAACATGATGAGAAAATTGCCAAGACACAAGCATAAAACCGCCTTCTTCATCATCATCATGAATAGACAGAAAAACCAATTCTAGTTGGATTCGACTGGGGTCGCTTTAAGGGTAGGGGTACCCCGAGAGTGGGGGTTCAATTTCAACCCTCCGAAAGAGCCATTGTCAGACATGTGCATGAGCAGACTTTATGGTTATGAGCACTTCATATAGGAAGTGTTTACTAGCGCCACAATTATAAAGTGATTACCCACCAGCTTGTCCTTCGCGGAAGGGGAAGAAGAACTGTTTCCCTAGCAACCCATATTCCCTGTAATGGCGTTATAAACTACGCATATTAAGAAAATACCACAAATTTCTTTTCAGTTTCTTTTTTTTTTTTTTTTGATTTTATTCACAAATATAATTCATTTTACAATTGCTTAAAATTTGTTGCTTTTTTTGTTGTAGAATATAGAAAAATACAAATATTACGTATAAAAATATATAGATTTATGTTTATGTTTATGTTTATAGTTTATATTTAAGATTTATAATGTAATTCGTTTGTTATTGTAAATGCACTGTGCGCAGATAAAAAACATCGGACACTAGACCTTTTGTAAACTTTAGGCTTAACATTTTAATATCACAAGATCTCACTTAACAGTTAGATATGCTTATCAATGATATATTACGTATCTATGTATATAAATACTTATGACTAAATATTGTAGATTGAGCGAAGTTTTCCCATTTTCGTTGTACTCTGCGGTTACAACCAATTGCATTGCATTCTACAGACTAAGGAACAATAACGCTGTGATATTGCTCTGATTTCTTATAAACTAAGAGTTGACTTTTAAGTACACAACCGCCGGTTCTGTGTTGTTGCCTCTGGCCATTGATATACTCCACATGGAGTATATCTATAACTTAAGTTGTACTCTGCAAATACTTTTACTGGTAGTGAAACGCTGGTTCAATGTCCGTTTTATGTAAGCCTAACCAAAAGAACTAACTAACTAAGTTATGCAAACTAAACTAAACTAAACTAAACTAAACTGATACTGATACTGATGCTGATGCTGAGCTAATGCCTCGAAACTTAGGATTCTATAAGATGACTAGAGTTTACACTCGACTTTGGAACCAGCACGGGAACTGGATTTCATTGCTTAGTTTACGTTTTGGTTTTATCTTCTTTTTGGTTTGGTTGAGATGACACTTAAAAACTATTACTGCACAATTTCGCCTGAATTTCGTAATTTGGATTTTTGAAATTTAATGAAAAAATAATTCCGAAATTTGAAATAAATGTTTGCCTTAAGTTAAACCTAAAATTGTATTCGAATGATATATGATACATTTAATGAGATCTGAAATTAAGCTGACTAGCTCCTCAATTGACTAGATGAGCAATTAAATTAATGACTAGAATTTATAGCGAATATTTATGATAATGTGGAAGGGGAAACGATGTTAAAGTGGAGGATTGTGTTGAGAATGAAGAATGAGTTAAGATAAGAATGAGATTTGAATGAAATGATGTTGAGAATGAAAAGATGAGAATGAAATATGATTGGATGATAGTATGAGACGTAAGGAAATGTAGTGGAAGCAGTGATGAATGATTTGAGAGATTTTGAGGAAATGTATGAGTGTAAAGTACCGATAGAAATAACGATGCAATGATAGTATGAGTAGTTAAGAAATGTGATGGGTTGAGTTCAGAGAGTATGAGAGTTGCTTTCGCTTAGATAAGAAGGAGGAAACTATGATGAGAAAGTATTTCGGAAATGATGAGAGAAAGGAATAATTGACAGATGAGAGAATGCTTTAAAGAGACATTAAGATATATGGGTTGACTTTAAGTTATGTGTTTTGGTATTTACTGAAGCTTTGGTATAAATTATTGCAATTTGTTGACTAAAATCTGACTAGAGCCTATCTGTACAACTAGAATTTTACTGACTAGACGAAATGCGTGGCCTGGTACAAAGTCCAAATGGCTTGAGCAATGTTCTTGAGATCATATTGAAGCTGACTAGTGCCAAGTGTTTGGTTGGACTGACTAAATATAACTAAAACCTATGCTGACTAGACTGTTTGTCGTCTTTGGTGCTATTTGGTAGATACAAGATACAACAATGGAATGTTGATTGAAGTATTGAGATTGTTGACTAGAACTGAACTCATTGTTATAAGAACTAAGACTAGAAACTTGACAAATTAATTAGTAACTAAATGTGTACAACTAAAATTCAATTGTGGTCGAATTTGCGATTATAAAAACTAGTTTTCTTTGGTCTGTTTTAGCTGCAGTTCTCCCGAAACGAAGGGATTAATTATAAACTAAACTTAACAATTAGCGGACTATAAACAAATGATACAAATGGCTGGTTCACCCAATCCCTCCCTGACTTACTCAGTGCGCCATCGTCGTATGCTGAATGACGGAGGCGCAGTTGCGGAGATTCGTTAGAGCGGCAGCTGCGATGCTCTCCTCCTCGGTGAGGCCGTGCTCGACAATCTGCAGACGACCATAGCCGGCGGATGACGTCGAGGAGCTGCAGTCGGACAAGTAATCAGCCTCGTAGTCGTAGTGGCTGCTGCCTGCCGCACCGGCCACATAGACGCCCTCATCCTCGTGTGTGCCTGCGTATGAGTGGGAACTGCTCGCCGAACTGGAGCTGTTGGATTTGTAGACAGATGTCTGGAAGCTGCCAGTTATCGTTGTGGTTGCCGCTGGCTGCCTATCTGTCTCCGTTCCCGTCTCCGTCTCCGTCTCATTCTCCATCTCGTGCTCTGCCTCTGCGACCATGTCTGCCACTGGCTTTGCCTTCTTCACGTGCGTCTGCTGATGCTTGCGCAGATACGCGGCACGCTTGAACTTCTTGCCACACTCGTTGCAGCCAAAGGCAAGCTCATCGGCAGACTTCTTCGAAGAGGACTGAGGCTGTTCCTGCTGATTGCTGGTATTGCGGTTCTCCTTTTTGGCTGCAGCTGCCGCCTCCTTCTTGGGCTTGTGCCAGCGTCGATGGGAGGCCAAATTGGCTGGGCAATTGAACTGCTTGCCACATTCAGGACAACGATACTCGAGCAGGACAATGCAGGCGCAACGATGCCGGGCCAGACCAAAGGCATCATCAAACTTGATGCGGCACAAGCGACAAACATAATCACCAATTACGTTCTTGATGGCAGCCAGCTCCGCTTTTGTCTCCTCGGTTATCTCCACAATGTTGTACTTGGGATCAATGTCACCATTGCTGTACTGCATTGTGCCATCGGTGATGTCCTCCAATGGCCTGATAACTGTACCCGACACTGGTGAGCTCGTCTCCTCATCGAACTTTAATTTGCGAGTCGCCTTGTTGCGTGTCGATTTGGCACTCGTTGTGGCTGCTTTGGCGGTGCGCGGTGCCGTGTCCGAGACCTTAATGGGCTTCACGGGCGTGGCATCAACTTGTGGTGTGGGACTCGCCTCTGATTTGGGCAATTTGGCAGATGGCTGCGTCTCTCTTTGGTCGCCCAACTTGCGCTTAACTGCAACTGCAACTGCAACTGGAACTGCAACTGCAACTGCAACTGCAACTGGAACTGCATCTGCAACTGGAGCAGCAGTTGGTATTGGGCTCTGTGGCGGTGTTATCGGTTTCTCTGTAATAACGACCACCTCCTGTGCCACCTCCTGTGGCAGCTCCTCATCTGTTCGTACTTCTGCTGGCTCGCTGTGGACCTCAGCAAATGTGGTCGCCATTGGCACATCGCTGCTCGTCAATGGTATTGGCATTGGCATTGGCACTGACACTGCAACTGGGACTGCGACTGGGACTGGCAGGGGCGATGGCGGTTTCACGGACAGATCCAATGGAATTTCACACTTGGTTTTGATGTTCAGATAGCGACTGCGATATTTGGGAGGCAGCGATGCCACAGTGGTCAGCAGGCCCAGGCCGTGGGGCATGCCTCCAGCCGATGCATTGTGCAGCAGTTGAATGCTGTGCATGTGTGGATGTGTATGTGAATGTGGTTGGCTGTGGCTATGGCTGCCACTGACTGTGGCTGCCGTGGGATGGCTGGCAACACTGGCCATTGCACGGTTCCGCGTATCAACGAAATGATGATCAACTGAAACTTGAACGCGCTTTAAGAACTTTGCTCGAAACAATAAACGGAAACAGAGAACGACGAACGATGAACGATGAACGGCGAAAGATGAACGATGAACGATGAACAGTTAAGGATGAATGATGAACGCAGTGGAATGAACGATGTATGATGAATGATGAACGGTGTGTAGGTAAGGATGTAGGTAGGTGGTGGAACAAAGAGTTGAAGAACTAAGCAAAAACTTAACAACAAATTGAAACGTTGGCAACGTTGAGCGCTCCTTTGGCTGCTTCCTGTCGGCTCGACGTTTTTGCTGCGAATGACTAACAGCATATCCTGCCGCCTCTATTTATGTGTGCCAAAGGAAAGCGAAATTAAAATCATTGTTTGTGTGTTGTGACGGCGTCGCTCTTGGAAATTTCATCCCCCAATTCGAGTCGTTGTCCTTTTAGCCCTCGCTGCCTCGCTGCCTCGCTGCCCCGTTGACGCTGACGTCGACGCTCACGCTTACGTTTACGTCTACGTCTACGCTGACTGCAACGTTGCCGCAGAGCCGGAATCTTTTGTTAACAATCACACACATTAGTCACCCTTTTTCCAAATATACACACACACACATAAACACATACCCACTGAGACTAAGGGGAGCAGCAGAAGTCGTCGACGCCGTCAGTGAAAGTCCTTTGCACTGAGTCTGCCTGCACTTGGAGAAATCATTGTGCTGATTTATTGTACTTATAGCTATGTTGCAGCTGTGCCTCAGGTTGCCACAAAAAAGGACACGCGACAGGAACTGTAGCACATGTTCGGTTCGGCCGTGCAAATTCTCTGATTCATGGAAATTTTGGCAACACACAAAGACCTGGCTGGGTTCTTCTTGTGCTCTTTGTAGATCTTGGCAAACAGCTGATAACCATGAAACCGTTAATTGTGCGTGTAACCAAAGGTTAAATGCGAAACAGCAAACTCAATGAGCCACAAATACCTAAGGCAGTTACTTTATATACTTGGTGTGTGTGTGCGTTGCAAACTCTTAAGCAGCTGTGGCAATTGGAAAGGTTTGCCTGTTCTCGGAACCTTTGGCAGAGGAAGTTATTGAGTAAAGTGGTAAAGAGAACAGACAGAATGAAGATATTAATAACTAAAAATGGTTTGATGAACTTTTATTTATATTTACATGAGAAATGTAGATTTTATTTAGCTTAAAAATAGCGCAATTTGAGCATAGAATGTTCTTATTTCGATTGAATAGTATTCTCTATAAAGATTGCTGAAGAAATGCTTTAATGTTGCCTTAAGTCTATTTAAATCTGCTGTAGCAGTTATTAATTTATTCTTTTAAAGCGATTATATATATTTTACAGAAATTCTATTACATTTGTTATTAATATTTTATTTGATTTTGCTGTTAGTTTTTTAATTTTATAATTTAAACACATCTAATTTTCGAATGGGAAATATTTATTTAATCTTTTGAGAAGTGAATTTGAGAATAATATATTTCCACTATTTAAAATAACATTTTAATTAAAATCACAAGCTTATCTCTCACTTCTCTTATATTTCAACATTATATTTTACTTTTAATTTCTTAGCGTGTAGTTTTTTTTTGGTGTTGCATTTTCAGGTTTTCATTTTGGCTCTTTCGCTGTCTACGGCGGCGACTGCGGCTTCGTGCTCTTTACGCACAGTCCACACACAGAAAAATACACACACACACACACACACACACATACTCATACTACGCATACAGACAAAGGCAGTGATACAGGCGTGCTATAAGCTTGTCAAGTTTGCTTTTGGTGGGGTAGGTACGTAGTACGTACTACACACTGGAGACACAGACACACAAACACACACGCACACACACACACACACACACACAGAGAGTCGGCTTGGGCTGCTCAGCCACCACAAAGCGATTGTTAGTATCTGTGTGATTTTAAGCGAGTGTGTGTGTGTGAGTGTGTGTGTGCTTTGCATTAATATAATCGAAATGCGAAGCCCTTGCCTCTGCCCTGGCCTCTGTCCCTGCCTCTGCCCTGCCTCTGCCCTGCCTCTGCTCTGCCTCTGTCCCTGCCTCTGCCTCGGTCTCTGCCTCTGCTTCAGCCGTTTGCTGGCGTTGTCCTCATGGTTGCCATGAAAGGGAATGCACTTTCGATTCCCAGTGAAGGAGGGCTTTTGGTCGTACCGCTCGAACCAAACACAAATATGGCATATTATGTTCAATATGACGCCATTGTTGTTGTTGCTCTGGTTGCTTTTGTTGTATTACGGTAGGCACGTGCGTGGCAACGACGCATCGTTGCCGTTGCCGTTGTCGTTGTCGCCACCCCAATTGGGTTTACGGTATTCCCAAAGCGACAAGCCGAAGCCGCTTGCAGCTTTTGGCCGATCGTCGTCATGTCGTGGGGTGAATGGCAGCAGGATGACCCCTTGGCACTGGAATCAGTGTTTGCCATGCAGCTTAGAATTAATAGCGCACGCACCGAGCACCGACCCATCGAGAAGAAGCTGAGACAGAGAGAAGTGCGCCAGCCACGCGAATGGTGAGCATCACTCAAATTCCAACCCTGTTTGGAACGCAACCCTCCTGCTCCCATCATCAGCATGTCAGTCTGTCCGTCTGTCCGTCTGTCACTCTGCCAGTCTGTCAGCAACAAATGCTGCTCGCACTTCGATACGTTATTCCTTTGACTGCTCGGATTTCTGTGCTCCAAGGCGCGCTTAGCTTAAATTTGCACTCAACAACACCCAGAACGACCCCAAGACGACAGCTTCTGCTTCAGTTTCAGTTTCAGCTTCAGCTTCAGCTTCATCTTCATTCCCATGCCAAGTGTCACTTGTTGGCTGGAATACGCATTCTGTTTGTTGTTTGTTTGCTTGCTCATTGCTAACCCTTAAGTGCATCTTTTATGGTAATTTCAAGAGCACGACCGAGTCCCACAGCAGAACTGACTCTGTCTCTGACTCTGTCTGTTAGCCAGCCTGCCTGCCTGCCTGGTAATAATTAATGTTCGAAAATGCATCGTTTATGTGGCATAATGCATTTGCATTTGTGTGTCTCAAAAGGCTTTTCAGCCGCCATGTGCTTGCGCTTGGGCAGCTCCTCAAGGATGCTTCACTGTAGCACATGTTGCCATTGTCGCCGCTGGCTGAATCTCTCTCTCTCTCTCTCTCTCTCAACCTGCCCGCCCTCCTCTCTCTCTGTCTCTCTATCTGCACCAAATAGGGGGAACTACCTTCATTTTTATTTATTTTTTTCGATGGGGTTCCGTCTGAGCTGTAATTAAATTTTTGCTTTCATAATTTGATGCAATTTTCCGAGCCGCTCGAAAAAATCAACGGAAACTGGCTGGGATTGGATTTTCACTCTCTCCTTTTTTTTCACGAAAGTGTGAAATTTTTTAATTGTATTTCAGTTGATTTTACTTTTTCTGTCCCCCACAATGGCATATGCTGGCGATTAGAACAGGATCACAGGCTGTTCCCATTCGATTTGCGCCAATTAACAGCATTTTCGATGGAGCGTGGAATTGTTTTGGGATTTAGTTTGAGGCAAATATTTGTCCAACTCTGGTTTTTTCACTTCCTTCCTTTTTTGATGGTCAACATTCTGCGTGAAGTGTTGTCAATTTTCAAGGATTTGTTTTGATTTTTAAATTGGCATAGAATAGCTTTGCCAATTTTTAGGATTTACTGACAGCAGTTTATTGATATTTGCTTGTGAAATGTGGTTTAAAAGTGGAAAACTAAATAAACAAATATATAAATATACAAAATGTATAAAAAGTTTGTGTTGATTCTAGTTTTCAAGGGGATTATTTGCAAATTGAGTTGACAAATGGTAACTGAGCTCTTTTAAATTGATGAAAAAATTGTATAAATTGAATTTTCATTAATTTATTAAGTGCATAATTTAATTACGTTGATATTGGTAGACAAAACCCTTATTTTTAATGTAGTCCATAAATTTAAGCAGATCCCCAATCATCTTTCTGTAATTTGTGTTAAATTATGGAGGACATGTCAGGCACAGCATGGGCATGTCAGAGCTGAAGTCAGGACAGGATTAAGGAATTTCCACGCTAATCCATTGTATGAGAGTAAACAAAACTTTCGGACTGAATGACTAACTCCCCCACTAGGAAAAGCCCAGCAAATTGGCAAAGGGATTCATTCGCAGAAAGGGAGCGAAGGAAGCAATAATTATATATTCCTATATTGTATGAGTCAAGGCGAAATTATATGCCAGAATATGTGAGCACATGCATTAATGTATTTATGCGCCGCAGGACACTCGCATACACATACACAAACACATACACATACACAAACACAAGCACATTCATAACTCGTCAAAGCGTTTTGCATGAGCGCGTAAAATGCGAAAATGCGAGAAAGGAAAAGCGGCAAGCAGAGAGAAAGAAAGAGAAATGAAAAACAATCACAATTCACAATTCAGTTGGGTGTCGAAGTGCTTCGGGCACGCGACCAGCAACCAACGTTCATTTGTTGTTGCTAATGCCCTTGCTGTGCTTGCTGTGCTTGCCTAGTTGCCAGTTGCCCGTTGCCAGTTGCCAGTTGCCAGTTGCCAGTTGCCAGTGCATAGCGTCAATGCCACAAAGGGCCGCAATTGCCACATACTCGCAGGCAAAAACACACACGTTGGCATGTGCACCATGGAAATCACAATGCAACAACCACCCAAACAGCACACAGTTCTCTTGCTCGCAGTCCAAGTCGAGAGCAAATCGAAGCCAAACAGAATATTCAACCAGGTGCATTTTCCAAGCACTAGCCAAAATGTCGTAGGGCGCACACGAGCCAAAAAAAAAGACCAGAGCCATAGCCCTAAGAATGAAGGGGGAAAACAAAACTCGAGCCCCTGATGGAAGTGTATATAAACCAGAGCTCAAGCGTAGCGCGATTCCGATTCCGATTCCGATTTTGAATCCCATTTCTATGCCTATTCGACGTATACCGATTCCGATTCTGAGGCTATTGCTGCTGTTGCTGCTGATTTCAAAAGCGCTTTAGAATTGTTTTAGGGCGCCTTTCCGATGGTTTTAGGGGTGGCTAAAAACTGCAGCCGCATTGCCAGACTCGTCTTACTCGTATATCCGCATGTCAGTTCCACTGCACAGTGCATAGGGCTGTCGGAGGGTTCTCAGTTGTGGTTGTGAGAGCAGGAGGAGGAGGAGGAGAAGTGGAAGGGGGGCGCATTATTGCAGGGCGCATATAAAATATATTTCATTTTTATCCCCCCACCGCTCGTGACTCTATAAAATTCCAATTGGACGCGTACACCGCAGAAAAAGGGGCGAGTTCTTTCATTTTTTTCCTTTATTATTTTTTTATTTTCCATTATTGTTTAACAGCAAAGATCCTGTGCAAGATTTGTCGTCGACGCTGACAGCGACTGCGACGGCGACTGCGACTGCGGGGACTGCGGCAGCGACAGAGGCTGAGCTGTCGCTGCTGTGTGAAAATTGCAGAAGTTGCGCTTCTGCTTTTGACAATAGCCTCACATTAACTAGTTTCCGTTGCAATTCCAATTTCAAAGCCAACGCCGCCTCATCCGCGGCTCAACTCGCCACTTTTAATGAGTAACTGTATACGCAAAGCACTGAGAATTGCCAACTGGCAACAGTGAACAGGGAGCTGAGTTGTGGCAACTGGGAAGTGGCAACTGCCAACTGTGAACTTCATTATAAAAGCACCCCCTTCAATGCAGGTCTGTCCTGCTGCTGCGACGATGCGACCGTGCGACACTGTGACACTGTGACGCTGTGACGCTTCCTGTTTGGTTTGTTTCAATTAAATCGCATGTGCGGCCCATAAGCAGTGCCACAGCCAGTGCCAGTGCCAGAGCCAGTGGCAGTGGCAGTGGCAGGACATGGCCAGGACATGGCCGGTACATTGCTGGGCACATGGCTCATCTGTTACTTAATCATGGCATTGCCATAGATACCTTTCCCCATTGAGGGTGTGCACACACACCCACCACACACACACACACACACACTCGCTCACTCACCCACCCATTTATTCAGCCATCCATCCATCCACTCACTCGCTAGTTCCTCTGGCATTCGCAGAGTTTAAAGCAGCTGCTTGTAAATGATATTCCTCTGCTCGTGCTCTCTACGGTTTCGACTGAGTGTAATTATAAAAATATTATAGTAAATAGTCAAATCGATAGGCAAAGCACATTTTTAATATAATCAGTTAAATGTTACAACAAATATAATTAGTAAGAGTGTAATATATGTAAAATAATGCAGGTCAGTGTTATTGCATCTGATACTTAGATACACTTGAAGAGATAGCAGAGTTGTGTCTCCTCTCACTTGCCTACACCGAGGTAATCATAGTAGTCATAGTCGGAAACGGTAGCATTACTCCAGCCCAGCTGATAACGCACCAGCTCATCCAGCCCATTGACGTCCACGCCCAGAGCACGCAAACGACTGACAAAGGCTGTGGCCTGCGGTGTAATCAGAATGCGTTCATAGACCGGTTTGAGGGCTATTAGACGACGCCAGAACTCCGCAAAGATGGGATTCTGCTGGGCGCTGGTCTCCAGCAGAGTGCGCAACAGTTTCACAGGGTAAACATAGCGAAACTCTTGTTCAAAGCCAGAGACGCCATTCACAGACTGTGCCCAGTGTGGGTATTTGTTGAAGATCTTGATCTCCAGTTCCAGATCGTCAAAGACTTTGAGGGATCCACCAGACAGTATCAATTGCTGGGAGAGCCATTGGAGCAGTTGACGCACCTCCGGTTGATTGAACAGCTGCTGGCGCAGACGATAAGTGGGCAGAGAGTTGATCTCTCTAAGAATCGCCTGGAATCCAGCATCGTTGAGAGCATAGGCTCTGACCAGGTGCTGGATCTGCTTGTGCGGCACACTTCGAACAATGTTCTTCACCTCCAAATAGAAATTACTTGTCGCAGCAGGGGGATTAGCTGCTGGCGCTGGAGCTGCTGCAAATCCTCCTCCCAGGTAGCAGATTGCAATCAGTGCTAATGTGGCGCAGTGCATCCTATGGCTGTTTCGACTAGTTTCTGTTAACTGATAGTCAATGATAGTCCAATCCCTTTATATAGTCAGCCTCGTCTTATCTGATGAGCATCGCGTCTTGTTTTGATTTAATTTGGCGTCTTGTGTAAATTTGTTGTGGGAAGTTTGATTTACATTGTTCACTTATCAGAGGCTTATCAAGAGCAAGACTTTGTTTGACCAGAGCTATAGATATATGCATAGATATAGATATAGATATAAATATAGATATGTATAGCGAATACGTGGTGCTAGACCTGAGTCTGTCTCTGTTTGTTTTCAAATGCCAAGATAAATGTGTCTGTTTACAGGTTTTAGTCATCATTTGTAAATTGTGCTGATGATGAACTGTTGCTAGTTGCTGGGAAAACAAGAGCTTCAACGGAAGTAGAAGTATTCTAAGTACTAGTAAAGTTATAGTTTAAAATCAATTCTATCATAAATTATAAAAAAGTGTAAATTCTGAAAAGTCTTGACTGCTTTAAGCCATGTAAATACAATTATATTCTAATAAAAACAACGAAAAAGAAACTCGCAAAAGTACAACTGTCGCTTTACTTGTAGCATCTAAAAAAAACTTTGGAATTTCCATCTTTTCAGTTATTTTGATGCCATTAGTTAATCAACTCCACTTTTTGGCTCTAGCTACCCAATATGCTATGCTATATTTTGATTGTATAAATTAGTTTCCGCTCAGCTATAACAATTTTCATTAGTTCCACTCGAAGTGACTTGTCGCTAAAGAGTTCAATGCGCTCGCCACTTTGCTGAAAATCTAGCATATGAGCTCGAAACTAGAACTAAACAATTTTGTTGCACCCTGGGAAACTGGTGAAATCCCAGCGACACTCTGAGCACACGCAGATGCAGAGGTAATTAGTAACATGCAGCGCTAGGGGGTGCAATTAGGGGACAGGGGGGGACAACTGGCAACTGACAACACCAACAATTCAGATGGTCAGATTTTTGGGTACAGCGCGATTTTGATATTAGAAAATGTTGAATTTCATGCAGTTTATGTGCACAAAGGCAACAACAACTGAATAAATGAGAGCGCTGCTAATAAATTGTGTGGTCCACACACACACACTCACACACACACACACACGCACACAAACACACATATACATAGATAGCAAGCCACCCCAAAAGGCTGTTAGAGGGTTGATTTTTGGACTCACGGACTGAGCATAAGCATTTTTCGGCCAAGGGCGATCGCAGCCCAAAAATGCCAAAAGGGGGCAGCAGCAGAGAGCAACGGCAGCTGCAACTAACACACTTACACACACACACACACACACATGCAGTGCTTGATAAATCATGTGTAAAGGTATTTTGATTTTTTAGTTCGCTGCGATAAGCGAATTGCGGCAGCTGCATCATGTTGTTCGCCAGGCGAGAACAACATTGTTGCAACAGCAAGAGAAATATTAAAAGAGAAAAAACAAAAACAAAAATGAAAATGAAAAATAATAACTGAAAATAAAAATATGTTGCCATGCAACAACAAAAGCGTCGCGTCGCCTGCAGCAATGTCAGACTGTCAGGCAAACAAGCAACTAAAATTTTTAATTGATTTGGCATGCTTCAATTTAACGCTTCGCTGCCACTTCCTTTAACACCGTATCCAGCGAGTCCTCTGAGTCCTGCGAGTCCTTTTTGCATATTGCACGTGTGATGTAATTGCCGGTTTTTAGTTTTTCTGTAATGTTCCATACAAAGCACAAAAATAAAAGGAGAATTGTTAAAGAAAACGCAGTCCCCGCTGTGGCAGTCGCTTCCGCTTTGCAGCGCGGACACGCCAATGAGTCACAGGACTCGAAGGAGTCCTGTCAAGCAATGTGGATGGCGGAACTGCGAGGCGACAACGCTGACGGCTGACAGACGATATCGTAATGAACGTCATCAAACCAAAGCACAGCTCGAATGCCTCTCCAGCTACAGGTATCAGCCACTGTCTCAGTTTTGCCCTGCTCCCTCTCCCTCTCCTGCTGCTGCTTCTGCTGCTGCTGCTCCTGCTGCTGCTGCTTCTCACCGCCTTGGCACGCGCCCGAGTTAAAGGAAACCCTCTGCAACTTTTTCTTTAGGGGTTGAATATTCTTATAAGAAACATTCCTTTGCCGCAGGAAGCGAAGCAACACGTTCAAGACATTGTTGAGTCACCGCAGACCCTTTTGCGAAGGCATTTATGTGCTTCACTGACGACCCTCTCTCTCTTCCTCTCTCTCTCTCGGCTTCTTCTTGCTTTCAGAGCCGCCTTTCTTATCGGAACTGTGCGGAACTGAGCGAGGTGCCTGCCCAGCTCCCTGTGCTGTTTGTTGGCTTGCCCTTTTGGGTTTTCATTCAACTTTCGTCACTTAATTGAGTTGCGGTGCCACAATAAGGAGAAGAAAAAAAAAAAGAAAACACAACAGAACAGCAAAGAAAAGAAAAGAATTGAAATGAATAAAAAGGGGCAATTCCTTGGCTGGTAAGTGGCAATTGTAGGTTTCACTTTAGGCAGCAGCTACAAATTGAAATGCCCACGGACATTCCCTGGTGTTGACTTTTTATTCATGCGCCTTTTTGGCTCGACATTGTCTTCGTTTAGGTTTTCGTTTTCGTTTGTGTTTGTGTTTTCACTTTCGGTCTCGCTCTCTGTGCTACCTTGAGTGTAGTTCCTTTTTATGCTTGCTCTGCATCAGGGAAGCCATTAAATTGATTATAAGACGTCCTCGAAATGTGCAAACAGTCTCTGCCAGACAGCCTGGCGCCCAGGAGCAGGGACATCGACTCGCTTGTTAGCTACGGAATGCTACTAATTACATGGGCGTTGCGCAGCGGCGGAAGGGAGGAGAGTCGGAGAGCCGGGGAGAGTTGTGACTTGGGTTTTAAGAAGCGAATGATTCAGACAATTTGCGAAGTAAACGACATACGACTCAAGAGTGTCAGCAACTTAAGGGTTTATCAATGACAATAAGAACGATTGTAGATGCTTAAGTAGAGGGCGTGACAGGGCGGTGCTGCAAGAAGTATTCTACAAGCATAGAGGGGGTGAAGTATTTAATAAAACTTTTAGCTATTATAGCTTTTATCGACAACTAAGCAAATGATATTTCAGTAAAGAAAAAACAAATAGTTAACAATTTAAAAATGCATTTCAAGCCGATAAAGCTGAAGTACTTTTGTAATATAAAAATAAAAATCAAAGAAAAGTTTACGCTAAAGTTATTCCAACAAATCTACTCTCAGTGATTAGATCACTTATCATGAACAACTAATTGATATTTAGATATTTAATTATATTTAGATATTTAGATATTTAGATATTTAGATATTTAGATATTTAGATATTTAGATATTTAGATATTTAAATATTTAGATATTTAGATATTTAGATATTTAGATATTTAGATATTTAGATATTTAGATATTTAGATATTTAGATATTTAGATATTTAGATATTTAGATATTTAGATATTTAGATATTTAAATATTTAGATATTTAGATATTTAGATATTTATAAAGCTCATTAGTCAACTTTGCCTAATGCAATCTTAGAGACTCTATAGTAACTCTGACTTAAGCTGCAGAGAAACCTTTTGAAAAGGGTTTCTATCTATACTTTAG
The DNA here is from genome assembly GCA_035042075.1 of Drosophila macrospina. Taxonomy (NCBI): domain Eukaryota; kingdom Metazoa; phylum Arthropoda; class Insecta; order Diptera; family Drosophilidae; genus Drosophila; species Drosophila macrospina. The sequence goes on along the minus strand of JAWNLW010000591.1, from coordinate 10,347,350 downwards.
ATCGTTCCGCAGCTTAACAAGCTTAGCATCTGTCGCAGGCTTATCGATTGCTCGTTTCAATTGCCGCCCCGTGGCATGCCACTGATAACACATCCAGCATAGAAATCTGTCGTGTTGTTGTTTCCGGGTTTCATGTCTAGCTGCCGTTCTCCCCTCGCGACATTTGCATGTTCACGGCTTGTTGGGCAGGACACGTGTTCAGTCTACATGGGCATTTGCATGAGGCAGATAAAGCTCTCTCGGTTCCAACTGTTCTCAATCAACAAAACTTGCATAGGGTAACAAGCTGCCATACGTATTTATTTATTTATGCAAATATGGAAATTAAGCTAACAAAAGGCGCGGCTACGCAGGCGCAAACGGCACGGTTAGGGCACGTTCCAGAACACGTTCCAAAAGGAATAAAGTAAAGGCCGCCCCTCGTTAGATAGCAACACACACACAACCACTACACACAGATATGGACTCGTAAATGTGTTACACATTTTACATAACATTTACAGCTCGACTGAGTCTTGTTTTCAATGTGGCAGCTGTCGCTTCTGGCTTTTGCCAAAAACGAGTTTATCCTTATCCTCAAAAACTGAGGTGAGGCCTGCCTCGCGTGCCACCAATCCCCACCCCAAATAGCTACGAATTGTGCTGCAGTTTCAGCTCATTTCGATGCTCATAAATAACAACAATGCAACAAGAAAAACAACAACAACAACAACAACAACAACAACAACAGCAACGACAGCAACAATAATGAAAGCAACTCTGATCCCCAGGTATTTTTCACGTGTTTGGCACGTTTCGCTCGATTTTCCGGTTCTCGATTCCTATTTTTGTTATTTGTTACAATCCCATCTCTCTGCTCTCGGCTCCCCCTGCTCTCACTCTCTCTCTCTCTCTATTGCTTGTGTCTGCTATAATCCTTAGAGGCGGACACATTGAACGGCGCCGAGGCAACACGGCACACGGCACGCGGCCGACGTCTTTGTGATAAATTGGGCTTTAAAGCAGGGGTCTTCAATTGCTACCCACCCGACTCCATTGACAAATGGCCAAAGCTGTGCCAATGGACAGCTAAACTTTCGGTCTCAGTACTCTGGCACAACATGCGATTGTTTGTTTCACTGTCAAATAAATCTTCGCTGCAGCGATGTGTCTCTTCTTTTATTTACACAAAGTCCAGCAATTACTTTAAGTATATCAATACGCCTATACGATTTATCAAAGTCTCGCTACACAAGTTATTACATCAAGTTATTATATAAGGTCCTGGCACATTTTAGTTAACTTAAAGCTACTATTAAAATTAGTTTCTGCTTTCTTTTTCCCTGCTCTTCTATCATTTCTCATTATTCTTTGCAATATTATAACTATTTCTCCATCTTTTCCTAGGCATATTTTTGAATCTTTCTCGCTATTCATCACTATTTGTTTTCCTCGATCTTTTCCTGGTCAAATGCATCGGAATCGCATTCTTTTTTCTCCTCCTTATGTTAGTTTTCCCTCCCTATTCAAATACATCCAAATAGCTATCGCTTTTCATCATAAGTTAGTTATCTTCCCCTATTCAAATACATCCAAATCGCTATCGCTTTCTCTTTTCATTACAATTTCTCAGTATTATCCGAGATTTGCTCATTCCAGTATTGCAGTTTCTCCTCCATCTGCTTATAGTCCAGTCGCTTGGGCAAAGTATTCGTTGTTTCCGGCAGACCAAAAACCCGAAGCTTATATAGGAAATACTCATACATATCGAAGTCATACATCTTGCTATAGTGAAAGCTAATGCTCGTATCGGAGCAGCAGTCGCTGTACTGAAAGATATAAATAAATTAAAGATTTGAGCATAATTGCAATTCTAGCAAACTTACATTCATCTTGAAGTAGAAGGTCTTGTCCAGCCAGGTGCCAGGCTGTAATTGGGGCATCAGATGGCGAGGATTGAGGGGTAAGAAGCGCTCACGGCCCGTGTCATCCCTAGTGTCTCCAGCGACCACGCCCACATTCAGCAAACAGTAGCCAATTTGTCTGTCCTCGGGGCGGCTGCTTAGCGGGCAGAACTTGGTGCTGTTCAGGGCAAAGAGGTTGAGGCGACGCAGTGCATCACGACTGAGCACATAGCCGGCACCGCCAGACATGTAACCATGTGGATAGCTTGTGCGAAAGCGATAGCCAAAGTAGACGGCAGCCTCCGGATCGTAGGGATAGAGAAAGTGTCGCAAGTTCTCCATGATCACGTAGCTAAAATGAATAGGAAAATGAGTCGAATGAATCAATTGAATAAGTGGAAAAGATCTCTACTTACGTGTCGTCATCCGCCTTGAGAAACCAGTCGTATTCCTCCCCGTAGTGCTCATAGGCATAGGCCAAGCCCGCTCGCACTTTGGCATATAAGTTGCTGCGATTCTCGGTCACATTGAGATTGACAGCGCCCAGTTCGGCGTCGTCTTGGCTGCTCATAAAGATGAGTTTGTTGCAGCGGGAGCCCCACGTTGTCTTCACCTTGGCTGCCTTCGTTTGATGATCTTTCGGCATGGTCAGCACCAGGCACAGCACGCGTGTCTCATGATAAAGCCAATCCGCTAGAGAAACCTTCAATGGCAAGGTGGGAGCGGCAGTGTCTACTGCAATGGCTGTACTCTCATATTCATCCGTTGTGAATGTCATGTAGCCCCAGAACTCGGTCAACTGTATGCCCACAATGAGGCCCAACGCCAGGCACAGCACATTCCGATACATTCCGATGAATCAGCTCTCCCAGATCTCTTGATCTTACGAAATCCTTAACTGCTCCAGCTGCAGTCTGTGCATTTTGTCACAGGTGTCTCCGTCTCCGGCTTCGGCTGATTCGCGACTGTTTCACAGCTCAGTTGGAAGAGGGGCTCTTCTAATAGCTAATGCACTGTACATCGAGTACATCGAGTCAGAGAGAAAGAGAGAGAGCGAGAGAGAGAGATGAATTGAAAACTGGTTTTCTGCTGTCTGTTTCGTTTGTGATTCGCATAACAAATGAATCACAACTCGCTGAAGACGTCGTTTGCCTGAATTCAACAAATATTTTGAAAAGAGAAAGAGTTGTTGTTGTGCTACCCTCTCCACGCTAGGGAATCTAGATTTCTTCATACAGTTTGAGGGGCGATGAAGCGTTACGATTTCTAAACGACTTTTATGGATTGAAACATGTTGCTAATAAGATGTGGGAATGTGGACTGCAAACAGTTTGACAAGCACTGCGCGTTGGTATTTGCGATACGCTGTGAAATGGAACCCGTTGGCATTTAGAACAAGGAATGTTGATTCGTAAACTAACAGAAGGGGAACATGTTGCTAAAAGAGAATGTTAAAATCTTGTTACAGTTTGAGGCATATTGTTGCGCAAATCGCTTGGAAACTGGGAAGCGCTGTAAAATGAAACATGTTGCTAACGTATGAAACATGTTGCTAATAAGAAAAGAGAATGTGGAATTTGTAGCACAGTTTGAGAAGAACTGATACGTTTAGGAATATTTACAAATAAGACTTTGCAGGGTACTCAGTTATCGGCCAGTCCCCAATTGGTCTTGCTGATGCTTATTTTTTTAAACAACCGGTTTTGAGTATCTTCTTGTCGTGATGATTTTGACCTACAGCTGGCTTCGATTAAGCCAACTTAAAAGCGACTCTCTGCTCTGCAGTTGCCTCCTTTCTCTTTCCATGGCGCCCTTTAATTAATAAACATCTTAGGTAATGGTATTATTTATTTTATTGCTAGTTAATTTTCGATTTAGTTTTAGGTTCTGTTGATGTATCATATTACAAATTATAATAGGTAGTTTTAACTTTAGTTAGTACAACATTTCAATTCGTTCTGTTTTAGACTAAATGTGGACTAATTTATTATGTTTCTTGCTGTGTTCTTATTTTCTTTTTCTTTTTGTTTTTGTTTTTCTTTTTTTAACTGTTATCAATTTCGTTTTATTAAACGTCTTTGTATGTCTTCTTCTTATTCGTTTCGTTCTTCGTTTAATTTTCAGTTTGTAAATTTGCTGAAAATTACAACTTTTGCTTGAACTTAGCCGCTTTCAACCATCTTACAAAATTGTTACAAAACATTTAACTTTAACTTTAGTTTGAATGCTAAATTTGTTGATTAGTTTAATTGTTTAATATTTACTTAAACCTTTTTTATTTAGCTTTGTATATCTTAATGGTTTTATCGTACTTCGATTATACGTTTAGTAAGTGCACTTGCCAATTCTCATTACTTTTACTTTACTGTTCTTCCTATTCCTTCTAGGGTCACAACATTTAGCTCAAAAACTGCAACACAAAAGTAAACAATAATCGTCAGGCGAAGTCAACACAAATTCTGATTTTTATAATAATTTCGGCTTTTACAATGTTTAATCTGGTTTTCTGTATAATAGTATATGTATATGTATGTATTTAGTTAGTTACACAGCCTTAGAAACTACTTAAGAACTAAAACATGAATCAAGGCAGAACCGAGTCGCCCTAGCGCCAAATGCAAAAATAATATTAAAAGAGAAGGCAACAAAAATTCGCAAAAAAAAATAAACACAAGTTAAAAAAATATGCAAATATGTAAACTGATTATGAATGAATGCAGAGAATGCAGAATAATAATGCCTATATAAAAAAATAATAATATACAATAATAATTAATATGAATTTATATTGGTTTTCTTCCGGAGTATTCCATTAATTTATAAAAAACAACTTGAATGACAAAAAAATGTTAAACTATTACGTCTTTAGTTTTGGTTACTATTTTATAATTTCTTTTATATATTTTGTATTTTAGATGCGATGTATGTTGAACATGTGAATTTCGCTTGAAAAAATATATGTATTGTGTATGAACATGAAATTCCTTATATTTTCTTTTGATTTTAACTTTAGATTTTCTTTCATTCTTCGTTTTCTTTTTGTATAAATTTTATTTATATATGTAAGTGTGTGTATAATTTTGTTTACGTTTAATATGTTGTTAGCTTGGCTTTAAACTACACGTACTAATATTATTGTTTTTCTTTATGTGTTTTCAATTACTTTATATGTTTTCAATTACTTTACTATGCTTTTTAATATTTTTATTTCGCTTGTATTCTTTTTTTTATGTTTCTTTTAGTTTTTAATGCTTGTTCTTGTGTAATTTTCCTCGCAATTTTAGGAACCTATTTGTAACTAGCAAAGCACAGACGCTGTAAAATTACTATAGAAAAAAATGTTTTGCTATAATTTGGCTTACAAATAATTCATATATATGTGTAACATCAAAATATATATTATTATTGTTTAAATACATACATAATATATCATATATGTATCAGTATTCAATATACTACTACTACATACTTGAATATTTCAAGTTCGCTTGCTGTTTTTTCTCTTTTTTTTTTTTGTATTTATTTTTTTCGTAATTCAATGCGCTGACATCTTAACTTGGCTTTCGAGAAATTTCTAATTAACATTTATAGTAGGTATGAACAGAAAATCATCCGAAGAATACTGTAAGCAAAGATTGCTCGAGTATTCTTAACAGAAATGGGGATAACATATAAAAGTAATTTTCAAATGTAAAGGGTAAAATATCGTTGTCCAAGCAATTTACAGCACATTTCCTATAGATTTTCATAGAATTTCCCGTTAGATATCAATCATTATCAAATACAAAACTTAATTTAACAGAATTTCGTAACTAGTTTTGTTTGTTTAACAACAACTTCCTAAGCTTTGTCTCTGACTACACAAAGTATTAAAATAGTGTAATATTTGTTAAGTGACACAGAATTCGTATTTTTTTTTGTGTTTTGTTGCTTTTATATCTTGAATTTTAACATTGGCACGTTATTTATAGCTATTGTAAGTGTATGGGTAAGTGTATATATAGCGTTACAAATTAAAATATGCAAGTAATTATGTAATATGCTGATGTAAGAACTAGAAATGTTGATTAGTTATAGTTGCTTACGAAACGTGAAACTTGACAAGTTAATTTACATTTTATAGTTTTCCTTTTTTAAAAAAAAATCCTAATATTAATCAATTAATTCATATGTTGGCCAATTTCGGGCATTGACGCAAGAGCCATTAAAATATCATTATAGGTGCGAAAACATTGCAAAGAAATACAAGTAAATATATGAATTGAATGATTGTGTGGATTTAAACTAAGCAACAAACGAAATAAATTATGAAATGAACGCGATAACTTCTTAAATGTGTTTTTTTTTTGTTTTCTTCTTTTATTATTGTTTGTTGTTAACTTATTTTGACTTATACACGAAATAATGCCTATGTAATCCATGGTTTTTTTTTGTCTTGTATTGAATACAAAATTTTTATTAATTTGTTTGTTTTTCTTTTTTCTTTTAAAGCATATTCAAAGCATTTCATTATGTATTGTGATTTATACTCGATAAACGGCAGATTGCTTGCTCTGGCGCCTAAATGCATGCTGCATGCCATAAACAATTACAAAAGAAATCAAATTCCTATAGTTATACTATAAATATATATATCGTATATGTATATCTATTGTATGTACATATAGAGCTCTAAATGTTTGTCATATCGAAGAATTCTATGAACTATTCATGTATATAAATATAATGCACACGGCTGCAGTTTGTGCCATATAGAGAAAAAGAGTTGTTTTCTATGGAAAAATTGGGGCATGCTGAATATATATTGGCTGGTTTAACAAATAGCAACTAATAAGATTTATTTATGTACTCGTATATGATAATTTGCTCGCTCCTTAGTTAAATCATGCGCTACCTTTGTACAAAGATTTCGTTTCAACGAATTATTTGTTTTTCTGTTGTATGCTTTGTTGCAAAACTCAACTGTTATCAACTTAAAGCTACGGCTAAGGCTTATAGCTAAGAGTTTTGTATCTTAAACTTAGACGACACACACACGCACGCATACAGCACACACATATACATCTACCATTCACACATACATGCGCTTTGGACTTTGGGCTTAAATATAGGCATTTAAATATAATATAATCATTAAATTGTATATGCTTAGAAAACCAAACTGTGGCACGCCTAGTAAAGTTTGGTATGCCGTCTAATTTTTGACAACATTGTTTCATTTATTATTCGCTGAGTTTGCAGCTGTGGGGTTGGACGCGGCACCAGACGAGCCATGGCTGTTGGAGCTGCCTACTGAGGCACCGCCGCCATTGCTCGCCTGTATTTGTGGCAGGGTATCGAAACGGCGATAGTAGAGTAGATAAGGCACACGAGGCGTGTGCGGCTGCAACACTTGCTTCTCGCCGATCGGTTTCACCGAGCTATCGTCATAGCGCAGCCAGCAATTGTAGCCGGTGTGGAACACGTCCGTTATGTAATGCCCTTTAGAGGCTTCCTTGCCGTCGTGGTAGACCACGGCAAACAAGCGGTAGGCGCGCTGCTTCTGCGGCGTCTTCTTAGAGCCGAGTATCTCTGCAAGAGAAATATGCATAAGCCAAGTTAAAATATAATCACAACTTCACTTACTGGCATCGATTTTGAGCTCCACAGGGAATTCAACCTTCTTCAGTATCTTTGTGCAGCCATCGGATCTATAGTCGAAGTATTTTAAATGCAATATCAGCACAACAGGCAACTTCTCCAATGTCATTTGCTGCCAGGCGACTACCTCCTGTTTGGTCTTGCTGCCAGTAACACCCTCCAGTTGATCCCGTCCTACAAGTATCTCTAGTGCTTCCTTTACCGAAGCAGCTTTCTGTCAGGTAAGATAAAGTATTAGTAAAGATTCGTTACTGTTTATCCAATTCAACTCACCTCAATATTCAGTTGCAGTGTAAAGAACGGCTGTATAACATCCGTTGAGTGTTCGCCCTCGCGTTGCAGACGCGAACGCAGCTCTCCACGAAAGATGTCGCTCAGCGGAGTGCGTCCAAAGTCCGCTTGGCGTGTGACGCTTCCCTTGTTACGATTGTTGCAGATCATCCACTGTAAGGAGAAAGTTCATAAACTCAGTAGAAAATCAATTACGAAATGCGGAATGACTTACCTGCCAAGTATCACCGCCATCTTCCTGCTCCTGTTCCTGTTCCTCCCCATTATGCTGAGCACTTGGCTTAGCAATCAGCTTGATAACCTAACAAATGGAGCAAACATGTTCTAGACAAAGACTGAAATATTCCATGATCTTGTACTTACTTCAAGCATCTCATCGTTGAGCTTATTTAGCACATAACCCAAGAACTCTTCGGCATCCTCTTGTCTGCCCTCCACATGCTCCTCTCGGCTGTCGTTCCACAGTTTGTAGATCTCGGTGGGCTCAAATGCCAAATCGCACTGTAGATCAACACCAGCAAACTCATCCTTGCCCTTAATCTGTGCAGCTTTATTGTTGTTCAAACGCAGGCGAGAACCGCCGGGCAACGCTGAAAAGTTGCTCATAAAGGACATCCTAAAAGCAGTAGACGTAATACGCATTAGAATGAGGATATAAATGCTTGAAATGCTGTATTGTGCGTGCAAGAAGCAGCACATGAAGCCATCGATGAGGCATTCATGCGTAACACGATGCACCTGCATTGGCCTCGACGATAAGCAAAGATTGCATCCAAAACGGAGGCAACCAAGGCACGCCTGGGAGGCCAACGCCAATTGTTATGCCACAGGCGTAACACAGACGCCAGCTGTTTATGGCGCCGAAGCGTCTGTTGACTTGCCTGTGGCACTGACACATGGTCAGCAGAAACGAGTGTTATGGCTTGGATAATAAAACAAACTGGGTCACTTACATGGCATTCACGGTGGGTGTCTTCACCTCGCTCAGCACCGCCGCCTGTTTGGGTATCGAGCGCAGCAGATTGTAGAATGGCGAGCAACCGAGCAGCGCCTGCAGTATCGAGTTGATATAACAATAGTTGGAACGGTTGGTCAAACCACGCGGCCGCAGACTGATGGGTGTCAGGTTGGTTTTGTGACGTGTCAGAAACTCGGCATATTTATTTGTCCACTCATCCAATTGAGCGACACGCGTTGGCTCCGCTTTCAGTGGTTTAACAGCCGCCGAGGCGGGTGACACAGCCACGGGCGGCACAGCCTGTGCCGAGGCAGCTGAATAAGAGAGTGTGCCAGGTGTGATTAGCGGTACAATTGGAGCGGGCACTGGCGTTGGAGATTGCAATTGCTGATGCACGCTGGGCTGACTATGTGGCAGGCTAGGTGAAGCCACTGGCAATTGCTGTTGCTGTTGCTGTGATTGTTGTTGCTGCTGCTGCTGCTGCTGCTGCTGTTGGGCTGGCAATTGATGTGGTTGCTGTTGCGGAGGCGCCAATTGCAACTGTTGCTGCGGCTGGTGCTGCTGCTGTTGTAGCTGCTGTTGCTGCGGCTGCTGCTGTGACTTGTTGCCATCGTAGGGCGCCACTTTGGCCACAGGCTTGTTGCTGAAGAAGAGGCTAGCCCACGATGGTTGTCCACTGTCAGCGCTGCTGCTGCTCTGTGAGGCTGGCGGTGCTGGTGGCGCCAAGTTGAGTGCTGGCTGAGCAGACACAACGGATGCAGCTGCACTGAAGGATGTCGTCTCGCTGCTAAAGTTGTGTGTGTTATACTTATTTTTGCCTGCAAAGCCTGCATATTTGCCAGAATTTTGTGGTTGCTGCTGCTGCTGTTGTTGTTGTTGTGGCTGTGATTGTTGTTGTTGTTGTTGGGGCAGCACTGACGCATTGTTTGTGCTATTGGACTGGCTTTCGATGGACGTCTGTTGTTGAATCTGTTGTGGCGTTGCTGTGATGCTAGCCGTTGAGGTAGTTGTTGTTGTTGCTGTTGCATTGCTGCTGCTGCTCTGGTGTGGCTGTTGTTGTTGCTGCTGCGGCTGCTGCTGTTGCTGGCCGCTTGTCTTACGCTCCAGCGGAGGCGCTGTGCTTGCCACTGGCGATGATGGCACTTTCATGGTGCCATATGTGCGCATTTGTGGCTGATTGCTGTTGTTGTTGTTGTTGTTGTTGTTGCTGCTGCTGCTATTATTACTATTGCTGTTGTTGTTATTGTTGTTGTTGTTATTATTGTTATTGTTATTGTTGTAGTTAGTTTGGTAAAGCTGCTGCTGTTGTTGGTAGTGCTGCTGGTTGGTGTATGTCTTGGTGGGATGACTATAGGCACCGCCACTGGAGCCACTCGACGACTTGGTAAAACCGCTGTTCGCACCACCTGCGGGTGGTGCAGTTGTTGCAGCTGTGGCAGCCACAGCAGCACCGCCGTTGTTCACACTATTCGGCGATGCTGTCACCGCCACCGACTGCGTGGACTTCTTATGCTGTGCGGAGTTTGTCCAGGACATTGTCTTGGTGGTTTGTATGGCGGTATCATTGCTGCTCTGATGGTGGTGATGGTGGTGCTGCTGGTGATTGTACTCCGAGGAGTATTTGCGGCGCACTTGCTGTGAATTGTTGTTATATTGCTGCTGAGGCGGCTTACGCTGCTGTTGGGGCTGTTGGTGTTGCTGATGTCCTTGCTGCTGATGTGCATGTTGCTGCTGTGCATGTTGCTCATGGTAGCTCGACGTGTGTGCTGGCTGTGTCTGCTGTTGCTGTTGTGAAGTTTGTTGCTGGGGCTGTGTCTGCTGTTGCTGTTGTTGATGCAGCACAACTGGTGAAGTTTGCTGTTGCTGATGTTGTTGTGGTGCTGGTGCTGATGCAGCTACAGATTGTGGTTGTTGCTGTTGCGGCTGCTGCAATTGAGGTGCTACAGTGGCAACGGAAACAACTAAATTAGTTGGTTTTTGTTTTTCAATCTGTTGCTGCTGTGGTTGTTGTTGCTGCTGTGGTTGCTGCTGCTGGTGTTGTTGCTGATGCGGCTGCTGTTGTTGTTGTTGCTGCTGCTGCTGCTGATATTCGAGCTCCAGTTTCTGCTGCTTCTCGTTGCTGGCAATCAAAGTCTCATCCAAAGCGGCCTCTTTGTTAATCTTGTTGTGGGTGGCCAGCGACTTATCAACTGCAACAGAGAAAAGGGCAAAATTCTTTATTTTAGTAAACTATACTTATATATAGAATAAATATCTTTAAGAGTTATCTGTCGCTCAAGTGTGGGCAACTGTTGCTGTTGTCGAAAGTTCAGCAATACATAATCCCCACCAATTGCTCTGCAGCGCTTGCAAAACTTCCAATATCATCATAATTGATACCAATTGATGTTAAATGAGATCTTTTTATATGAATCGAATGTTGTTGGTATTTTTGTTGTTCCCATGGATATTTTTATCGAAATATTTAAGCTGACTTTTTAATTGATTTGTTTGTTCGAAATTGAAAGCGGAAAAATTATGTAAAAATAACTAGAAATATAGATATGACAAATGTAGCTCATAATAGCAAAAAGTCAATATATAAATAATTAGTTCACACGACGCTAATCAGCGGAGACAATAGAGATCCGCATGATCAATTATAGAGTAAATAGAACATAGAACTTGAAGAGCCTGTACTCTACTCCGCTTCTCTTTACTTTACTGCACTTTAATCTGGCACGTTTAACAACAGCAACAGCAACAGCAACAACAGCAACAATAACAACTAGAGTATTAGAGATAACTGTCACAATGAACAATGGTTCACAATGTTGTCCAGTCGACAACAGTTGTTATTGCCTCGCGATAAGGCATGCCACATATCGCCGTTGCTTTCGCTGTTTCTGTTGCTGTTGCTGTCCAATCAATTTGTCAGCCACTTTCAGTAGATAGAAAATAACAGAACTAAATCCATGTCAATTTCAAATATGTTTGTGTGTGCAGCGGATAAAAACGGCGACTGAAGCTCGTCAAGAGTTATATAAATTTCATTTGGACAAACAACGTTATTATTAGTAAATCACAAGAAACAATTGGACATGATGATAAACCAGTCCAACACTGTTTATTGATAACATAACATGCCAGAGGGGAAGTGGGAGGGGGAGTACACGTACACAGCCTTATCAGTTCACACGTGATGCGAAGAGAAGTCAATAATGATGCTGCTATTTGTTATTTGCCATTTGCCATTAATAAATGCCTAATTAATAATCCCAGCTGATATGCATTGAGCATGAGGTGTTGCCTCTGCATTGGGGTCTCGCCCCAAGTACTTACAATTACGCGCTGTAAATATTAACAATTGATAAGACCCAGAAGGGCAAAAGGAGAGCAGACAAGGCTGTTTCACTCTCATGGTCATTACATATTGGGGTGGGAGTGTGGGAAAGCTGGAAACTGGGGCAGACAGAGCACTGTTTGCACAGCTGATCAACTGATGCAGCTCACAAGCAAACGATTGCAACAAATGTTATGCAACTACAAATCAATTCAACGCAAATTGTTTTTCGAAGGAGGGAAGCAGGATGACTTTATAGATCAGATAAAGATAAAGCAGTCAGAATTGCAATAGGTTTATTTCGTTTTATGCCTGATGGAAACCTTCTACTAATTCAGCTGTTCAACTTAAAAGCTAATCAGAGCTTTCAGGTATAAAAGAGCTAAGACTTCTTTAGTTGTCCCAGCAGATGAGTGCTGAAAACGCTAAAAGGCATAGATCAATCACTGCTTATAAAGATCTACTTGTATAATAGATAATACAACATTAAGATGAAAGTAGATGCAGTTTAAAGAATGTGCTATCACTTCTACTTGTTGTTCAGTGAATTAAGAGTTATATTTCCAAAGATAAAGATAATACATACACATAAGAATAAAATGGTATTCGATTATAAGGCTTGACAATAAATTTCTTTTTCGCTTTTCTCAAATTCACAAATTCAATTTTTCAATTACACATCATTCAAAAGTTGACTCAATTCTCAATTGCTTACTTTGCTCTGTCATATGCATTTGAAATGCCAAAACTTCCATGACTTGTGATCACTTATTGGCGGGGGACACAGGCCTCCTCTGCTTTTATTTATTTTGGCACAGGCAGGCAATTGACGATTAGGAAATATATATCAAATACCCTGTTAACAATTTCTTTGGCCATAGGCTATTTAAAGTTTCATTAGCATCTCGATCATAACGAATGCTTTCAGTGCACAATTAAAAGGCGATGTTAAGCGTTATATTTTATTTGCCGCATAACGTCATATGACAAATAGCAGAAGCAGAGCAACACCAGTCAGAATCGGATTTCCAACAGCAACAACAACAACAACAAGAACAATATCGGAATTTAAAATACTGTATTCAATGTGTTAATTAATTTCAATTAGCGTATAACGAGACCCAACAATAAATAGACTCAAATGATAGATAGAGTATGGGAAATGGAATGGAACTCTCAAAAACGAAACAGAAATTTATAGAACAACTTTACACACACACACACACACTCACACACACGCACACAGAGAGAACCGAAGTCAAATGAGCATTCTCACTCATTTTGTAAAAGTATTAACTACACCAAGTATAAATTATAATAATATAAACTGTGCCAGGGGTGTCAGATTTGGGTGCGACGATGAGAGAGCTGCATTGTCACAAGGTTGGCTGGATAATTACAGACATGAGCGCACAGGTAAATTACAACAAAGTTAGTTATAATAACAACAACAGCAACAACAATAACAACAGCCAAACATGTTACGGCTAATAATAGCAGACAGCAACAAAATAAAAAGCGTTGAATGCAACAATGCAAACAAGGAAATCGTCACGACACAAAAAAAAACGACATACAAACGCGACTGTACTTCATTTTAACACATGAAGCGAAAGAGAGGGGCGGAGTGAGAGGAGGAGGGAGATTCTGAGAGTGTGGGCCAAGTGCATTAGAACAGTTATATGTCTCCATCACTTGACTGGACAATTTCGCTTTCAATTTCACTATAGAAAACTGTGCTACATATCGTATGACAGTTTTTGTTTATTACGCAAATGAATTTGTTGCGAGTCGCATTTGAACAATCGAGATTTTGTTACTACTATTTGTTATTATTATTGCTGCTGCTGCTGCTAGTGCTGCTGCTGCTGTTGTTGTTGTCGTGCAATCCTATTTGATATTTAATTGATTTTTCCCATCCAACAAACTGACAAAACGGGGTCATCAGCTGCCAGAGCAGCCCCCAAATGCGCCAAGCGGGGCTGAGACAATGTCTGTCTGGCTGCCCCAACTGCTCCCTCTCCATCCCGAGGCGGCCCCTTTGACAGTTGTTGTTATTGAACGCGCGATTTTATTCAATTTTTATTACCAACAACAACATTGATGATCACAATAACAACTATTGCCGCCGCATACAACTAATTTGTGTTTGGCATATGAATTAACAAACAATTCTCTGAGAGAGCATCGAAATAGCTTGCAATTGAAGCAGAAAGCTTATTTAATTCAAATATGTTTAAAATTTTATGATAAACCAAGAAATGCGCAATCAGCAAAGTCAAATGAATCATTCTATTCAATTGCATTAATCATAAATGAGCTTACGCACTACTCGCTTTATCGCTGAATCCAAAAAGAAACTCAGTATTCCAGAGAAGAGAGAGGCAGAGAGAGAGAGAGAGAGAGTATAGAGCCCGAGCTCAAGTTAAGTTCATTCAGCCTTTTCACTATCGTTTTGACTGAATAGATAAAAGTTTTCAAATATTTGCAGAAACATATTTGTTTATTTAATGAAAGCATTGATTGGCTTTTATATTATTTTTAATATAATTAAGTAATCTATCGCAATATCAACAATTGTGGCTTATTCAAACACAAAAAATGCTAAATTAGTCACTTCGAATGAATCGACAATCAACAAATAGCGAGCCATCAACCACATTGTGGCTGACGATATCCCGTGAATTAAGACTGCACATACCCTATAAATTGTTAAGTTTGCGACTGTATTTATCCATTGTATATAGCATTCATAATAATTACACAAAATAAATCAATTAACTTGATATATTTCCAAAACAATTTTCAAACCAAAAGCAATATTTATTGTTGAAATCATAAATGCAATAAACAAATAATGTGTGATGTCAGTGAGTTGCCAAACACGTGGGGCGCTCGTTTGTTATTGTTGCTGATGTTGTAAAAACTGATAACGAATCTGGCCAACAATTCAGCCTATTATGGGCGGTTGGCTTCGATGACAAACAATAAGAATAAATACATGAATGCGTGAAGTTTATCTGCCTGGCAACAGTGACAAATTGAGTGGAGCACCCTGTGGCAGTTGCCCCATTTGTTGTTGTCGTTATGATTATTGTTGTTGTTGTTGTTGTTGCTGTTGTGCTAAACGGTTGTTGTTGCTGCAATTCAATTGAATTCATTTGTGTCAATTTACAATAAATAAGAGCAAAAGCACAGTGTTGGCTGCAGTAAACAATAAGCTAAAGAAAATTGCATAATTCCCTAAGACGACAAACGCGGCACGCGACCTTCGTCTATGGCAGACCCAGCAGCACCACCGCACCACCACATCATCCACGAGCACCTGTCAACAGCACACACAGCAAAAGCAAACAAGCGGCAAAAGAACCGTAAAACGTTTTCTTATCAATGAACGTAGAACTAGCCAACTTATTATTTACGAGCGAGTCCATTGGCTAAGACCACGACAACAACAGCAATAACAACCACAACAACAACAAAGTAGCACGTAGCTACAAAGTGGGCGGTGATTATATTAAGCCATTTAGTTTCTTCCCTGGTTTTCAAGTATTGTGTATTGCTGATAAGCATCGATAGATGGGCAGACGATTGGATTGTCGAGCGGGGAGAGAGAGTATACAGAGCGTTAAAGGAAAACGGCAGAAGCGAAACTGACAGCTTGACAACTGTTAAGTATGAAATGAGCAGGGGAGGGAGCATATCAGTGGCAGAGTAGCATTTACAGGAGCACATCAAGGACACCGTCCGTCGGTGTGTATCCTGTTGGCATTAACATATAAATGCGTATAACAGTTGGCGCGTGGGCAGAGCAGCTTATTTGAGCAATGCCATTGACTAGATACAAATGTATCTAACAGGTACAACAGAGGCCAACAACAACCATCTCATCTGGGGGGAACTGAGCTACAATCGATGCATATCGAAAGCAACAAGTAAAACACAACACAACACAACCGAACACAACACAACACTACTCATCACAAGACAAAAGCAGAACAAAATCAAAAGACATATAAAAGCAAGCACAGTCAGCGAACCGAGAAAACTGCGTCATTTTGTAAATTGTATCTATTTAATATTGGCAGAGGTTGCAGATGAGCATATATACGCTCAGATCTAGTATACAGCCAGCACTGTAAATACATGAGGAAAACACAGAGAGTAAAAAATGCATCGTTCAACAAAAGCAAGCGCATTGACTGAGCGACAGACTAAAAGTCTGAGGCGCAACGTGGCGTATGAGCAATTTCAATTTCATTTCCCTCTTACCAAAATAGAAAAAAAGAAGAAAACAATTGCAAAGGAAACAAAGAAAGCACAGCAACAACAGAATTATCAGAAGGTTGTTAAAAAATGCTTGAACTGGCCTTAAAGGCAATGGCATTGATATCTCCGATATATACTGAAAGTATCTATAAAAGCCCATTCAACTCATTCGGCGAGAGGTGACGGAAAACTGCGAAGAAACGATGCAGGAGGGAAAATTGTTGTCATCTTTGTTCAAGAATATATATTGTATCTGTGCCAAGATATTGCATCTTTGAAAAGAGCTTAAATTGCATATTTGCAATGCTACAAGGATGTCCAGTTTCCAGGAAAAGGCTTCTAATAATAATTATATTTCTTGCAATTTGTAATTTACTTCAGTTTCTTCGAATTTTATTACTGTATCATTCATTATCGTTGTCAATTTCTTGGAACTCTTGTTGCACCACAATGTGCTCTTCTTTGTCCTCAACATTTCTGGCTTGTGGCCCAGAACATTTCCTGTCCCTTCCCTAAGACCAAAGGCAACGGCAGCTGCCACGGTGGCTACAAGAATGTGAAATTGTGCAGCTAATTCAAACACCTGCTGCACGACAAGTGTTTTGTGGTTGTGTGGGCGGCAAATGGGCGTGGCTGTGTGGCAGTGCAGCACGACACAGAAAACCAAAGCTTCCGAATTATATATTCATCTTTTGTATGGCCACGTGTCGGCCTGGTTTGCATTTCAAGTCGGGAGCTTTATGCATTTCTAATGAACATACACACACACAACCGGGCACACGGATAAATGTTGTGGTATAACAGTTTTGTTTTATGTCGGCATTAAATTTCGCTTTTCTCAAGTATAAAATGTCACTCATACGGACAAAACTAACTGGCAATTTCCTGGCCATAACAACTACTGCTATTAATATAATGCGACTTGAGAAACGGAGGAGGCAAGTAGGCGGAGGATGTCTAATGCGCTAATAATACAGCAAATCAACTTACGAGAACACAAAAGCAAAACGTCAAGGGCTAGCGCCCTCTGGTGTTGACCCACAAGTCACATGTACGTACTACACACATATAAACTGAATCTGTGTGCTTAGTGCCACGTGTGTGTGTAGATTGTTGTGCGTGCTACAATTTTTATGAATGACATTGAACTCCCACACACAATTCAAATGCTTTTGCTAAATGTACATCCTCCGAAGAGAGAGTGAGAGAAATAGAGAGAGAGTCAAAGACGCTTTAAGAGATTCCCCGATGAAGTTTCTCTCTTAAACATAAAGTTATCTACCAACATTGTTTATGGCCTGAAGACTAAAAATAATACATTTATTGAACAGTAAAAACTGTGAAATAAGCACTATTCGCTTATCAACAGAAAATAAACCACGACAAATACTCTTATAGCTGAAACCCCATTAAGATAATGTGGGAATTACGAAATTTCTATGTTCATCCAGACACTGTGTTGACCTGGACACCTCGTGCTCGGGCAGTCGGCGCCTATAAGTCGGCACACCAAAAAATTTTCAGTGCTTAACACATACACACGCACAGTGGTTAGAAGCAAGAAAAAGTAAAAGTTTGAAAGTCGCAAGTTAACCTTTAACCTAAATCACAACTAAGAGCAACAGTTTACGCTCTTTTGTTATGTTACTGTTATACATGGGAAACTGTTATATGGGTGCCGGTTTTTCTTTGGCTGACCAACAAGAAGGAAAGGTATCGGAAACGGTAACTGTAACGTTAACGAAAGGACACATGTACTATAAATGAAGACAACCCTTAAGAAAGTGCGTCATACATAGATGGATGAGGGTAGTTTGCCAAAGGGGGTTGCTATGCGGATAAAACTGTGCGAAGTTGTTTTTGTGTAAAATCTGTGTGTGAAACGCAACTGTAGCCAACATTCCTACTGCTGCTGCCGCCGCCGTTGCTTCTGCTTCTGATATCGTTGTTGCTGTTCTTATTGCCGCTGCCTTTGGCAATGTGCAAATCAGCTGTTTTTGCCAAGCGCAACCCTTGCGTCGCATACCTGTAAAGCCAGCCGAACTGCCACAGAGAGAGCGCAAAGACAAAGAGAGTGCTGAGACCAGGTGGCCATCGAAACTTTGAGAGGCAAGAGAGCAACTATGAGAGCGAGAACAAGAGCGGGAGCTTGCGCGCTTGAACTTCAAATGCATTGCATGAAAAATAGACATCGCAATGTCAGCAACCACATGGCGAGAACATTGTTTTTTTGTTGTTTCTTTTTGCATTTTTGTTGTTGTGTTTTGTAATTGAAATTGTGTTTGTTGTATGAGGAGGTTATATGTACGTATGTATTTGTAGTTGTTGCTTTTAATTTTTTTGTGTTTGTATTCACATTTGGCGTCTTTGTCGCTGGCGCTGTTTTGTATATCGTAGTATAACAGTTCTAACAGCCCCGTCGGTCGGTTTCAGTCGTTTGTTGGTTACGACGAATTTTCATTTTATATCGAACAGTGCAGCAGTGACGACGATAACGTCTGTGTGTGGTGTATTTTGTTGGTATCTCTCGCGGCGCACAAGGAAAAAAAACTCTGTATACACCCCAAAAAATATATAACACAAATAACGATATTAATTTATAAAAAATAAACAAGAATCGAGCATTCGGTTCATGATGAATGCAGCAACTGCAACGCGTCAATTGTTGTTGTTGTTGAACGTGTGGTAAAGTGTGAAATACGTAAGCCAAGTTCCGTGTATTGTTGTTGTCGTTGTTGTTGCTGTTCCTCCGCTCTGCTCAGCTTGCTGCTTATTTGTTTCGTTCATTTCACATTTTATCGATCATACGTTGCGGGGCCGTCGACAAGCAAAGCTTTTTTTTACGATTTTTTCTGCTGACGCCGAGAATTTGTATTTTATACACATTTTACAATCAAATTTCGATACTCAACAAATTATACAATTGCATTGCCATCATCGACAGCAACAACGACGACGTCAAGTACGTACAGCACCCCCAAAAAGCAGCGACGGCAGCGGCAACGACTGTCTCTGTGAAAGCAGTAGCAGCAGCAATGCAAAAATGTGCCATACATAAAATCAGCAGCATGTACAATCCGCAAAAGCAAAAGTAAAGCAGAAAACATCAAACCAAAGCAAAGGTAAAGCAAAGCAAAATCCAAAAGCAAAAGTGCAAAGTCAAAAGACAAACACAAAGTTCAGTTAAAATAGCGATGCAGCAACGACTACAACAACAATAATATTAATAACAACTATACACGTTTTGCTTTGCTGAACCGAATCAACTAAATGAATTAAACAAAAGCACAACAATATAACGTGACAAATAGCAAAACATTCTAAAATCCACAAATATTTACTAAATATGCATATTTTTTCTCTCTCCGTCTCCGATTGCCTCTGTCGATAATGGTTAAAAACATAAAGAAATAATAACAATTTAACAATAACAACACACGCACACTTTGTATAACGGCGAATTAAGCTCCGTTGCTGTGACTGAGGGAGAACATAACTTTAAAGAGAGTGTGGGAGTAGCTGAGAGAGAACCATAGCGAGAGTTAAATGCTGAGCGCGCGCAAAGATAAAACATAGCAGCAGCAGCAGCAGCAGAAGCAGCGACGTCGACTGCGGCCGTTCTCAGGCTCGCATAACTCGTAACGGCGCCGAGCGCAACACTTCGGCCACGCATAACAGACAATTCGTCGACTGACTCCCAACCAACTCCTAGAGGAGGAACGTGTGGTGCGGGCGCGCGCAAGTGAAAACGAAATTGGATTTGCAATTGAAGCTGAAACCAAAGCAGAACCAGAAGCAGAAGCTAAAGCTCGCTCACAGAAGCAAACTGCAAAACTCAAGTGTGTGAGGTGCTTAGCCAACTAACGGGGCTGCCAATAAAAGCAATTCAAAGGAGAAGGAACACAAATTAAAACATAATAAAAATGGTGGACACCAATAGCAATGCTGCTGCGGTTGTGGGAAATTCGGCGGCACGCCTGCGCAAATTTGAGCGGACAGACAGCGAATTAGCCTGCGAGGAGGCAGCACGGCTCACGGCTGAGCAGAATTACAACAGTCCCGATGATGAAAACGATGTGGAGGACGACGATGAGGGGGATGATGAGGATGATGTTAGCGTTTATGGTGAATTACCGCCACCGCCGGACGGTGGCTATGGTTGGGTCATTTGCTTCGCTAGCTTCATGTGCAACATGATCGTCGATGGCATTGCTTACACATTTGGCATATTCCTGGAGGAGTTCGTAGCCTACTTTCACGAGGGCAAAGGCACCGTCGCCTGGGTGGGCAGTCTTCTATCTGGTGTCTATCTAAGTGCCGGTCCCATCGTCTCAGCACTGGCCAATAAATATGGCTGTCGGGCCGTCTGCATTGCGGGGAGCATCATTGCCTGCATTGCCTTTGTGCTCAGCACATTCAGTGGATCCGTAAGCATGTTAATGGCCACCTATGGCTTCATGGGCGGCTTTGGCTTTGGCATGATATATTTGCCAGCTGTGGTAGCTGTTGGCTATTACTTTGAGACGAAGCGTTCGCTGGCCACGGGCATTGCCGTGTGCGGCTCGGGCTTTGGCACCTTTGCCTTTGCCCCGCTAGCCACCTACTTGCTGGAGGAGTACGGCTGGAAGAATGCTCTGCTCATCTTTGCCGGCTTGATTCTAAATTGTGCCATCTTTGGTGCCATGATGCGTCCGTTAACCTACCCCAAGAAGAAGAGGGTGAAGCCCTTAATGCAGCGCATGTACGAGGAGAAGCAGATGCAGTTGGAGCGCGGATCCTTTGCGGGATCACATTTTATGGTTCAGTTGCCCGATGGCACAATGGAGCGTAAGTTAAAGATGCCCCTAAATGCAGATCCCGGCGTTCATTCCAGCCTTAATTTGGAGTTGTTGGCACAGCAGTCTGGTGGTCTACATCCCGTCTCCACGTTGCCCACCATCACCGAGTCAAAGGTGGTCGAACTGAATGCTCAATCGCAACCAAACAGTGGAGCAGCCGATAGCAATGGACAATTGTCAACACGGTCGGGTCGCCGATCGCATCGCAACTCGGAAAATGAACACAGTCCTTACCAGTCGCAGGATGCAATGATCCGCAATGCCTCTCAGCCTGCATTCCTCGCTGGAGACCATCAAAGTCTTCCCAAAAACGGTTCCGTTCCATCATTTAACCGTGTACGTAAAACCTCAGCCAGTGAACGTTATCAGCCCTCATTGGCGGCCATTCGTGCCTCCTCCCGTGGCGACATCGAGGCTGGCGCTGGCGGTGACTTCAACACCTCCAAATTGTCACTCTCCCAGCGTCAGGGCAGCTCAAGCGGCAGCGCTGGACGCATGGTTCGTCCCATGTCACGCAAGGATATTTTCTACTCTGGTTCAGTCACAAATTTGCCTCAATATCAATCACAAAAGTCCTTGACCAACTACCGCAACTCGGTGCTGTCGCTGACAAAGTATGAGAAGAGCATGCAGAGCATGCGTCTGGATCCGCTGGCGGAGGCGGACAAGCATCGAGAGGAGTACGATCTATGCCCATGCCTGGGCATACCCGACTCAGTCAAGTCTGTGGTCAACACCATGTTGGATGTCAGCCTGCTCAAGGATCCAGTCTTTATGCTAATGGGAGTCTCAAATATCTTTGGCATGGCTGGATTGTATGTACCGTTTGTCTACCTGGTGGATGCGGCCAAGGAGCATGGCATTGCCAAGAATGATGCAGCAATGCTTCTGTCCATCATCGGCATCACCAACACCGTGGGACGTGTGGTCTGCGGTTATGTTGCGGATCTGCCACAAGTCAACGCGCTGCTGCTCAACAACATTTGCCTGCTGATCTCCACAGTGGCGGTCACATTGACTCCACTTTGCTACAGCTATGGTGCCTATATAGCCATGTCGATTGCCTTTGGCATTGCCATCTCGGGCTACATCTCGTTAACGTCAATTATTCTAGTCGATCTACTCGGCCTGGACAAGCTTACAAATGCCTTTGGCCTGCTCATATTGTTCAGAGGATTTGCCGCATTGATTGGCACACCGCTGGCGGGCGCCATCTATGATCTAACGCACACCTATGATCTGCCCTTCTACATGGCCGGAGCTCTATTTGCCATCTCTACCATCACTAGCTTCGTAGCGCCATGCTTGAAGCGCTTTAGCGGATCGGATGAGACGCCTGTGCATGTGGAGACACTTACGCCCATTGATGAGGAGCAGGGCGAGGATGCCGAGGAAGAGGACGAGGATCAACCAATCACCATTGTGCCCAAGATCATCAAAACTCTGCCCAGTCCACTGCAGGAGGAGCCACAACAACAGTTCCCCCCGCCCACGCAACAACAACAGAAATCATTAACGACGACAACGGAATCAAAGCTCTAAGCATCAAGAATTTACAAGAGAACAGCAACAAAGAGAAGAGAAACTATAAATATAAACAATAAAACAAAAAAGATGTGAAGTTAGAGTGAAAAAGCATGAGAATGAGAGAATGAGAGAGCGTATGAATTATAGTATAGAGAGCGATATTTTTCTAGCAACTTATACAAAGGAGAGCCAAGTCGAATGGAGAATGGATCCGGAGAGCAGAGGAAAGTAGAGCAGGTTCAGGTCCAAGTCCAGGCAAAGCGAAAGTATTGAATAGAGCACACAAAGAAAACTATATACAAACAAACAAAGAAACAAACAAAACAAACACAGCGCATACATATTTATCTTATATATATTATCTATTAATATATATAACGATGCCGATGCCGAAACTATGCCTAAGCAACTATTCATACAACTAATATTATATACATATATATATATACAAAATTATATATTATAGATTTGCTTTATAGCAAACTTGGCTTAGCTTCTCGATATAAGATATAAGATTGTAGCAGAAATCTGCTGCGATTTATAAATATTAGCTATTATATACATATAGACACGCTCATACCAAGAACAACAACTAGAAACAACTTTGATAAACTCTGATTGATAAATAGTTTCAACTGTTATATAGCTACCACAAAAACAACAAAAGCATAACAATTTCAACTACAGCTCCGGCAACAGCAACAGCAACTACATTGTAAAATATTTTTTATTATTTGTTTGTTAAATTTTACGATTTTCATTAATTATTATTATGTATTATGTATTTTATTATTATTATTGCTAAATGTATATGTATTACGATAAACTCTCGATCTATATAATTATTACTATAACTGTTGTTGTGCATTCGTTGTTATACGGCAAGTGTTATAAATGTGTCATACGACCTTATTGTAGTAGGAATACCAAGTAGCGTTTAGCAACAAATACAATACATAAATAAAACAAAAAAAGAAACATGCAAAAAACGATTGTAAACCTTTTTTGGTAGTAGTTAGTTATATTTTCGTATGTAAAAACAAACAAATGAAAGAAGAAGGCGGAATTGTAACTTGTAGAGCATGTAAGTGAATTAAGAGAGAGCAACAACTATTACACATTACAAATTACAAATTATAATGCTAAACTAATAAATTTTTTATTAAAAACCAAAAGAAAAAATGAAAAGCTGCAACAAAAAAAATGAAATACAACAAACTGAAATTGTTTTCAATTTTTAACTAATAATTTAGCTAAAGGCAATTTTATGGCTCATATTTTATACATTAATTAATTAGTAAAGTAAACAAAATACATATTTCAGGCAAGTCCATAACAAAACAAATTTTTAAAGGCTTGTGCGTTTTGTTATACACTACGAAAAGAAAAACTACAAGGAAACATACGTATATGTGTTATACATTTTAAAACTAACCAAATTTATAGAGTGAATAATGAATAATGAGCAAACAACAAATGCAGTTTTACACATCCAAATACACTTTCAATTAAAATAAAACTATTATACACATTGAAGAGCTATGCCGAGCTAAACAAAAACAAAATGAAAACGAAAACACACACAAAGCAAAGCAGAACAATAAATGTTAGAAAAACAACAGAAGAAATTAAACATTTATTTGCTATATATTTTGAAAACTATCAAACAGGTCTTATAAATTCAACCGTTATACAATCTGGTAAGTACTACTGTTCTACAGTCGGAAAACGTTTATTAAAACTTGCACATTATGCTTGGTTTCTCTACAGGCAGCTCTAAAAAGCATCGATCAAAGTTCAGATAATTACTTTTTGGGCCCCCCTTATCGTACTAACTTATACCCAAGATATCAGAACTTCAGCATGGGGGCCTTATGTGGTCGTGCGCCACTTGAGGCGAACATACAAATCGTAACCTGATTATGGAACTAAAGAACTATAAAAAAAACCTGAAGAGCGTGTCGCAACAAGCCGAAAACGATTAGACTAATCAATAAATAGCGTTTAAATGAGCATTAACAATTGCAACAAGCGGGTATAAACTGTTAGTTTCAGTGTGCTACAATTGGTCTATAATATCGAATGCTATTTGGTATCAATCTATCTGCACGTATATAAACACGCCAGGTACTATCAAATTATTGACAAAGTCGGCGAAGCCAAGTGCTGCAAAAATAATAATAAAGTTGACGGCGAGACGTTCCAGCTTTTCACAACAGGGTAAATACACAAACACACACACACACACATACACATACATACATACATATACAAGTGGCCGGACAGCTATCAATTTTACTTTGGGCCGAGTGCATAATATGTGAGCCAAGTGGAGTGATCCATAGCGATTTGCTTTGCTCCACGCTACATGCTACTGACCAGTGGACAGTGGCCGACAAAAATGTCAATGACTGTGTTTGATAAGGCGGAAGGGAACACTAAACCGGACCTCATGCATCACACAAGTGAGCATTGGGGAAAATGAAGACAAAGCGCAAAGAAAAGTCGCTAAAGAAAGCTAAACAAAAGTAAAGGCACAATCGAACCCGCAATGCTCTTGAAAGTGTCTATATTACAAGACTGATAAGAAATGTATATAATTGAAAGCTTGTAAATTAGGATCAGATATTTATGGTCATCCTAAAGATAATGACTAATATGAACAATCATTTGATAATGACTACTTAAAATATGAACAATCGTTTGACATTGTTGCACAATTAAGGAGAAATGAAATTATGAATTCCCAGTAAGAAGTCGTTGAAATAAATGATCAAAGTTGATTTATATAAATATTAAGCTAATCAAAATATATAAGACTTGTAATAAAGTGCATGACAAATGTCCACGAAACCTAGGAGTGTGTACTCTATAACAATAACTGCATAAATGTGACAGCAAGTAGAGCAAGACGCTAAAGTATAGAAAACGGCGTCGATTGATAAGCGCGAAGAATACATAAGAACAATGCATAAGCAGAGAAAGAGAGACGGATTGCAAATGCAAACATTCATGTTATGCATATATACACATACGTATATATTTATAATAGAGAAGTACTTATAGTAAAAATGTTTCGACAACAAACCAAACACCTGTTAAGAGGTTTATACGCAAACTTCGGTCGACTCGTCTCACAACATGCGCTTTGGACGCATTTCAAGTACTTGGGCAGAGATCCACAGTTACTGGACGCCTAGCAACAAGTCGCCTCAAAGGGCAGCCCCGGCAATTAAGCGAATACAGAAAATACTCGTAATGATGGCAAAGTGTGTTGACGACATCGCCGCAACGTCGGCCCATACACGGTCGTATCATGTGACGGCGTTTCGTCGTACACCTGACACAGACACAGGCCCAATACTGAAACCCCAACGACGCGAATTGTAAACTGAGTGCGGAAAGCAGAAGATTCAGCAATAAAAAGTGCAAGCATTGTTATCGAATCGTATCGAATGAAATTGCATCGAATCGAATGTTAAAAACATAAATAAAGATTGTCTGCAATAAGTTTTTCAAATTAAACTTTACATATATAACTTAGATGATCTTGTCTCGGGATTTGTGAGATTTAAAGAAAACAAAATAGTGTGAGAATATAAACAGATAATGTTTTAGAAAGTTGTTTGTCATATTTGATATTTATCTAGATAATTATTATATCATATTATGTAGTTATTTCAATGAAACAATCTATGAGTCGAGTTTCAATTCCCATAGAAACTCGACGCAAGCCTGAATGATTGGCCAAATGTGTTTTATATCGAACGGAAGCTATCAATATTTCATCAACATCAATTTAAATATAAATAGATAAACGGCAATATCATTTATCAGGTGCTATCAGAACATGCCCCAATGCAGCTTATCAATGAGAATGAACAAAATTGTCAGTACTCACCCAATGGTTCCTGTTGCGCTTGTGGCGTTGGCGTTGGCGTTGGTGTCTCCACTTGAGGAGGGTGAGAAGGCAACTGCTGCTGTTCGATGCAAACTGTTGGCTGTGGCTGCTGTTGAATGATATGATGTTGAGGTGGTGCCTGGACTAGCATAGTTGGCGGAGCGTCTGCAGCCAATGTCCAGGCGACGGGTATGGCACCAACTGGTGCAGCACCACATTCCGACAGCTCATCCTCATACTAAAAGAAAAGTAGATAATGCAAAGATTTGACTAAATGTAATCCATGTGGTTGCTCACCTGAGGCACTGGGCCAGCAACTGGATGCATGCCCTGTAGTGGAGCAAGCTGACCATCATCATACATCTGCATGACACCCATTTGCTGTTGCATCTCGTGCATTTGTTGGGTATCATAGATGGAATAGTTGGGGCTGAGCATACTGGACGTTTCGGATGAGGCCAGCGAGGAACTGTTATGATTCAGTTCATCGCCATTCACATGTGCCACCTCCTGAAACTCTTCGGCATACATAGTTGCCGGATGCCATAATTGCGGCATCTCCTGCGCCTGCCGCTCATCAATAACGCCTGCTTGGCCTTGTCCACCATCCTCCGTCACGTACTGGAACTCTGACTGGGGCAGCACCTGCTGATAAAGACATCCTCCCAAGTAGTTGAACATGGGCGCGCCATTATACAGGGGCATCGATGAAATATACAGAGGCGGTCCTGTGGCCTGTTGTGCTGCGGCTGCCGCGTTCGGTGGCGTTTGAATTGGGCCATGATGCGAAGCAAAATAGGCAGCCTGATAGCCGCCATAGGCAGGAAACGCATGAGGCGTGTAATAGGACATTGGCTGCAGTTGCGCCTCAGGCGGCGGCTGCTGAGCCAATTGCTGACCCATCTGATCTGGTTGCATTTGCATAACACTCTGGGCAGGACTTGCGCCATCTGGCGCCAACTGCTGTTGTTGTGGCTGCAGCTGCAGTTGCTGCTGTTGCATGTACCTTGGTCCATGGTAATCATTACGGCGATCATTACGTTGCCCACCACCGCCGCGTCCACGACCACGTCCACGACTCCTTCCACCCATGCCTGATGTAATGTGCCCATTGGGATTACCCTGATGCAATGGCATTGGCGGCAACTGTTGCATCAGCGGATTTCCCTGCAAAATATAAAGATAAAAAGTTATTCTATGGGTAAACGATTATAGGTATAAACCTAGCAATGATGCCTTCAACCATGGCCAAAACCCGACCTTTCTCACTTGGCCATGGGAAACCAGATACCTGATAAAATGGCACATTTGTCGCCTAAATTCAATGAACGAAAGCGTACCACAAAGCCAAAGAGGTAAGGACAGAATATCAAAACTAAGGTAAAGGAAATTGGGCAAGAAAATGATTAGGCAAGTAGGAAAGATTCTCACAAGAGTAGGATACATATGTGCTTT
Organism: Drosophila macrospina; assembly: GCA_035042075.1. Lineage (NCBI taxonomy): Eukaryota > Metazoa > Arthropoda > Insecta > Diptera > Drosophilidae > Drosophila > Drosophila macrospina. The sequence goes on along the minus strand of JAWNLW010000591.1, from coordinate 10,319,266 downwards.
ACTTTAGATAGAACTTTTTCTACTCATGATGCATCCTATCCTATCTTTTGAAGCCAACTCACCTGCTCTGGCGGTAGTTCTCCATGTGCACTCACATAATGTGGTGGTGCTCCGCTTCCTGCGATGTAGGTTTGTGGCCAGCCATGCAGATTCAAATTGGCGGTCACGTATGTGCTGGGTATGTGCGCAGGATGAAACACAGGCGCACCTTGCGACATGTGCGGATGATGTCCTCCATGGCCACCAGGCATATACAGTGCCTGCGGTTGTTGATTGTATACGGGTAATGGTGTGAGTACGCTGCTGCTGTTGTTGTTATTATTATTATTAATGTTGTTGGATGGTGACACAATGTTGTTGTTGCTGTTGTGGGGCGGCGGCTGCGGCGTTGTTGGTGCGGACACTGGCGTCGCCGCTGCAGGCGGCGGTTGTTGCTGCTGCTGCTGCGGCGGTTGTTGCTGCTGTTGCTGCTGAGTAACCGGCTGCGTCTGCTGCGCCATAATTGGAACGACTGCGTTACACTTACAACGCAGCTGTCAACGCTGACGACTGTCGATGCAATTGGATTGGTAGTGTTTCTGGACGAATCTCAGGATATGCACAGCACATGGACACTACAAACGCCAAACATTGAAGTTTTTACTGTGAAACAAAAGAAAAAATTAGCAAACGAAGCGCCAAATTTTGAGGTTAAATTGAGCCAACCGCATGACATCTGGCAACGCCGCACAGCTGTCGGGCCCCAGCAAAAAAAAAATACAAAAAGGCAAATAAACAGAGAGAGCAAGTGCAAGAGAGAGCGAGAAAGAGAGTGTGGCCATACTGTACCGGGTGGGGTGATAGCCCCACCAGTCCTCCTTAGCACACACAAGTTGCGTTCTAGTGTCAAAAATATACATGTAATTCAAAACAATACAATTATTTCACGTCTTCGTTCAAAGCCGGCTGGCAAAAAATTTGATTCGCTTACGTTGAGCATATACACATGAACAAAACACAGACGCAGGAGCGAGTGACACACACGCACTCAATAACACACACCTGTACAACAGGCGCCGCAGTACGTCACTCAACTGGAAAAAAGTAAAGTTGCAGTCTGCTCTGCAAACGCCGCTTTCAATAAGTGTCGAAATTCTAGCTAATGCGAAAAGACTGCGTAACTTAAACATGTAAATGCACGCATTCCAATGTCCAATGGCGGCGGCAGTGGCCGACCTACCAAAGAGAACACCACGTTGACGGCAAAAGAGAACGCGGTGGAATGTGTCGCAGGGGCTGCACGGGGGGAAAGCACTAAAGCAAAGAAAATAGGTGTGCTGTGACTTACCTTTAATAGTTCGCCAAAGATTAATCAGTTTTATAGCAAATCTATCATGTTTTTATGCGTGCGGGCGGCCTTTCGACAGTGCGACGGGCGGCTGCTGCCAATAAATGAGTCGTGTTTCACTTGCCGCGGCACTCTTCTTTTTTTTTCTTTTTTTCTTAATGACACGACGAATTCTGCAAGCAACTTTTTCCACTACACGTTTGTCGCGACGCCTTCTCCTCTAATTAACACTGTTGCTGCCTGCTTGCGCCACCCGCACACGCACAAGTATGATAATGCAGTATATAAATTGTTAGCGTTAGCACAAACACTTAATTATTTTTGCATGTGCAACAAAAAGTCGGATTGTTTCTTTTCCTACTCGTGGTGACAGTGTGACCTGTTAATCAACAGTACACTTAACAGCGGCCAATATTTTAACATCTATAGCAAATGTTATTAAACAGAGTTATTATAACTAAATGTTGTGATACAGCCCTTTTGGTTTACTTATACTTATTTTTAAATTATATTTTTTAATACATTACCTCTCAAAATATTTTTCCATTCTACAGTCTAGTAAATAAGATAAATTGTAATTCAGTTTCTGTTTAAATTTAGCAGCTGTTAACTATCTCTTTACTGCTCTAAATATTTAGTGATGGTAAAATAATAACATATGCTTTACAAATTCGGAACAGTAATATGTTAAACCTTAGAAACATAAGTCTATTTGAGTGTGACCGTACTCTGTATTCATATCGATATTTAGAATTGAGCGATAGTGACGTACTACAAGCAAAATAAACTTTATTTAACAACAAAAACAAACAAAAGAAAACATTGAATTCATATGCACCTCACATTAAAGTTTGGACTTGCGATTTGAAAAACTTATCACTGCCGAAATGAATTCTTCTTCATAGAAACATTTGAGGAGTGCGGAGCACTCCTTATCATTGGCACGCCTAAGATTTTCCTGCAACGACTCATTAATAAGCCGTTTGCACTGCTTCATAGAATTCGGAGGCAGCTCAGCATATTGGCGAATCTTTGGCCAGACCACAGAATCCAATTCACTTAGTTTAAATATGCGTGAAACAAAATTAAAGTGATATGCTTCTTGTGCTGTGAGCTTATCATTCAGAACTAACATTTCGGTAGCCTTTGACCGGCCCATAATTAAGGGAAATGTATAGCTGGAGCATGCCTCAGGAACAAGACCAAGCTTACTGAATGGGCATAGGAAATAAGCCTGCAATATAAAGCCGAGTTGAGATAAACATAAGCATTTACCGACATTTTGTCGCTTACCTCTTCGGCACACCACGTCACATCAGAAAGTCCCACAATTGTAGCGCCAATGCCAATGGCAGGTCCGTTAACCAACGTAAATATAATCTTTGTGCAGTTAATGAAGCTGTTGATCATGTTTTTGAAGTTGGAGTTGAGTTCCTTCATATATTGATCCAAGTCGGGTATTTGTTGGAATGGAGTCAATTCATTTCCAGCGGTAAAATATTCACCAACGCCGGTAATGACAACAATTGTCACCTCATCATCGTTATTTACCTCGGTTAAGACACGGGTTAATTCGTTATAAGCAAAACGGTTTAAGCAGTTTTTCTTTGCAGGATTATAAAATTTAATGACGAGAACTTTGCCCTCCTTTTGTACAAGTAAATGCTCATAGCCCAGATATGACATCTTTACGCTTTAGAATTAACTGCAATAGTAAATTATGAACAAAGTCCAATCGGCTTTAAGTACTATTAAGTGTGAAGAATGGACACATAGTAAATATGTGATGTTGCAGCAATACCTATAGAGAAGTGTGGCATCGCCAAATTTTATAATCTCGCAGAAAGATGTCTGGCAACGCCATTTAAAATTGTTTGAATATTACATTTAGTTATTAAGGTTTAGCGCTTCATTGCTAATGAATTATATACAACATTTAGCTTAAAATTAAGATTATTCACTAATTTCATCAATCACGGGCACATTTTGCAGTTCGGAACACTTGCGTTTCCAAGCCGAGATTTGTTCTCGAAGCACTTTCTCCTTTGCAGCGGCACGGGTCAGAAGAACTTTTGCTTTTTGCAGCAATTGCGTCTTCTTCTGCAGCTGCTCCTTGATGTATTTAAGCTCCTCATCCTGTAAGATTTGATAAATTTAAATGCATACAATATTTATTTGATTAAATATGCTATACTTTGCTGCCTCCGCTGCGTTGCTTGAGTTCCTGCTGTAGTGTCGAAATCTTATCTAAGGCATCCGCATGCAGCTGTTGAAGTCTCGCCATGTCGGATGCAGCTTGTAGAGAATCTGTGGAGCTACGCGATTCCGTGGAGAGACGTCCGTCTTTCAGGAACTTGTTCTCCGAACGCAGCTTCTCCACCAAATTGCGCAGTGAAAGAATCGTATGCTCTGCAGATTGACCCTGATGCGTGTTGACCTTAAGTCCACTGCATTTGCAGAGCTCGCGTCGAGATTCAGTTCGCGCCATTTCCTCCTTGAGTGCAAGTATATAGCTGAAAAGTAATTGTAATTAAACAAAATAACGCAACATTAATATGAACGCTTCTCACTCCTCCAGATGCTTGATGCGCTTGTGTAGACGATCGCTGCTGTCCCCTTGTCGCAAGAGATCCGTGTCCAGCTGCAGCTGCAAATTGCGTGCCTCTAAGCGAATATTCTGTGCCTCAATTGCTTGGCATCGTTCCTGCAATTTCTCTAGTTCCGTTGTCAAGGCATTCGTTCCACGTCCCTCCAGTTCCATCGCAATTATCTTGCGTTGCTGCATTTCAATGCGTGCCTTGAGGGCCTCGATCAACTCCGACTGCCCTTGCTCATAGAAACTGTGGTGTGCAGGATTCGGCTGGGATCGATTATGAGCCGGCGAGCTGCACTCACTGCTTGGACCCGTGTAAGTCTCTGGACTCTCTGAGGGAGATGGTGTAAACTTCGATGTTCCCACATGCTGCAAATTGGGGCAGGAAGGAGCACGACAACACTTCATAGCATTTTGATGATTGACACTTGTTCCTGTTGTAGGCGCTGTGGCCCCAGATCCTACTCTACCGATCTTCGCCTCCAGCAGGTGTTTATCCTTCTCTAATCGTGCTGTTGTTGTTCGCGCTGCTTGCAACAATGTTCGCGTCTTTTCTAGCGCCAGCTCTGTTTCATCCAGCTTCAGCTTGAACTTCTCTGCCTGTTGCTGCCATCGCTTCTGCTTCTCCCAGAGTCCCACTTCATTGGCACTGCGTGTTCGTTTCGCCTCCAGCAATGTTTGTTGTCGCTGCAGCTGTCCCCGTGATTCATCCAAATCCAGCTCCAACTGCTGTATGCGCTTCTGCAGATTCTCATTCTTGACGCGGGCATTCAACTCGGTTTTAATGGACACCACAGGACGCTTTAGCAGTTGCTGGCGCAGGGATTGACTTAAATCTCTCGCCTGTTTCTCACGTTGTTGCACAGTGCTCAGCTGGCGACGCAATGCCTCCATTTGGGTGTGATAAATCTTGTTGGTTGCCTCCGTTCGATTTAGATCAGCCGCCAGCTTGGCAATCTGATCCGCCGAGTAGTTGGAAGTGTCGTTGATATAACGCTGTTGATCATCCTGCAAACGAAACGAAAGGAGAAGCATTAGCTCAGATCAACGAAACAAGTGTCCTAAAACCCACATGGAAGTTCTTCAACGTGTCCATTAGATCACGTATGTGCTTGTCCTTCTCCTCCAGGAAGACTCTCAACTGCTCTAACTCAGGATTGCTAGTGCTCTCAACGCATTTCTCCCGATCCTGGTAGAGCTTTAATCTGTTGAAATATGAGTATAAATTATATGTAGAAAAGTAAGCTTTTAAAGCTTCAATAAAAGCTTTAGAGATTCACTAGCTCCCTTACTTTTCCCTCAAGATTTCCACTTCCTCCTCTCGCGTTACCAGATTCTGTTCGCAGTAGATCAGCTTGTCCTTCAGCTCCTTGATTTGTTTGTGCAGCGTGGGCAGTTCCTTTAACTCCTCTGTATCCTGTTTCTCCTCCTCGCCAGCAACTTCATCGGAACCTATGGCCAACTCCTGCTCAACTTCCTCCAATTCCGGTTGCTGTGGACTTCTATCAGTTGAGCTGTGCTCAAACATTTCCTCGATCTTCTCATCGGTCAGTTCGTTCAATGAATGGTCAGTGGAAGGCAAAGCAACTCGAGACGGAGATTTCTGTAGATCTATCTTGGTTTTCAGTTCTAATATTTCCAGATCTTTGGTCTTGATGTTGAAATTCAGATTGTTAACCGTTGCCTTGAGGGTTTCATTCTCCGCGGATTGCTTTGTGATCAGCTGTTGATTCTGTTCCCTTTCCGTTTGCAGCAGATCCTGATACTTCTGTATGGACTGATCCTTTTCGAGGAGCAGCGTGTGGAAGGAGAGTATCGTCTTTTCCACAACGCCGCTATGCTGGCTGTCAGATTCACTGCTGGGATTAGCAGTTTCCAGTTGCTTGGTCAGCTCCTTGACGCGCTCATTGGACGTTTGAAGTCTGCAAATGCAGGAGAAATGTTTAGAATGTATAAGACCTAATCCGCTAAAGAACTTACTCTGCTCGCAGTTGTGTCAGCTGCTCCTGCGCTGTGCTGGCATCTTGAGCTGTCTGCACCGATTGATGCTGCTGTGATCTAATGCCATTTGTCTGGACTGCTGTTTCCATCAATTCCACAGTTGCCACCTCCGTTTGTATAGCCATGTCCTGCCCGGACAGCCTTCTCCTCGGCGAGCCAATGGGCGAGGACTGTTTGTCGATCAGTTGAGCGGTGCGACGCATGGCGGGCACCGGAGCTGCTCCTATCGTATTGGTGGCCACATCCACGCTAGAAGTTTCTTTCCTTACCTCGACAGTTGCCCCACCAAACAGCGCCTGAATCGTCTGCCAATGCTCAGAATCTGTGGCATGTTGCAGGCGCAGCTCGGTCAGCTCCTGCTGCAACTCCACTTGCCTCACTTGCAGACTCTCGTAGCGCTGTTCCAGCAGCTTGGACTGCGTCTCCGATTTGATAAGCTTGATGAGCTGCTGGGAATTCTCCTCGTTGGGAGAGATCTTCGCCTGCACCACCTGAATAACCTGTTCAATCAGCGTGGAGTTGTCGCTAGATTCTTGCTCCTGCTGCTGCTGCTGCTCGAGCAAAGATTGATGGAACTTTTGGTAAGCGAACACAAAGTTGTTGAGGAAGATCAAAGGTGTAAATTTGGCATATTTCTCCTTGAGTGTAAATAGGGAACGCTGCAGGAATCTGCGAGAAAGAAGACGGCAAAGCGAAGATTAACAGTCGAGTATGCTCGACAGTGAGATACTCTAATATACATTTATAGATACTCTAATATATCTCAACTCACTTCTGTTTAATGTCGCTGTTGCCTCGCTCCAGCTGGAAGTCCTGTTGAGTCTGCTTCGCCAGCTGTTCCGCCTCCTGCAGCTGCGCCTCCAGCTGCTCCACATGCTGCTCCAAACGCTTGCGTTCCAGCTCCAGGCGTACCGACTCCGCTTTAGCTGCACAAAAAGATAGATATTGTTAGCGTAACTCTTTTATATGGCATGAGAAGCTTTACCCGCATCCAGGTCGCGCTGCATCTTGGCCAGCAGCAGCTTGTCGTTGGAGCTGCTCTGCAGATCCGCCACCAGATGACGTAGATTGATGTGATTATCTGTGATCTCGTTGAGCAGCTTCTGTTGGGACTGAATCTGGCCATTCGCCACCTGGAGCAGACCCTCGAGCTGTTTGTTTTCTCGCTGCAGCTCCGACTGCTGATTGCGCCACGTGGCCAACTCCTGACGCTGTTGCTCAAACTCCGACGCAGTCACGTAATCCAGCTGATAGTTCTCCTGAATGATGCCGTAATCGGCACAAATGTCTGGCAGCTTCAGCTCGCCAAGCAACTTCTCCGTGACCTGAGCCAACTGCATGCTTAGCCTGGTGTTCCGCTGCTCCAGCTGTTGACGCTCCTCTGCCGTGCAGGGATTCGTGCGCTGCAGCGTTATTAACTGATTCGATTTGGCGGAGAGCTCGGATTTGTGCTGCTCCAGTTCCATCTTAATGGCTGACGTATCCTCAATGTAGCGCAGCTCCTGTCGCTTCAGCTGTGTCAGCAGTTCGTCGTAATCCTTCCGCATGTAGCCATAGGAGCTGCCCTGCTCCTGCAGCTGCCGTTCCAGGCCGATTGTCTGCTCATGCAGCTCGAGATTATAGCGAATCAATTCATTGCCATCTGCGGCCATGTGCAGACGCAGCTCCTCATAATGCTTGCGTAAAATGGCCAACTCTGCCAGCTCAGCAGATCCTGGTCTGGGCTGCTCCAGCTCTCCATCTTCCGTGATGATGGGCAACTGCAGTGCCTCAGATGCTTCATTCGGTGTCGTTGGTCGCGTCGCAGAATCAATTGGAATGACGTCTGTGTGCTCCTCGGGCATCTCAGAGACATCTCGCATGCTGTGCACCGAGGACAGCTCACCGGTCTCCGAGTCACTGGCATGTTGTTGCAACAGCTGACACAGTGCCTCCTCCCGTGCCTGCAGCTCCAGCAGCTGGCTCTGCAGACGCTGAGGAGGTGCGGAGCCAGGGGGCAGGGCATCTATGAGGCGACGAAGTAGCTCTGAATCGATGGTAATATGCTCCGAGGTAGCTAAAGGATTACAGTTACTAATAATGGATTCCACATACTTCTTGTACCGTCTTACCATCGTATTCCCGCAGCTTCTCCAGTATCTCATACATGCCCATGCGCAGCGTTTCGTTCTCGGCCAGCACATCCTCATATTTGGTTTGCAGCTCGGAGCTGGCGGCGCCATCGCCCTGCCCACGACGTGGTGAGTTCTCCAGCGGCGCACTGGAAGGCACCTCGCCCACCTCACTTGGCTGATGCAACAACTCCTCTGGCGGGGGCTCTGCCTGTCCATTTTGGAACTCTAATAGCTTGCGTCTGGAAGAAGTAGCAGCATGTCCAATATAATATTTACAATTTCTACCTGATACCTGATACTCACCTCAGTTCGCTCTTGTCCAGCTTCAGCTGCAGACGCAGCTCCTCGGAGGTGCGCAACTTGAGGGTTAATCTCTCAATCTGTTTGTCCTTGTTGCGCTGCTTGGCCCGCACCTGCTTGGACAGCACAATCACATCGTCGGGTATGTTGAGGCGTCGCCGCAGCACTTCATTCTCCTGGGCCACCTCATGCATGGCATTCAGCTCCTGGGTATAGCTACGCAGCTGTTTCTCCCGCTCGGAGAGTTTCTGCTCGAGGCCGGCGCAACGACGCAGCGCGGGCACCAGGCCATCCTCACCACGCTTATAGGATTCGAGAGCATTCAAGGCGTGCAGCGCCTGCTTGGCCTTGAGCACATTATCCTGCTCGGCGCTGTCGAGCAGCTCGGCCAGCTGCTCGGAGCGTGAATTTGCCACACGAAGATGCTCCTCGATTAGTTGACAGCAGGGACGCGGCTGCTGGGGATTCATTGAGCTCTCGCGCTGCATGGCCAGCTGATTCATTACCTTCGTGGAGCTGACCATTTCAGCCGCCATGGACTTCAGCTTCGCTTCCAGCGCCTCAATGCGTTTCTCGCGCAATTCCAGCAGCTGCAGAAGGGAGACGGATTATGTAGAAGAAAGTAGAGGAAATCTAGGGCTTACATGTCTCAGCCTGATCTGCTCCTCCTCCTGCTGACTTGGACTGCTGCTGGAGCTGCTTGACATCAGTTTGTGTCCACTTATTGCATTGTGCTCCAGCTGCTTACGCAGCTGGGCGAGTTCCTTGTCCTTTTGGTCCAGCGACTGTCGCCAACTGAGCGCTTGGCTTTCGTACTTCTCCAGAAACTGACGCATCTCCTGCTCCTGCTTCTCCCGCTCATCCTCCAGGAAGTTAATGTTGCTCTCAAGTCGTGTGACCTCCAGGCTCTGTTGCTGCATCGCTTGCTGCAGCGATTTGCGCTCCTGTTCCACTTGTGTGATGTCCTGCGAGATCTGCAGCAGCTTCGACTTGATCTGCTGCAGCTCCTGCTCATTGTGAGTTATAGTCTTGGACTGGACGATGTTCTGATTCTGCAGAGTCTGGAGAGGAGGAGGGAACAGGAGTTGGAAGTTCGCTTAGCTTTCGCCCATTTACTTACCTCAATTTCTCTTAGTAAACGCTTTATATGTTTGTTTTTGGTGTCGATGTTGAGCAGCAAGTGTTCCTGCTTGTCCAGCTCGGACAGGGGGTCCGAGGAGTCCTTGTCGCTGGCCTCCGCTTGGAGTACCGCCTCCCTCAACTGCTGTTGCTGCTGATTGATCTCCTCGCTCAACTGGAATAGAAAGCTGCTTAGTTGCAAACTGAATCCTCACCTACAGACTGGACTCACCTCCTTGGTCTTGAGCTTGAGACCATCCCGTTCATCCTCCAGCTTCTGCACCATGCGCTTTAGTTTCTCGTTTTCATCCTGCAATCTCCGCTCTCCGCCAACTTCCAGCTTCTGCGCCAACTCGCCCTTGTACTCCATCACGGCCAGCGTTAGCTCCAACGTTTTGCGCAACGATCGCTTGGGCAACTCCTCCAATGTTTCGGCCAGCTCCAGCAGCGTCTCGTAGAGCTCGTGCTTTTGCCGAGGGCTGAACTCGCGAAACCTTCGCACAGATACAGTCTCCGGTATCTCCATGCTGGCTCATGCCTCAATCTGGCTAACGTCTCGTTTATTCCTTGGCTTGCGTTCCTCTTGGCGGTTCGTTGCGTTCTGAGCGAATGAAAATTTTCGTTATGCCACAAAATGTTGTCGCTTTTCATATTTTTTGTTCAATGAAAAAACTCATACAGACAGTTGCCATGACAGTTCGGTCAAAACAAACACGCTCTCGGCTTTGCCGCAGGCATTAGACTGAGTTCTCAGTCTCTGCCACAGTACGTTGCAGCGTCGGGGGTGGCGACACACGACGCGCGGACTGACTCACGTGGCAGCAACGGAAACGGGGTTGCTCGGCGCTTGGTAATTGACCTGCCTTTGCCTTTGCCGTATGCTTTTGCCTTTGTTTTTGTTGGCATTTTGTTTTGCTACCAACTTCGGTCTTTTGACAGGATAATTGCCCCCGCCCCTCCATTCCACAACACACACACACACATCCAGGGTGCACTGACTGCGCTGGGGCTTTTGGGGTCTGGCGATAAACAATGGCAGGTAACCAGGAAAGTGTTAATTGGCAAAGTGTCAGTGTCAAAGCAAATGCGCGAATTGAAAAACCATTCAAATTTTCGTTGTTAGACATCCTGATCTGCTCCTGCTCCTGCTACTGCAGCTCCTCTCTGACAGCTCGTTGAGTTGGCGTAACAATCGTTGTACAGTTGTCAGCTTTACGTATGTCCAAATAATTGAAACTAATGGCAAACGACTTCGGTTACCCCCCAATTTGTGGATTCGCCCTCTGTGAACTATTGCACTTGGGCAGCAAAAAGCCGAAAATTGAAATAATATTTCACTTGGCCAATTAGGAAAACAGTTTAGTGCGACAACAGAGAACATAACTTAAATGCAAATCAAATAAATGAGAAGTTCTTTATTGTGTGAGTAAGTTAGGAACTGCAATTAAATGTTGTTTATAATTTTAAGTAAGTTTAGCCTAGAAAATCCTCTAATTTGTAATTCCTCTTTAGTTTGTTTAGTTTATTTAATTCATCCACACAGAGCGGGCAGCTCCTGCTTGCGGCTCTTCGCATCCAATTGCAACAGCATAAACTCGTAATAAACCAGCGTGGACATCATCTAAAAGTGTCTACACTTGTTATATTCATATTATTATAACAATTCAGGGAAATTCAGGACTCACACCAAAGAAACTCTGACGCGTCAAATAGAACAGTCGAAATCCCGAGAGTGCTATGTGCTGACTGGTCAACTGATGTGTGAAACGCTGCACTTCCTCTGTCCAGTTGGAGCTGGGCACCATGTAGAGCACCTCAAGGGGCAACAGCGAGAATTCGTGTATTCTCGAGGCACTCAGAAAGACGGCACAGGTGCGACCCAATAAGAACAACAAGCTATACCAGAAATATGCATAGTTAATGGGATAACGTAGCTTTCTACAAAATGGAAAATATTACATTTTGAGAAGTTATAGTTATAGTAGAAACTTACGTGAAGATAGCCAATAACCTATTGCAAATAAAGTAAATGTTATTTAGACAGGACAACAGGACAATACCCGACATATTGTTATCAACAAGTTCCATTAGCTCACAGAGAAGTATGTGATGCTTGCGCAGCTCAAACCACAGCGCATCAGGCACTTGCTGAAGGAGTCATCAAATTATAGGGTATTTAAAGTAATGGAGTATACAATTATCTTACGCGATGTGTTAGCTTTAGAACTCGCTGAGCAAACTGCTTGAAGCGTTGAGCCAAGCCAATGCTGATAAGAATGATAAAAGAATCCATAAAATTCCAAATGAATAAAAAGTTGCAGTTCAAGAACTATATAGGGGAAAGAGCTGCCTTAATTATTGTAAAATTGCAAACATATCAAGTTACTTACAAAGGCATAGAATACAGAGATGGGGTTATAGGGTAAAATTGCAAAAATATCTGCGAACTCATGGTTCATATAACCGCTAAAAGGAATCTCCGTAACATTCGTCTGACAATGAATAATTTGCATGCGATAATTGTAATAACTAGAGCCGTAGTACAAGCTCTGATCAACTGCAGAAAAACAAGAATAATTTATAGATTAAATAACTCTAAATGAGTTCATCACTCACTCAAGCCGAGACAGGTGAGAAAACAACACGCGATCAGCAGTTTGCGGCGTAGACTTCGTTTGGTCGGTGCATAAGGAGGGAACAACATGATGATGTCAATATCATTCCAGGGCTGAATGAGGCGATGCCAGCAGCGAGCGAAGGATATGAATTTGATGCAGATTATCAAGCCGCTGGCAAAGAAGACCATGCCAACTGGAGGTTGTCAATTGAAGCATATATAATATGTATATATAGTATCTGATTAATCATTAGCCAATAGTTACCCATGTTTCTGCTATTCATGCCTCCCTGCAGGATCCTGACTGCCTTAAGCGTGGTCTTAACGCCACCCAGCAGCAGAAAGAGTATGGAAAAGCACATGCCCGAGGAGCGTAGTTGAAACTTGACCGTCTTGGGATCAGAGCTCAGCACATTTGCCAACGGGAACATGCCAAAGATCTGCGCCATGCAGAGATCTAAGTGAGTGAATAGGCTAGATATGAGTGTTTCTTGAGTTTTTAAACTATCTACAAGGTCTTATAGCGCGATGGAACGTGTCCAGCTGCTCCAAATCCTCGGCATTGTCCGTGCAACGTGCTTTGTGTGCAGCCAATGCGCGTTGTTGCCGCCGCTTGCGTTGCAGTTGCCGCAGAATATTGAAACTTGGCCGAAAGAAACGTTCACTTGCAGCTTGCCGCATGTTGACTGAGCTCTGCTCTGCTTGCCACATCGCGTTTCTCTGCTGCCCACAACTAATTATTGTTTACAACACGCGCATGATAACTGCTTTCCCAACTGTAATTTCCTATTGCAGTGTGACCAGCAAAGTGCAACACGCTTTCCGACTTTCCGACTTTGCGACTGCCACAGACGCAGGCGCTCCCGCTCAGTGCACAATTGGTCAGCGACATGGAAGGACACACTGGCTGGAAATTGCAGCATATTTTCAATCGCAAGGTGAAACAGGGGGAGGGGAATACCACAACCAAACCCACAGACGACACCGAGTTCGATTTCAATATTGTGAGCAATGAGAAGCCAACAGATTATGCGCAACTGGAGACATTTCATCGGGCTGTATATCCCAGTAAGTGTAATCTATGCATAATATTACACTATCTGAAAGATTTGTCCCTTCTTCAAAGTCATCTTGACGGCCCAGTGCTTTGCTGTGATGCCCATAACCAATGTTTGGCAGCCAAATCCGCGTCGTATGCGTTTTCGCTTCAAGTCGCTGCAAATGGTGTTTACACTGATCTTCATGGTGGCCAGCTCCATGCTGAGTCTGGCCATGTTAAAACATTTGCTAAGGATCGGGGTTACGGCCAAGAATTTTGGTACGGAAAGCCGTTAACTTGATGAGATCTGGAACTCACACTGCTCTTTTGATACCCTTCCTTTGCAGTGGGTCAAGTGTTCTTTACCTTCGTGCAATTTGCTTGCATTTTGTTCATTGATCTGGCGCGACGTTGGCCGCCTTTGATACGGTACTGGACACGTGTGGAACTCACCTTTACCAAGCCACCCTATGAGGTGCTTCAAAGAAACTTGGCTCAACGTGTGCGTGGGCCTGCTCTCATAATCATAGGCTTGTCTATAAGTAAGTGTGTGAGTTGATATTTAGTTCTCACACTTGTTTAAGTGTTGATTTCTCTGGCCTTCCAGTTGAGCATTCTTTGTATCACAGCTCGGCAATTGTTAGCTATGAGCGCCGTGAGAAATTCTGCGCTAATGCAAATCATACCGAAGCGGACATGTCCTTCGGCAATTACATACAGAGCAACTATGATTATGCGTTTGAGGTGATGCCTTACAGTCGCTTTATAGCCATTTGTATACTGGTAAAGTTGAAAGTGAGAAACATATTGAACTCTGAATGACTTATTCGATCTTACAGCTTATAAATGGCACCTGCACTTTCATATGGAACTATATGGATCTGTTCATCATGATGATAAGCAAAGGATTGGCCTATCGCTTCGAGCAGATCTCCACACGCATACGCAAGCTGGAACATGAAGAGCAAGTCTCTGAATCGACATTCATCGAGATCCGGGAGCATTACGTGCGCATGTGTGAGTTGTTGGAGCGGGTGGACAATGCATTATCCAGCATCATTTTATTGTCGTGTATGAACAATTTGTACTTTGTGTGCTGTCAGTTGCTCAACATATTCAAGTGAGTTAAAGAGAAGCTGCTGATAACCTTAGGCAAATCTAATGTAACTTCTCTTTTAGCACACTACGCTGGCCAATTAGTTACGTGTACTTCTGGTACTCCACGTTGTATTTGGTTGGTCGCACAGCCTGTGTTTTCCTCACGGCTGCAACGATTAATGATGAATCGAAGAGTGCGCTGAGCGTGCTACGTCGTGTGTCCAATAGGAACTGGTGCGTCGAAGTGGAGCGTCTGATATTCCAAATGTCCACACAAACCGTGGCCTTGTCCGGCAAGAAATTCTACTTTCTCACCCGTCGTCTGCTGTTTGGTGTGCGTAAACCTTGTCAATATGATTTTGATTTCGTTTAAATACCATTTAAATTCCCCCTTTAGATGGCCGGCACAATAGTCACTTATGAGCTGGTGTTGCTGCAATTCGATGAACCCAATCGCCGCAAAGGATTGTTGCCTTTGTGCGCCTGATAAATTGCCAACAATTCACTGTCAATTGCCATTTGTCATGGCCGGCCGACAGGTGCCGCAATTAGCTGTAAATTGTTGTAAATACTAGCTGCTAAATTGTCAAAAACAAACACGCCCCCACATCAATTGCCTGCACGTACATGTTCCACCCAAATGTTGACAGTTGGATTCTAGCCATGCCGCAAGGTGAAACGTTTTATCGCGCTGTCTCGCAAGGTAAGCAGGGAATCAAATCGTATAAAATAAATAGCATACTTTTCAGGGCTGCTTTAAAATTAAATCTGCCCTGAGAAGTATGCAGCATTTTTTTAAATAAATTAATTTAGAATATTTACAATTGGTACTATTAACGTCCGTTTCTTTCCCATTCCAGTGCTTTTCATATCACAAATCTATGGGCTGTTCCCTGTAAGCAATATCCGATCTCCAGATATTAGAAAGATCAAGTTTCGTTGGCTTAGTCTACGCGCTTTATACTCCGCTATCATTTTGATATTAAACTTCTGCGAATTTGGCGCCGTTGTAAATTATATATTTGCTGTGGGTATTAATTTTCACACGTCCAGTTCGCTGGCACTTTATGTAGTTTGCCTGCTGGAGCATGTGTTCTTTTGGAAATTGGCCTTGAACTGGAAGAGCATAATGAAGCAGTGGTATGATGTGGAACAGCTTTTCCTAAGCATACCATATCGCTTCTATGACGACTATAATATGAAACGTCGGATTAATATCGTGGTTGGCTTGATCATGTCATCTGCATTGGGTAACTATTACTTCATAAACATATATTATATTATTTATTTATTATTATTGTATGTGTCTTTTATTCTGCAGTGGAGCATTGTTTGTTGTTGGGCAATTCATTTCATTTGAGTAATTTAGAGCGCACTCAGTGCCACATACATTCCAGCTATTTGGAAAGCATTTACAAATGGGAAAGGCCACATCTCTACAATTTATTGCCCTATAAGATCTGGATGATGCCCTTTCTTGAGGTGTCTTTGCTGCTAGCTTTAGCCATGTGATGTATTCATGTTATCATTTCCCATTTCTTTTGCAGTTTATCAATGAGACCATTGCTTATCCGCGCTCCTTCACCGATTGCTTTATCATGTGCATTGGCATTGGCCTTGCAGCGCGTTTCCATCAACTGCATCGCCGCATTGCCGCGGTGCATAAGAAGGTGATGCCTGCCATCTTCTGGACAGAGGTGCGTCAACAGTATTTGGCTTTGAAGCGGCTCGTGCGTCTGCTGGATGGAGCGATTGCACCATTTGTACTTCTTGCCTTTGGCAACAACATGTCCTTCATATGCTTTCAGCTATTCAACAGCTTCAAGTGGGTTGAGTTTTATAATCAATTGATGGATTATTTATATATATTTGTTCACAGAAACATTGGCGTGGATGCCATTGTTATGGTGGCTTTTTGGTACTCTCTTATCTTTGCCGTAGCGCGCACCACATTGACCATCTTTGTCACATCATCCATTAATGATTATGAGCTCAAAATAATTACCGCGCTGCGTGATGTGCCCTCCAAGGCATGGACCACAGAGGCAAGTTCTTCTGCAGCTTAATTCGATCGGTAATCACAGCTCTTAACTGTCCACAGGTGCAACGCTTCAGCGAGCAGCTGGGCAATGATATGACTGCTCTTTCTGGCAATGGCTTCTTCTATCTCACACGTCAACTTGTGCTGACTGTAAGTGGTTAACTCAGGCACTACGTGAACTACTCTGAATAAGTCTACATCTCTTCAAGATGGGCACCACAATAATCACATACGAACTGATGATATCCGATGTCATTAACCAGGCGACCATCAGGCAAAGGACCGCCTACTGTTAATCCCGCTCAGCACTCTTAAGCATTCTCAATTGTCATGGCACATTGCTAACAATTTCGCACTATTCAGATCTTAACTGCAAATACAAATACAAATACATTAATAAATGTGGCGTCATGCCACTGATTGCAATCGTTGTGGCTCAAACGAATTGCCATTGTTAATTCGCTTGCACATTTCACATTGCCATTTGGCCAGTAAACAGGCAACAGCAACAGCAGATGCAATGCGGAAAACGCCGAGCAATAAGAATACGCTGCAACATGCAATTGGGCCTTGTAAGTGTTGGTAATTAATGAATTAAACATCCGATTATTACTCCAAATTCTGTGTAATTAAATTCTTTGCATTTCCCATTACAGTTTTGGTTTTAGCGCAGTTCTTTGGCGTAATGCCAGTTGCCGGCATTTGGCCAAATTCAGCAGCGGAGAAAGTGCGCTTTCGTTTGCTTTCTCCCGCATTCATTTTCAGCTGCATCATTTTGGGCTTTGCCATCTTGGACTGCGTGCTTAGCTCTAAAATTGTCTTCGAACAGGGCCTCAAGATCTACACCATAGGTAAGGCAAACTGGTAGTACAGTAGAGACTCGCTTTGTGAATTCCCTTTTCGAATTAGCAAGCTGATTTCATTTGTGAGAATCTGTCGTAAATGATGAATTATGTAGCTCCAACTTTAAGATTTGTCTTTGCTTTGCAGGCTCCCTCAGCTTTAGCGTCATTTGCATCGCCGCCTTTAGCGTCTTTCTGTCTCTCTCCCTGCGTTGGCCCCACTTCATCCGCCAGACCGCACACTGTGAATTGGTTTTCCTGCAACCTGAGTATGACTGTAGTTTCGGGCGACAATTTGGACGACGTGTGCGGCTCTGGGGCGTGGCTCTCTTAGTGGCTGCCCTCTGTGAGCATTCCACGTATGTGGGCAGTGCCATCTATGGCAACTATGAGCAGATAAGAGAGTGCAAATTGGATGTGGACTTCTGGCTAAACTATTTCCAGCGGGAGCGTCAGGAGCTCTTCGCGGTGTTTCACTTCAATGTGGTGCAGGCCCTCTTCATCGAATGGACCACATTGGCCATGACATTCGTGTGGAATTTTGTGGATATCTTTCTGATACTCATTTGCCGCAGTTTGCAGATGCGTTTCCAGCAGATGCATTGGCGCATAAGGCAGCATGCTGGACAGCAGAAGTCCAATGAGTTCTGGGAGCAGTTGAGATACGATCTATTGGATCTCAGTGATATCGTCAAGTTGTACGACAAGGAACTGTCTGGATTGGTTATCTTGGCCTGTGCCCACAACATGTACTTCGTGTGTGTGCAAATCTATCACAGCTTTAAGTAAGCCCTTAACTACAAGCAAATAGGATCATGTGAACTGATTTGAATACTCTCTCTCTCTGCCTTTCTAGGGACAGGGGCAACTTTATGGATGAGCTATACTTCTGGTTCTCCCTGATTTATGTCATCACTCGCATTTGCAACATGGTGTTTGCCGCCTCGGCCATTCCTCAAGAAGCTATGGAAATCTCCTATACACTCTTTGAAATACCCTCGGAACTTTGGTGCCTGGAACTGAAACGCATCACTGAGATAATTCTAACCAACAACTTTGCGCTCAGTGGCAAGGGATTCTTCTTTTTGACCCGCCGCCTCATGTTCGCGGTGAGTCTAAAGTTAATTTACGAAGATTCCCATTCAAATTGACGCATCTTTCAGATGGCTGCCACCTTGATGGCCTATGAGCTGGTCCTGATCAATCAAATGGGCAGCTCGGAGGTGCAGAAAAACATCTGCAGTCTTGGCTCCAGCTCAAATAGTATTTTCTATTCATAGTTCATAGTGTGCTTAGACCTTATGCATAATTTATGACCCACAATTTGCACAAAGATTGTAAACAGATAAGGGAAAATAGATAATCAATTGGCATGTCCCAGTTGCTGACATTAAAGAGAAACTCCCACACGAACTACTTCTATGGCTTTGACTCTATGGCGAGTGAATAAATTGCGAACAGTTTGGCCAAGAACATGGCCAGAACCATAGGTGATGCGACAAAACGTCGCAAGAGTGTGGCACTCATCAATTTCTGGCGTGCGGCACGCGTCGACAGCGAGTAAGTGCAACAAATGCCAAAAATAAATTCACTCAAGGACTATTTATAGTTTGGGCATGAACATTCTGAAAAGGAGGACGAGTCGCAAGCAAATAAGGCGTGTACGCTGGCCAAAACGTGAGCATTACGCCAAGACAAATAAATAAACAAATAGACAAATATTTCAAATCTTGTGTTGTTTTTATTTAAATATGTTTTATCAATTAATGTTAATTTAATATAATTTATATTTTCTATCTAATTATCAAATAATTTCTTCTGAATAAAATGCAATAAATAAACATTCATTAATATTATATAGTATTATTATTTATATTATATTATTATTATTTATATTATATTATATTATATTATATTATATTATATTATATTATATTATATTATATTATATTTATATTGTATTATATATTATTATTGTTATTGTTATTATTATTGCTTTAGTTAATGCCATACTGGAACCCTCTAATAGAGAGCATTATGTGCACGACGGTTCCTTTCAGGAGGCCATTCGACCAGGTAAGATTCCCATCTTCTCAGGCATAATCCCAGACATTGCTCCCCTTCATTTCGCAGTCTTGGTCATAGCTCAGATATTTGCCCTCATGCCCGTGCGGGGCATTACCTCCAAATTCGCGGAGGATCTGAGTTTCAGTTGGTGGAGTTTTCGCTCCAGTTATGCCTTGATTGTTAGCATATTGTTCTTGATAACATCTGGTTATATGGCTGCCTTTGTGATGCGTGTGAGCTTTGACTTTGATTCGATTGAGACGGTTATCTTCTATGGCTCGATATCTGCGATTTCTGTGGCCTTCATCAAGCTGGCGACGAAGTGGCCTGCTGTTGTCTTGGAGTGGCAAATGGTGGAGTCTCAGTTGCCGGCATTGCGCACAGAAAAGGAACGTGGGGCAGCGGCTCATCACATCAGAATGATTATCATAATAGCCATTGGTTGCTCATTCGGTGGGTTAAACAGAACTCTTGTATATTCTTCAAGTAACTCTCTTCTCTTTCTTCTCTCTCTCTTCTTTTGCAGTGGAGCATCTGCTGAGCATGTTGTCCGCCATCTACTATGTGAATGCCTGTCCCGTGATGCCAAGTCGCCCCATCGATAGCTATTTGTTGACAGTCTTAAGCATGTTCTACCATTTTGTGGAGTACAACACAACGTTGGGCGTAATTGGCAAGGTGGTCAACGTGTTGGCCACATTTGCCTGGAGCTTCAATGACATCTTCGTTATGGCCGTCAGTGTTTCTCTCGCGGCACGCTTCCGTCAACTCAATGACTCTATGCTGAGAGAGGCCAGATTGGTAAGCGAGTCATCCACTCAAGTACTTCTGGTCTTCTCAGCTAGAATTTCCTCATTTGCAGCCCACCAGCGTTGATTACTGGATACAGTGCCGCATCAACTTTCGCAATCTCTGCAAGCTGTGCAATGTTGTCGATGATGCCATCTCGGTTATAACTCTGCTCTGCTTTAGCAACAATCTCTACTTCATCTGCGGCAAGATCCTGAAGAGTTTACAGTATGTTTTGTGTCTTTAAAATGATTAATTACATTGAAATTTGTATATTTGTTCAGAAAGAAACCTTCAGCTTCGCATACTGCGTACTTTTGGTTCTCCTTGAGCTATTTGCTTATACGCACTTTGACCCTGTCACTTTATAGCGCCAGCGTCAATGATGAATCCAAGCGACCCTTGCTCATCTTTCAACTCGTGCCCAGACAGTATTGGACCCCTGAGGTAAGTTGAAAGGTAAAGATACGCTTGAAGCTCTTTCAATCATAAGTTGATCTAATAAATATATTTCTATATAACAAAATAAGCTTTCTTGCAATGCAATTCTTCTTTTTCCGTGCAGCTCAAGCGCTTTTCCGAGGAGGTATACATGGATAATGTGGCTCTAACTGGCATGAAATTCTTTCGCCTCACAAGAGGCGTTGTCATATCGGTATAAACTGATATATATATCTAATAAATATTGTATAATATACATAATTCTTACTTTCCCCAGGTGGCTGGCACAATTGTAACCTATGAACTGATTTTGCTGCAGTTCAACAAGGCGGACAAAGTGAATGATTGCTATGAGCAGTGAGCTTGCAACACGAAGCAGCAACACGAACAACCCACTCAATGACCTACAATTTGTAATATTATTTGTAAATGACGCGTTGTCGCTTTAATTATAGATAAGTGCAAAAAACAACAGGTGTCTTTTAATGGGCAGGACATGCAGCGACAAATCGACAATTGTTAGTCAAGTTGTTAGTTGTTCGCCCTCGCAGTTGGCATTTGTCTGCGGAACGAAAATGCGGCTTCTGCCCAAGTTGGGGCATAAGTTGGCATTTCGACGCTTCAAGAAGTTGAGGAAGTCTCCATTATTGCGAAAGTTGGATCTGCTGCATGAGAGGTAGAGAATGGTATTCGATTGGGAATGTGTTTGAGAATAACCCCCAATAATATTTAGTGCTCGCAAGCGTGCCTTTCTGGAAACTTCGGAGGATTACGTAACCCGTAAGCAAACTGAATGTGACGAGAATAGGGGCACAAGTACTTGACTATATAGTGGACAGTTTAAGCATAATTAATCTTCCATCTCTCACATACATAGAACTGCATGGTAAGGAACGTGAGCAGTTTCTCTACGATGGATCGTTCCATGAGGCTGTGGGCAAGGTGCTACTGACGGCCCAATGCTTTGCCATGATGCCCGTGAGGGGCGTCACGGCCAAGCATCCCAGCAGTCTGAACTTCTCCTGGCTCCATGTGCGCACCTGCTGCTGCCTGCTCTTCATTGCCTCCTCACTGATTGATATGGCGCTAACCTTGTACAAGGTGTTGGATAGCGTCATCAGCTTCAACAACGTCAAGCCGATCATCTTCAGAAGCTGCATTCTCGTCGTCTGCGTCACAGCTCTCAATTTGGCACGCAAGTGGCCCGAATTGATGATGCACTGGTATAAGATTGAAGAGGATTTACCACAATACCAAACGCAGAAGGAGAAATGGCGCATGGCCCACACAATTCACATGGTCATGTTTGTGGGCATGATGTTATCCTTGGGTAAACCATAGAGAACATCTGTCGAAACTGAACTAATAACTTCTCACATTTAGCGGAGCACCTGCTGAGCATGATTTCGGCCATAAATTATTCGACATTTTGCAATGCAACGGATGATCCTATCAAGAATTTCTTTCTGCTTACCAATGATGAGATCTTCTATGTCATGGATTACTCTCCTTTTTTAGCAGTGTGGGCCAAATTACAAAACATTTATTCCACTTTCATATGGAACTATATGGATGTCTTTGTGATGATTGTCAGCATTGGCTTGGCCTCCAAGTTTCGCCAGCTTAATGCGAATCTACTCAAGTTCAAGGGAATGGTGAGTGGACAGAGATACCTTATAAGGATTATCTAATATTTTTTCTAGCACATGCCTCCTTCATACTGGTCGGAAAGACGCATTCAATATCGTAATATCTGCACCTTGTGTGGCAAGATGGACAATGCCATTTCCCTTATAACTATGGTGTCCTTTTCCAACAATCTTTACTTCATTTGTGTGCAGCTGTTGCGCAGTCTCAAGTGCGTAATTATTATTAATTTTAATATTAGTTTTTATCAGTTTTCAATTGCAGTCAAATGCCTTCGGTGGCTCACGCCATTTACTTTTACTTCTCGCTCATTTTCCTCATTGGACGCACTCTTGCCGTATCCTTGTATGCGGCCAGTGTACACGATGAATCGCGTTATTCATTGCGCTACTTGCGCTGTGTGCCCAAGGATTCGTGGTGCTCGGAAACGAAGCGTTTTGCCGAGGAAATCACTAGCGATCTGGTGGCCCTCAGTGGCATGAAGTTCTTTCATTTAACACGGAAACTGGTGCTGAGTGTGAGTATCGAGTGGATGTCTATAAGGATGTGTGGATACTGAAAACATTCATACAGGTAGCTGGCACCATAGTCACATATGAATTGGTATTAATACAGTTCCACGAGGATCAGAATCTGTGGAGTTGCGATCAGAGCAGCTATTCGTAATTGATATGTTTGCATTTGTTTTTATTATCATTGAAGCAATAAGGAAACCAACAAAAGATCGCTCCTTAATATCAATCGGTTACATGCTTAACTATAAAACTACATTTCATATGTTCATGTAAGGGTATGTGTGAGATTGTAGATTTAAATATCAAATTGTTGTATGTTAATATAATGGTCACTAGGTCACTTACAGGCTAAACAGCTACTTGTTGTGGATAAGGGGGCAGGGGATGACAATGGGGCGATGGGGCAAGGGTAACTGGCATGGGATCTTCTTCGTCTTCTTGATCGTGGTCGGTGTTGTTGTGGTGCCTTTTGATTGGCAACGATGCAATCGATGCAAAAGCGTCACACACAAAAAATTCAGCTAAATATTTTCAATTATCTGACTTAATTTTAAATTCAGTTGAGTTGCTTTAGGTTTCTGTTCTTGTAAACAAAGAAGGTAACACGTTCATACGGAAGTCTGGTGGTTTCTTGTTGCTTTACGTTCTTTGTTTATAACATTATAAAACCAGGCTACAACATTATTGTAGACATTATACGATTATGTGATAATATGTAAATGTATATGTATATGGAACTGAAGCGGAAGCTACATGATCGTGATTGCTTACAACTATGCGTTAGTGTTCCTGCTACAACTACATGTGTGTGTGTACTACAGTATAGTATCTGTGTGTATTTGAGTTTTACTGCTGTCAATAAAAAGCTACTTGTTCGATGTTTGCTGAACGCCATCTCCTACATTCCATAACACATTGCGGATAAAAGTGATAGATGAGTTCTTTGATTAGGCGAAAAGGCAAAAATAAATTATCACAAAGATTGAGATCTTAAATTAAAGCATAGCGAGAGTGTTTAAATAAATACAAAACTGAGAGCATTTTTAAAGTACACCTAAACGAGGAATGCGAAAACACAAATGCGACCGTGTATGAATGTTGCGTTAAAAATGAAACAAGCCTGAGCAGCTGAGATTACGGATTTGCCAATGTCTGAGCTCAATGTCGCTTGGCATCGTATTGCTTAACCTTCTCTGGTATGGCTGCCTTCTCCACAACCACATGCAGTCCCAGTTCATCCAGAGATTTTACGTAAATGAGCTTGCGCCAGAATTTTGTGCTGTCAATAAATAAATTCGTATATGAATATGGTACCTAAATTATAGTTTAACTTTAGTACTTACCTGACAAATGGGCGAGCCATCCATACCAAGGACTTGATCCAGAATGTGGGATGCACCAAATACATATGCTTCAGACTCTTGCGCAAGCGGCGATCCAACAGTTGATAGCAACTAAAAAAGAGAACATTTAGCTAGGATTTCTTTTATAATTAGTGAATTTTGCAGCTCCTCACCGCTTCAGCCATGGAAAGGGTGGTACATTACGCCTGTTGGAGCCGCCATGCAAATAAATTAGCACATAGTCATCAGTGACCAACTGTTCTAATGTCTTCACCACATACAGAAACAGATTGTCCATGACATAGCTGTAGTCGGCACGAGATCTGTCTGGCAAATGACAGGCGCAGAATATGACAATGGCATTCTGGCCTCCCGCTTTTAAATAACCGCCATGGGACAACACTCGTTTATAGGGCTCAATTACGCGCATGTCTATTTCACGCGTTCTTCCGTCCGGCAGCGTAATCTTTTGCCAATTGCGTGAGTCGCGTCGCTCTTCGTCGGCCGTATACTCTGGCAGCTCTGATGTTGCATTTATTACTGCTCCGCCAGTTCCGTGTGGCGTGGGTGTTGTGGTCATGCCAAAGTCATCCAAATCGTCGTCGTTGTCAGGCAGCAGCTCCGGCCCTTCGCATTCATCGTCATCATCGTCCTCGCCATCTAGGCCATCAATCAACGAACTAGATGGACTCAACGAGGCCAAATTGTGCTCGATGTCTTCGTCATCGTCAAAACTGTGATTCGATATCGAATCCAAGCTAGAGATGTCCTCTCCACCAGCACCTGTTGATCGTTTTGTTTTGCGCGCCGCTTTGTTATTAGCATTGGGTAGCAACGAAACAGATTGAAAATTCGACTCTACAGCAGCCAAATATTGTGAGACATCCGCATCCGACTCGCTGCTAATTAAGTCTGGGCTATTCGCGCGCAGGAGGCTAACCTTGGCATCCTGCGGCTTCACTCGCATATTGTTTTGTTGGTTCAGCGTATTGCGCACAGATTCAGTTGTCGTCTGCTCCGTGCGCGGTACAACGTCTGGGAAATTGTTGCACTTGCCCTGAAATGGCTCCGAATCGGAGTCTGTGTTTGTGGGCGACATCAGGGGATGGCTGTTGGCCAGCGTCAGGGTGCGTTCACTTATTTGACGTTGTGGCATTGCTTCCACCGGCAGCAGCAACTCCGGCCGTATTATTCGATTATCCAGCGTAGCCGAATTAATGTTTTCGTTATTCTCCCTCTCATCCTCGATTTGATGCTGCGAGGTGGAGATCACTTTGTTTGGCATCGTGGCACTGGCTTGCTCGTCGGCCAGCGGTGAAACGCCAGTGGAGTCCGTTGGCGTCTCGGAGATGTCCATTTTGCTCTCGGACTGCGAAGATTCCGATTCCGCGTAGTGACAACTGAAAGCGCAATCGATTAGTCATCACATTCAGATCCATAACTACGTTGCACGCTTACCTCATAGTTTAGTGGTGTTTGGCAAAGCTTTTGCGAGTTGTTAGCAATACTGAAGTGCCTTTATGCACTTATTTATGACGCGCATTCTTAAGAACAGACATCACATTATTACCCTATTATCTAGTTTCACATCACTACTTTGTCAGCCTACCAGGGTTGCGTCAACGAAATGTTGTGTACGATAGGTATACTTTACTAACTTGTAGTTATCGATAAGATTGCAAACATTAACGGGAGAAATCCACGGATTCAACTTTAAATTGTGGTGTACATTTTAGCATTAGAATTAAATATATCAACATAAAGTTAAATAAGTCTTTTTTTTTGGGAACTGATCGGAAAGCGCTTTTTTATTATGTGTAGGGTAATTCTGTTAATTTAACACAGTGTTGCCACTTGGCGGAATGTAGTTCTACAAGTTAAGTATCGAATAGTTTTTGGCTATCGATTAGTCACAGCGTTACCAGCAGTTGTGCGTTGTGAAAGAAAAACAAAAAATATTGCACAAATAACCATGGAAGGTACGCAATTACCTGTTACAGTTACTAATAGTGTGACTCCTGCAATTGTGAAGACCACTGTGGCACCTATTGCTGTGTCGCACGCAGTTGGCGTGCCTGCCACTGACAGTGTGTCATCGACATCTGTCAACACTTGCGCAGCCCCTGTAACACCAATAGCAGTGGCAACAATAGCAGCAACAACAGCAGCAGCGCCAGCAACAACAACAACGACCCATTTGAGTAAAACTCCGATTCACAATTTGCCGATTGAGTTGCTACAAAACGACGCTGCAAAACGAAGAAGGTGAGTTTGACATTCGAGGATAACTGTAATCAGCTTTTGACGCTAATCGCTTGACAGCTCCTCGCGTACAATTAAACGCAAACGCTTCGACGACGAAATTGTCGAATATAATCTGACAATTCCAACAAGCCGTGGTGGTACAGATGCAAACCGATCGAATCGACCACGCACAACTTCGCAAAATTATCCTGCAATTGTGTCAACGCCAACGTTGTTGCAACCGCCAACTTCAACGGTAATTCCTGTTGCGACACCAGAAACTCCACAAACGCCAGGAAGTGTGGTCGAAACGCAGCCAAGTACACCGAACATAGTAGCAGCTTCAACACCTTCGACACCAGCAACGCCAGTCACTCCAATATTGCCGTTGCCCACAATTAGCACGCCTGTGCAACAATCACAGCCGAAACCAAAACCAATTATGGAACGTACTCCAGCTGCTGAGCGCCGTCCACGTCCCTCACGTCCGGCAAGCAACAAAAAGCCACGACGCAATGGTCGCCCACTGGCACAGATGGCCACAAAAGATTTGGGCCGTTGGAAGCCAATTGATGATCTCGCTCTCGTTATTGGCATACAACAGACAAACGACTTACGTATGATTCATCGTGGCGTCAAGTTCTCCTGCAAGTTCACGCTGCAGGAGCTTCAACAGCGTTGGTATGCGCTGTTGTATGAGCCTTCTGTATCGCGAATTGCCGTCTCCGCCATGCGTAATCTGCATCCAGAATTGGTGGAGTCTGTTCAGCGCAAAGCGTTGTACAGCGTTCAGGAGGAAGATCTGCTGGGCACCATCAAGAGCGTAAGCATTTAACAGACTTTTTTATACTCGTATTAATATGTCGAATCTTTACACAGACTGACACCCCAAAGCTGGAGCAGTTCCAGGAGATGTTGGACAAGAATGCAGCCACCTTCTACTGTGCCCGTACAGCCAAATCGCTGCATAACCATTGGCTGCTCCTTAAGCAGTATTGTCTGTTGCCGGATCAAACTGTGAAGCCTCTGCAGGGTTCGGATCAGCCGCTGAGTTTCTCGGATGCCGAGGATCAAATATTCGATCAGGATTTACATGAGCCGCGTGATGAAGCATTGGAAATTGAACTAACTCTAGCCGATCGTCGCAACAAGCGCGATATTCGCCTGCTGGAGAATGAACTATCGCGCTGGGGTGTGCTGGTTGACTCTGTGCTAGGACCTACGGCTGCCAGCGAGTTTGATAACCAAACGCTAGCGTGTCTATGTGGACGCCTGGTGCGTTATTTGATGCGCTCCAAGGAGATAACATTTGGCCGCGAGGCCAAAGAATGCGGCGTAGATGTTGATCTGTCTTTGGAGGGTCCCGCAGCAAAGATTTCCCGTCGTCAAGGAACCATCAAAATGCGCAGCAATGGTGACTTCTTTATAGCCAACGAGGGCAAACGGGCCATCTTCATTGATGGCACACCATTGCTGAGTGGCAACAAGACGCGACTGGCGCATAATTGCACCGTGGAGATTTCTGGACTGCGCTTTACGTTTCTGGTGAACTATGAGCTTATCAATGCCATACGGCAGGAGAGCGCCAAAACATCGAATCCCTTGAATTAGTCTAGCTTTAATATAGATTTTAAGCAAACGCAGCTGGCCTCGTCAAGGTCGCTGTTATGTACTTCTATTCTTAATGTTCAATAAGAAACTAGTTCTGGAAATATACGACATAAACAATGGCATAAGCGAGTACTTGACGCCCACAATGGCTTAATGAAGCCAATGTGCTTACGCCTTCAATCGAACGGAAGCAATATACAATATCGCAAACGATTGAGATGCTCTGACAAAGAGTTCAACTGCTATGCTGTAGGGTTTGCTAAGATGCCAAGATAGTGCAGCAATCTTTCAATTTGAATTGTAAGCGTATTCGACTTTCTGTTGACAATTTTGATTGAGATAAACTGTAACAGGATCTGGTTCATATTGCGGTCAGTTCAGTTTGTGATCAGCCCACGCCTTTAGAAGCGATTTCGAGTTCAAAACTCCTACGCAGTCGAGACTGTCGGCAACTTCAGGCCAAGAACAACAAGAAACGACATAAAATCTAGAAAAGAAAAGAGTTCTTGGAGCGCTATGTCATGTGGCTAATTTGTGGCTGAAGTCGTAAGCTGTTATTAATTACAGCACAGCTTTTGAAATTGGCTACTACTATAAACCATTCGTAATCATTCTATTCGCATCAGACTGTCGCGCTTTTGGGAATTTCTAGTTAAAGACTAAAAAAAAATAATGAAATAACGAAAAAGAAACACGCGATTGTTGAAATTTCTTCCCATATGTAATTATTTCAAATTTAAATAAAGACATTTGTCAAATTACATGTACACACAGCGTATGTATTTAAAGTGTTCTTTAAGTACATAATTGTATTTATTGTTCATTGTTCTAACATTGCTTTGTGTGTCTCTTAAGCAAATTGTTCAAGAAAAAAAAAACAAAAACTGATTAGCTTAAGATGCCGCAACGATAGGTAACTGCAACATTTGCTCAGGCGCCTGGCCAAAAGCCATAATTAATTAATGTGTCTAACAAATGCCACAGCAAGCGGCAGCTGAAAACACCTGTAACATAATATAGAAATTAGTCGCAACAAAGGGAATATAGAGAAAGTTCGATGACTTTCAGCAGCGGCGGCGACCTTTCTTTGCTGTTTGCTGTTGTTTATCTGTTGACGGTCTTTAAAGCGCGCTGTTGACACTATAAACTAATAAGCTGTCGGCCATGCTTAGCGGTGTTGACTCCGTGTCCAAGTCGCAGTCGCAGAGGCAGAGGCAGTGGCAGAGTCAGTGTCTATCTGCCACACAGCATATTGCAGGCATATTAAAATATAATTAATTGTTGTCACTGTCTATGAAAAGTCCATTTATTTTCGATAGATAGAATTTTTTTTACTTGGAATTTCGCTACGCTTCTTCTTCTTGTTCCTTTTCCTCTTCCTCTTCTCCTTTTACGTCTTCTCTTGCCTTGTCTTCGTCTATTTCTTTTGCTGCCATTTGATTCAACAACAATTCAAACGTTGATTTGTGTGCATTTTTTGTGGCCGAAAAAAGAACCTTCAACTGCTTTCTTTTTGGCCAAGTTAGCTGATGATGCCAGAACGCGAGAACTAATGAAGTCTGCCTTTGTCTTGACCACCTTGTGGTTGTTGTTGTTTGTTGCTTTTCTTTTTGTGTTATTACATATTATATCTTCCGATGCCTTTGTGCAGTTCAGCGAACTTTTGTTGTTGCCGCGATGTTTTGCTGATGTCGCAACTGCTAAAATTAGTCTGAATTTTCTATGCTAGTCCAAAGTTATTTCTCGATATTTTACTCGTTTCTTCTTTTTTTTCTATTAGCGTAGGTCATGCTGTTTTTTGCCAATTTCTAGTAACTGTTCATTTGCCTGGCTCAACATCCAAATGTGGAGCTCTGGCGATTGTTGTTGTTCTGTTTAGGTTATTTCTTTTATTTTTTGCATGTGTGGGTGCTTAAGCTATAAGCTATAAGCTATTTATTTTTTTGGGCCAAAACTTTCACAACCCAACAGCCTGGATAAGCTGCATGAGATCATAAAGTGTAATTTATATGGGCTGGAATTAGGTTAGTCTTTTGTCGAATTGGCACCTGCAACTTTGCTTTTGATATACAACTTTACGATTATCTCATGCAATCCAAAATAGCTTACATAAAGAGCAACAACAACAATAATATACATAAAACTGTCAAAGCCGGAGCGCGTCAAGAGTTCGTGACTTTGCAGGAATAATAGTAAAAATAATATAAAATACATATATATTGGAAATAACCAAATAGAAATGCTTTAATAAACCAGACGACACTGAAGACTAAATACTCTAAATTATGCTCATTTATAAACTTCCAATCTTAGATAGCTCTTGTGGAGAGATAAATGCAGTGCGCTATGGACTCTGTTTGGATCACAGCGCTCCTTGTGGATGCTAAGTTCGCAAGCCTGCTGCCCGTAATCACTGCAGCTGCTCACACATACATGTATTCTCATTGCAGTGAGCTCGCTCAACTAATCACACACACATGCATCGACATTGTTGAGCTGCTCACTCTTACATGGATGCTAACTGCAGAGAACTTGCCCTTCTGATCCCACACACGCTGAATGCAGCAGTCTCGCTTACACTCATAGCGAAGCTTGTGGGAGGCAATAGAATACAAAAAGAAGCGGTAGCTCTCTGCAGTGCTCCCTCTCTTTCACTCTTTCACATTTCATTAGAGCTCTTTATTTAAATGTTGCTGTTTTGTGCCAATGCAAGATATGTAGTTCTCTCTGCCAATATTGCTGCATTTCGAGTTTTCTCATGTTAACAGTCCAAAATGGTTACAAAGTCACAATGCACTTAACTGAAAGTGTATGAAGAGCTATAAAAATAGACAACGAATTGCCATGGAACAATTTGCTGAATCGATATGGCAAAATCAAAGCGACAGCGTGCACTCCCTGTCGTCGTCAGCTCCTTTCTCATCCATTTCAATATTAAGTCAATCAAATCGAAAACTCTTCGCACCGTGTAACCGTGATCAACTTGGACGCAAGCGTTTTGTCCATGTGTGTGTAGAGTGTGTGCTATAAGTGCACGCAGATGGATTATACAATGCGCAAATACATTTAACATTTATAATACTTTATAGTTGGTAAGTTGTTGTTGCTGTTGTTGTTTTTGTTGTTTGTTGTTGGAGTGTATTAATTTTGCTAATCGCGTTTCGATCAATTTGATTTCAATTGTCAAACGCACAGCAATGTCGTTACCAGTGGGCGGCAAGTGGGGGAGGGGGCGTATCACATTGACTGACACTTTTGGGCAACATGTCGCATGCGTCATTTTAAATATTTAAATTTTTTTTTGTTTGGCTTGTAACGCATAAATAATCACAGTACTCGAATTTGTTCCGCATTGCTTTTTATTTGTGGTTGCTCATACGCACAGTGGGTCGCACGTCTGTGAGCTGCATGCTAATTTCCTTAGTCTTTGTTTCTTTTCATATTTATTGTAGCGAGTTGTTGCCTTAGATTTATGAAATGTTTAGATTTTCGTGTGATTTAAGCCAGGGAAAATGATATCATGGCAATGCCAATAGCTGTGACGTCACGATGACGCCCACAGTGCGGCGCAGAGATAGGCGCAGTTATTCAAGATATCATAGCTGCGATTGTGTGTGTAGTGGCACAACAAATGGTGGCGACTCAAGCGCCAGCCAGCGGCGACAAGTTGAACGGATCGCATAGCCTTGAAATGCGTTGCTCCATTAGACATCGACAAAGACTGTCAGTCACCCACGCACTCCACGGAAAACAACAACAGATCTAATAACAACAATAACAACAACAAAAGCAACTACAATAAACACTGGCGCCAATATCAACTACGCTCAATTTGCAAACTCCACTCTTTGGGGCTTAAGAGCTCAAGTTGTTATATGAGCCGAGATCTTTAGCAGACAAACAAATTACAACAGTTTTGATTTTTTAATTAAATCAAGTCACAAGGCAATACACAAATATATATATATATATATATATATTCCGATATATAGATAGATATATCTTCCACAGCACTTTGTAATCAAATGTGGGCGCCTTTTCCTTAATGGATTAATTTTTATTTTATTATTATGTATTTTAATTTCGCATTCATTTCGACTGACTCAAATGTGAGTTGTTTATTGATGTGTGAAATTATAGTTTAACATATTGTCATTTGTTGAAATATGTTTATTATTTATAACACATTTGCGCACTAAACAATAGTTAAGCAATTAAGCAAATTTCGAAGTTGAAATGCATATATAATTGTTTGTTATTGAGAATGATCTTAGCAAGCTCTTAGTCATTCTCTTGTCAAACTTGGCAACTCTTTAAGACTCAAATATCAAGGCAACTCTGGCTGAGTAAACCCTTTCTAAAACAGTTCATGTGAGCTACACTCAAGAGCTGCACTCGAGATTGTAGCATCAATCACTGATAGTTAAATAAATAAACACAATGTGCAATGTGTTGCTTTGAACTTTATACCGAACTTTATAATTATAATGAACAATTATTTCAATGGAATCTACAGACATACAATCAGTTTCTTATGTGATGTAAAAAGCTAGACATATTCAATTTGGCGCGTGACTGTTGCGGGTGGTCACAGTGGTCTGAGCTCGAAACTGAAATCGGCTTATGGCCTAAAAATGTGACCGTAGAGCGCTCATAAAGTAGATTAATTCTAACAGCCATGACAAGAGACAAACATAGAAATAAACGACATTACAGCGTCATGCCTCATGCCCCATGCCCTGCAGGGGACAGTCCCATTCCCATTGCCATTCCCCACAGCTTCTCCACAGTAGCAGCTCGCTACGTTTGCAGTCGATACGATCCGATCCGATCCAAACCGAACCACACCGAACCGATCCGAAGCGAAGTGTATAACGAAACCGCCGATGTGCGATCGCGCCACGAACCGTTTGGCGATTTGAATTTGAAGTTTTTTAAACCGTCAACTAAAAGCGCTGCGATTTTAGTGGCAATCGAGCCAGCTGAGTAAACGGACGTGCGAGAGCGGGGCCAAAAGCAATAGCAAAGCAGTTAATAAGCAAAACGTTAGACGGATCAGCTTGAAGCATCGGAAGTGAAGCATCTATACGTTGCAGCAGTCGGCGGAACTAATTAATTTTGCAAAAGAAAAAAATTAAATATATACAAAATATATACAAAATTGACTATTAACGGCGCATCTTTGGCCAATTTTTTTCGTTCGACTTCGACGCGCTCGGGCGTGATGTCGTTGGCAGCTGCAACGCCGGGAAAAGACGTTGCCGAAAATAGTTGTAAAATTAAATGAAAATTTCCCAGATTAAATACAAATTT
This sequence comes from Drosophila macrospina, assembly GCA_035042075.1. NCBI lineage: Eukaryota > Metazoa > Arthropoda > Insecta > Diptera > Drosophilidae > Drosophila > Drosophila macrospina. The sequence continues at coordinate 10,286,205 of JAWNLW010000591.1, read as the reverse complement.
GTTTTGTGCGACAGCCGTGAAAATACAGCGGCAAATTATTATTTAATTCACAACAGAAGTGTTTAAATTGCTGTAGTCGAAACAAAGAGGAAAAGCTACAAGACATGTGGTTCAAGTGCATACATCTGGTAAGTGCGAGTGTGCGAGTGTAAAAGTGCCTACCTATGATCTGTCAGCTCTAAAATATGTATTCAATTCAACGCAAGTGTCAGCGAATAGCAGTATTTGTCAGCAGTATTAAAACATAACGACTTGTGATTCTGAGGGGGGGCGTGGCTGTGTTGCAATGCAATGCAATGAGATGTTACACAGCTTCTGTGTTAACCTCATCGCAACGATTCTTGTTCTTTAACAAATAAGTGGCCAAATAGGTGACAGGATCTGTGGGCCGCTCACGTGCCACAGCTTGCAGGCCATGCAGCAGTATGGGCGCCACAGTTTGATCCAAATACTGTCGCACCGTCATCGAATTGAGATCCGGCCGTGGCTTACGACATGCGGCCATCGAGCGCGGTGCATCGCCAATGCTTTCGGGATTGGAATGTGCAGTTGAGGGACCCTTCATGGACGACTTGGGCGGCTCCCGCACAGTTTCATTCGCATTCGCAAAAGACATTTTGGCTGTATTTTTTTCAAATTAGTTAACGAAACCAATCGAAAATTAGGCGAGCGGCCTCTTACCAGCTTGAGAATTGAGAAAATATAATAATTTACAAAATATTTTGGTTTTTGTTTAAATATAAACGTGGGTTCTGTTAACTTGAAATATTGTAAAGCGAATGACGAATTCAGTTTCAACAATGCCAAGCTGGGTTCTCAAAGCCAACTGCGATGAATCTTAGAACCTTTGGAATTCGAAAAGGTATTATGATTCAAATACTTTAAATGCAAATTCGATGACTTTGTTAAGCGGTTCCCACAATTTCATTTTCAATTTAAGACACAGCACTAAATCTATCAGTTTATCTATTAAAAATCAATGTCACTTGTATTCGCAACCATTCAAGTTGCGAGATTTAAGATCAAACGTTGCACTTACGTTGATTTATTTTTAGCTGGAAAATTGTGGGACAAGCAACGAGTTATGCAATTCTCGAGTTGAACTACTAAAAAATGACGAGCGTAATTTGTTTCTCCTTACGTGTGCACATAATTAAGATATATAACTATTACTTAAGTGAAAACCAGATTTACAGCGGGTTGTTTGTTGTTTTAAATGTTTGCCATAAATAATGAAACAAAAGTCTTGAGCAACAAACTCGTTGTAAGAGAATTCTTAGCCCAGCACTAAATCTTATTAACTTAATTGCCCAACGACAAATTAACGTCTACTAAATAGTGTAAATTATTGACAAAATGGAAACCTTCATCCATTACAATATTATGTGAAAATGCCACTAGTATTTGTAATTTTTTGCGCTATCTTCGTGTGACTTACGCTAAGACAAAGCTATTGAATAACTTATGGATAGGCACACGTACTACTCATACAACAAATATGCAAAATCGAAAGAAAAAACAAACGATTAACACATTTTATTATTGATGCTTTTTTCTCTTTTTTGAGTTCATCACAACAAACCTGTAGTTTTTGACCCATATTAGAGATGGCTAGTTAAATTTGAATATAAAAAGAATTCGGTGAATAGGCAAAACGTTATTTCTTAACTGTATGCGGGAAATAAGACAGTGGCAAGAGAGGGGGAACTTCAATCAATCTTCATAAACATTAAACAAAATTTCAACAAAAATCGTGCATTACATTTACTGGGCCGTTTTTTCGTTGTGTGCTTAGGATGAGACAGCATCAGCGGCTTCCCCGATATTGATCTCGGCACTCAATAGATGTATAATTTGCATAGTACACAGCGATTGAGCGCGAGAGGTCGAGCAAGAGCAAGAGAGAGGAAAAACCACAAAAGCAAAAGCATAGCAAAGGTCACTGGCATCGTCTAACCAAAAACAACAAAAAACAGACGCCAAATCGACGAAGATTTACTGGTGATGAGTACGTGATGATGGCAATGATTTGTATGTGTTTGTGAGTGTTTGAAGTGTGAGTGTGCGTGTGTGTATGTGTTGGCGTTGTGTATGTGTGTGTGTGCTGAACTGGTGGGCAACAGCACGTGGGCAGGTCAGCGTTTGCATTGTTGACTCTGGCCTTTCCCTTGAAGGGCGACAAATCAAACAGACTGCAATTGCGCAAATTGGTAACGTTGCTTCCAGCTCCAAGACCAGTCCAAGACAAGCATTCAAAATGCTAATGGGCAGCTGTAAAAGCGCCAAAGCAAAAAGTAAAGGCAAAAAGCGGGGCAACCAAATTAGCGCAACTGAATTAATTAACAACTGTAACATTTTGCTGTAGCAGTATTATTTATGTGACCTTGAGGGAGATAGCAGCCGGCAGAGACAGAGGCAGAGACAGAGGCAGAGACACAGACAGAGACTGAGACAAGATATCAAATGAGTGACAGCAATAAATTCCAAAAAGATATATAAAAAATAATCAAAAATGTTGCCATTTTGTTTAACACGCCTTTCGAGTCCAGCAATTATGTAAGCTCTGGAAACAAAATTGGACTTATCGATGCCAGTTGATATTTAATGTGTGTATGCTTGCTCATTCCTCATTTCACAATTACAGCACGAATTATTAAGTCTCATTTCAAATGTTACAGGCCGCCAAATGGACTTGGGGCAAATGAAAGAAATTTCATGTTTGCTTTGCATTTTTACGCATAAATTATTTTGGCCATAAATTGTGCACGCCCCTAATGAACTTTGATTAAAATCGCATTTCACGAACTTTTTAAATTTACAATTTTTTTTAACAATGATGCTGCAATTTTATTTTTATTAACTGACCCAATTTCTCATAATTCGCTTAATGTACAAACGGAAATATTTGACTTTGTGGCCGTAGTAAAATATTTTCTAAATTCTAATTGTTTGGTTCACACGGCCAAGTTAATAATATTGTGCTTGTTGTTGTTGCTGCCAACTCAATTAGCTGCACAATATTTGTAGCCAATTTGCAAAGAGTTTTAATGGGCCGTTAAAAAAATTAGCCACAGCTGCTGTTTAAATTTTGATGGCTTTTTGTGAATGAAATGTGGGAATCTGCGGCGGGTGGAGTCACTTTTATTTTGGGTGTCATTTGTGATGCAGTACGTTGATGATGCGATGTTGCTACCTGATATGGTTTCACATAAAAGGAAGCCGTGCATGGATGTGTGAAGAACATGCCGCTGAATGAAGTTGATAAATGTGAACATTTTATGGTAAATGATAAATCACTTGGAATATTTTGGTGTTCCGATTTGGTGGTATTTACTCACGGCTAGATGGAGAAGCGGATATGATTTTAGAGGTCGGAAATGGATCCGTCTATGTGGAACACATTTCACAGACAAGGTATTTGCTATTTGCCAACAATTAGCTATTTGTTCTGTGAGATATTCTACAGTTGTCCTCATTTCATTTAGCAGTCTGTTTAAGAGGTGCTAGAATGTACTCAGTGTAAATAATTCTACAGAATAATGTACTTAATAATATGATTTTATTTCGCTGATTTATTTGTGGCATAAATTTGCATGGCAAACGAATCTGCAGTCTGCGACACACGCCTTGTCGCACTTCTGTCTCAAATATTTCTGGTAAATAAAAGAAAAATGAAAACAACTGACAGCATCAACTGGAAGTTGTTAGAGTGCAAACTAGACAACCACGCGCTTAGATCTCTCAGTGCCCACACACAAAGACAGAGACACAGAGAGAGGGAGACAGAGGGAGAGAGAGGGATCAGAACTGACAACAGTGTCGCCAGCTTGCCGAGTTTATCAAGAAGTCAAATCCAAGGTGCAGCCCACGCAAGTACAACTGATTGTCTTTTGTTGAGTTGATTGCATACAATGTTACACTGTTAATAACCCAAAGTGTGAAGCCATTAAAACTATGCCAAAGTCACGCTGTCGTTGGCCCTTTTTCTCCCCTTATACACATAATTTTTAAGTGCCTTTCGAAAGTAAATGAAAAAAGCCATTATCACACATGGCAAATAGTTTGGCGTTTTAATCAATGCCTTTGGAATTTGTCCCAAGCAGTATTTTGCATAAAATGCAGCTAACATTGCTGACACAGTTCACGGCGCCCAGCCCCATGGCAACAGCCCAGCAACAGCAACAGCGACAGCAGCAACAACTTGTAATATAAATGCTGCCAAAATGCTTTTCCCACCATGCTGTTATCTGTGAGATACTTGTGTACGTGTCTGCATATGAAGTTCATTTACACGCAGCTCAGACAGTAGCTGGAAAAGCCCTCTTCTCCGCTGCCTTATTGCCACAAGTTGGCCAATTACTTTACTATGATTAATTTGGCTTTGTAGGCAACAACGTGTTGCATAGCTGCAGATGTACATTGACGCCGCTAAGTAACCCACAGCAATTATGAAATACGTTTTAGCATTTTAGCCAGGCACCAAAAAAGAAGCATCCAACATCGGCAAACAATGCAAGTTGCATGCCCGCACGCCGCTGACAATGAAAAAAGCCTTTATACAACACGAAATTAAAACACGATCGCACATTGAACATGGCCAAAAACACAACAACAACAACAACCACAACAACAACAACTACAACAACTGCAACAACAACAACAACTGTAGCTATGCCAAGTTGCATTGGGCCATGTCGAAGCTGAGCTGAATTTAATTCGATTGCTTTCAGTGTGTTTTTTTTTTGTTTCTCTCTCTCCTCGTGCAACTTTCACTCTCTTGTGGGGCCGAATGTCACGAGCGTTGTTGGATTTCTTTGACCACAAAACGCTTGGACTTGGACTGTAACCCAGTTGGAACAGTGACAAATTGGAGCAGCCAAGTGCAGCGCCAAAATGCGGAAATTTTGTGTATGCAAAAATCGAATTGCAAGCAAGCGCCAGGGCGTCGAAGCGTTGAAGAATCGGCACAAATAACAAAAGACTTAGGACACGAACTTGCCACAAAGCAAAACACAGGCGGGGCGGGGCGGGGCAAGGCGAGGCGAGCCATTGAGGCGTGCAAGTGCCACTCTTGACAGCCTTTGCTACACATTTGGCCAACTGCGCTAACGTGTGTGTGTGATTTATGGGAATTTATTGGCCACTTGGCTTTCTTTTGCTCTTATGCTTATTAATCACTCAAAGTCAACGTTTCTCGGCCTCGAAATTGTTATTGTTTATGCACATTTTTCTGATGAGTCAGCGCGTCGGGCTGAGCAATTCATGTGCCTGTTGGGCATTAGTTAAAGAGTTGACTTCATAGCTGGCTGCCTAATTACAAACGACCTTCATGCAATTCGCAGTTAACACAAACTTTATGGACCTCACCCCCTCCCGCCGACAGCCAACGGTTGAAAGATTACACAACTTTTCACGCCTCGACAAATTTTGGGCGCACCTACAATTCTGTGTGCTGCGTTATGCAATTCCATTTAATAAGCTAATGTGCTAGAGTTACCTGATCAAAATCATAAATAGTTAATTCAAAACAATGGAAATGGAAATAGTGAAAAGCTTCGGAAGCGCGCGAAAAGCCTACGTGCGCTTCCCTTTATTTGATTCTTTTGATCGACGTGGCTGACCTTGTTGCCGTGACGAAAAAACGCATAAAAACGATAATAATTGTTATGACATATTATTTATGATGCATGCACATATTTGTTTAACACATTTACATGCCAAATTGCATAACCATAAAGCAGTTGAATTCTATTCTATTTGCTTCAAATGTCATTCGGATTGAGAGACACGCGTGGCTGACAGGCAAGTCTGCCAGTTGGAACAATCGCATTTCACTGATCATAATAATCACTGAGACGCAATTCACGTAAGCGCCATTTCACACCTTACGAGTGTGCATGCCAAAAGTGTTACGCATTTGCCAAGTTCCACAAATATGGCTAAAAGTGATGCAATGCCTACGGCGGTAGCTGTGGCACCGCCAAGTCAAACTATCTGAATGCAGTTTTGCTCGCAATTTGTTAAATGATCTATGGCAGCCGAATAGCAAACACACAACAACAGCCACCAAAAGTAGCTTGCATTGTCATAGAGACACCCGAATGCCCTTATAAGTTGTCATTTAGTGGGAAAAAGTGGCAGATCAAGCCAACATTGGCTTAAAAGTAAGCAAACAAATTGATTTTTATTTAGAAAATTAGTGTGTAATTCGTAAATAAATAAATGTAAATATTTATATTTTATTGAATGAAAAATTGAATATATCTATATTTACTAAAGTGCTTCAGCTAAGTCTTCTTACACAGTTAATCGTAAATTTATTTAAATAGAGTATTAAAAGCATTTGCATGCTGCAGTTGAGTGCGTCGGATGTGATTTTATTTATAGAAATTAGCAATTATTTAGTCGAGCTGCCGAGGCAGTCAAGTTAGCCGAGGTAGCTGGGGTAGCCGAGGTAGCTGGGGTAGCCGAGTGGCAACAGCTGTCAAATGCAAATAAACTGGGTTACTGAGAGGCGTCGCAATGTTTGAGTGCAGCCACTGCAACTGCGGGTCAATTTTGAATTGTACAAACAAGACAGACAACCCGGGGGCTGGTTATTAAAACATGTGGCAACAAATCAAAAACAAAACAAGATAACAACGCCAACAACACCAACACATTATGTGTAGCGGTCTACAGTTGTTGGCCAACTCATATTCACATTCAATTGAAGTCGAGTTCTAGGCAAATTGTATAACAGCGCCAAGCGCAAGAAACAGGAAATGGCAGCGCCAAAAATCGTTGACCAAAAAAGGCAATCAATTCGGCATTTTGTTTTTTTCTTTTTTGCACGTTACGAAAAGTCAATCAACTAACGAAATTTAATACAATGTTATGCTGGTTGCTGTGGTTGTTGTTGTTGTTGTTGTAGCTGCCTGGCAGCTGCTCCCACAGTAATTTGGGCACTGCTCGAAATTTGACGGCGGTCTGTCAGTAGCTGCTAAGCTCACATGAGAGACCCTCTGCTGTGCCCGGTGTGGGTGTCTCTCCAAAATGTGTAATTCAATAGGCAACATGAGTTGTAGTTGTAGTTGTTGAAGTTGTTGTAGTTGTTGTACTAGCGTTGCCGTTTTCGTTGTTTGTTGTTTGCCAGCCGCACATTCTCGGAATTGATTGTGTCTAATGAAATGTTTCACTTAATCGCCGCATATTAATATAGAATTTCATGTTTGCAATGTGCCAGATCAGCGCTACAATGTGCTGTGGGCATTGTTTCTTTATTTTTGATGGAATTTGAGCAATTAGAAATTATTATTTGCTTCATTGCATCGATGATATGTTTGCTATAAGCTCAAATGTCAGTCACAAGGCAACAAACAGCTCGGCGATTGACAATCTCAAGTAACTTTGAAGCTTGATAAGATAAACATGGCTAATATGGGCATATGGCTAACAACTGATTCACGTACGCCCACAAACCCACAAAAACCACAAAACAATAAGTAAAATAGGCAAAGCAACAACACTTGCATGCTGTGTAACAAGTTTGTGTCTTAAGTCTTTCGTTTTGCATGCGCCACAGTTTGTCGATTTGCTTAGCTCGAGCTACGATTTCAATGTTTTGGCATATTTAAAGACGGAAGCGCCAACAGAAGTATCGCAAATAGGAAAAGGCAAACACGCTGCTTAACCCAATATGAAAGGTTCGCCGTCAGCGCTGTGGGTGCGCTTCATTAGCGCCTTGTTTTAATACGTTTCCTAAAAAAAAACACATTTTTCGTTGGCCAGACTGTGATCATTTATCATAATTGTTGCTGCTCCGTTTTGATCTAATAAATTCGGAGCGCGCGCATAATTATAATTGAAGTGATTTTTAATTAAAAAACTACAACTGTGAAGGTCAGTTTGGGGCAAGGCAGCAGCAGTACCCCATGCGGGGTCGTTCAAACACAATGAGTTAGTTATTGTTTCTTAGATTCGCATAAATTGCAACACGTTCATATTTTTGTAGAATTTTTGGGGTCAGCTAAAGTGATTTTCTTTGTTGTTGTTGTGTGTTTTACTTATTGTTGTTGTTGTTACTGTTGTTGTGAACGCTGCGTAAATTACGCCAAAATTGTTGCGCAAGAGTTAACGGGCTTTGTTACCATTTCGACCAGCAGCAATAACAATAACGTAAACAAAAAAAAGGGGCACTTAAATTGCGCGCCAAGAAAAACGTGATTTTCCACTTTTGATTTTTTGCTTTTGCTGCTGCTGTTGTTGTTGTTGTTGTTGTTTTTTAAGGCGCGCTCGCGCCCAAAAGGAGTCGCTTGTCTCGGTGATTCTCACGTAACCGAAACGCTAGCAACATGCGGCAAGCTGCCGGCAGCATCAGCATCAGCAGCAACATATGTTGCCAGGCTGTGGCTCTGCGTCTCTGGAGTCAACACCAACGCCAACCGGTTGAGTAACTGCGACGCCAATTTGAACTAAAATTTCTTTCAGATCTTTGCTCTCGAAGCTAAAGTGGTTGTTGTTGCTGTTGTAGTTGTTGTTGCTGCCACTTTTACTCTCATTGCTGCCGCCTGTCTGCAATCGTTTGCCCCATAACGGAAATGGCCATAATAATTTTTGCACAATTTATTACGTTGCGTTAGCAAATGAAAAACATTTTCTGGTCAAGCCACAATTTGTTGCTGATTGATTGTGACGTTTATAAGCAAATATTTCAATTGATTGCAATTGCTTGGGAAAGGGGAATTACTTGGCTCACTAGAAAGTACACACATTCGAAGGGGAATTTCACCTCCTATGAGATTTCGGCTGGACTGTTGCTGATGTAATCCATTTCTCACTAATTTGCATGATTTATTGTTGCACTGGGATGACTTTGTCAGTCTGTTTGGCAGTCAAATTATAAATAACAAAGCATTCAGTGAAACAATGGGACAGAAAGTATTAAAAATGCTACTTAGCCTCAAAGTTGACAAATCGTTTGTTAAAAATCCCAAATTTCAACAAATAAAGTTCAAACAAAGCTAAAAATAAATACAAGCAGTAATTAGAGCTTATTACTCATATTTGCAACCTACAGCGCGAAACGTAGCCTGTCATAAGGCAACACCTAAACAGATAAATATGTAAAAGAATAATTAATTAAGGCGAAATAAATTAAACGTCAGCCGTTTTCGAATAACAAGCGCAAAATTATAATAATAAAAATGTCAGCTATACGAACATTGGCTTAATTGAAGCGCACACAAGCCACAATTCGAATTCGCATTTGAGACGCCCACAAGGGGCAACGTGCCCCGGTCGCTGCTCCTCAGCCAGCTTGTGGCAGTTGCGAGTATTCGTAGTTTATGACTGCACGCTAAAATAATTGAGGCGTTAATGTGCTTACGTGCGGGTGGCGGCAACTTAAGAATAATTTGCAAAAAGAATTTCAATTTCAATTTCAATGCGAATGCGAATTGCGAACTGCGAATTGCGAATGCGAATGACAACCTTGTCCATGAACACAAGCACATGGCGTATACGCAATGTGTGCTACAACCGGTTCGCTTGTGTCTGTGGTCACTTTCACAAGCCGCATTTCCGTTTGCAACATGTTGCACGTTGCGTAATCGCTGTAGCTGTGCGGTTGCATCTCTTGCATATCACCTTGACTTTGAAAACTCTGAAGTGCAGCCACGTTTGGCTACTCGTTGTGGCCAACTGTTGGCATTTGCGGCCACATTTGGCCAGATCCAGATGCATTTGCCAAATGCCATTAGCCAAAATAGTTAACAGTACTACAAGTGGCAAGTGGCAAGTGGCAAGTGTTACTGACCCCCTGTCGACAATAATTTCATGGCATTTGATTTTGCAGCTAACACTCGTCGTGCTGGCAACTGCCTCGTGGGGCGATTCGAGCCAGAGCCAGTACCACATACAAACGGATGAGGGACCCGAAAGATATTTCCGCTTTCAGACCGATAATGGACAGTTTCGGAAGGAGAAACGTTTGCAGGACGGCACAGTCATTGGTAAGTCAACAAAACCCCCAATAGCTAAATTATAAAGTGAAATCTCTGATTGATTGATTATCGGAAGGTAATCCATTAGATTTGATAGGATTTCCTGTCCCATTGCAGTGAAATCAGATGTGGAAATTGATTTTCTATGTTTAAGATTGTTCTTTAATGGAAAATCTCTCTTTGAAGTGAATTTCTGTAAACAAAGTTAGTGTAAAGCTGGTTCTCTTACTTAAAATCTCTCTTTCTCCCTAGGCACTGAGGCCTGGATCGATGCAGCTGGCTTCCTCAGACAGAAGGACTATATAGCCGATAAAGAGGGCTATCGCATACTCAAATCAAAGACCATATTTGTGGGTCAAAACAGAGGCATTGAGGTAACTAACAACTGCTCCGAGTTGCCGCTTCTGTTTACTATCTAATCCTCAATCTGTTCGCACAGGAGGCCATCAAATCCACAAAGACAGTGCCGGCTCAGTCTGGCATTCTGGTCGATGGCAATGCTGGAGGCAACAATGTAGCCGGTGGCTATCGTAAGCATAGCTACGGCTACAGCACCACTACTTCGACAACCACTGCACCACCTCCATTGTATGAGCCACCGAACTTGGCCACAGCGAATCTGGATTCAGGCGTGGGCAAGCTCAACTACTTGTCACCGGAGCAAGCGGCCAAGTTGCAACCACAAACGCAACTTGGCTTCGATCATTATCCGGATGAGTTGCCGCGGGCAAGGGATCAGCTGCTGAAGGGTATCGTCACGCCGCACGTGGAGATTCAACCGAATGCGGAGCCTCACGATGAGATCAATGCCATCAATGTGTATGATGAGGAGGCGGATCATGGCTTTGCCCCAGGCCGCTTTGCCACTGTGATTGGCACAACGACATCGCGTCCTGATTTCTTTGCAGCTGCACCTGCCCCTTCGTTATCCATGCTGCCACCTTTGGGCACACAGCGCAGACGTCAGCGACCACGCCCCAGTGCCATAGGCATTGTGTCAACGACGCCCGCGCCAATTGCAGCACAAGAGACCTACGGCTTCTCGACGCCAGCGCCATTTGCGCGGCCGCCCTCTGTTTCCGCTGGCGGGTATCAGTATGCGCCCTCTGGCACGCCTGCCTCGAGTGGATATGGTTACTACACGCCCAACTCACCGCTGGAGGTGAATGCGTTGGATGCGCCGCTGCTACCTCCATTGCCGGCGCGTGCTTATCGTCGGCGTCTGCGTCCGCTGCACAGCAACAACTTGGAGGCCTCCGACTATGATGGGGTGAGTGTAACCCGGAACGGGTTCCGTTATGTGCTGCCCAAGCAATACCACGAGGAGGCACAGGTGGATGACAAGCGGGCGGGCAGCTTTGGCTACGTGGATCCCTTCGGCATTCGTCGGGTCGTCTACTACAACGCCTCACCCGGGCGTGGATTCGTGCATCGCAATAACAATCAGTTTGTGGGCGCGAATGGAGCGCCTTACGATGATCCTGGACCAGCGCAGTTGGTGAACGAGTGAAGGCGATCAGGAGTTCGAACGAACACGTTAACTAACGAAGCATCCAAGCGATGCGGCAATTAATCAATTCAAATTCACAAAACTGCCCTCAATTCCTCCTCATAATGCACCAAAACTAACCGAGAAGCCTCAATTTAAAGCTAGCCTCATTGTGGGGGGCACTCACTGCATGAATGCCAAAAAAAAAAAAATAAATAAATATATTCAGAGTGACCGCCTGCCAATCGTAATCTGTACATAACCACGTCACGCTTTAAACATTTCTCTCACACACACACAAATAAGAAAAGAAATATCTGTGTTAATTAATTTAATACTTGTATGTGTAATTTAATTTATGATTAATCCAATTGTGCAATTAGCGCTTAGCAATAGTTGTTAGTTTAAAGTTTCATCAGGGGTACCCACTGTTCCCCGAAAAATAAATGTAGTTAAGTGAGAATCGTTTCATGTATTAATCTTGCCATATTAACAAAACGTAAATAAATGCTTAACACACACACACACACACCCACACTCGCATACACACTCACACACACACACATGTACACACCTAGCCTGTAAACCAGTGACTAATTTCTTTGCCAATAGTTGTTCATTATGCAAAACACAAATGGAAAAAACGTTTGTTCTTTTTTTTAGAGAATTCTTATAAACAATGAGCACCCGTTGCATAGAAATTAAGCTCGTAAATGTAATAATAACAATTTATTGTATAATATTTAGCAATCTACAAATAAACAACATATTTAAAAACTAATTAATTGAGTTTCTTTCACTCTTTGATCGGGATTTTTCAGAATTCAGGGAAAATGCTCTCACCTCAACATATCTCTCTCTCTCTCTCTCTCTCTCTCTCTCTCTCTCTCTCTCTCTCTCTTTTCTCTCTCTTTCTCTCAACCCATACAAAGAGGCATTCAATTTAACCTAACCAAACCGGCTTACTTTGTTTATTTGTTGTTATCAGTCGGAGAGCCGGCAACGCAACTGCCGGTTCCCGTAGTTGGCTTTTTTATCATGTTTCTCTCTTTACATTTGTTTACTTTTTTTTGTGAGAGAGCAAACTTTTCTCTGGCACACACAACAGATATATTTATACAATTAAAGTAAACGCTTATCATTCCGGTTCGCAATCTTATCACAGCCGGTAAAAGGCCAGCGAGGTAAACGGTGATTCAGTCGCGTGTTTGGTTTGGAACGGTTTAGTCTAACATAATGAAACTAATTGTAACAATCTTGCTGCTGCTGCTGGTCAGTTGCAACCACTGGCAGCAGTTGCACGCGGCAAAGATACTGTGTATTGTTGCCACGTCGGGGCATAATAATCCCAGCTGGACTCAGCCGTTCTTTGAGGCTCTCGCAGACCGGGGCCACACGCTGACCATTGTGGGAACTTCAGAAGATCCTGAATTGAAGGGCATAAAGCATATTCATATTGAGAGCAAATATGATCTGATTAAGAAACAATATCAGGACAATCTTGGCAAGATTAAGCAATATTGGGACTTGCAGCAGATGCTAATTTGGTATGAGGCGCTGTTGGGCAACTGCCGATCTGTGTTGGAGAACCACCTGCCGGATGAACTGAATGCAGACTACGATTTGATCATCTATGATGCTACCTATTCGATGGACTGTCTGATGTCCAGGTTGTCCGACCATCGAAACACTCCTGTGCTGGCCTTAAGTAGCGGTAAACTGACTGTAGATCTGTTGAAATTGATGAATGCTGAGGACACAATTAATCCAGCTCGGATTCCGCATTTCATAAGCCAACTGCCCGTAGAAATGAATTATTGGCAACGCATCCAGAACCATCTCCTGTACTGTGGCGAGGCATTGTAAGTAGAAAGAATCGCAATCACTTGTTTTTAACCATTTTGCTGGCAGCATTCGTTGGGGCATCGTTAATCCTGTTCTAAATGGTATCCTGCGTGATGGTTTCAAGAATCCAAATGTACAATTGATGCTGCTCAATACGCATCCCGTTCTGGATTATGTGCAGAATGTGCCTCCCAATGTCATTGAGGTCGGTGGGCTGCACATTCGTGCCGAGTCAGCTCCACTTCCTCTAACATTGCAGGAGTTTGTGGATCGATTTCCAGAGGGAATTATCTATATCAATCTGCCACACATTAAGCTGATGTCTGACGAAGCTATAAAGGCAATTAAGTTCATGATCAAGGACTTTAGTCAATTTGGTTTTATCTGGAATGTGCAGGATGTTCAGTTGTACAGGAACTATCACAACTTAAGGACCACTAGTGTGGATGTGCAACAGGACATTTTGGGTAAGTTACTAAAGCATTCCACTTGAATTCTCTCTCAATTTCTTATGTTCTCTCAAGCACAATCCAATATAAGAGCGTTTTTAACCCATGGCGACAGCTTTGGCCTACAGGAAGCAGTCTACAATGCAATTCCAGTTATTGTGCTGCCGCTGTTAATGGATCAAATTAATGTAAGTGGATAATGCCTATTAGTTTATCGTATTTCTCAACTTCTCACTCTATAGAACGCCAAACGTGTCGAGGAACGTTATTTGGGAGTTCGGGTTGCATTCGATAATTTGACTAGTGAAAGCTTTACCGATGCCCTGAAGCGTATCGTGCGCGAGGAGAGCTTTTCGGCCAACTTGTATCAGGCACAGGTCAATTTCCGTACACGGCAGATTAAGCCTTTGGACCAGGCTATTTGGTATGCCGAACAGTTAGTGAGTGAGCCGCAACTTTATAAACATTTCTCACATCCAAAATCCGTGGATCAGAGCTACTTTGTTCGCCACTCGTTTGATTTCTTGATGCTGCCGTTGCTTTTTGTTACTTTCTTCATTGGCAATCTAGTAATGCTAATCATACAGATGGTTAATACCGAAAATCCTAATAAGAAAGCCAAACTAAAACTAAATGAGAAAAAAGTTTAGTTAAAAAGGAAAAAGAAAATGGAAAAGAAAAGGCAAAGGAAAAAGAAAGGGAAAAAGAAAAGGGAAAGGAAAAAGAGAAGCTAAAAGAAAATCATTCAGCTAAAGAAAAGAAACAAGCTTAGTTAAAAGTTTAAGAATTTTGTATGTCATTGAGATTGTTGCGTGTATTATTACTTTAAGAAATAAATACAGTATGCCTAAATTAACTCAAAAAAAATGATAAAATTGATTAAATTATACGGAACTGTTATTAAATAAATACTTTTATAAAAATATGCATACAAATGTCTTTAAATTCGCGCATAAAAGTAGGCAACAGTTTTTAGCGTGTTATTACCAATCACATCCTAAAAGTATGCAACAAATTTTCTACGGTTACAGCAAACTCTCTTAGGCAAATTTAAAGAGCATTCTTGAGTCTCTCACCAGGTAGACGATTTGATTCGCACACAGGTAAACTCGACTCTCCGCTTAAATATTCGGTACCTTTCTGGCGACAAGTGAAACAAAAGAAGCCGCAATAAATTGTAATCCCAAAATACTTGGGACGATAATAAAAATGCGCCTCTCAGTACGTTTTGGGAATTTGCATGGAACAGAACAGAATGTTGACAAAGCTGCTGAAAATTTGCTGCAATTCAAGGCAATGCACATTTGGAAAGCCGTTTGAGACTATGCCGGGTCCACGAGGTCCCTTTGGCTTGGGTAATCTCTACAATTATATGCCTGGCATAGGCTCGTATTCCTGGCTAAAGCTGCACAAGGCCGGGCAGGATAAGTATGAGAAATACGGTTCGATTGTGAGAGAGACTATGGTGCCGGGTCAAGATATTGTCTGGCTGTACGATCCCAAGGACATTGCCACGCTGCTCAATGAACGTGACTGTCCGCAGCGTCGCAGTCACCTGGCACTTGCCCAATATCGCAAACAGAGACCACATCTGTACAAGACGACGGGATTGTTGCCAACAAATGGAGCGGATTGGTGGCGTCTACGATCTCAGGTGCAAAAGGAGTTGAGTGCCCCGAAAAGTGTACGCAACTTTGTCACCGAGGTGGATGGTATCACTCAGGAGTTCCTGAATTTCCTAAAACAGTCAGAAGGTATCGGTGCTACCATTGATATGCTGCCCAAGCTTACCAGACTCAATCTGGAGTGTAAGTTAAGTTATTTTTTACTTATTCCACTATTAAATATTGTTCTCTCATTAGTAACCTGTCTGTTAACGTTTGGAGTGCGTATTGAATCCTTTTCGCCAGAGGAGCAGCATTCGCACTCCCGTTCCACGCTACTAATGCAGGCCGCGGAGACAACAAACAGTTGCATTCTGCCCACAGATCAGGGTATGCAACTCTGGCGATATGTGGAGACTCCCAGCTATCGTAAGTTGCGTCATGCTCAATCCTACATGGAAAGTGTCGCCCTCCAGCTGTTGGAGCAAAATCTAGAGTCAGGCTCATCACACTCCTCGCTGGTTACCGCCTACATACAGAATCCTCAACTGGATCGCTTTGATGTTGTGGGCACATCAGCAGATTTGCTATTGGCTGGCATTGATACCACCTCGTATGCCTCGGCCTTTCTGCTCTACCACGTTGCACGACATCCTAAGGTGCAGCAGCGCATCTATGAGGAGGCACTGAAGGTGCTGCCCAATTCCGAGCAACCACTGAGGGCTGATGCTCTGCGCACGGACATTACTTATACAAGGGCTGTGCTGAAGGAGTCGCTGCGCCTACAT
Organism: Drosophila macrospina; assembly: GCA_035042075.1. NCBI lineage: Eukaryota > Metazoa > Arthropoda > Insecta > Diptera > Drosophilidae > Drosophila > Drosophila macrospina. Next base: position 10,270,047 of record JAWNLW010000591.1, on the reverse strand, counting down.
CCCATATCGATTGGGTTCGGCAGGGTGCTCAACCAGGACACGGTGCTGAGTGGCTACTTTGTGCCCAAGGGGGTGAGTTACCAGAGATTGTGATTGAAGATGATTTGAAAGATGAGTGCTTATATAATTCCTGTTGCTTAGACCACCGTGGTTACCCAGAACATGGTGGCCTGTCGCCAGCCTCAGCACTTTCCCGATCCGCTGCGTTTCCTACCCGATCGTTGGCTGCAGCAACGCAACGCTTTGAATCCCTACCTGGTGCTACCTTTTGGACACGGCATGCGTGCGTGCATCGCGCGTCGTCTCGCCGAACAGAATATGCACGTTTTGCTCTTGAGAGTGAGTATTGATAACAGTTTATCAATGATCGATGATCGATAGCACATTGATCATTCCTCTGGCGATTTATTTAATCATTTGCAATGCTAATCATCAGCTGCTGCGTAACTATGAGCTCATCTGGCGAGGTCCAACGGATGTCGAACTGGATATCGTAACACTATTGATCAACAAGCCCAATGCTCCCGTGTTGATCGAGCTGCGATCGCGTTCCAATTGATTTGCAAGTCAAAACTGAAGCACAGATGATGTCTACACTTCTACACTTTTAGTTCATTGTTTATTTGCGTAAAAAAATGAATTTAAATAAATGTCATATGTAATATATGTATATAGATTTATTTATAATTAGTGTAAATCATATATTACTAGTGTTATGTTTAATTGAAAGGCTGCGGGTGTTTTGGTCTACAAGTACTACAAAAATTGAAAACAATATTGACTCCAGACCGATCTATAAAATTGAATACAATGGAAAGGCATACGCTTGAAATTCATTATATGTAGTGCTTGACAGGGTTACAAAGTTGCTTTAGAGTTACTTCGCATAATACTCGAAAGTAGTTGGGTGCGCTCTTGGCACAGGGTTGCCACCGTTTGTGCAGTTGTAGTAGGGATTAAGCGGATTGTCTGTTGTCTGAAATTACATTGTCAACTATTTCTATTGTTAATTTTGACTGCCATGACAACCCTGGCCGCCAGCTTATATGTACGTGTGTGTGTGTGTGTGTAAGGTCTATATATCAATATATCAATATATATATGTATATATTATTATTATAGTTATATGATTTCCTTTGTAATTGGGCTGTTTGTCTGTGTATATGGCTTTAAAAAATGTTACTAAACTTGACCCTAAACTGTGACCGAGGTACAGTTGCGCCCTGTAAGCTCAACTCTATCGAGAAACTTACCCACTAAACAAGCTATCGTTTCATTGTAATCAGACTGCTGTTCGTCAAGTTGAAGTCAAAAATATGTCGCTATATACTGCTAACTCTCCTGTTCCCATCAAATCTGTACTCTGTTCCTACTGTTATACACCTTCGTCTACTGTTATACACCTCATCTACATTTTCCTGTGCTCTCTTCTTCTGTATTCAGTTCTAACCTATAAGGACTTTGGTTGTTTGCCGCACTAAACGCTAGGATGATTGGTGAAAAAATACATATACAATCTAGATATCTCTGGAGCTGATCTGCCTGATCTCTCTCTCTCTCTCTCTCTCGCTCTCTTGCTCTCTCGCTTTTGACAAAAATACATTTATGTTATTATCATTTTCGTTTTATCTTCTCAAGATCGGAATTCAGTATCAGGTCGACTACTTTATCGTATGGCTATCGTTGAATATGTTGTTATTGTTGTTGTTTTGCTTTGATGAAGATTGAGATATGAGTTCAGTGTTCTGAGTTCTGCAGCCGGATCACCACCTTATAGCTCCAGCAGCAGAACCTCCTCATGCTAGAGTATATTGAGTAGCGATGAATCCATCATTCGATCATCGTACAGACTCAGGGTTTTCGAAGCACGCGCCTTACGCACCGAGAGTGGAACATCTCCCGGTGTTTTCACCCGCTCGCTGGGATCGCGTAGGCGTTCGCTGCTGCCACGCCCACTGAACACCTCACGGAAGACTTCCAGACTGTGCTGGCGACGCATTTGCTGCTCTGTTGGCGCTGACATGTTGCCACTGTTGCTGGTGACCAGCAGCGAGTTTGTGCGCAGATGACCAGGACGACGCTTTGGTGCCCGGGAAGAGGACAACAGATGCAGCTCATTCTCGTTGTTGTTGTTGCTGCTGTTGTTGTTGATGTGCTTGATGAGGCTGCTCGACAGCGAACGTGGCACAATGTGAGCAGGTGTCCCAGTCCGCTGTTCCGCACTGCGCAGCTGGAGAGGATTAGCTCTGTTCAGTGGCTGCAACGGACTCAGGTCGAGATTGTTGGGACGCTTCAAGCCATTCGACAGGCGCGCATTGTCCATGCCCTTGAGAGCGGCCACCAGGTTGGACTTCTCCTCGCCCAACTGCAGCTGTCGGCAGATCTCCTCGGCATGCTCCTTGCGGAAGAGCTTCTTGTGGATTAAGGCGCGCACAGCATGCCAGCCTCGCAGCTTGTGATCCGTATTCTGTTGCTTAGGGAATCCCTGTCCCAAGCTGGAATTGTGCTTCTGCTGGTGACTGGCAATCAACTCCTCGACGCTGACATCGTGCTCCAAGCAGGATAGACTCTGTTCCTGCTGTGGTTGGAAGCTGTGCTTCTTGCTGCGCTCCACCAGCACCGGCGGTGCACGCATCGTCTGTGGTGCCAGATTACGCTCCTGGCAGGGATTACGCCCTTGAAGATGGGGCTGCAGCTGAGGCTGCGCATAGTTCAGGTGATTCTTCTCCGTCGGCAGCTGTTGATTGGGTGGCGGTTGCAGCAGACCGCCGTCAGCTGATGTCAGCTGTGGCTGCGCCTGATGCACTGCAGCCGCTGTGATGGTGGTGCTCACCTGCTGCTGTGACACTGGCGATGCCAGATTGTTTGTGTTGAGCAGAGGACTAGCGGGTTGTGCCTGGAGTCGTGGACGCAGACTGGACATCTCCTGCATGCGTTCCTCGGCACAGAGCGAGGTGAGTCTCGCATCTGCATCGTGATCCCAGCAATCCTCGCAAGTATCACGTACCAATTTGGCAGCTGCGCCGCCGCCCCAGCCAGCGGGGAACAGCGGACGTGCCTTGTGACGCACCACCAGGGCCTGCATCTGATCGAAACTGGGATGCGGACCCACTTCCTGTTCATAGGGCGCTTTGTACGGCGGCGTCATTTGCCCCGGCGCATAGAAGTCCGAGCAGCGTGTGGCAACCTCCCACAGCACTAATCCCAGCGCATAGACATCCATTTGCTTCAGGGATGTCTCACAGTCGCGCAGATTGACGGCTCCCTCGAGCAGCTCCGGCGCCATGTAGCGCAAGGTGCCCACCTCATTGATGCTCTTCGTCTCCGCCATGGCCACTTCCCCTTTGTACTCATACTTGGAGCCGAACACCTTCAAGGCGAAACCAAAGTCCGCAATGCAACAGCTGAGATCAGATTGCACCAGAATATTCCTTGAGTTGAGATCCCGATGGGCGACGCAGGGCTTATGTAGATCCCCCAAACGCAGCTCCGTGTGCAGATGGGAAAGTCCTCGGGTTATGGTGCGCAACATGCCACAGCATTGGGAAAAGTCTGTGCTATTGGCAATGAGCCAATCCTGAAGGCATCCCAATGGTGCCAAGGATAAAACCAACTGATATTCCATGCGGCCATCCATGGTGCGACGTTCATCATAGCCAAAGTAGCTGAGCAAGGCCGGACACTCCATCAGGGGCAGCGCATAAATGTTTCTCTCATTTACATAATACTGATGATGTGCCTCCGGATAGATCTTGACAGCCACCTCCTGTTCATGGAGCAAACCCTTCATCACAGTGCCATACTTGCCACTGCCGAGCATTCCAATCAGGTTCAGATTATCCACATTGCGCAGATTGGAACTGTAACCAGGTCCTGAGGGCGCCAAAGGTGACTCCTCCGGCTCGACTTTCTCCTTCACTCCGCGACAGTATTGAAGTGCCATCAGTATCGCAATGAGAATGAGCGTTATGAGTCCAGCACAACTCAACATGGTGGTGGCTCTAATGGAGTTCTGTTGATGCGATGTGGCACGATTGGTGACCGCAGCTCGCACATTGTTCGCCAGCTCGAGGGGAGCTGGTTCCACGACGGCCACTTTCCTATTGCAGAGATTTCCCGAGCAGCAGCAATAGTACAAGGAATTGCTGCGCGACGTGGGCGCTGAGCTGTTGCATTCCGTCTGGCTGCAGATGGAATTGCGATCGGTGTTATCCTTCCAGCAGCCTACAAAGGAAGAGGATCTTAGTCAACAAAGGAAGAAATAAATCAAAGATAGATCCACCTACCTTGCTTAATAAATCGCGTGCCATTTGCCGTCTGATTCCACAGGCTGAAGCAAAAGGTATAACCTTCAGTGCAACTGCGTTCATGGGATTCACCGGTCGCGGAGTTCGTCTCCAAGAACTGCAACTGCTGCTCCTCCGCACTGATGTCCTCGCTGTTCTCCTGCTCATAGTCATCATCGTGCTGTGAGCTATCATTCTCCTGATAACTGATGCAGCTATACTGCCGACTGGGCGCAGGCGCTGTTCACACAAAAGTCAATCAGTATCATTTGAAGAAGCATTACAGATTCAGCAGATACTTACATGCCTTGGCCAGCATAAGCATGGCCAGCCACAGCAGCAACAACATGCTCCAAATGCGCCTCGTCATGTTGATAATTGTATTTTATATCTTGCCTCTTGTTCAATTGGTTGTTGTCGTTGTTGTTGTTTGGTTTGTCACCTCAGCTCCTTGACGCGATTTATTTATGACATTTTGGCTGTTGTTGCAAATGAAAAAATGCGAAAATTTTTGAATAAATAATATTGTTCCTTGGCTTTTTGTATACCTCTGCGAGAGGTATTATCTATAATATCTATAATATATTCTTAATTAGAGCAACGAGCTAAGCTGTTTGTACTCTGGTCAATTCTTCTTTACATATCTCGATGAGTCTCACAGAGATTGCAAGAATATCAATTCTTCTTCGAATATAACTTCATTTCTTCGTTTTGTTATAAATAACAATAATGAAAACGCATCAATTGCTAATGGAGTTTATTTATGTACAATAAAGCTGTGTGCTTTATCTCTCTCTCTCTCACTCTCTCTCACTCTCTCTATTTCTGTTTCTGTCTGTCTCCGTTTCTTTTGGAGTCGCTTCTGTATTCCGTAGGCACTTTGACAATTTTGCAAACGCTGCAAACAATAATAATAACGATAACGCCCAGACCTAAATAATCGTATACCCAAACAACTTGGACGAGCAACTGCAGCATGATCAACAACAACAACAACAACAATAGTAACAACAACAAGAACAATTACATTGTCGTTGTCGTTGTCGTTTTGTCGTTGGCGCTTCTCTCTGTCAGTCTGTCTGTCTTGTCGCTTCACCCACCCACTTCTTATGTAAACGAAGTTGACGCTGCTACGGGGGGCGTTACGCAGACAGCGCTGCACTTTGGATCCATTTGGGGCCGCATTCTGATGTGCAAATTGAGCGCTTTACGCGCCACAGCAAAAGGGGGAAATATGAGTATAAATAATGCACACTGAGGCAAAAGACAAATATAGTTTAACCATAATTAATTCCAAGAAAATTACTTTATTAAATATAAATAAAATCAAATACGTCTTATTAAATGAGCTCTGTTTATTATTTATTTATTCTACATTTCAGACCATAGTTTTCGCTCTGTGTAGTATACAAATACTCACATAGATTGTTAGATATCTGTATATGCAAAATGAATTCCCCACACTCAAGTGACGCCAGGCAGACGCTGATTAGAAATTTGTTTTGGCTTTCATTATGCGCTTGGCTGAACTTTGGAAAATGTCTTGGCATATTACGTGAATTGCCACACGTCGTTTGTGTGCTTCACAGCTTACCTTATCTACACACCCACACACACACAGTCACATATTTACTTCTAATTACGTTTATAAATTATTTTCTAACTGTGTACAGATGTGTAAGCTGGCGGAAATTGGGTTAATTGGATGCGAGATGTTCTAAACTTAGACAGGATAATTATGAGCAACAGCAAAGAGAACAGATTATGCTGTACTTAGATAATTATAGGGTATCTTTTTTAGCTATAAGTAAATAACTATATATGTATACTGTACATATGCCCTTTTATTTAACTATTTGACAGACATTGGCGCTGTTGGTGATTTAGGAATGAAACTAAAAGCTTTGTCTGTCAATTTATGAAGATAAGAGCCCGCCAAGCTCTGGTGACGGGCAGTTGACAGCGCTTCGTGACACGTTTGTATATTAAGTATATTTATAGTTTGTTTAGTTATAGATAGTTAAAAAAAAGCATACACAAATTGTCCGAACTATAATTAACACACTATTTACACTAATTAGAGTAAAGTCAATATAAATTCAATATATTTTCCCATCCTTTCACCTTGTCCATCTCCAACGGCCACGCACATAGTAAATATAAACATGGTAACTAATTGTGTAGCCTTTTGCTTTATGCTTTGTTTTCGCACGTTATCGCCAATGCGAGTGGACGCCGACGCCGGCGCGTGCTCTCCAAATGAGTGAGAGATAGAGAGCGTGACAGAGGACCACTTGAGAGTCTAGACATGACTCTCTGGCACATGCGCACACTGCATGCCATAGGCCAAAGACAGTGGGAGAGCAAAAGAAAGATAGAGAGTGAGAGAGGGAGAGCAAGAGAGTGTGCTTGTGGCGCGCCAAAAACAGGTTCCCTAAGGTGAAAGATACGCCGAAGGGGGCAAGGGCGGGCGTCTGTTCCAGCATGACAGCCGACGGCGCCAGTTAATTGCAAACTTTTTTTTATAGTCTTTTGCAGTTGCGTATCTTTTACCTCGTCGTCGTTGTTGTTGCTGGGGCTGGGGAACTGTGCAGCGAGCTGATTAACTTTTTGCATGCTGAGAGTGCGTTTGTGTTGGTGCGTTTGTTTGTATGCATGTGAATGTATTTTGGTGCGCATCTTTTGCGACAGCTATGCTAATGTTTGTGTGTGTGTGTGTGTGTGTGCGAGAATGTGTATGCAGAAAATCAATGCAAAGACGAACACAAAAGTGCAAGCAAATGGCAAAGATGAAGACAACTCGAACTGTTTAAGGGTTCTGGGGTCTGGTTTTTGTCTGTGCCAGGGTGGGTGGGCGCTAGAGTCAGCCTGCCACTGTACTTCTGTATTTGTGTCTCTCCTTGTGTGAATGTGTGTGTGTGTGTGTGAGCGTGTGCCTATGTATTTGTGTGCGTGCGCAGACCTGCTAAAAATTGATTTTTCCAAGTCATTGCGAGTTGTTGCCGCAAATTGAATATGAAAAATATTTTCGTTGAGTTTGGGGATAAAACTGGCAAAACTTGTCAATTTTGCGCTTTTCATTTGCATTTCTGTAAAACTTTTAAATTATTGCTTACACATTTAACGGTTATTCAAGGCATGCCGAACTGATCTCGACAACAATGGATGTATCTTGTGGGGCGATTGCTTTTGTTGTATTATATTTTTCTGTTTTCACTTTTATTTAAACAAAAACTGCACAGTGCACATTAAATTTATGACTATTATTGTGGCCGGCGCCAATCCCATAATCGTTATTTAACTATGACTGCTATTATTATCTGCTATTGTATTTTAGTTTACATTTGTGTCCCCCACTTATGTACACAAAATTGTTGTTTGCTGCGCGACGCTTGCCAATGGTCGTTGTCGTTGTCGTTGTCGATGTCGTTGCCGTTGGACGCCGCCTTCGCCGTCGCTTGCCGAGAACTGACTGACTGAGGCTGAGGCGCCAGCAGCGTCGTCAACGGCGGCGACGCTGTCGGTAAGTGCTTGTAGCAGCGTGCGCATATTTACGAAGCAGCGTGTAATGAGACAAACAACGATTGGCGCTGCCAGAGAGCGCTACCGCAAAGAGAGCGTGAGAGACACACACATCTAGAGAGAGAGAGAGAGAGAGAGAGAGAGAGAGAGAGAGAGAGGCTTGCGGGAGAGCAGCAAGTCACTTGTTGATTGCAATTAAGGACTGAGAGTGCAGGTACAGTTAGGGAGTATTTCTTTATTTGCTTTGGGTAAGTAAATTACATTCCTATTGATTCACTGGGTGAGCCGGCAACACTTGGCCAGCGCAGGTGCCGAAGCCAATGCGTAATCCATTCTTCTCGCAGTGTCCACGAATGATGACCTCATCGTAGTCCTGCAGGAATTTACGTGTTTTGCCGCCCTGCAGCTCCACGGTCTTTGTGCCGCGCCAGCACAATTCCAGCAGCGATCCATACGAATCGGGAGTCTCTCCGCTAATTGTACCCGAAGCCATTAAATCGCCAGGACGCAAATTACATCCTGTGACTGTGTGATGAGCAATCTGCTGCAGTGGAGTCCAGTACAAATGCTTGAAGTTGGACTTGCTGATGAGCGTCTCATTGTCATTGGCAGCTGGAAAATAAACGTTTTAGCAAGTTTAGAAAGAGAAGTTCCCAGGAAACTTACGCTTGAGAGACACTTCCAGATTGATATCAAAGTTGAAGGGCAAAGTCTGCTTTAAATATGGCAGCACTTCCGGCTCCTGTGGAAAATTGTCCAGCAAAAACGGTTTCAATGCCGCTGTTGTTACCACCCAGGGTGAAATGGTAGTGCCCAGATTCTTGGCTGTAAAAGGACCCAGGGGAACATATTCCCATTTCTGTATATCACGCGCACTCCAGTCGTTCATCAGCGAAAATCCAAAGACATTCTTCCAGGCATCGTCCACCTTGATGGGTTCACCCAACTGATTGCCAGGGCCGCCAATAAAGAAGGCCATCTCTAGCTCAAAGTCCAAGAGCTTGCAGGCACCAAAAACTGGTTTCTCAGCGCCATCGGGTAGCGTCTGTCCCAAAGGTCGTCGAATGGGTGTGCCGGAGACAACCACGGAGCTGGCGCGTCCATGATAGCCCACTGGTAAATGACGCCAGTTGGGCATCAGAGCATTGTCTGCACCGCGGAACATAATGCCCACATTGGTGGCATGATGAATGGAGGAATAGAAGTCCGTGTAGTCACCGATTTGTGCTGGCAAGTGCAGAGAAATCTCCGATTGAGGCACAAGAGCACTGCCACAACAAAGACAAATATAAGATATGGAGACACTTAGCAATCCTTTCGAGCAACTTACATGCTTCTCAAGTCCACATTCTGCTCCACTTCGGAACCCTTGAGGAGTAGCTTTTGGGTTTGTGTCCTTACTTCATCCCAAGCTTCATGGCCCAAGCTCATCAGCAAGTTCAATGTTTCTGCCTGCAGCGCAGCCTGAAAAACCAATACAATACCTTCTACAAGCAGTTCATAAAGCAGTGCGTGACTCTTACCTGCAGTGTGGGTGCAAACAGATGCGACACTGCTTTCAGATCCAATACATGCTCACCAATGGCAACGCACAGACGATGAGTCGGCTAGAAAACATACGATTTAAAAAGATTTTACGATATTGAAATGCTTGATAACCTGAGGCTTGCACAGGTGTTATACATACTTAGTTGTAGCTATTATGCATATGGAATGAGCTGCTTGTTTTTGTAAACAAACTAGTTTGCCTTATGATTTATGTAAATGATATGCACTGAAGCGGTTTCTGAGTTTGTTCTATAGAGTTCTAGAGTTTGTTCTATTTTAAAAACATGTCAAACACGCTGAATATCACATGGCAAATTGATAAAATAAATGTGCGGAAAACTAAGAAAAATGGTTTTAAAATTTTGAATTTAACTACTTTGTCTTTGAATTTATTAGTGAAGCTGAATGTTTTTCATTATCCATTGTTTTACTCACATTTGATTTGGTTGAGAAGACAGCATATGGCAGATTCTCCAAGGGAAAATCGCTGCCCGCTGGCACTGGCACAAAGCTGGCTGACATTTTATCCAAGTTTACACACGTTTCAGGTATATTACTAAAGAATTTACTACTTTTCGGCAGTTGTACGTAGATTAAACTGATTAAAATGACAGCAGCTAGAGGAAATGTGCGTAGCGCCAGAGCGACGATGACAATAACTGAGCGACTGCCCGAGAATGATCGTCTTTATATACTCTTCTATCTACGCTCTCTTCAGCCGGTTTTGCCGGTTTGGAGGACGCTCTTAAGAAAACAAGCCCCCATTTCGAAGAGTAACAATAAAGAAAACCTCTCTTAAGTTGCATTTAGGTTACTTTGATTTATTATTTACTCGTTTACTGGTTTATTTATATATGTATATATATTCGTTTAGATGCTGGAATAATTGCTTTATTCGAATTCGAATTCTCAAATACATATACATCAATTTATACATAAAATGCAAATAATGTGACTTTTAAAGATAATTTTAAATACAGATATACACATAGTTTGTTTTCTTGTTTTCTTCGATTGAACTTAGTTAACAGCACATTAAAATACAATAAATGTATATAATATATATATAATATTGTTGAATTATTTATATTTTCAAAGGATATTTGTGTACAGCGCGTTTATTTGTGAATTGTTTATTTGTATTTTTGATACCATCTTTTACTACATTTCTTTTCTCGCATTCCATCTCCAACACGCAGCTGTTGCTTTAAATCAAGTTAAGAATTAACTGAAATTAAATATATTTGATAATTTCCAACATTTCGATTTTGTTAAGTTTATTTAATTGCATTTAATTGACACCGAATATATGTATTTCGTTAGTTTAAATATATATAAGTATATCAGACGTTTACCATATTTAACAAAGTCTAGAAACTAAAATTCAACTAATTCATTTATAATACGTATTCGTGTATATAGCACAGTTCGATATTTGGACTAGTTGTGGCTTAAGCTCCGCAAGTGATCTTTGGGCCATCATCATTAACTCAACTACAATAAACTGAAGAAGAATGCTTTAATTTTCTATCAATTTTCTTGTATTGTGATTATACGTGTGTACAGTTTAACAAGCGCAGGTCTCTTTTAATTTATATATATATATATGTGTATATATATAAAGGTACATTTTGCCGGAAGCATAAACTTTGCCATTGATCAACTTTATATATACTTTTAAAGAGCAGCAACAGAATTTACCATAGAATTCAAATAATTCAAACAATTTCCACTCGAAGTCTGATTAGAATTTTCTATCCTTTAGTTGATATGTTAAGATAGCAGATTCATCAATAGCTTTCCTTGATTTTCTATCAATGTGTACATCAATCAATCATTTAATCAATCAGCAGCCTCAATACATGCATTGCATTCCAAAAACTATTGCCTATTCGAAATTTGGGGCTTACAGTGGTTGTTCTGGTGGTGTGAGTGGGTGGTTTTTGTATTGTGTTGTCTTGGGTTTTAAATATACATTTAGATATTTATAGGGATTTGCTATATATAATATTTTGTTTGTTTATAATGTGCAACAGTCGTAATAAACATTTTCGAATAATTCATAGAATGTGAAACGTAAAAATCAACTTTGGTTTCAACACTTTGATTATAAGTATGTGAGTACATATTCAATAAGTAGTTTTCCAACACTGGCATGATGCTTACAATGAGTTAACTGAAAATGCGAAAGTGAACGTAACATTTAGTTAACATTTTTTTTTTTTGGTTTTCTGTTTCATTTTTCGTTTTTTTTTCAAACAAATTTACAGCAACATTGAACTTTGAGCAGTTGGAAGTTATTCTCTTTGCGTTCTCATGATATGCTTTTTACCTTAAAGATACTTCTTGGTTGTATGAACTACGCAACAGTAGATACATTTATCTCTGGTGAAAATAATGCTTGTCCAACACACAACTAACCGCTTACAAGTCATCTCCCAGCCGATGGATCTCATCGAGCATGAAGTCCACATCCTCCTCGGTGACGGCAGCCGACGAGATGATCGACCTGAAGAAGTTGGGTCGTCGATCATCTGGTTGATAGCCCACCATGAGAGTGCCCTTCTGCATCATGCGATTCTTGATAATCGGACAGATCTGCAAAGGTCATGAGTTGTTAGCTATACCAACTGGTAAGTGATTATAACAGATGATTGCTTACCTTGCCCAGCTCCACTTCCCTCTTGCTGTCGTGTGGCATGCCCCTCAAGCGCTTGGGCACATACCAAAAGGAAACATTCACGCATTCGGGTTCCATGATCAAATAGAAACGATCGGATTGCTCCCGTATGCGCTTCACCTGATACTGCACCAGTTCCATCAAACGATCCTGTTGCTTCTCGAATCCCTCGGTTCCCTTGGCACGCCATTGCAGCCAGAGCTTGAAGATGTCATTGTGGCGTCCACATTGAATGACCTTATCGCCAGTATCGTAGCTAATATCATAATGCTTATCGGTCATAAACAGATACTCGGCAGACATTTGATTGCAGCTGATGAGCAGACCCTGTGATAAACATAATGTAGGGTATAGAAGTTAGAGCATTGCAGTTGACTTTACTCATAAGTCAAACTGAAATTTTAATTAAAATTCCGGCTGCCAAAAGGCGCAACTGTGACCGATGGCAACATATTGCATGGAATACCTAAAAAAAGGAGAGAAAGAGCGGCCAATCGGAGGGTGAACTTCTCTCGCAGGGTTGCCAAACATTTTGTGCTCATTCATTGTAATATCGAGCTGCGACAACCCCCCAGTTTGCCTGTTGTGTGGCATGAAAAATAACAAGGAATTGTTCGAAATACAATTGAAATTCTTTGGATAAGCAACAAACATTGTGATATGCACAAGAATGTTGCAGTGGGCTAAGTTGCACAGGAGGGAGAGCAGAAGTTGCAGCTGTAGTTTAATATGAACATGGCAGACCAAGGAATCCTTCAGTTATCTTAGTTTCTACTTACATCCTCCTTGAAGTGAATAGTCGAGCATTGGAGCAGTGCACCCATGAGCTTATGTGGATTCCAGGTGATCGAATCGGCGCTGCAAAGAGTCAAAATCATGGCGTGCCACAAAGATATATATTAAATGACATTCAATTACAAATTACAAACAATTAACACTAAGCTGCCTCTTACCAACACCCCCCGTGGTGGCAAGGACGCGAGGCAAGTGCCATAAATTGTGGCAATTTCAGGCCGCAGCTCTTTAATTGAATTCAAAGCGAGCACAACCCCAGAAGGCAGCCTGAGGGTTGACAGACGTTGCTGCCGCTAAACATCCCTGTGGGAGCTATTTACAGTTATCTAAGTGTGTGTGTGTGTGTGGGTGTCTATAAACATGATGCTTATGTAGTGCCTGCAAAGCATGCTTCAGCTTGAGTGGCGGCATGTGGCGCTTGCCACAATCGCCTGCCTATGTGTGTGTCATTTAAGTCTGTGGCAAAGTTTTGCATTGTTTTAGGCTTTTCTACAAACTCAGCCGAATTAAGAGCATCACCTAGCGAGGCACCGAGACACCATTAATCAACTTCGGCTGAGGCCTACAGTTGTCAGCTGCACGCGCATTTAATGATTAATTTATAAAGTGGCGAATGTTGAGCTATTCAATTAGGGCCCACACAATTTGCATGCCACAATTGAATGGCCACTTGATGGATGGGGCCCTCATCAATTTGAAAGTGTTTATGGGACATTCCCTTGACCGCAAAACTGTCAATACGACGACGACAGCTGCAGTGTCGCCATTTGCCTAAGCTCTGTCGGATTTGGGGTTAGAGAAGCGGACTAAAGTGCACTTAGAGAGTCGCGTTCTCTCTGCTGCTCAACGTTTTAACTTTAAAATTAAAAATTCCTTGCACTGGAAATTCTAGAGAAGTAACATTGCCTGCCTTCCAGCTATTGTTTGGCGTAATTGTTGTGTAAGTAATGCTCACCTCCCTTTCGGGGTTGCAGACGGAAGGGTGGCAAGTGTGTGGCAAGAGTGGCAAGAGGGTGCGGGTTGAAAATCCACTTTGTTCATTTGTTTGTCTTTTACGTAAACGAAAATGCACTCGGCTTTGGGCCTTGTAATCCCTATAAGCTCTGCACACCTGATGGAGGCACTAAATGACAAATTGAGATTTTTGCCACATGTCGCTGAGCGATTGCTTTCCTAGTGCTCAGCTCAGCAGGGGTAGCAGAGAGAGGGCTGCATTGAGTTTTAAGCAATGCGGGCCATTTGGGAGCATTTAGATTTGAATTTGCACAACAAGAGATTTCAATTTTTTGTTTTGACTGGCGAATATGAGGGCAAAGTGGGCTGCAAAAGGGCTAAACAGCAAGATGAATGAGCTGAGTTGTAGCTGGAGACAAGTGGACTAAAATAACTTAAAGATATACTTGAATTTATTGATTGTCTGTTTATAACTTAAATTTAAAACAATGTAGATTGAACTGAATTTAATGTGGTGAGCTTAAACTAATATTAGGCATATTTTTATTAATTATTTGAGATTGTTAACTGCCTTAAAACTTGCCTCGTTAAATACTTAATTATTTCTTATTAAAATTAAGTTAATTTACTTTATTTATTTCAATAAAAAGTGCAGTTTAAGGTATGCAATTAATCTTAGAAATTAAATAGAATATATTGATTGTTCTACTCGAACTTTTATTTATAATATAAATGTAATTATCCAAAACTGTTTGAATATTATTAATGAAAATATATATTCATCTATAGAATATTAAATTAATTTATTTATTAAGTTTTAAAGTCAACTTACCGTTCCACTCCGGTCAATCTGGGATGACGATGTTTTCGCGACATTAACAAACCGCCGCCCCAAGCAGCCTGCAAATGAAAGAGTCACCCATTAAGAAACTGTCTCTTTCCCTCTCTCTCACTCTCTCTTGCTACTCACATCAATGTGCATCCAGCAGTTGTATTTCTGGCAGATATCCGCAATGGTATTCAGATCATCAAAGGCGCCCAGCACCGTTGTGCCTGCCGTGGCATTCACAAAGAACGGAATGTCGCCCTTGGCCTTGCGCTCTAGGATTAGACGCTCCAGCTCGGAGGTAATCATCTTGCCATGCTCATCGGATGGCACTACGATGCAGTGATCGGTGCCAAGACCACAAACAGCAGCACAAGATTTGATCGAGTAATGGCATTGCTCCGATGTGAACATGACCAAAGTGCCGGGCAATCCTGCCGAGCCGTGCTCCTTGTAGTTGGGGAACATCTTGTGGCGAGCGGCCAAAAAGGCGTACAGATTGGAAATGGAGCCACCAGGTGCCAAGATGGAATCACCACCCGACCAGCCAATTATCTCACGCATCTTGGTCAGCACCACGTTCTCCATGAGTATGAACACTGGAGCGATCTCATATGTGAACATATTCGTATTCGCCGTGGCCGTGAGCCATTCGCCGGCCATGGAGATCAGATCCAAGCCACACGACAGCTGATTGAAGAAGTGGGGATGGCCTGTTGAAAGGAGAAACATAATTCGTATTCGAGTTGTTTAATGTAGCTGAAAATGCTTTCCGCTTTTCCATTTCCATTTTCGCCATGGCTGTCGTGTCTGTCAGCTGAAGCTGCTTAAGCTGACAGCAGATGTGCCTGGCAGCTCTGCTGTGCTATGCTCCCGCCTTTTGTACAACTTGTTTTTTGTTTTATTAAAAATATTTGAGCTGAAACAAAGCAACAACCGGGTCGACCACCCACGCTACTTCGCTCTGTGGCACGGCTGACTGACGTTCAATACAAGGCCGGATGTGCATACGTTCAAGGGCAGACATTGTTGTTGCTCTGTTGTTTTTATTATTACTTTAGGGGGGTCAGTAAAATCAATGGACTTGAGTCCTTAAAGCGCCAAATCTATTCGCTCCTTCTGCTCCTCCCAAAGCGTCTTAAATTGTTCATTTATTGCAGCTAATTGCGACTTGCTACACATAGAAAATCCCACGAAAAATCACAAAATGCTTTCAGTACATGTACAACAATCGAACAAGAGCATCAGGATGCTGTCGAAGTCCCCTCGCTAAATGTCCTGGCGAACCCTTCGTTGTCGCTCTGGGCGTCTGTCAGTTCACATCTTGAGTGCCATAAGTCGTGTGATTAAAATCCCATTGCCCACAAGGCTAAATCCACCCACACACACACACACACTCACACACACACATTCAGGATGTATCAGCGTCGGCATTCAAACATTTCAATTTGCCCATGTGGCCGCAGCTGCCACACGAAGACGTGGCACGACTCTCCAGTCGCACCCTCGACCTAGACACGAGCCACGAGACCTGGACTGCCTTAGACCGTCAGGCAGTCAGTCATTCATTCGCATCAAAGGATCAGGAATGCAGCGAGTCAGAAAATAACAACGGATTTTGATTAAAGCTCCCCTTTTTATAGAGTCGTCGACTCTGCAGACACGAAAACCTCCTGGCCCCCTCCTCGTCTCTATTCCTGCCTGCCTGCATTGCCATATCATGTTTCCCTCGTGGCAGGGTGAGCATTATGTGAGATTATGGATCATAAATGGGATTTATATCATGCCAGTTTACGCAAAAATGTTGTGTCTGCAACTAAAAAGGAAATTCCATTGCCGAATCTTTGAGATTTCAATTTGTGTGCTCTCTGAGTTTGCTTTTCGATTGAATATTAGCTAGTTGACAGTTCTGGATGAGTTTGTATTAAAGTTGTATGCCTAAGTTATCTTATCTTTAAAAAACTGAAAAATGAATTAAAATATATATTTATTTCATTATTGTTTTCTTTACAAGAATTTTATTCTTTGTGTATTTATATCCAATTCCAAATTCTTTCTTATATTCTTAGCCCTCAACCACAATCTGCGCCTAATTCCATTCATATAAAAGTCAAACAATAATGAAATCTTCGCTTATGCAGCTACTCCTTGATTACATCGCTATCTGAGACGCGTCCTGGACCAGTTTTAATTCAATTTTTAGACAGAATTCGTGCAAAGCAGAATAATTTCCTGAGTTCCGAGGAGGAAGGGAAGAAACGGAAGCTCACGCAGTTTGCTAGACAAGGCCGCAGTTTCCGGGGGTGCTTATTATCGATACTCCAAACACAATTGCGGTCACGTGCTCGACAATGTCCTGACAGTGTCCTGACAGTGTCCTGACCACCCCTTGCATTAATTTTCAATGAAATCAGGCGCATATTCAGCATCAATAAAGAAAACAAAAAATCAAACAACAACAACTGAAACGTGCGAATGACTTTTTGGCTGCTAAAGCCGCCAGTCAGAACCCTTTTGCGGATTTATGATTGATGGCAAATGAGATTTGGAGAGTTAAGCGTGCTCCGGGAGAGACGTGTGTGTTTTTGAAAGGTGTAAACAACAACAGGGAAGGAGCACAGCTCAATGGGCCATAAAATGACATTGTCTGTTGTCTGCGATGTCCTTGCAGCTAATGTGCTTATCTACAAGGCTGCACACTTTGTGCCCTAATGCGACCGCAAGTTCCTTGGGCACGCGCCCTGAGAAGTATGCTATATTATCTCCCTCCCTCCCTCTGCCAGTATCTCCCTGACAAGCATATGCTTTGTGTTTGGCCTATGCAAATTTATGCAGAGACAAATTTGATTAACGCCAACTGGTTGACTGTGAAAACATTTGATAAGTCACCCCTGGGAAAGCATTCACCTCTCACCAGTATTTCCAACTCGAACTTACCCGTCTTCACTTGATACTTCAGCGTTGTGGCACAATCCTCGATCAGCTGCTGCAGTGGCAGCGCTCTATCGGGCACATCCAAGTCCAGCAATCGCTTCATATCCTCGGGATGATGAAAGTCCAGCACCTTCTCATTGCGATCGTTTGTGTCCTTCACAAAGTCCAACAACACATCGATAACTTTCAGCAGAAACTCACGTGTCTCGGGTCCAGCACTCACAGTCGTTGGCATGAGATCTGCGATAAAAATGAAAAGAGAGGCACAAAGGAATAAAAAATAATATTCTTTCTATCTCTCTTATCGCTGGGCATAAAAAAACGTGGAGAGCGTGCGCTGCTGCTGACAGTGTAAATGACTTTTTGCCTTATCTGGTCGCAGGTCCTTAATATGATATATGATTATTATTGTTATGAAGATGATGATTTGTGGCATAGCTTTGCCATTGAAATTGAAACTGGCGGTGAACCATAAAAAACAGATTTCATTTCAATACTCTTAAAGTGGGTAGGTAATGCAGATAAGAGACTTTTTATCATTGTGCAAATATTTTATTAAAAGATTCGGATTTGCTATTAAAATATTTTAAATAATATTCATTTTCTCTTATATATAAATGTTTTAATAAGCAAATAAGTTATGATAAAAGTTTAAAATGTAGAACAAGTTTATTTAATTAAAAATAATATTATTACTTTTAAGAATAAATGTTTCTATTTGGGTATACAACTTTTACATATATATTTATATATAAAACTTACAATTAAGATAATCTGGCAACTTAAACCTTTTCTTATAATATTCTTAAAGGAAACTACAGTAAGGGTATTAAAATGTCTGCCTAGTGCATATAAGAAATAATTATTAGCGATATAAAAAGCATACTTTACATTTTGCTGCTGGAAATATAAGTTTTTACTGAGCTGCTTGGACAGTAGAATATTTTATGGCTTACAGCCATATGCCGTGGCAAGCTGTGGCCTTTGTGGGGTTGTAACCCATGCTGTGGCAAGGTTAATTCACAGCGGGTGTGGCTTGTACTTGGCTAAGGCTAAGGCTGTGGTTGCTGCTATTAATTGCCTGGCTTTATAATAAAATTAATGTTGGATAGCCCAAGATGGTTGGTCGTCTTCGAAAACGATTGGAAACTTAACGTTGCGCATGATTGTCATTAAAAGGGCATGAAGTGAAGCAGGGCAAATTTCAATTCAAAAAAGCAGCAACTCCTCTTCTCGCTTGCTGCAGACAAATTGTAGCAATTTCGAAATTCCACAAGTTTACAGCAAAGTTAAATAAAATTTAATGTGCCGTCGTCCCGTACGCTTAATGTCAAGCACAGCCGTGGCCAGGCCATACAGCTCAGCTCAGCCCCGGCCAGAGAATCTGATCCTTCTTACGTACATGCGTGCTCTCTGTCTCGCTCTCACATGTAAGCGTGCGTAATATCCTGTGACTAAACGGTTTATGTTTGTTGTGCTTTCAATTTCGTGCACGCGTCTGGCAGCACCTTATGCTATGTCCTGCCAACAGGACAACGGCAATGACGGTGGTTGGTGGCTGTCTTTGACTTTTGCTCATTCGTTACGTCCGTCTGTCTTGCTGTCTATATGTTTGTCTGTTTGTTTGTTGGCCCAAAAATCTGTTACACAGCATTCGGCAGTTTCACGCATCGACGAAGCCAAACGGCGCAGTAATTTATCAAGGTCTCCTGCAGAAGCTGTAACTGGCAGCGAATGTCCTAGACAGCCTGCCGACTAGCCTTCCCATGTGTTTGCCGTGCGTCTGTGAGTGCGTCCTTGTGGGTGTCCTTTGCAGCGTTTTGTTTGCCAGTGTCAGTTTAACACTCTCATTTATTATTTACTTAGCAAATAAGTAAGTATGGAGTATGTGAAGGAATTGTAGATACAACGGCTTAAGTAAGTAACAACTTATCATGATGATAATCATAATCATCTTTCAGATAATTTGGAAGTGATTAAGAGTAAGTACAGAATTATTTAGCTAAAATACTTATATTACAAAATAACGAATAAGTAATACACATTTCTATGTATATAAATAATAATAAACAAAGATGCATTTATAATTCACTGAATAACTTTAAATTAAGAGTCTTTTATTTCTTTTATACAGTGTGCTCTCTCTGACAAAGCGCGCTAAAGCGATCACTTTTAACCTCAGACAGCAGAGCTCCTCTTACACATGCACTCAGCTTGCTCTGTAGTTCTTGCACATGCTTACTTCTGCTCGTGCTTAGCTTCCACTGTGGACCCTAACTGCAGCAGACTTTCAATGCTGCATACACACATGCTTGCATACTTACACTGTGGATGCTAATTGCAGCGTCCAATTGATCTCAGCTAGCTCAGCTGCTCTCTCACACTCTACACTCATACAATGCTTGTGCTTAGTCTCCACACACATGCTTGCTTACATACACTGTGGATACTAACTGCTACTATAGCTCAGCTGCTCGCACTCACACTATAGAGTGCTGGCTTGTTGAGCTCCTCTTGCAAATGCTTACATATATTCAAGACTATATTCTAATGCAACCTATTCACATCAGCTGTGAACAGCTTTGAGTATTTACGCGAAAAGTAATTGTAAATATATGTAAAAGTGTATGTATGAAATATTTCCCTAATAATTTAAAAGTTATCTTATAATAATTAAAGTGCTTGTATTATTTTGAGCAAGACAACTGCCTTAAATATGATGACCCCATAACACTTCCTCTGTATATCAATTCAATGTTGTTTCTTTTTTTTCAATGCTAAATACTCATAGATATTTTATTATTACCTTATATTATAAATGGACCATCTTAATTATCAGTCAATTTCATATATTTGAATTAAATATCTTATAAATATTCGAATACTCTTGTATATACTCATAACAGATCCAAAATTATATTATTATAGTTCTTTTACTCACCATATGCCGTTAGTTTACCCGTCCTATCGGAGAGTTTATACCCGTTTGGATTAAGCGACATTTTCTCCTCTGCAATAATATGAAAATGATTTAATGGAAAATCAGAAGCATTCGATTATTTAAGATCAATGTCGCCTTAAAGCAGGCAATGATTCAATGAGAAGAATATTATGCAATAGCAATTGCAATAACCCTGAAGAAAGACAAGTGCAATATGCAAATGGCAATTACCAACGAAGTGTTACACAATCGACAATTGCAAATATATGTGTAGATACACAAACAATTACATAATCAACACTATGATAAGAGGGGGAAATGGCAAATGCAACGTTTGAGTAAATAAACCGAAGTAGAGCTATAAACGTATGTATATAACATTAAGCTAGGCACAAGGACAAGTGAAGGACAAAATTGGTGTGTGAGTGTGTGGGTGTCACAACCTTATATACACACTTCCTTCCCCTCATAGAGTAGTCAATGCATGTACACTGATTTCATATACTCGAAAAGAGGGACTGAAAACTGTAGTATATAGAGCTGGGCGCCATCTGCATTTGCGCAGTGAGTGTTAAGCTAATTTCCTCAGTCTATGAGGCAGGATGTGTATATAAATATATATATACAGGATATGAAGGTGGGGTAAGGAAGGAGGCAGCGCGACAGCTGCGAGTGTAATGCGAAAAACCTTAAACCTGACGAAACTTATATAACAGACACCTTATTAAGTGGAGTGTATAGGATATCTTACCGATTATCCTGCGGATATCGTCGATGTATTGCTTTAGATAATTCACTTTGGCTGCGTATACGTAATAACGTGTGGAAAGCGAAAATGTGCGATAATAACAACAAGGAAACCAACAACAAACAAAATGACGTAGTTGGCGAACGAGCGTGCGAAATGATTTAAGTTCAGTTAAGTTAAGTTAATTTACTACTCAGTTAGTTAGTTAGTTAGTTAGTTAGTTAAGTTTGTTTGATCTCAGAGATGATCTACAATGCAATTGATGGGCGACTGACTAAAGGTGACAGCAACTACAAATACGAGTTACAACTTACAAAACTCGTTTGTACACACGCGCGTCAAACTGTAAACTGTTGTAACTGTTATTGAACCGAACGGGACGGAACCACTTGGCTAACTGTAACTGGGTATACTGTCGAAATCTGGCCGAAACTTGAACTGTTGTTGGCTTGCAAAAAGCAGCTACACTCGCTGACGATCTGCGGAGCTCTGAGAAGCAGCATCCGATTGGGTTGCCTACGATGCCTTGCGAAGCCACGCACAAAATAGCAACCTACACTCCTACACACTCACACACACACAAACATACACACCCACACACTTATGTTGTGGTATATGTGTTGCATAACCTTCAACAACAGCATTGGCATTTCGGGGCCCTTTATATGCACATACATTGCGTATATATGCAGATATGTAAGCGTATTTGTGTTTGTTATCCGCTTTTGGCGCCAACAATGACGTCACGGCCATTTCGGGCAACCATCTTGGCTTCTTGTACATGGAGGCGGAGCTACAGCAATGGGCGGGCAGCATATCCAACAGATACATACCCAAAGAGTTTTCACTGCGCAGGTTCTGCCAATGAAGGTGGGGAGCCAGAGTTTTCCCCAACTGCTGTCAAAGTGTTGAATGTTTTTTCAGCAGATTTAAGTGCCATGCCTTATTTGTTGTTATTGTAGCTACTGTTATTTTTTTTTGCTCGTTTTTATACATATTATTTTGTTTTTGTTGCTCTGTGCTCTGTCAAGCACTTTGTCTGTTTTTGCCATGCAATGTGGCAGAATGAAAAGCTAATTAACAAACTAATTTTGCAACTGTTTTTGACATTTACAATGCCCAAAGTTTTTTATTGCCCCTTTGGCTAAAAAAACACAACAGAAAAATATAGAGGAAAACGCAATTTGTGCAAATGTATACAGATTGAAGGAAAAACCTTGGAGCAAAAAGTAAATAATAGACCAGCATCTGCTATATAGATATATATATATATATATTTAGATATATAGACATAGATAGAGTTACATACGTATTCGTATGTGAAAGACCACAGCGCAATTTATGGATTTTTTTGTGGCACATGGAAATTTAGGTCAAAACAGAGCACCGTAAAAAGAAGTAAGGAAACAGCAACACCTACACAGAATTTGGCACACACACACACGTATATACACACACACTTGCATACACACATATGGAGATATCACAAGATGGCTGCCAGTTGGGCCGAGCCCAACCCTATCCAGTTCAATTGCGTTATTTGCAATTGAATGATTTCCATAGCATACTTTTCAGCGCCTTCCACACACACACATACAGTTACATGTGCAAAAACAGCAAGTTATGTAACATTGAATGGCGAACAATACCATACCAGTTAGAACTCAGCAAAAAGAAGATGGCAAAAACTAGGTGCAGCTGCAAAACTACCAACACTTTTGACCAAGTTGCCAGCAAACAGAGAAACCAAAAAAGTATCTTTTAACTTGGTTCGCTTATCTGACAACATGCAGGCATTGCTTGTGGCCCACAAAACTTTTGTTAGCCTTTAAGTGGCCAGCCTTAATGTACTTGGGCATTACAATGCATAGATTTGTTTATCTTGGCTTCAGTTGCCACAGAGTCTGTTCTTTAATTGGATTTAAGCCTCTATCGAAGGTTTCTCTGCACTTTAAATTTCTCTTTCATGTCCTTTCTATTTACTTTAGACAATTTGGGTTAGATTATCTACATTTTTTGCTGTATAAAAGCTTAATTAATTGAACAATTTGTGTAATTATTCATCAGTTACTTAGAGTGTCAAAAACTTCATATATAATTACAGATTTTGGAAATTTTCTAAACAAAAATTGAAGGTAGAAAAAACAAGAAAAACTAATCAATAAATTCAAAAATTCACTCAAGAAGCAGCTAATTTCGTAGCTAGATTTTTAAATACTGTGGAAGAAGCCTTTTTAAACCCTACAAAATTATTTAGACTTTTGGAATGTCACTTGATTATCTCAAATAAAATAGTATTCAGAACAACCCACAAAATTCTTCGTTTTGTATAGAATCTTGGCTTATAAGAGAATCTGCAGGAGCATATAAAAGTAGTATAGAGTTTTGAGTTGAATATCCGTAAATTGAAAGAAGTTCTCACTCAGATTCACAGATAATAAGCCAGCGATATATAACAATACTCTTATTAACTAAAGCCTCTTTGTTAGTGCCTTCTATTATTTATAATAAGTGTATATATTGTACATCGAATAAGTGTTATCTCTGTGGGTAATTGACAGGCTGAAGCTTATCGAACCAAAGCTAAATGTCACCAATTATAATTAGGTGCTCCCACTTAACTCTTATCTCTAATTAAAGGCAACACAATAGGTCGCAAGTGTCAATACCACGAGCATGTGTCGAAATAATAGCACACTCGGAACTTACTGGGCCTTATCCAGTCTGATAATGTCGTATTATGAGTGTTTATATATAAAAATACTTTCGCTGTGGAACTGGTGATCCATTTTGGCCATTCAGTTTGTTGCTGGCTATCATTGGCAACCGTTTTGCCGGAGAACCCCTTTAAAATAAATTGAATCTTCCCGCAGTACTTAGTTCTAGTTCGAACATTGAACAGTGTTAAGCCATCAAGTATAAATCACATAATTCAATTGTTAATTCAATTTGTATGAATTCAATTAAGTTTTCTTCAATTTTTATGCCTAGCGAGTGAGAAGTAAGTGTATTAAGAGTTTCGGCTAGCTAAAGTGTGTAATAAATATTGCGTAAGCAGCGAATAGAAAAATGATTTCCAATTAATCTTGGCTGCCTTCGGAAGAGACAGTTATTAATGAAACTGCGTTGTTTCCTTTGTGACTTGCGGAATGTGTAATGGATTAGAAGCATTGTGCTAAGAATTAGGAGGATATCTTATAAATCTATGTCACTTGTATGTGAGCACATTTTGATACCCTGCATCTATTAGTTTAAATGATGTTTTAAGGCAAAGGATGCATGTGAGAATCTGTAAAGTCTGAAAGACTTTCTCTTTGCTCAAGGAGACCTTTTAACTATTCTGGTTTACGTATCTGACTTATGTATCTGAATATGGAAATGGAATTTCAAGGGTATCCTGCAATCTTTGCTTCAAAATGAATTCAATTAAAGCTGCAACCTTGTGGTCAGCCCTGACTGTTCCACTTGCCACAGAGGCCAACGCCAAGGACTTACGTAATTGAAGTGAATATTTACCTGGCTGTGCTTGCACGTAGCGCAGATAGGCTCTGTAACCCAGATAGGCGAAAATATTTAAATCGTTTTCAGTGTTTTCGCTTCCATCAACACCCGCAGAATGCAGGAAAAGTGCAGGGAGAGAGCCGGAAAAAACCGCACGATAAAGCGCAATAGACAAATTGCTAAAGTTAATTAAAAAGCGGACACAGCTGCTAACTTTGAAACCGGAAAAATACGAGTGTATAGATATAGTCCAAAAGGGAGTTTGGAGTTTATAAGGATGTGTCTGCGCTCGCTGGCAACTTTCAACTGTGGCACGTATGCGCGTCCAAGCGGAGTAGCTGCCAACAACAAACAAGAGGAGTGAATTAAGTTGCCACACGTGATGATGGTGTCAGAAAAATCGATGGCTAAGCCAGCTAAATAACTTAAGGCAGCTAGATCTGGGCATTAGGTCCTAACAAAGGCGTAAATCCTTTGAATTTGACAAATCAAGCGCAGAGTATTCCAATGATGCCCCCAAACAATAGACTCAATGCAACGGTGCGTTTTGCTGTTGCCTACATTCAGGCGCGCGATAATTGCATTTTGAGCGCAATTGCTTCCATTGTACAGGCTGAGCGATAGGCTGTGCCTAGAGAGGAGGCAAGTAGGTGCAACTTGCCACCCATGGCCAAAAATTACATTACGCATACCACATGTAGCACGGCCATGACTATATCTTGCCACATTACATAGAGCTAACCAGATGCTGTCTCTTTCTAGCTGGTTGCAAGCAGCATGTTTCGACTGCTATTGGTTGTTGCTACCGTTTGCTGTGCGCAGTCGCATGGCGCCGTGACGTCACAGCATCCACGTCTGCTGCAGGCTTTGGGGGATGCTACAAACGCGCTGCAAGCAGCACAGAAAAGCCTTGAAGACGCATTACACAAGCTGCCGTCGCAAACTCTGACGTCCGTCAGCGTAGTTCAGGATTGGAGTTTGGTGTGTAAAGAGCTCTGCGGGTAAGTTCAAGAGTTCTCATTCAACTTTGGCCTAATATAAGGCCATAATCAGACTGGGGCTAGCCCAAATCTTATCTGATCAGTGCTTGTGTATTTGTTCGGTTGTGTGTAGTGTATGTGAATTGCAAACTTGATAAACATCCACGAAAAGCTGTCATAATAAATGACAAATTAGTCAAAGTCCACTCAAGAGCATCAAAATGTACTCTTTAACGCCTTCTGACGAGTGAAATGTGCTGAGTTGTGCGACCAGTCGTTTCTATTTCAAGTGCTTCCCGAAATTCCAGATAGCTAATCGACCTATGCTTGCAAGAATTTCACCAAAATATGTCTACAGATATAACTATTTCTACTTGAAGTGCTAACAATATTTGTATTGTTTTTTTTTTTCGTTTTCTTTTTCTGCTGAAATCTTTAGAGCTGGCCTAGGCGTAACGCCATGTGCGAGTTACTGCCCCAAGTCTGGTGTGGGAATGGTAAAGATCCTGAACACAAGTTTTGATTTGGCTAAATGCGAGCAGCTGACTGGATCGCAAAATGGTAAGAAGAAGCTCTTATAATATAATAATATATATTTTAAATAATTTAATTGATTAGTATTTCTGAAATTAAATGTGAACTTAAATAATTTACTTCAGTTTAACTATGAATTATTTTAGTTAATCGCTCCAAGTATTTCTGTAATTATTCCTGACATAATATGATGAACTTCAGTTTAATTAGAAATAATTTTAGTTCGTCTGCTTAAATATGTCTGAAATAATAAAAATTTCTTTAGTTTAAAGTAAAAGAATGAAAACTTAGAATTTCTTTTAAAATCTTTATTTAAATAATTTCCGAAATAAAACGTGAATTTAAATATTAAATGTATTCATTCTCTTTGTAATAATTATAATAATACATTTAATATTAATCCATCCCACAAACTCCTGCTCCCCTTCACAGGCTCCCAGTGCAAAGGAGTTGACACCGTCAAGTCCTACGGCGATCGACTTTGCTCGAGTTTCTGCCACCAGCGCCGTCGCACGTTGCACGGTTGCAGTCCATGTCAGTTGTTGGGTGTTTTGGACGAGGCCAGTGCAGAGCAGAAAGGGACTTCACACGGTTCCAAGGCTGGCGCTAAAGTAATGGCATTGCAACTGGTCACCGGAAAGATTGAGGCCAGCGCTGCAGATGCAGACACGCCGGATTGGGACGAAATGTGCAAGGCTCTCTGCAAGACTGGCGATGGCGGGTCTTTGTGCAACTGTGATCTATCGCCGTTTTTCACCTAAGCTTCGAGCTGCGGTTGAAGGTGTATAGATCGCAACAGATTATATATGCAACTATATAATATTTCGTTGTCTTTTTGTTGTACACTCAAAAAAAAGTAAAACAATCTAAAACTAAAAAATCAAAAAAAAAAAAAAAACAAACAAAAACAAAATATTTAATTTGGTGTCGCACTCTGCGACAATTTCGATTTGTGTTAAATGCTAGTGTTGTCTTTATATTCACTGTTGTTAATTGCGAAAGTTTAGTTGAATTGTATTGTATAAATGCGAAATAAGCACAAAAGTAAATCTATATGAATATAATTATATATGTGCGGCTCAATGAACGAACCGCCATGAGCAAAAAACAAAACAAAAACGAACAAAAACGAAACAAAAACAAAATTCCCTATGCGAATCAATTAATTTATAATTAATTTCAATTAAATGAAAACAAATACTAAACTAAATAAGAACAAAACTTAATAATAACAAGCAAATCAACACACAAAACACACAACAAAATTAAAGTTCTCAGCTCACAAGCGGATACAGCAAAATCACAAAAGGGCTTCCAGTGCCGCATTGGCATCCATGGAGGATCGATCTGAGATCCCCTAGGGCCATTTGTTGGCACAAAACCAAACCTAAGGATTAGTTGTAGGAGCTAACTGGAGGAGAAATCATAAAGCGTAGAAATCACAACCAATTAATATCAAAAATACACAACATATCGTCGTGAAAACAATTATTTACATATTACTACTATTAAAATATCACTTTTGTTTAATTAATGGAATCAGCATATCAATTTTACAAAGGCAGAAGGAAAAAATTGATCAATTTATTTTAGTTTTATTAAAAAAAAAGAAAACAAAAATGAAAAAAACAGAAAAAATATCAGAAAAATCAGCATCAATTATGTGTCACAATTATAAATGTTAACCAAGAGTTTAGTGTTGGTTATTAAACAAATCAATTATATATGTATATATATATATATATATATGACTATGATATATATATATGTATATATAGCTAAATTGGTCTATACATAATGAAAATGAGTTGCGATTGCAAATCAGAGGCTCATTTATATGAAAGAAAAGCTAACAAAGTTTTTCGAAAAAGACATTAATCTTAATAAGTGTATTTACTGCAAATATCTCAATGTGCATAACTATATATAACTACATAACTATAAATATGTATGCTAAAAAGTGTTTGGAAGACATTTTTTCGCATTTCAGCAAACAACAACAAGCATTTTGGAAGACATGCGTCAATTGCAAAGCCAACATCTCTTGCAATTAGTTTCTTAAGAGCTTAAACATAGTATACAAAAACAAAAAACATAAACAAATTATAATTTACTTATATTTAAAGGCTAGCACACGTTGTTGTGTCCAACGCGACGCTGTGACAGACAATAATTAAATATATAAAAAGAACTCGAAGGAACTGCAAATGCAAAGTTTGGCTACACTGGAAACATAAATTACAACTATATATATAAATATATATATATATATATACACTATAAATGTTAGTAAATATTCATAATCTGGCACTCTATAAATGTTTGTAATTGCACAATTAGTTACAAAAGATTATGAATACGAAATGAAGCAAAGTTTATTATAAATTTCAGAGCACATTTATTTATCATTTATTGCGGCTTCAATATATCAATGTGTAGCATGTTTAAACATTATCCACATACATTATATTCTAATATATACATATATATAAATATATATAAATTACAAATGCACTTTACATTTATGTATATGTATATGTTTTAGGCGTTGCGTTTCTGCCATGAATACAGCGGCCAAAAGAGTCTTAAATCGCTCAAATAATAACTATAATTATCATAATTATAATAATAATGAACAACTTCAACTAACAACATCATCATCAATTACAAAAAAAAAACAAAAAAAAAAACAAAAATCAAATATTTTGTTTAATTGTAACTGGCATTGAATTGATGTCGTAGACGGTGTAACATCAGCAACAGCAGAGATTACTATAACAATAACAATAAAAATTAGCTGCAAGTAAAAAACAATTATTATAAACACAAGCTTAAATAGGGTAGCAAAAATCCATGCAAAACACTGCAGAACGGCCGTAAAAAGAAATTTAAAGACAATTCCATATTAATAACCGAAATTCAGCACAAACCCTACATAAAGTCAAATATATTATGTGTTAAATGTTGTAAAGCCCCTCTAAAACAAACTGCGTTTTATTTACTATAGCATAGAAAGTTTTCTAAAATGATAAGATGACATTCTTATTTATTGAATTGGGAACTCATCTTCTAGAATTTATTGAATTTATCCAAGAATCCCCTTTACTAACGCCGGGATCCTCTTAATTTTGAAAAAACTCGCCCGATGAGTTAATTTTTGAAACTATACATTTTTCACAAATGTGTAATACTTTCCAAATTTACCATGCCATATATATTCTCTCCAAAAGTATTCCGATTTGCATGTCAAATTTTAATTTGTTTATGACATCAATTGTACAACTGGCAACAAAGCACACTTTAGCTTTGCTATTGTTCCGGTAATATACGATATTAGAGCTTTTAGTTCAACTGCTTATGCACAGCTTACGATATTGAACTGCTTGCTGTGCGACACATTAAAGCAGTTTACAGCGCTGAAGAGATTGCATAAAAGCTTGCGGTTGAGTTAACAGAATGTTAACAGACGAAAATGTACAGTCGATGTGCTGGACGGTATAAGAACTGTTATTAATATACTTATACTATTATAACATAACAATATAACATAAATATAACAAGATTTTAAATGACAAGCGCCAAATGTAAAAAGGAATTCCCCACACATGAAAAGGATATTTCTAATAATTCTTTATCACCATTTTTAAATGTAAATGATAATTAGTTTTATTAATTTTATCCATTTGTTAATATATTTATTTTTTAATATTTTCATACGCATTTTATAAAAGAAAATATACTTAAATTGGACGTGTTTGTATTATATAAAAATTAAGATATTAGCATTTAATTGTTGTGTAAAATTATTTAACAAAAACGTTCGGCAAGTTTAGTAGTACTGAAATGCCAAAACAATATTCTTGAGTTGAAAATTTTAACTAATTTGCATTAAACAAGGAAGATTCAAGTATTGTGCTTGACGCCTAAGACGTTAGTGTGTATTTCTTCTTGTTAAGTACAAAATAAGGCTAGTGTGGCGCGTTTAACAATTGTTTGTTTGTTTCTCTTTTCGATTTGAGGGATTGTTGGTCTAAACAATTTGAAAACGAAATTAAATACGCTACAATATTGAACATATAGATCATTGCTTTTTGTTGAACAAACATCGAGAGCGTAGTGTTTAGTTTAGTTTTTAGTTTATACAATTTTTGTAATATTTTTTCCATATGCACTTATTGTACGTCTAGTTCAGTTAGCAAAATTTGTTACTTATCAATGCTTATAAAAGATTACATTATTACAGTTACAATTGGCAAGTATAAGTATAAGTTTAAGTATTTGTTGCTTCTATCGTTTGTCAATCTCGTTTTTCGTTAAAATATTAATAATATCTCGACTTGTCATATTGCTGAGTGTCTTTTGTCTGGTCTTTAAATATCCCCCTGGTATTGAGTATGACTCGATGATGCCTTTCAGGCCTTCAAGTCATTTAGCTAATCGACATACGATTAGTGAGACGTCTTCATCATTCACCCGCCATTTCATCAATGCGACAACGCACCGCGTGCTCCAAGACCTCCAAACTGGCGTAGTCCAGCTCCTTGACCAAGCACAAAGTGGCTGACAGCAAATTGGAACTCTAGAGAAAAGATACAATGCTTATTACAATAGGTTGATATGATTCAGGGGAGTTACTCACCCGATTGACAGGCCTTCGATGGCATCCGGCATAATGATTCATTACCGCACCCGAAACATTGCTCACGGAATCACTGTAGCGACCCTCGGGGCGTCTAGAAGTGTAGAAACTATAGATAAGACTTGACTGCTCTCGATTGATTAGATTATTAGCGGACTTTACCTAGCTCTGGGTCGATCTTCCTCCCATTCACTGCCATTCTCCCGCGCACTGCCATTCCTAAAGGCGTAACGATCTCCGCCCTCGGGTCCCGCGCTGCGTCGCTGCTGATAATGCAATTGCATTTGGCTGCCATAGGGATTGTGATGCACCTGAGGTGTCTGATGTTGATTCTCCTCCCACTCGGTCAGATCGGTTTGACTGTGCCGATAATGGGCTGGATATGGTGAACGATCCGTCTGATAGTATTCCTGTATTGAGAGAGGAATACCACAATTAAAAGGCGTCATTATTTAGATAGACAATGGCAGATAATGGTAATCCTTCTGGTTTCTGTGGCGATGCTTACCTTCATCGAGTGTGTGGATATGCTGGGTGGCAGAGGCGTTGGACGCGTCTCTCTGTAACCAACATGTGGACTACTCTCCTGATCGGAGCCCGGTGAGTGCTGTACGATGTGGTTGTTGTTGTTAATAGTGTGGTGCGTTTTAGTCGTTGTTGTTGTTGTTGAGGTTGTGATTGTGGTTGGGATGGGAGCACAAAGAAGCCGTTAATTGCCTGATCAACTTGTATTACGAAATGCTGAGCTTATTGTCGACTCTAGACGTGAATCCCCAAAAATGTTTACAATTCTTACACTGCGCATAACCCCTTTTCTTTGTCTTGTTTGTTTTTCTCTTTCGTTCACTGTTTCTGGTTTTCATAATGACCCATTTAATCAGTTTAAGTTTTTTTGGGTTCTGTGGCAATTATGTTGCTGTTGTCTCGTCTTGATTTCAGTTTCTTTCCCTCTCTCTCTCTCTCTCTCTATCTATCACTCTGTGTGTGTGCTCAAAGTCAAATGCTGTTGGCGGCACGACTTAACCCAGAAACCGAAGCCCCCTTTGTCAGACAATGGGCCAAACAATGAGCTACGACTAGAACTGGAAAACCTTAACCATGCCAGTGCCACATCGCGTGACTCGTTCACGCGTAACACGCCGTCCAACAAGGGGCAACTGCGGTTCAAGTGTGACGCGTATACGCCCAAAAAAGCAGCAACAACAACTCCAACTAGCTCTACATTGACTAGGCTCGACAAGAAGCTCATCCACAGTTCGTAATATATATGATAATATGGTAGACTCTGTATTTTTAGTATGAGGTGGGAACTTACATCATATTGATGAAAGGAAGTGCGTTGCTCTTTAGTAATAGTGTTATATTTTGGCGACGGCGGGTGCGCGGGTTCCTGGGAAGATGCCATAGAATATGGCAGGCCAAAAAAAAAAGAATGGGTTAGTGTTTAGTTTTTGTTGATGTGGCTAACACATTAGGTTAACGACCTCCAGCTGTTTGCCTAAACATTAACACTAAACTGATAACATTACAGTCGAATAGGCTATTATAAATAAATAATACTAGTTAATTTTCCAGCCAAGGGCGTGGATTTTCCCATACAAATGCTTAACTTTGCATGTGGCAAATGAATGATATTACCAGCAATCAAAGTATAGTTTACAATTGTATCTATGTCTCCTTATAAGCTATATAAAGAATAAAAATATTCCACAGAGGGCGGAATATTTACTGAACTGAAGATTTTACGTAGATATAATACTATATTCCCTGCTCTCTTCACACAGTTTCTACAATAAATAACTCAACTGTTTAACTAAAGTTAATAACAATTGTAGCATACAATCTCGACAAGTTAATTACATCATCGGTTACTCCTCTGTCATTCTCACAACTAAAGCGAACTCAATTAGAGTGCCGTCAAAACGCAAATTACATTTGCCCTGCCACAACACCACCCCCTCTTAAGCCGTTCGTTTACCTTTGTGGGTGTTGGGGGCATTGAGTTTTGCACCTGATTATTACTATATAAATCGATGATATTATTGGTTACACTTCCATCCGAGTTATTTGCAAGCGGACTTGCTAATTGTGGCAGCTTGTTAATAATTGCAATTGGGAGAAATAGTTGTAGTTACAAAAGTGAGGCGCACATTAGTGTCTAAATTAAGGATTTTGTGGCAGATGTGATGGTAGTCTGTGTTTAGTTGCTTGCAACAATGGAATTCAGTTACCTCTTTCCTGGGACTTGAGCTGCGTCTCTGCATTTGTTGTTGCTGCTGTGGCTGTTGCTGCTGCTGCTGCTGTTGCGGTGACTGTTGCGGTGAATGTTGCGGTGGCTGTTGCTGTGGCGAGTGCCGCTGCTGTTGCTGTCTTGCCTCATAGGCATCCTCATACACATCATCCTCGGCTGGTCCCGCACTGCCCCGCAATGCATCATCCAGCTCCTCCTGTGTGACCTCCACATTATCCAGTTTCTTGAGGTTGGGCAACGCGCGCAATACAATCGCGCGATAGCTGCAACATAAGGTGTTAAATGGGAGTTTCCAGTCTTGCCACAAAACTATCTGCTGCTACTTACTTTGGTCCCGCACGCTCGCAGCAGGGATTCTCCTCTAGCCACAGATACTTGAGCGCTGGTAGGTTTTGCAGATACGAAATTTCATTGAGATTTTGTATATTATTTTTACGTAAATACAGCTCCTGTAATTTTGTGCAGTCTTCAAAGGGTGCCAAGGTGCTGATCTTGTTAACGCTGCAAGTAAATAGTATAATAATAGATAATATAATATAAGTATATTATAAATATACTTTTAGTTTCCACAATTATTTACTATTCTCTTGGATTTGCTTCAAAGATTTCACTACTGAAAGTCTCGACCTAATTTCTCCACATTTAGGACTCGTTTTCTTTGAGTGTATTACCATATTAAGTGACAAAGACGCCCCGCTTAAGTGTCATGAATCATTTTAAAGTTATGCCGAGGCGGCCACACAAAAGATACAAAGATACAAAGATACATTTGGTAGCGTGACGACTGATGCTGCACGAGGTCATTAACATCTTGGGGAGAGGGAACTTTCTTTCAGGGCATTCCTAATGCGTACCGTTAGGGAACAAGCTGTCGGAACATGGCATGTTAAGAGCTCTCAGTCAGCTGGACAGACGAGTCGAAGGCATCGTCTAGGTCAGGTACGCAGTTTGCACCTTTTTTCATACGCTAATTGCTAGTAAATTGGCAATTTAGCTGGAACTGCGCGTGCTTTGATTACTTCGAGTTGCGTCTTGTTCAGATAAGATAAGTATTGATAGCTGTACTCTTCTCAGTATAAAAATAAACCCGCAACAGACAACAGATACTTCTAAACTTAGCTGAACTGTTTTCCGATCGTAAATGGCACACGGGTGCATTGCCACGTGTGGTTTGTCATTTTCTTTTTATTTTGGAGGCATAGACAACTATTTATAGCATTGGGAAACTGGCACACGATACTTGAAGGTAACCATAAACCAAAGTATCCAATCGTCTCACAAATATGCATAGTTAGAGCAGCATTAGAGGGGCATCATCAATGTCTTTCAAGGTTAGCACTTGGGTTTCAAGTAGCTCCAAAGGCAGGGGTACAGAAATAATAATAATGGAAACCAGCTAAGTGCCAACAGCACGCAATGCAAATCAATATTAACTTTTCTCGTTTTTCTCTCTCTCTCCGCCTCTTATACAAAAAATTATCCAAGCATGCCAACAAACCAGGCGAATGAGTAATATAACTAGAACTATGGCTTTGAATACTGTGTTTGTGTGGGCACATGAACTGATTTATGGATAGACAACCTACGCCTTCCATTGCCTAGCACAACAATCTCCAATCCCCAATCACAATAATATGCCAACCTTAAATGGCAAACAGAAAATTTGCAAAGTCTGCTCAGTCACATGAAATAAAAAGGGTTTCCTTGTTAAATGCAAATCATGACGCAATTGCGGGCTTTGGAAGTTATTGCCCCTTGGCAGACACTGATAACGCGTTAATTGAGTTGCCTCATCAACTGATAAGGCTGACTTTACGACACGATCGTAATCCGCATAACCCCAGGGGATCTGACCGCAAAAGATAAACAAATATATGGTAAAAGAAATGAAGAAAAGTCAACGCTTTCCGATGGGAAAATATTCCAGTTGTCAACTTAAATCTAGATTGAAATTATAAGAAAAACCTCGCTTAATGAAAGGAAATGTAAGCCATCTGTTTGCCACAAGCTCATTTGTTTGCTAAGCCTTCCATTTCAGGCTTATTATACGCAAGATATGAAAAAAAAACTTGTATTTATAGTCAAGACGTGCAATATGCTGCACAGATGACAAACAGTTGGCTTGCAAATCGATCGAAACGACCTTGACAGTCAAAACAATGATTTGTCTTATTTATTTTTTTGCCTTAAAAGGCAACAATGCAGCAAGGCAACAAAAAGCGAAAACAACTTGAAGAAAACTCATAAGATACTTGGCTTAATCATCACCCATACAGGCAAGTATCTACAAGTATCTCTGTATCTTTTATATTGTATCTTGTATCTTGTAGCTTGTAGCTTGTATCTTGTATCTGTAGCAGCAGCAAGTGCGCTGCTCCTACGCATTTTGGACAACCCACGCCGCTCGCTGGGCATTCGCTGGACGCAAAACTAGAGACCTACAGAAAGCCAAGTCGTTGTTGCCAATTTTGGTGCTCCCACAACTTTTGAAATGTTTGTAGCTGCTTGTTGTTGTTGTTTTTATTGTTATTGTAGTTGTTGTTTGCTGCTTTTTGCATTAATTACGCGCTTGAGCGTGCCAAAGTTTTTTCGCTTGCTTGCTGATGATGATGATGCCGTTGCCGCTCGCTGTGCTCGAATGACATCATTTGAGCACAAGTATCTTATG
Source organism: Drosophila macrospina (assembly GCA_035042075.1). NCBI lineage: Eukaryota > Metazoa > Arthropoda > Insecta > Diptera > Drosophilidae > Drosophila > Drosophila macrospina. The sequence continues at coordinate 10,234,240 of JAWNLW010000591.1, read as the reverse complement.
AATAGGTACTTATACCCTATATATCTATCTATCTATCCTTCTCTCTCTCTCTCTCTCTCTCTCTCTCTCTGTATCTAAGAAGATTTATAAAGCGCCGCAAGCGGTTAATTGAATTTGAAATCAATCAAAAGGCAACGCAGGAAATGAGCGTAACGGTTGTCTAATCTATAGCAGCCCAAACTTGGAGAAGCCCACAGGAGAAAATGGAGTAAACTTACCTAAGCGCCAAGACTTCAACACCACGCATGTTTTTGATTATGTTAACATCGCTGAGATCACTACCCCTATAAAGAGAAGCAGAAATAGATATTTGTAGTTATGGTAATCTTGTGAAATCGTCATCATAAAAGGAATATAAATAAAGAATATATAAAGAATTTGTTTATATATTAATTATACATATACTCAAATGAATTAAAGAGAATATATTGAGTTAAAATACAAATTATGCAAGAACTTTAAATGCTTATTTAAATAGTTTGTATATTAATCTGAGGAGTGAACTTTAAGCAGCCTCATTTGATTATTGATTAATTGCCAACTTTAAGCTACTTGCAGTCGAGTCAAGAACTTTGAGCAAGCGTTTAGAAAATGTAGCACAGCTGCTTAGCCTTTTGACGCCACTTGAAGCTTTGAAGTGCCTGACTAGCACCACTGGCAAGAAGCTCGAGAGCTGCTTATTCCCCCTCAGGAGCTGTTGGATTCGACATAGATATAGACGAGCAAGTGGGCAACGCAGGCTAAACTGGTTAGGAGCTGGTTGCCGGTTGTAACAAGCTCAATTGAGGGATTTGGGTCAGTCAGACAGGCTGGCTGGGGAAGTGTGTAGTGAAAGCGGCAAAGTGGGCAGATCTTAGAGCCCAGCGATCATTAGCGGACTATGATAGGCTTTCACTGTAGCATTAGATACGTAGATACATTAATGCAGTTCACTTACCAGCAATTGAGCTTTTTAATTAAACTCAGATCCGATTGCTTTGAACGGGCAACGACCATTTCCTCCGTTAGGCGCGACATATTTGTTGTTTGATGTTTGGTTGCTTGTTGAATTGAACCACCGAACCACCGATGTTGTTAGTACTATTTGGTTATACAGGTGTGCCACGGTCTGAACTCTGCTTATTTGTTAAATGTAAACTGAATGCGCACTCTCTCTATAGCTGTATACACAATGTATATGTGATTGTGTCTAGATCTGACCGTTTTTAGATAGCGAAAGGTGAACAACAAAAGTCAACAACAGGTTACTACGATGTTGTGTAGAATGTGTATTCTCTGTTGTTTGTTGTTATTGTTACTGTTGGTGTTGTTGTTGTTGTTGTTATTGAAATCAGTAGCGTAGCGTAGGCGTGGGCACAATTCGTAATTATTTGCAGTCACAAAGTCCCTGCGTTGCGTTCGTTGTATCTGTAACTGCCGCCAGGTAGTAGTGTGTAGAGAAGTGCCTTGCACTTCGTACTAAACAAATGCTGGAACTGCGCTGGCGTAACTCACACGGATGACTAAGCGCGGCCGTTGTTGTTATTGTTGTTGTTGTTATTATGGGTATTATTATTGTCTTGTTGCTGCAGCGGCTGTTGCTTTACAAGCTATTGCGCGTTTTTTGTAGCTATTAACGTAATTCACTTTTCAACTCGCTCACTATCGCTATTTTACTCTCCTCACCACATTGCTCGTTTCGCTATCTTTGCACAACTTTTACTAAGTTTTCTTAATTTTTTGATTTATTATTGCACATTTTCTTTATAATATGTGCACGTTCCTTTGCAGCAGTCTTCAAATTTTGGGATTTTCGCAACGTTTGGATCGATTTTTCCGTTGTTGAATGGATGTGCTCGACTTGTTGTATACAGAAATACTCGAAAATTACTTAATATTTGATTATTTAAATGTTTTGGCTACGTTTTTATGCTTATATTTGACACAACTGTAAATGAAATCTTTGTTTCATGGCTTTTGTTTTGCCGTTGTTTTAACAAAGATTTTCCGATTTTCATGCACAATTTTCCTAGCTGACTTTTCACTCACACACCCATGCACGACCGCGCTGGTTTACAGGTATTCGTATTGGCTTGCTCTGTGCGTATGAGCGAGATAGCATGTGGCCGCGTATTGAACTCAACGTTCGGCTATCTGAGAGATAATTTCTGTGATACGTGCGCTCGAAGAGACAGCGCCGCAACGACTGGCGCTTTGGGGCTGAATGGGAGCTTTCATTGTGTTTGTTTACGAATGCCATGTGAAAGGCAAGAAGCGTTGGTTAGTGTGTGTGCGTGGCAGTGTCAATGGCAGCCTATGCGTGCCCTTGCAACATGTGCTGGCTGCAAGAGCTATGTAAAAATATTTAATTAAACATTACTTCTGCGCAGTTGACCAATATAATAACTAATATAATTGGTAAACTGCCAAATTCCTTATAGGGTTATAAAACTGCACCGATATATCGATATAAAAAATGGTTGCGCACGCTATCGATATTAATATATTATCTACGAAAATGTAAGATGTTGCATTCCCTTGTGTTAGGTGGTACCATACATTTACATTAGACGTTATTTATACTCAAGATAGATACTCGAATTTTATTTTAAATAATGTCGGAATTGTTTATTAGATTGATAGAAATTTTGTAGTTATATATATGTAATTTTTATTTATATTAAATTATTATTTTTTTAACGATACTATCGCCAAGATCACCGATAATTGTGTAGTCGATAACAGTGATAAATACTATGCAGTCGATAACAGCGGCAGTCAAAGCCAAAGGCCGATGATGACGAACGTGAAAAAACTCCTAAAAATAAATTTAAAATATTAAGCGACAGATTATAGAAGCTGGGCAGCACAAATAGCCAAATACACAGTGTATATAGCCAAATAAACAAGCCATAAACAAACATACATACATTTGCAGACAAAATGTAAGCAAAGTCAAACGAAAACACGTCGCGTCGTCGTCGTTTCGTGCTGATTTATTTATGAATTAATTTCTCTCTCAATCTCGCGTAGCTGGCGTTTGGGCTTTGTTCACGATTCGGTTTGTCGTCGCCGTCGCTGTCGCTGCCGCAGTCACAATCGCTCGTATGTGTGTGGAATTTTGCAGCATTCATTAGTATTTGTTGTGCCGTGGGACGACAACGACGTCTCCACCTCCGAAAAAGTTTAATTAAAGACGACGAATAAAACGCTAACGATAACCTTGGACGTATATTGCGACGGGGTGTAAGAGGGAATAATAACAATTGAGCCCCGTTGAACGAGCGACCAGCATTAGAAGTGGACCTGGACCTGGAGCTATTGAAAGCCAAGCAAACATCTGGCGAGATAAGGGCGCCAGCCACAACACCATATCCATTCGCTGTATTTGTATTGCAAAAACGGCGCATATATTGGATAGAAGCTCCCGAGATAGAACGAACGTATGTCGATTACGTCATCGTTTGAGCAATTTTTCAAAAAAAATCAAGTGATTTTCTTGTTCTCTATTCATTTCTAGTTATTGGCCCAGCCGCCCAAGTGCTTGTGTTTGACTCGGTGTGTATATGTGTGTTGGCAATACGCCTAAAATAGGAAAACAGTTGCAAGATGATTCATGTGGGCGAAAACACCTGGAACCTGCGGATACTTATCACAGATCTGCAGGTGGAGAAAACTTTGCGGGTGCGAGGTGATCAGCATATTGGCGGCGTCATGCTGCAACTTGTCGATCCAGAGATGCCCAAGGATTGGTCCGATCATGCGCTCTGGTGGCCCGCCAGAAATATTTGGCTGACGCGCACGCGCTCCACCCTCGACCAGGCTGGTGTACAATCCGATTCATTTCTATACTTTACGCCCATGCACAAGACACTGCGTGTTCAGTTACCTGATTTGCGTCTTCTTGATTATCGTGTCAACTTCTCCATCAAAACGTTTGGAGCTGTGGTGAATCTATGTAAAGATCTGGACATACGCTACCCAGAGGAGTTGTCCCTATGCAAGCCCGTCGAGCAGGAGCATTTAAAGAAGAACTTCTCCAAGCTGCCGCAAAAGATGATACCCGTCGCGGAGGCCAATGGCACTGCGTATCTACAGCCAGCGCCAGACACCAACTCTTTCGTGCCCATTACGAATGCATATAATGGTAGCAATGGCAGTCTGGATAGATCGCATGGCAATGGTAATCTGCTGTGCGCGCCTGCATCTCCGTATGGAACAACTCCGCGTCGGGCGGCAACTGCACCGGGCACGCCCATCAGCTCGCCCACAGGCACCTGGAGAAACAATACCAGCAACAATGGTTACACAACCTACGACTCTGGCTCCAGTTACGGTGACTTACAGGAGAATCTGGCCATCTCACCACGCTCTCCTAGTCCCGATGTGCGTGCTCGTCTCGTGCGACCCAAAACTCTCGTCCAGAAGGCACGTTTGAATGTCGGCTGGTTGGACTCCTCGCTGTCCATCATGGAGCAAGGTGTGCGTGAATACGATACACTATGCTTGCGCTTTAAGTACTACACTTTCTTCGACCTGAATCCCAAATACGATCAGGTGCGCATCAACCAGCTTTACGAGCAGGCAAAATGGTCTATACTCAACGAGGAGCTGGACTGCACTGAGGAGGAAACTCTTATGTTCGCTGCCTTGCAGTTTCAAGTCAATCATCAAACGGATTTGCATCCGCCTGGCCTTGATTCGGGCATTGAGGTATCAGCCCAAAAGAACGGTGGCGACGATGACATTGACTCGGCACTGAACGAGCTGCAGATTACACTGGAGGGTCCGGGCGGAGGTGGCGATGCGGGCAACATAACACGTATACCTGAGCTGTCGGATTATTTGCGCTTCCTGAAGCCACAGCTGTTCACGCTTAAAGCATACAAACGCTACTACTTCACGTACCGTGACCTGCATCTGCATCTGTACAAAACGCAGGACGACTCTCGACGTGGTGCGCCCAGCATCAGCATCAATCTGCGCGGCTGCGAGGTTACACCCGATGTGCATTTAGCTCAGGGCAAGTTCGGCATTCGTTTGGAGGTGCCGCCAGAGGGTCGCAACGGACCGAACAGTGAATTCTGGGTACGCTGTGAGAATGAGGAGCAATATGCCAAATGGATGGCTGCCTGTCGCCTGGCGGCCAAGGGCCGCTCTTTGGCAGACAGCAGCTATGACAGTGAGGTGAGCAGCATACGTTCGCTGCTCCAAATGCAAAAGCCGGCACAAGCAGCGCCGTTGAACATCAATCCGCGCAGTGTGGACGCTGTCGACTATCTGTCACCTAAGATGCTTCGCAAGTTGTCCAGCAAGGCAGTGCAACGTATACTGGAGGCGCATGCCAATGTGCGTCAGCTGCAACTAATGGATGCCAAGCTTAAGTACATTCAAGCCTGGCAATCGCTACCGGACTTCGGAGTCACACTATTTGTTATCAAATTCGATGGCCACAAGAAGGAGGAACTGTTGGGCGTGGCACACAATCGCATAATGCGTATGGATCTGAATACGGGAGATCACATCAAGACATGGCGATACAATACAATGAAGGCCTGGAACGTTAACTGGGGCATCAAGTGCATGATGATTCAATTCCACGATGAGAATGTCGTCTTCTCTTGCCTCTCGGCCGACTGCAAGGTCGTGCATGAGTTCATCGGCGGCTACATATTCATGTCCATGCGATCCAAGGAGAACAACCAGACGCTTAACGAGGAAATGTTCCACAAACTGACGGGTGGCTGGTCATAAACTAAATCAAGAATCAATGTTAACTGGGCTCCCGAGTCCAATAAGTGCCAAGCACAAACGGTCGCATGTTTTAAATCGTATCAGAATTAATTGATTTATGTGTGTAAATGTTATAAATAGGCAATAGAATGCCGCCTTTGGGCTTCTATTGTCAGCGTTAATATCTAGACTAATATGTAATACTTGTAATACCCCCAAAATGGTGGGAGTCATGTTGTGCCTTGCAAACGAAACAATCTTCATTCTAACCAAGTCAAAAGTGTCTGTCGTACGGCACGATGAAACTTTATGTCCAATGTGCGTACTAAAACAATAGAGAAACGTGTTTTTTGTGCCTCGTTATCAGTGTAATTTGTATGTAGTTGAAATGAGTAGAAGCATAACTCGCCGACAAGCTAATCAGTTTTTTTTGTACTACTTTTTTTTCTGTTTCTGTTAAGAAACCAGATTCAGCTTCGAAACTGTTCGAGTGGCCTTGCAACTGCTTTGCAAACTAACCAGAAAATTTTTATATATTGTATATTTATTAAACAAATTAATAAGCAAATAAATTATTTTATATGTTTTTAATGATCGTAAATGATGAGTATTGTGTCTTTTTTTGTTTCCATGCAGTTTAAATTGAGATAGCAGCTGGCAACTTGAGCTTTGCTTACTGCGATTACTCATTGAGGGGCGTGCGAGTCGCGTCGCAAGCCTGTGTTGATGCAACAGAATTGATTTAATATAGAGCGTGCTATTGTTATTAATAACATTTTCAATTGAATTGATAAGCGAGCCATCGCCACTGACAATATTTACCCAGCGAATACTACATAAATGGGGGATTATGCGCAAGATACATTGAATTAAACATACATATGAATGTGTACTCTGATTGATGACTTATGTATATACTTATGAACGGGTGTGCTGTCTTGGGAGCAACTTCTCACAGTGGTCTGATAGAAGGTCATCCGTACAAGGAATGCAAATCTGAAGTTGCTCAATTTAACTCAATTAAATGCACAGTCTGATGTCGCTGCGTAATCTGATTATAAGTTACAAGTGAATGAACCAAGGCAAACATGAAACTCAGTTTTCTGTTGCAGTGCGCGGAAAACGTCGTGATTTCAATTTAAAATGTGCAGCGATGAATCGAATAAGTCTAGCGATTTATCTTGCACGTCTGGCAACTTCGGTTCGCGATGAATTGCCAGCCGATTATCGATATAAGAAATCGCAGATATGCTGATATCAACTTATCGCTTGTCCACAACACCGCATGATTCCTGCAAAGCAGGCGGATAATAACAAATTGAAGTATTAAATTCTAACTGAAATGGACGAAGAAGAGGACCCCATTGTAGAGGAGATACCAGTATTTCTATCGAAGAATCTACAGGAAAACTTGTACCTCTTCCAGTATCCCACAAAAACGGCAATCGTAAATCACGACGATGCCGTCGTCGTCAACTGTTGTGTGAAGCCGTTTACGCAGGAAGTTAAGGTGGATTTCGGACTCAATATTGAATCGAAGCACTTTGATCGATTCAAAGGCGAACAATTTGCAGTGGCCGCCGATGGAAAGAACACTTACGGTGCAATACCGCCCAAGGGAGCGGAGAGACCCACATACAAGCGTGGCATAATGGACAAACAGGCTTTTACGAGCACGCGCTCCTTGACGGACATTTCGAAATACGTTGTGGGCATCTATACAGACAAGGAGGTACATCTGTCACCCCTGGCAAGCATTGTGCAGCTGCGGCCGTCCCTCAGCCATTTTGACAAAGAAGACAAGCGACGCAAGGCGGAACAGAAGGCACAAAATGACGATATAGATGACGAGGAAGTTGCAACACAGGTGACCGTTAAATTTGCACGTGGCACGGGCGCAGGCGTCGCAGCTAAGAAGACCAAGGAACAGCGTGGCACGTATGACAATTTCGTTCAACGTATCGTGGAGGAACCTTGGTGTGAGACTTACTGGCATGCGCGGAACACACCTACCGCCGAACTGGAACGACAAAAGATGTACAGTACGAATCATCAATCTAATCAGTCGCTTTCGCTACCGCCCAGTGAATATCTGAGCAAACTGTTGCCGCATGACGAACATATCCAACAGGTGGACGTGGTCAACGTGTTGCCTGTCTATAACAAAGCCATGCTGAAGACCATGCCGCTGCTGGAACAGCTACGCGTGTTGCTCAAAGATGCCAAAATACTGTCCTTTGCGGATGTGCTTCACATTCTTTCGGTACACATTGATCCCCATGTGAGTGCAGACAAAGTGCTAGCGCTGCTTCCCCAAGTCGGCATACTGCTGCACGGCAACTGGGTGCCCAAATCCGAAGTGGTCTATCCAGAAAAAATGCTTTCCCATGCTAACGGCGTTCCGGCAGAGCAAATGATACGTGCCAGGGATTATATAGTAAGCAGTGATTATATATATTCTGTCTTCAATTACTAATTATCATATTTCTATTGCACAGCTCTACAGATTCTCACGCACATCATACCTGTATCGCAACCAGGTGATGACTGCTACTCAATTGCCTCCAGCTGAGACTCTGGACGTGCTGAGCACCGTGGCACGCGTTAATGCCACGAAACGCTGGGAGCTTCTGCTGCCTCCTGATAAGGAGTTTGAACAGAAGCATGTTGAACTGGTTCAGCGTCAGGAATTGCATTGGCGCGCCACAGAGCAGTCATACAGTGAAATGGATTGGGCCAAGGAAACGAAGCGAGTTCGCAAGCGATCCACGCGCAAAAGTGAATCGCAGCAACAACAACAGACGACAACGACGATGCCGCCGCCTGCGGTGCATCTTCCCACAGAGGCGTAGCAGCGACTAATCGTTCCAAATATTAAAATGAAAAAATCTTTGTTATAAGCAGTGTTTTCCTAATTTATTATTGACAAAGTTGAATTCAATGTCAAATTACATGCAAAATTTAAGATGCTGTAGCAACAGAGGGCTTAAGATAGACTTAGGCTAGTTTAGTTAGAAAGGAGTTTGTTTGGAGTATCTTTCTGTAAAAGAATACATTTTCTGGGAGAAAGTTCAGTTTGATGGGTGTTTCTGTTTGGAATATGGGGCAGTACAGAAAAATAAGGGGTATTGTTAGGGAGGCATTGCAGGTTTTGGTAGGATGGTGTGGCAGTTTTGCTTATGATATGTTTGTATGTAAAGTAAAAAGAACTTCAGATACTTGTATCTTTTCCGCCTTTTTTTCAAATTCAGAACTGTTACAGAGTCGACTGAGTTAACAGTGCCATTTCGAGTACAACATAAAGCTTGAATTACTGTTTTTTTTACAAGATATAGTTTCATACTTGTTTCATATGAATATCTGAGTGTATATTAAATAATTAGTAATTCTTTACTATAACTTATACACCAAAATAGTTATGATTTCTTATAATAACAAATTATTGCGCCAATAGATATAAAATTTGACCGATAGGCAGAACATTATCGAATTATCGACAGAATTTTCCAATAGTATATTTGTAAGGTAAATTTGACTTAAAAGTCTGGATATATCGACTGTGTAGCTTTGGTCACACAACGGTCTTATTCGTGTATTCGTTTTGATGTCCGAAGCACAAGCTCGTCGCTCGCGCATGTGTTGAAAATCAAATATTTAAAACGTTGTTAAACAACAGACAACACACAGGAGTGCAACAATAAGTTATATATTCAAAAAATAAATCAAATTGTTGTGATAGTGCGCCAAGTGCAGAGCGCCAATGCAAATCAAGTGAATTTCTAATCAAAGCAAACTGCGGCGGCGTCGCTTTGAGTCGAGTTGTTCTTTCGTTCGCTTTTTAGATATTCAAAGTCGCTTTTTTTGTTTTCCATCTCTCTCTTTAACTCGCGAGTGCGTTTGCGTGGCGCGATGTTCTGTTTCAAGCCATAAAGTGCAGCAGAGTTTGTGTGTGCAGTGTGTGTTTTCATAATCATATTTTAAAACAATGTCTGAGGCCGAACACAAGACCTTGTCACCAAAGCGCAGCGAGCCTGACGTTGCTGCACCGGAACATCAACAACAGCTGCTTTTGCATCAAACTACTCAATCGCTGCTCATGGCCAGCTCCATGCTCTGCCCCGGACCCGTGCCCCCGCCCACTCAAATCAAATTCAATGTTGAGGATTTACTACACGAGAACAATATGCTCCATGCTAAGCTCAAGGAACTTAGCATCGAACGCGATCGCCTGCTCTGCGAGGTATCCAATTTGCGTTTGGAGCTGGACATGTCAGAGCTGAAACGGTTGCCCCTTGACTTTGATGAAGGGTGAGTTACAGAAACTACTTAACTTGTTTTTTATTTCCTGGCCCGCGTAGATTGGTTGGTAGGTCGGTTGGGGGGTTGGGGGGACTGAGTCATGAGCGTTGCGTCATGTCCTCTCGTCCCAGCTGTCAAATTGGCTGCAGGGCTAAAAATGCTCAATGCTCGGCTTCTGGTTTTTTGCAACCCCATTTAATGTGCAATTTCGTACCTGTGTGAATGCGTGTGTGTGCGTGACAGTCATGGCCAAAATATTGAAGCTACTTTCGATCGAGGCGCTAGAGTGTGCCTGTTTTTATTTTTTTTTGCAACTCTGAATCATGTTTCGTCGTGTTGCGGTTCACCTTTTGCGCTTATCGATCCCCCTGCCATTTGTTTTGCTCTTTATTAAATAATTATTTATATACATGTTTGTATGTGTGCAACTCCCACCTTATCATATGCGCATTGCTGATAAGCGCTGAAGCTGAAAGAGCTCACACAGACCTACAAAGTATATTCGATAAGCAGCCCGAAAATATCACCTACGGAAATTCAATGGCAAGTTTAGGACAGCTGCTCAGTGTACTTGTTGTTGTCGTTGTCGTTGTCATTGTTGTTGTTGCTGTTGCTTCTTGTGCCCGTACTTTCGTCTAGAGATGAGTGTGCGGGCCGTGCCAAGGGTATCTGCTTTGCCCTGACCCAAAAAGCACGATAAAAGTCTCAAATATTACGATATTGATATTAATTTTAATTGACATCAACACGGCGCTCCTCAAGCAGTTAGTTTAAATCGTATAAATAATGTGAGCATGGAGGACAAACGACACATGGATTAATTGATCTATAACAAATAAAACAAAAGTTTATACAGCGCTTTTAGAAGCTATCAAAGTTCGAGTTTTGTAGAAATTAGAATATCGTAAAATTAAATTTCTGTATCTGTGGAAATAGCTTTTGTTAGTTAATTAATTTGAAATTATTTGCACTTTTAATATAGAAATTCGCAATATTTCGTATAATATATATGTATTTATTATAAGAACTTAGTTAAAGATTAACCGCACTTAACTGCAGTGCAAACACGCAAAGTATGCAGAAGATAAATTGGCAACGGTACAAAGACACATAACGACATTGAAATACAACAAGAACTGAACAAAAAATAGATAAAAATAGTTAATATTAAAGTTAATTGGTGTGTTTTGAGTTTGTTTTGCCTTGTGGTCATGCCCAGCGTTGAACCCATTTACGCAAATAAGCGCAAGTGTTCAGTTATCTCTAACCGTTGTTTCGGGCCCCGTTTAACCTCCGCAAGTTGTGGCAGAAGATCATTTGGCAAAGGTTCTTCTTGGCGTTGTCTGACTTTAAAATATTTGCGCTGTTCACCTTCGCAAAAGCAGTAAATAAAACAAAAAACAAAATGAGAAAAAAGAGAAAAAACATTAAAAAAACATTCTCAAGATGAAAACGTTGAAAATGCGTGGGCAGATCAAATGAAGTTGTTGCTGTGATTGTTGTTGTGGTGTTGTTTGCTCTGCTGCTTTTGGTCAGCCAACACAATTCACAATGTCGTTGGCTTTTCGCCCAGTCCCGCTGTCAGTTCAGCAACTCATTAGCCAAGTTATCATCATCTAATAAAGCTAAAACCAGCAACAACACGCACACCACAACGCGAGGCAGCCAGCTAGACGGCCAAACAACTCCGGATGGAAATGGCTGTAAAAAAATAGCTGAAGAAAACTCGAAAAAAAAAAGAAAAACATTTGCCCATTTTAAAAAGTCTGCTGACTGCGATAATTAAGCAAGTTGGAGAGTCTATTAATTTCATACGCCCCTTTTGAGCTGGTCATCACGAGTGACAGAGCTGGAAATATAAGAAAGAGAGAGAGAGAGAATAAATGAATGATAGTATGTTAAACAAAAGGGATGAGCAACGGTTTGCAGCCCACTTAATGAGAGTGCACTGTGCCAAGCTGCTACTTAGCTGTTAAATAGTTGAGGTCTTATTTTGAAGATTGGAACTAGAAAAGAGGCGGAGGGGCGTTAATAACTTGGCCAAAGAGCTAACATTTGTAGATCAGTTATGCTATAGATAAGCACTCTTCAAATAATACAAGATAATGATAATTATAGATACATATACATAGATACATGGGTCTATTAAAATATTGTCAACTGCTGCGCATGACGTAACAATTAAAGAAGAGTTTATTCATTTGAGCAATTATTATATAAATAAAATTAGTAATATGTAAAAAGAAACTAATAATATTTTCTGCAATAAATAAAACTAACAATATAAAATTCTAGAACAAGAGGGAAACTCAAATATTTTGCTGTATACTTTGTTAAACAGAAATACACTCTGAATTATTAATATATATAATATACATACACTTCTTTTAAATATGAACTATGAATAACTAGATTATTTCTTTGAACTATTTCTATAAATATTTGAAGAATTGCAAACAGGGAAGCATAAATAGAATATACTTTTAAGCACTACAACTAAATATACTATTTGTTCTCTTTGCTCTTGCTTATTAGTATATGGAGAGTGTATGTAAATGTCGGTGCAGTCGTCTTCTCTGTATATAATATAAGTATCTTGTTAAGTTTAGTGGTTTTAGTTCATACATATTTTCGTTTCATTTGCATGCAACATTTGTTGTTGGGCGTCGGCGTTGTGGCACCTAATTTTAAAACATGCGTGCAGCAAATGTTGCTGTTGTTGTTGTTGTGGCTGTTGCTCTTGTTGGTTTTTGTTTTAATTAAAAGTTATGCTAAATGGACATGCACTGTGCCTCCACATAGAGCAAGTGAGAGAGAGAGAGAGAGGGAGGGCAGTGCTGATCTAACCACTCGAGACAGACAGCAAGTGAGTCTGTGGGAGACTAGTGGAGTTTCCTCCTCTTCTCTTCCTCCACACTCTCTTTGTGTGTGTGTGTGTGTGCTTGACTAGACAACAATACAAACTCATTTCGTAAACATACACATAATTATTTATTACGCATACAATAAACACACACAAAATATAAAACACTTTTCTCATGTGCCGCCCGAAAAGTTTTTCAATTGAATTGAAATGAGATCATCGCAGCAGCAGCAGCGGCAAAAGAATAATAATTAAAATCACTTGTCTATATCATTTTTGAAATGTTTAATAAACATTGCCACTGGCGTCTCAACTTGTTGCCTTCACTTCGCATGCGAATTTCACTTGGCAAATAATATTATTACTTTGAATACAGCCAGCTTAAGTCTTAAGTCGTAAGTCTTGAGTCTTTTGGGATTAGTTGTGACTACGCTAAACGCACAATGTAATCAATTTGTGGTTGATATTTTGCATTTGTTGTGCCACTGTGTGTGTGTGTGAGAGTCGTGTGTGTGTTTGCTTTGAGCCTCACTGAGCTGCAGTGGCTTTGACGATGATTGATGGCCATGTAAATTGAACTGTAACTGGGAATGTGGCTCGTTATTGTCGCAGTTGTTGTCTCCTACAAGCAACTTCCGACTCGTGCAACATTTATTTTGTTTGTCAAACTCGTGGACAGTCCAAGTCGCCCAACATGGCCATAATACAGTTCACGTTCATCATTCTGGTCGCGCCTGCGCCATGATTGACCCAAAAATGGCAAAAGTCTACGTTAAATGGAAAAAGAATGTGGGATTCGCGTTTGCTTTGATTTCATTATGGAGAACTAAAGATCACACGGGCTACTTGAATTCGGCTCTAGTTATGGACAAGAGTTACAGCAACTTATTGAGCTGTAATATAGGTAATAATGATGTAACTACAACTATAACTATAACTATAACTATAACTATAACTATAACTATAACTATAACTATAACTATAATTATAACTCTAACTCTACCTATAACTCTAACTATAACTATTACTATAACTATATCTGTAGCTTAAGAAAGTTTAACAAAGACTTTGCTTTATTCGAGTCATTTCTTTTCATATTAATTATAGTTTGCTCTAATAAACTCTAAATTAATTAGAAATCTATATTTAATTGTATATTAAGTTTATTTCTGTCTTATGAATCAGTTTTATTTACATATTACATTATAAAGTGGAGTAATGTCGCCAGAATCGTCTGCAATCTGATTTTATGCTCTTCAAAGTCCAAAGTCAAATCTCTTTGTCAAGATCGCAGTAAAACTCTATTTCTGAGTAAGTTATAAAGCTATTTATATCACAAAGCAGTACGAGTATCATATATGGATGAGTTTTGTCTTTAGCAGCAACTCTCAGCCATCTTATCTCATGGTTGGTCTGCAAATAAGATACAGATACAGATACTGTATCTTCTGCTGCTGCTCTGCTGCTGCTGCTGTTCATCAAGCGGAAGCTGTGTCAAGTTGTGTGCAAATAGAATCATCCGTAATCTCATCAAGTACACTCCCATATTTCTTTCTGTTAACTCTAACCTATGCTCAATGGATTGTGGAAAATCGTAAGGAATTTCAAGTGACAGGCACTTCCGTTCTAGGGCTTTTGCACTGCCATCAATTCCATTTCCACCCGAACAGCATCAGCAGCTGCTTTTCCTTTCCGTAATTTCCGATTCTCTTATTTTTTATGGCATTTTCTTTATGTTTTGGGGTCATCTGTTGAGGGCGCATGTCGCTGCGTTGAAGTCGTCAATCAATTAACGGCGCACCATAAAAATCGAGCGCAAAAATTTCTTTCAGAACAGCAATTAAAAAGATGCATTGACTTATTTCTTATTTCTTATTTTTGTATATTTTCATTTTTCTCCGTACTCTCGTCAAATCATAAAAAACATTAAAAAACGACGAAAAATGAGCGCAGAATGTGAAAATTTAAATAAATTTATTTGAACGCATTTTGTTTTGGGCTCTTCTTGTCTTTTGTACATTGACCCAAATTCAATACGCCTCCCCTCGGGCTCTAAGTGTGTTTGTCTATGAGTGCGTACTTCCTTCTGCTGACCCCACCAAGCACTCCCCTCGGCACGCACCACGCCCCACGCCCCCAGGCCCCATGCAGCAGCACGCCCCAATTGCTGCTGGTGCCAAGAAAATGCGTCGTTGCTTAATTTCCACACACATACAGAGGCACAACACATACACACGCATTAGCAGTCTCTTCCCCTCACCACCTAGACACTTTATCGGTCTTTGAGTGCAGCGACATCAGCAGCAGCAGCAGCAGCTCTCTTCCCCTCCCTTGGCCGTACTTCCCCGCATATTCAAATTTAATTTTCGAAAATTAAAAGCACGTCAATTTAACAGCTGCGTGTGTGTGTGTGTGTGTGTGTGTGTGGTGTGTGTGTAGGCGCTTTGCGATTTATATTTTTAGGTTTTTTCTTGTCGTGTTTCAATATTTGGGCTTTGTGTCATATGCATACAACAACAACAACAACATCAACAGCAGCAACAACATCTACTTGCCACTGCCGTTCATCACTCATCAGCGGCAACACTTTGGGGCTTGACCTTAGCTCTCTCTGCTGCATCAGACCTCAAGTTGTTGTTGCTGTCCACTCGCCAACGTCAATGGACGCAGCCAGCGGCGACAGCATCTCGCGCTGCCCCTCGCCTGCTCCCACTCCCCCGAACTGTCTGCGCAGTCGCCAAGTGATTGGTGACCATCGTCGTCGACGTTGTCGTCGCAACGGCGCCGCTGAACGCATTCAGCAAACGCCCACAATAAATACGAATACGAATACGAATACGAATATGAATACAAATACGAATATGAATAAGCGAATATATACTCGTATTTTGTTTTAATGCTGTGTTTATGTTTATTTCATTCATTCAAAAAAATAAATAAAATACAAATAAAAAGCGAAAACGAAAACGAAAAACGAAAACGTGAAACGAACACATGCAAATTGAAAGCGAATTCAGTTTTTAGACAGCGCTAAGTCTTGACCCAGCCAAGCAGCGTTCCAACTTGGTCAACACCAGCAGACCAAGAAACCAAGCGTCCAAGCGGCCAAGCGACCAACCGACCAGTTAACCAGCCAACCAACCAGAAGATAGCCATTTATGTGGCCCATTAATCGATTGTCAGCAACGTCGTCATATAGCCTCTCTCTGTCCCCCCCGCTTGCCCAGTGTCCGTTGGTGTCGCTGCCCAGCACTAGCAACCAGTTGTTGAATACCCTAACAAGCGCAAGGAGTATAGCGAAATTGTTATCAAAGAAAGAGTACTCGAGGGAATGATGAAGATGTTGACTTGATGCAGATCTACTATATTTAACTTTTAGCAATCTTCTTTTCAAATTAATACACTTCAATTATGTTGAGTTGAGTTGATGAGAATCTATCGCTTAATTTTAAGCAGTTAAAGCTATGTGTCATTTGTTTCGATTGTACCCTTGCTAATTTCACTTTGAACAGTTTAAATAATTGAAATTTTAAATTTAAATTTAAATTAATCTTATTTTAAACTTAAATTTTAAACTCATTTTATACTTAAATTTCATTTGTAATTATTTTTAATTTAATTATCTTAAGATTTTGATTTTTAATTGGGTCGACTGCTGTTAGTCGACGTTAAATAAATAAATAAATAAATAAATAAATTATACTTTTGTTATATGGATAGTCATAAAGCAAACTTAAACAAATAACACTTTCTCTACCTAAATTATTTATTTACATTTAATTAAGTTGTCTTTATTCATGTTATTAGTAATATTCTGAGCAGCAATCACAAATCAACTCGGTTGTATTTCCATAGTATTTACTTGCAATACAATGTGATTGATTCCACAATCAATTCAACACATTTTCCATGTGAAACGACAATTTCTACATTAATGTTGATTTTACAGCGTTATCGGGAAATTGAATCCCTTCCCAGTTGGAGCACTCATTCGTACACGCATTGAGTGCATTCAAACTTCGTGAGCTTACAGACATTTGCTTTGATTTCTAGTTACTGTTTTAGCCTTTTGTTGTTGTTGCAGCTGCTGTTGTTTTTTTTATTGTTGTTGCAGTTGCAAATGTTGTTTCTACTTAGTTGCTCGTATTATGACTCTCTTTGGTGCAGTTGGCGGTTGTTTAGAGAGTTGTTGTTTTGCCTGCCGGACTTGTGATTATATTACAGAGCAGAGTGTTGACTCGGTTTTGTGGTATAGAAATCATCATCATCTGACAACAACAACAACAACAACCAAAACAACAACAATATCATCAGCCAACATCAGGTATCATCATCAACTTGATGATTGAGTTCGTCGTGTTGCCGTGGGAAGGCAAACAAAGTGTGCATATCGATTGAAAACTGTTTTGTCAGGCATCTCCCACACCACAGTGGGATTGTGCATGTAGTGGGAATGTTGCATGCCACATTCATTGGCACTTTCATGAAAATTAAGTTACCGTTAATTGCGTCGCAGCAGGCAGAGACTGCAACACCCCCAAAGTAAACTCACCTTCGCTCGAGCAGCTCCTTCTCTCTCTCACTCTTTTACGTCTACTTCTCACTCTCTCAGTATGTCCCGCTCTATTTTAATTACGCCACCCAATTAACACAGCATCCCCACCCCGCTCTCCGTCTCACCCTGCCGCTAGACGTGACAAATTGAAGCAATACCTTGATGCCCAAATGTTGTTGAATAGCTTTAAAGTCTCAATTCGTGTTTGTCATATTAACAACATGCAACAGACTCTTCAATAACTAAGCCAACAAGCGCCCCCACACCCACACACACACACAGATGAGCTGGTGTGTGCATATATATCTGTACATATTTATATATATACACCGAAAACAACATCAAGGCAACATCAACGCAGATTTTCCTTGTGGCCGCCGCGTCGCAAACGCTCTAAAAATAGAGTTTAACAAACTGTAAAAGTATTCATTCCACCACATACAACGCACCCAAAAAGAAACACTCACAGACACTCACACCATGACAGATTGGGGATGACGCGCTGATGCAACCAAAACCGCCTCCGACTGTTCTTCCCTCTCTCTCTCTCTCTCTGTCTTCCTCTATACGTATGTGTGTGTGTGTGCATTTATGGCTGTTGTTCCCATTTCATTTCTCTGATTCTCTCAAATCTCTTGCATTTGCAAATTTGCAGCTGAATCTCAGCACACTTTTGCCTATGCCTAACGAAACGTCATCGTCCTGTGACGCTCCCTTCACTTCACTTCACCTTACCTCCTCCCCCCTCGTTGCAGCCTCTCAGCCTTCGCGCTGCCCCTGGAGGGTCCTCAGTGAGGGGATTGTGCTCGCTGGCGTTTTGCAAGCATCTTTCCCTGTGGAACAACGCTCGGCCCAATGGCACTTCTTGCACTGCGTTTTCTCCTTTTTGTTCTTGTGCATCGTCTGCTGCTCTACACAAGAGGGTAGCTCTGTTTGGAGATGCAGCTTGGCAGGCAGTAGTTCGAGTTATTTGCCAATTGGAACTCGGTTATAGAGCAGTCGACAAGTGTGAATATCATTCAACTGTTAGGTCTGCAAGCAGAACTCTTATCAATATTTAGATTCAACAAGTTCTACTTAAACATTTATCTGAGATCATTGCGTAGAAAGCTTATTTAATTTACTAAAACATTATCTTCGATCTTCTCAAAGAAATCAAATCAAACTTTAGATTCAACAAGTACTCTCTATCATTCATCATATTCTATTATCACACTTTCAGTGTCTTCAATTCACTTTAATCTTCCCCAATAGTTTGCAGACAGCTTTCAACAGCTTTAGCAGATAAGCCTGAATGTAGATAACATATCTGTTCTATGGTACAATCATTGCCGAACTAGCTTATCACTATTACTTTACTTTAGTTCAACATTATTTCCGCACGTAGAAATTGTGCTTATTTCTTTGAATGTTAATAAAAACTGCAGCTTTCAAAGTGCATTAGAGCAAAAGCTCAACTTAATTGAAAGCTTGTGTAGAGCATTTGATAGTCCTGCATGGATATTGTTTTGGTTTTATAATGTGTCAAAGACCGTGTTTTCAGGCGCCTCCACCCCAACATGTTCTTCAGCATGTTCTGCATCATGAAGTGCACTCCGCAGCGTTGCATCCCCTGCAGCCCCCTGCAGCCCTTCAGCTCTTCTCCGCTGCATGTCCCCTCGTCGTGTGCTCTTTAGCGTTTGCTGACTTTTACAGCGACAGCTATGAGTGACAGAGAGAGAGTGTGTGTGTGAGAGAGAGTGGGAATTTGCATGGAGCAGCTGCTCCATTTTCACAATTTTTACTTGCAACTGACAGACAGCTGCCACAGCAGTTCCCCCTCCCTCTGGCTTGTCCTTTGGAATGCTACTCTTGATTATTTATTTACCATAATTAGCTGCCATGAGCACAGATAAATTTGCAGTTACATTCGGTTAAGATGGACACTCCACCTCTCGTTTCATCTTAACTCATCGCAGATAGCTAATAACTTGTCATCTTTTTTCTATCCGACTGCTGGAATCTTCTACAGGCAATTTGCCTACTCGAAGTTGGTCGTCTGTTCTGTTAGTGATTGTCTGCTTGTCTCTTTATGAGTGCAGCTCCATTTCCATTTTCCATTTTCATTTCGAGTTCATTTTGATGATAATACTGTGAGATGCTTTCAGTTGTTGTTGTTGTTGTAGTTGTTGTAGTTGTAGTTGTTGTTGGGCTGCGCTTTTGTTTACACTTGAGCATTCTGTGAGTTTGTTTTTCCTTCTCATCTTTCAGTTTGTTTGTTTGCCGCTTATCCCCCTTACCCCCCTTGAAGGGGGAATGGGAAGATAGCTCAACATTTTTATCTAGTTCAAAGTTGGTTGCAAGTTGCATTTGTGATGCGTTGTCGTGCGGCTAATGCGTTTGACCCATTTCAATTGGGGGGCGTGCACCCAGAGCATGTTGCTCCCACACTCTGCTCCACTCCACTCGACTCCACAATTTATACTCCACTTGCTGCAACTTGTCCACTTGCCGTCTTGGTCTGCGCTTCAAATATTAATCCATGAGAAGCGCATTCACAAAGTTTTGAACTTATTTTTTAGCTCGTTTTTTTCACACAATAAAATGCACAATGAAACTGACAGAGGCAGGGCCAGAGACTGTTGCAAGTGGGAGGGGGCATGCTTGCCGCGGTGTCGCCTCACAATTGCAGTTTGCTGTTGCAGTTTGCAGTTGCCAATTACCCGATGCTCACTTCATGTTGTTGCTGCCGATTATTAAATACTTATTGCCGCGTCTATTTGAAAAGCAAGTCCAAGTCGCAGTCGCAGTCGAAGTCGGAGACGGAGACGAAGTCGAAGGCAATGGCAAAGACTCATTGGGGTAACCTCGCCAAGCGTCAAGTGGTTGTTGTTATTGTTGTGTGGTTGTTTGGTTGTGCGGTTGTGAGTGCATTGCATGCAACGGGGCCATAGAAAGTGTAGACAGACAGAGCAACCACCCCCAACTCGCCTCGCCTCGCCTCGCCTTACATCACCTCACCACATCCTCACACCACCCCCACTTGGCAATTGCCGACACTCGAGCACGCACAGCTGAGGGAAAGGAGTTTCCAAAAGAAGTTTCATTCAATTCGTCACTTTTATCTGGGTTTACGTGTCTTTCAGCTGCACTTTAAGCCTGAGTTTCAGCCATAAAGAAGAACCTAATAACGCCTGGGAATTGTGCGCCAAAATGATTTATTATGGTTGTCAGCCAAGTTTTGCTTTGGGATTATAGCTGATTCAAAACAGAATAGAATAGTTATGGAATATGCCATGATATCTGACAGTTTTATTGCACTAAAAATACATTTGAAAGTCTACTGAAATAGTTGATTTATCAACATTGATCATATTTAGATTAAACCGCAGATTTTAGATTAAAACTCTGATTGAAAGTGTAGCCATGGAAATCTATAGAAATAAAATAGAATTGCTATGGAATATTCAGCACAAAAGCCGTGAAAAAGTAATTTATATAATAATATAACTATTCTTTCTAAGGTTTATCGCTTGTTTTGCTTCAACAGAAACAGAAAGAAGTTTTTGTATAAATAAATAAAACTATATTTATTACACTCAGCTATTTATTTAAATTTGAGCTGTATTTTTCTATTATTCCATAGAGAGTTTGTTTATATAAAGTAATTGATTATCGTTGTAATAACTACATATTTTGTTCAGTGTACACAATTATATTTGTTCACAGTTGGCAACGTTGCACACGCACTCTGCTCTCTGTCGCTCTCCGGCTTAGTGCTTCATTCGTCCGCTCTCTCTCGCTCTGTCTCTCTGTGTATCTCTCTCTCTGTGCTTCACCCCAATTTTGGCAAATAAGGGTGGGCCACAAACTGTCCTAAAGTCTTGTCCTTTTGCGTGCAGAGCAGCATCTTAAGGACGCAGGCCTTCAAAGCTGTTGTCGTTTTTTGCAAACATTCCGGATTCGCTTGGCTCACGTTGAAGTCGAACATATTATTGTAATGTGCGAAGGCATTTCGAACCACCCTTAACTGAGGAGCTCTGAGAGAGACAGAGCAACAGAGGAAGAGAGAAAGAGAGAACGATGAGCAGTTGTCCCCCCTTTGTGCGCTCCAAGCAACAACAACAATGAAGATGATGATGATGACAAGCAATTACTCTCTCGCTCTCGTTCTCTCTCTCTCTCTCTCTCTCGCTGCTCTCTGTGGCTGCTCTCGGCAATTGTTGTTAATGGACTCGTTTTCAGTTTTAATGATTTTTAATGCTCACATAAAACTATTTACTAGACAATTGTAAAATTAGCATTGCCAGTTTGGTAAATTAACTGCAATTATGTGCAGCAGTTATTGGCCTGGCCTAATCGAAGAGAGAGAGAGAGAGACAGAGAGTGAGAGAGCGGCAGCAGCTGTCCTGCAATGCAATTGCTGTTGCATAGCTGCAGTTGCAAATTGCAAGTCAGGCCAGGGACACGCAAGAGGCAGAAGCAACCACCGAGCCACCAAAAGTAACTGAGACGGAGGCACAAAAACAACCCGCAACACATCTGTTCCCTCTGCCAAGGGTCGAAGTCGCTCTCTTTCTCTAGTAGTCGAGGGTCGTTGTCTCTCTCTCGTTCTCTATTTCTCTCTATTTCAGCTCTGGCTCTCAAGTTGACGCCGCTTTGGCTCTGTCGACGCCTTTAGTAACGCTCCCAGCTCAGAGCAGCACAGCCCCGTAGTCAGTCTTACAATACAGATAGCCGACGTTAGTTTTTCGCAGACGCTTTTCCGCCTAGCAACATTTTCACATACATATATATATATATATATCTATATATGTGTATATATGTCCATTCGTAGGACCCATGTAGCTTCAAGCCAGCGCTAGTTCTAGTGTTCTTCTAGTACTTAGTGTGTCTAGGGATCCCAGGACGTCGTCTAGCCTAGCCACATACGTATTCTAATCTCGCGCGTCTCCCTCTCTGTGTATTCGTGTGCGTGTGTTTGTGTGTGTGTGTGCGTGGGAGTCGCCTGTCCCGTTTTTATTTTTCGCAATCGTCCGCCCGCCTGAACCCCGCCTCCTCCTCCTGCGCCGTCGTCGTCGTCGTATTCGTCGCGGCCTGTGTATGTATTCGTTTGTCTGCGGCCAACCCCGGCAACTACGTCGCCTCCTCCTGCCCACAGGGCGTTAATAATGCGATGAGATTTCTTTTACACACACACAAGAACATATTGTAACTCTGCATATATACATATGTGTCCATATACATATATATATATATATTTATATGGATTATAAATATATCGCGAAATTGGCCCGCCGTTAATAGAAGTGAACATTTAGCCGCTGTGTCGTCTATTGATTTTTTTCGTAATCATCTATCTATCTGCCGCTCTGCCGCTCTGGTGCCAAAGTGTTTGTAAACCGTCCATAAAATCAGAACCTAGTTCCACAGTAACCAAAATAACAACAACAAAAACAACAACGCCAACAATTCCGTTTCATTAGACACTGCCCGCAGCACTGAAGGGTCTATGTCTGCCTTAACTATCCAAAAAACCCGTTTAACAACCACATATACAAATATATAAATACATATATACATATATATAAAGGCAAATACATACACTCTATATAACTATACATAATGAGTAGCTATACGGCCGCCCAGTACTACAAGACCACCAATATGATTACCTCCAATGAGATCTACTGGTAAGTTTCATTATCCTTTTTTTTGTAACTCCCTTTTTTTTGTTGTGTGATTTGCCTGCACTTGTGGGGCATCTCTCACCCCATCTAGACAGCACCACAGTGCTCCTAGCAGCCGGCAAGCAGTTCAAGGTTCGCTTTGACGAGGTCGCTTGTGACGCAATAAAACGCCCACATAGCACACATCCCATTGAAGCTGTGCAGCAACGGCGAAAATCAATGACATCTCTGCGATTTGTTTGTGCTTCCTCCTCCCCCTCCGCCACTCTTTTGTATAATTGCCCACACAGTGGGACGCCCACGTTGCCCCACCCACTGCCTGTGTTGGCCCACACACGAACTTCATGTCTTGTGGGATAACAACGAAAGGCAGCGACGACGCCCACACACTGCACTATTTTTCTGGCCAAATTGGATTTCATTCAGCACAAAAGTAGGCAACACTTTTATATCGTACACTTCCGACAGCTGAAAGTATGCTATGCTATTATTAGTTACTCCACAGCGCATAAGTATGCTACGATTTATGTGTGGACTGTAAGTTCTCTTGGAACTCGTACAACGTTTATTCACCATATTAGATAACTTTTTGTTGGATATATTTATAAAGTTATATAAAACTAGACAGGCATTCTCTCCATTAAAGTGATTATGTACTTTTTTCTCCGTTTTCACAAATTTTCCTCCATTATTTGCAAATGTATATATTGTCATCATTCACTGTAGAAATATTTATAAAATTGTATTGAATAAAGGCTTTTGTTTTAGTTAACTGGCAGGAAAAGATACATGACAAGCTCAGATTATTTGAAATGTATTGGATTGGAAAGAAAATCGATAACTTTAGCATGAAAATAAGCTAATATCCTTTCTCCATACACGTACATGTGCACATGTATGTGGGCAGCACATATTTGTTAGCTGACAGTTACATAAAAGCATAGCTACAAAAGCCTTGAACTCTGACATTATGGCTACATACAACAGCCAGCAAGCAAAAACCACATGACACACATAAGCATTTGCATATATAAGCATTTATTCGATAGATACAAGTACATATGTATGTATACAGATAATGGATTCGTAGCGACTCCCACGATGAGACACGTGCATAAAAATTCCATGATAAACACGTGATTATATGTACATAACTGTCAATAGGTCTTCGAGGCAAATGCAACAGTAACAGACAAGCATTATCTTGTCTTTGCGTTCCAAAAATTACTGCAATTTACGAGTGCCGTCTAATTGCTGGATAACATTTCCGCGCAGAAATAAAGTAAAGTAAAGGCAAAAGGGAAACTGATAGCAAATACGTGTGCAATCATTAAGTTGTCCATAACAAACCCGATAGACTACCTTATTATTCATTTATGGTTACTGAGACCTACAAGATCTATTGCACCTGGTACTGATAGAGCTTTAAGCTCTCTGGGTTAAGGGTTGCTAAGCCTCAATTCTTGTCTTGATAATTATATAAAATTGAACTTAATTGCTGTTAAACAATCATTTGCATAACAAGCCAATTGATATATACGATTAATGTGTTCGTTTTGTTTTTCGTTTTTCATCTTTTAATAAAAAGTCGTTTTTTATTATGCCTCTTGCGACACGACGACCATGGCTGTCGTTTTTTTTGCTTAAGCTCGCAATTATTATAATTATTATCACTTTTTTGTTTGGTAATAATCAAAGCCGATGTACAACAAAACAGACCTCAAAATGACATAAAAGTTATTAACTATTTGTCCATACTAAATTCAAAATTAAACCCAATAAGGAACTGCATGCTCTGCTGCGGATTGTCATAAAACAATACGATCAAAACCTGACTTACTCATCGCATTGATAAATCGCATAAAAACAAACGAGATTTCAAACAAAACTAGTTAATTATACGATACACTTCGTCATGTTTTTTTATTGCAAATAGTATAAACTTTTAGAAAGGTCTGGGCATATTTACAGAATGAAACTAATGAAAGTTAGCACATGAATGTGTACTTCGTTAGTAGAAGCTACTTAGCATTTAATCATCTGACATGTAGTTCAAGTGATCTTTAAGCTAACGCATCGTCTATCTCTTTCTGTAGCTTTAGTTGAAGTTTAAACTCTCGGCTTTTATTTCGAAAGTCATGCTTTTTAAATATATTTTCCACTTGATTTTATTGCCTTTGTTTCGAGATGCAAATTTCAAGTTCAAAGTGTGCCCCGACTCAAGTGATCCACGTGATCTATATGAATCAACCTCTTCTCGTTTTTCTCTCTCTTTGTGTCTCTCTCTCTTTTTGTTCCTCTCTTCGCTACATTTTAGACGTCATTTGCTAATTGAAAGCCAGGTTTTAAGTAGTCGTCTAATCAATATGAAATCGGGCGCTGGTTTCTATGCCTGCCACACGGCATCCGCCGCTTGGCGGTTTTAGTAGGCTTCTGGGTTTGTAGGCCTACGCAAATGTGTAAATAAATTCAGCCGAAAAGTCGACGAGCATCAAGAAAGCATCTAAATTAAACTGGAAACCAGTTAAGAAGAGTTGCAAACGTTGCCAACCGGCTGACGTCATGTGTGGGTAAAGAGAAGAAGGAGGAGATTGAGGAGGTGGTGTTGGTGTTGGTGTTGCCTCAGTTTAGCTGCCGGTTGCCGGCAGACCAGTTACCAGTTCTTGTAGCAGTTGCCGTTGTTGTTACTGCTGCTGTTGTTGTTGTTGCTGTTGTTACTCATGTTGTTATTGTTGTTGTTGTTGTTGTCCTAGTTGTGTGCCAAATTTCTTGAGTTTCCAGTTAGTTGCTTGACGCCGTTGATTTTGCTTTGGACATCACACAATGAATGCATATGCAAAGCTAAGAACTTGGCCAAAAGTGCTGCCCTGTAATCAGCAGGCGTAAAAATATGCAGTGTATGCCATTATTAGAGGGTATATAGAATTGCAGATAAAGGTAGACAATCTGCATATCACTAATCAACTATCTAAGCATTCAAACATATACTAAAATGTTATTAATGCTTTGTAAGTCGCACATGATATAGCCAACTAATCGATTTCAGCAGAGAAAGCGAAAACTATAAGTATTTTTCCGATGTTTAATGTGCCCATATTTCAGTATTTTTAGTAGTTTCTAAATACTGAAATGTAAATTGCTGAAATGATATCAAAAGCAATAAAAGTAAAGTTTATTAACTACTGAAATAAGCTAAAATAAGATAAATAGTTTAACAATAAATGCAATAAATTAGTTCAGCTTGAGTTCAAGTTTGTATCTATTACATTCTGAGCTGAGCATCTAACCATTTAGCAGTGCATCTACAGATTCAGCAGAGAATACATAAATGTTCTTACTGGTTTCCCCTCCTCTTTTCAATTGCACAATAGCGGCAATTGCATTGTTGTTTAGTTGTTTTGTTGTCGACAGATCGTACAGTCAGTCTCTTCGTTTGTCAGTGTGAATTTGCATTGAATTGAAAGCTGACGAAATGACGACATCTCGTACACTCGTAAGTAGACTCGCACAACTTGCCAAATCATTTGCAAGGGGATGTTGTGATTTATACACTCGAACCAACTCAATTGCTGCCCCGAAAAGTTCATTAGCTTCTGTGGAAAGTAGCGTCAGGTTGCCAAAAATAGACAAAACTAAGATAAAAGAGTTTCGCATAATGATGTCCAATTTAGGAGGGGGAACTGATTATGCAAAGCTGGCGAGCTCAATTGAATTGATTTGATGGCGATGATCATGCTGATGATAATCTTAGTCTTTGATGATGATAATCATTGCCAGCGGTGCCAGTTGCTGCTGAAGTTGAGATTTTCAATTGCATGGAACATAAATAAATAAATAATAGGCTGCTAATCGCTTGTGAACATGAATTTTTCCATTGAAAACTTCAACGCAATTCGATGAGAAAGCAGACAAAATGCCAGACGGGGTATGTGAAGGAGTGGAGGGAGTGAAATGGGGGCCAGGTGGGTTGGGCTGGGTACGTGATTTAGAGCCTAACGAGCATAGAACCCTTGTGGGCGCACTTTCCCAACCAACAAGCAGCGGCAACAACAACAATCGTGCCACATGAGCCAACAACAAAAGCAACAACAGCAACAACAACAACAACAACAACAACAACAACAACAACAACAACAACAACGAGAGCGTGGTTGGCCCCGCGGCGCACGTTCCTCTCGTGATTGTTTTGTGATTGATGAAGGCGACGCCAGTGGGCAGCCAAAAACCAGCGAATAGCAACCACTACTACTACCAACAACAGCAACACAACACTGCTTCATTCATGGCCAAGAAGAAACAAGTGAAGTGAAGTGTGGCTGGTGAAGTGCAAGTGAAAGTGAAGTTTTTGGCGGCGCCTCGTCCGTCTGTCCGTCCGTCGTTCATCGTGTACTTCAGCGGCAACCACAAAAAAAATTTCCCACTAACATAATTTTCAACAGCAGAAGATGATGAAAAAAAGAGCAACAAAATAAAACTGAAAGAAGGAGAAAAAAATCCATTGCCCATTTCCATTTGTTGTTGCTGCTGCTGCTGATGTTGATGACTGATGTGATGCCGCAGTTGGTGCTCTTGTTGCGGCTGCTGTGGATCGTCATTGTTGCTGCTCATCTTCATCTTCATTATTGACGCCTTTGTGTTTGCTACACATTTAATTAAATACCTGGGCCAAGAGTGAGAGTGCATCCGATCGTCTATCGCCTTTTGTCGCGACTCGCGATCTTTGGGGATTAGAGATGGGCGTAATTGGGGCCACGGCAAAAGTAATTTCATTATACGCATAGCTTAGGTAATAGCTACAGTGAGTAAATTAAGTATGTGCTCTAACCAAATGAAAACTGTCAACATTTGTGGGTAATTCCCTTTTGCAACCCACAAGAAAAAAAAAACGAAAAAGCAAATCCACAAATTGAATTCGTGCAACAAACCGTAACTGCCATCTCTAGGTTTGGATGGGCATTGAAGGCACGCTTCATTAACCGAAGCCGCTTGTCTCATTGGCATTGTCTCAGCTCAGAGCCCAGAGCCCAGCGTTCACTTTCTAATCACCCAAAGTCAACGTCGTCGTCGTCGTCGTCGTCGTCGTAGTCAGCGTCAGCGTCAGTTGGCAAGTCTGTGGCAGCCATGACCGAATGCAATCAACGACAGCCCCGACAGACACGCAAGTTGAAGGTACTGCCCCGACCGTATATGGTACGGCCGAAAATGAAAGAGGAGAAGGTGGCGGGTTGCGGGTTGCGGTGGCAGGCAGAGCAGGCAGCGGGTTGCAAGCTCTCGCAATCGTTGTTGTCTTTTTGGGGAGGTTTGAAGGTCTTTTGGCCCTGCCATATTCATATATAGTATACACTTATTCATATATTTATCCACAAATTGGGTTCATACGCCTAAGGTCAAGTCAACAACAACAACAACAACTTAACAAGAGGCAAACAGACGGTAATCGTAATCGTAATCGCATAGTTAGTAACTACATTCGCTATGTTTACTAATGAAATATACAAAGCGATTCATATGTAAGTTTACCACGGGCTGTTCAAGTAGTTATGGAAATACACAAATATATTTGGGCAGAGATAAGATAAGATTAGTTAAATGAACTATGGAACTGACATGTAAACACATGGATACATTATGTCTGTGTTTTGTAAATAAAGATAAAATAGATAAACACTTCATAAAGTAGAGATTCCCTAATTAATTATGAAGAATTATTTGAAGAAATTGGGTTTGATAAAAGATTATGGTTATGTATTTCATAGAACTATTTCGATTCATAAAAGTATTTACTTAAGATGAGACAACTGCATTGAACTGCCCTCGCTCACATGAAGCTATTGTAGTTGTTGTTGCCTTAAGGTTGCTTGTCATCATCGCTTTCTGTTGTTGTTTATTGTTTCGTAACAGCTGAGACAAAGTCAGGCAAAAGGTAAATGGGTTTTGTGTACCTTGTGCCTAATGCGTTAATATCATCATCAAAGCTTGCAAGCTTGCTCATAGATACATAGACACATACATGCATACGTAGATAGATAAACACATATGCATAGATACTCGCGTATTATAAGTTATGTTTATGCTATGTGCAGGTGTCAGTGTGTGTGTGTGTGTGTATGGCACACTGTGCACAAGTTTTTGGTTTTTATGACTTTAGTTTTAACGATGCCAGTGACAGCAACGTCCGACAATAACAACAACAACAACAGCAGCAACAAGCAAGTTTCAATGAAAAGTCAAAACAGGCCGCAGGTCCGGATATAAATGGTTTGTTGTTCACACACTCATACACACACACACACTCACATGATTGTGTATATATACACATGGAATACACTCGTCATTACGCTTAACGCTTGGCTCAGTCTCAGTCTCAGCCCCAGACCCAGTCAGCCATTACGAAGCCCATTTTGTTAGTAGCTCGCCGCAAGCGACTAACTACCAAAAGTGCCTCACAGTTTGCGTTTACAGCGGCCATAATGTACTCGTATTGTACGTACAGCACATGCATAAAAGCACACATACTAAAAGAGAGGCGCAAAGAGAGCGAACAAGAGCGAGTGCGCCCCCGCCAACTGTCGCCCCCGTTCGCCCTTCACAATCGTAGTCGTGAGTCACCTGAGCGTAACGTAAGCGCAGCTTATTGTTATGTTTGCTCGTGTGCCTCGGGTACTTGTGCTCGTTATTTTATTTTACTTTTTTTCTGCTTTTTGTTTTTTTTTTTGGCACTCACCACACTCGACTGTTCGTTCGTTCGCTCTCCCGCTCTCCCACTGCAGTTGTGGTTGCTGCTGTTGTTGTTGCACTGAGCAGCTGTTTTCGACTGTCTTACAAATTTCTTGCTATTGTGTGATCGCTTTCTGGGTAGTGAATAGTGAATGTGTGAGCTTGTTTTAGTCCGCGTGTGTGTATGTATATGTGTGCAAGTAAATTTACACCTTTTTTTTACAGCAGCTCTTAGTTTTATCGAATTATCCGATTTGTTCCTCTTTTACACAATTAACCTATTAAAGCTGACAAATCAGCCATTAACTGATGCATTGCAGATACTTTACAGGTGCATAAAAGATTTGGCTTGTATAATACTGAAAAAACTATTAGTTTGCAATTGCAATTAGTCCCACTGTGCATCACATACGTCAATGCTCATTTATATGACTCTATACAGGTAGATACAGATGTATTGGTGGGTACCTGTGTATCTGTGTGTTAGACGTATTGCAAGTGTTTCGTTTATAGACTGCCAATTGTTTTCGGTAGATCAAATTGAAAAGAACAGCTTAACACAGAGACAGAACAGCAGCCGCAGCAACAACTGGCACACACATACGTACGCACCATTCACTCACTAAGCTCTCAGTCTCTCTATCCGTCTATCTCACATACACGTATTCATTGAGAGCACTGAACACGGGCTGCCAGTCAACTCACGGCTTGGAAGCTCGCACGCCTCGGTCGAGCAATTTAGTCTCTCTCAAAGTTTCGTCGAGGCAGGCAGCACAGGCAGAGCACATGCAGAGAAACCCGTGCGCGCGCGCTTTTCTGTTAAAAACGTCGTCGATGTCGCAGTAGCTGCCCGATCGTGCGTTTTGTTGTTAACATTAACATTAACATTAACTTGGCTCGCGCTCACCTGTGTTAGTCACATTTTGTTGTTGCAAATCCATTATGGATTTGCTCATAGTTGTTGTTGTGGCCACTTTGCATACGCAAAACAAGCAACAAAAATTTCAAAATTGAATAACAAATTTTTGCACCGCGCGAATTGATTTGCAAACAAAAGTTTGTCTCAGTGAATAAGTGTGAGTGAGTCTGTGATTAAGCGAGTGAGTGTGTTGAAAAAGTGAGATATAAAACAACAATAGCAACAACAACATTATAAATTGCAAAATATACACACAACACGCAGCTCACGACTGGCAACGCGTGTCCCATCTCCATGTTGTTGCTGTTGTAATTCCAAATGTATTTGTTGTTGTTGATATAATGGCTGCTGTCAAGCCAGGGCCGGTTTATTAATTTGACATCGTCGTGTGTTCCCCTGCCACATAAAACAATAAAAACACCAACAGAAGTGACAACGAAAAGCCAAAAACAAAACGGAAACCAACAAAAAAACACCAACACCATTGCATACAATTTTTTTAATGTAAAAAATAAAATATAATTAAAGAGAAAATCGCCTTTCTCTGCCCCTATCACAAAAACAATAGTGCCACCAACAATAACAACAGCAACAACTGCAGAAATAGGCGTCGACAGCGGGAATAGCAGCAGCAGCAGTAGCAGTAGCAGCCGCAGCAGTAGCAACAACAGCCACGGCCACTGCCCCGTTACGTTTCGGCAAACACAAGTCCAAAGCGTCCCACTGTCAGTCTGTCTCTATATGTGTATGTGTGTGTGTGTGTGGACTCGACTGGAAATTTCTGCTACACATTTTTTAATTGAAATTGTAGGCAAGTGCTGAGAGCATAGCGCACAAGCTAAAGCTATTAGAAATTCATTCCCAACCCTGCTCACATCAGCAGCAACAATAACTGTAAACAGCCTCACAAAAGCTTCGATCGGTGTGCAGCTGTGCCATAACATCCTTTGGACATTACTCAACTCGCTATACGCAGAGCTTGAGTCACTTGACTTGTATGTTTTTGTTGTTTCTTGGCGGCTTTTAAAGCTCCACAGCTGATTTGCAGCGCAGCTGCATCTGACCTGCAGTGACAGAGAAAGCACTGTTAACCGTTACTTGGCTTCCAAAATAAAAGCTGTGCTTAAAACTGTCGCTCTGTCACGAAGTTTTCAAGGCGCAGTCTCAGCTGCGGCTTCTCCTGTAGTTGCTGCCTTGCCGCATTGCTTGTGTAACCACTTGCCAACCAATTACGCTGCGTCGCAGTCGCGTTGTGCAGTTAGCGTTGTTGCATATTGTGTTTCCACTTCCTCTTCCGCTCATTTTGAGCCGCCTGCTTGGCAGTGGCAACGCATGCAATTGTTAGACAGAGCGAGTGGGAGAGAGAGTAAGAGCGAGACGGAAAGCGAAAGAGCGCGTGAGCGTGAGCGGGAGAGCAGGTGAAAGAGTGCAGAGAGAAAGAGAGTTGGATTACGTGCGCCGTTACTAATGACACGAAAGTGAATAAAGCGTTGAAGCACGGGCCACGGCGCTGCCATTGTGAACCTATTGTGCCGCCCAACTCGGCACTCAACTGCATTTGGATCCCTCTCTCGTTTGTATGTGCGTGTGTGTCGGTGTGTGTGTTTGGGTGTGTGCGTGTAATAATTATAAATTAAATAATTATACAATACAAGCAAAGAAAACAACTTGGAACTGATTGCAACTGCAGTTGTTGCTGCTGTTGCCGCTGCTGCTGCTGCTACTGCTGCTGCTGCTTTTGTTGCTCGTGCAGTGGAACACCTGTAAAACAAAGGCAGCTTTATCTACAACAACAAATTTAACAACTACAACAAAAACTAGCTATTGTCGTGCTCTGTGGCGGATGCATGCAGCTTTAAGCATTATGAAAATTAAAACCCGACCCAACAAATGCTAAAAACCAAAGCAATTTTACTTCTTACGAAGGAGCCAAGAACTAAAACAGAAAACTGAAAACTGAAAACTTGTTCAACTAAATTGCAATTGCAAAGTTTCTCAGAATATGCTAAGACAGCAACGAGAACAAGTTGAATGCTTTAAGCAATAACAACAACAACAACAATCCAAAAACAACAACTGCTTCTCGATAGTTTGTTAAATAATAAAACATATTCGAAGCTTGGCTTTTATGTGAGTGGGTTTTTCGGGGCAGCATTCTCACAGTAGAGGCAACTTGCCCCTTCTCTCCTTTGTCCGTCTCGCCGCGCATCGAGAACTCTCCACCCCGAGAACAGAACAGAACAGAACAACTGTTGTTTGGTTGTAGGCGACTTGTTTTGGCCAATAATGCCATGACTTGTTGTGGAATCCAAGGCAAGGCTGACACACTGGCATAGGGAGGGACAGTGTAGAATGGAGGGGGTAGCTTATCGAAACAGCGAAATTCGTTGGCTTAAACAGCTTTCAGCTTTTTGCTGTCGTGTCTCAATTTCTGACTAACAACAAATGACGAAACAATCGCCTAGCGAAACATGGACATCAATTATATAAACAATTGTAACGAATTGGAGAAGACATTACGCTGAAGATGAAGACATCAAGCCATCAATCCATCAAGTATTAGTGGTCGTATTCACAGAAACGAAAGAAAAAGAAGAAGAGACACTTGAGACACTCATCAAAGGTTCTTGAACTTGACAAAAACAGATTTACGAGTGGAAAGTGCGGGGGATGGCATTTATTGTTATTTTTCTTTCGATTTAATACGAAATTTACATATTAGAGCGATCTTGATCTTGTCTGCTGATAAACAAACGAATATTTTTCCCTTTCAATGCGCCATTGTCTTCTCCTGTAGCTCGTTGATAAATCTTCTCACGTAAATTTCCATATGATTTACGGATTTATTTAAGTGGATCAGGTCACCCAACTGGGCCCTCTGCCAAAAGAGCTTTCTCAGCTGTCTGTCTGGCAGAGCTTTTGATTAGTGCAGATGGATGCCAACTGTTCACATCCCTGAATGCGTGAATGCGTCAATGTATTCGTATGTGTATTCGCATTCAATTTGAATATTGTTTACTTGGCACTCGCTCGCTGCGGCAGTTTCATTTATTTTCTAGCTATGCGACTTTTACTTGCGATCAGCGATCGCTGACCTAAAAAACTAAAAAGCTGATTGAATGCGACTCCGAGAGAGTCGTCATAAGTTCGCAAGTCTCTCTTTTTCTCTCATTCTCACAATGAAACAATACAATAACAAACATTTTGCAAGTGTCACGCTACCCACTTTGCTTCATTAGTGATTGTCACTTGTTTCTGTCTCTGTCTCGCTCTTGCTGTTGCTGTCTGTGTGTCAGTGTTATTGTTGCTGTTTTATTACAGCGTTTTTGAAGGGCATTCACAGTGTTGTTGCTGTTGTTGTTATTGCAGCGTTTATAGTCTACGCAATGCGCAAAAAGATAGAAAAACGCGTGTGGAATGTGTTGAGCTAAAAGTAATTTACTAATATTATCGCTTAGAATTCTTCAAACGTTATCTAAACGCTAACGAAAACGACGGCAAAATGTAGACAGTCAACAAGAGGGCGAGAGAGGGAAGAAACGAATGAATTCCATAACCAAACCAAAGATAAAATGGCAAAGAAATCAACGTACATGCAAGCAACAACTAAATAAATATGTACATAAATTAAAACGAAAGCAAGAACAATAAATAATAATCGAAATAAACAACAAAAACTACAACAAATCAATTTGCAACTGAATGAAACGAAAGCAAAACAAAAGCAAAAACAAATTCACAAACAATACGAAGAAACCGCAACAACAAGTCAAAGTCAGAAAAGCAAACCTACGGAAAGTGAAGGCGAAAGTATAACCAAGTCCCCTGCCCCCTATCGCGTTGATAGATTGTAACTGTCTTTCAATTGTGAATTGTGTGAAAAGCAACGAATGCGAAAGAAACAACGTTGTGGTTTCAATCTCCCATCGATCCAACGATCATGTCCAAGACCAGTAAAAACTGCAGCAGCAGCAACAATAACAACAACAACAATCGAAGGCACCTTCCTGTGCCCGCCCATCTCGATGACAGCGGTGGGGAATCCTTTTTGCAGTATGACAGTGATAAGAAACCACCGCCGATTGTTGTTGTTGTCGGCGATGGTCGGAGTCGAGTGCGTCGTGTGGTGCGCACTGCCACGCGACACGTGACCGTTGTCAGTCTGTCGACGCGCCACAAGGAAACGCAGACACACACCTCGCACCATGTGACGGCCGTCAGGTAAGCGACACAAGCCACACGGCCAACCACCAAAGAGGGGAAGCCGTCAAACGCAGTAAACGTTACGCTTATCGTTATCTTTTGGATTTAACTTCAAGAGTGTTTAATAAATATATTTATGGTGGCTTTATACTTGGCCTGCATATGAGTAAAAACAATAACTCATAGCTGCTAATTTCGTCTTAAACTGTTATCGTCTTGGCCTTTATGGTCGTTCCATTTCCGCTGCGTTTCATTAACAGTGGAACTTGTATTGTATTGCTGGAGCTGTGGTGAATTTGTATTGCATAGAGTTTGATTTAAAGCATTGCATACTTTTGGGCTGCAGTAGAAAATGTCAAGCAGATGTTAACTTAACAGTTCTGTTACGTTTTTCATAGTGCAAACAATTTTATTAAGAATAAAAGTATATTTATACTTTAGATAAACTTATAAAAATGGTTTAAAAAATTTAAATAAATATGTTTAGTTAATCTTATTTATCTTTGCGTTATCAATAATTGCCCAACACATTTGTTATAGTGTGGAATTGAATTTTAAACTAAAAGTCACACATGTTAAGCCCTTCCCCAGACTGGGTTTCCCTGTCACTTTGTCTGTCAGCTGTCTGCCATTTTATTTGTTTGTTTGTTTGTCTGTTAATGTGGCACACTCCATAAAGCATAAGACCTCAAAAAGAACACTAATGTAAAATCAATAGCAATTACGGGTGCGCTTTGGTTAAAGCCGGCCGCCGTCTCAGTCGACGCCGTCGTCTTCAGGTCACGCAAGTCGCCAGGGGCCGTCAAAGCCGACAAACGTCGTTCTGCGGCGACACTTGTTGCATATCAAGTAGCCAGTGAGGAAGTGTGTGAGGAAGTGGAAGTGCGGAGCAACTACACAAAACTTTGGCCCGCGAACAAAGCGCTGTCTGTCAGTGACGTCGACGGCCACAAGATACCATCCAACAGATACAGATACAGCCAGAGATACAACTTCAGATACAGATACGCCGCAAGCACATAAACAGCTGGTCACATGTGCAACGGCAAACAATTAGTGGCGACGTGTGGCAGATGTTTTTCTCTTGGACTCAATTTTCAAGCAGGACTCGCCAGCACTTAAATCGTTGCATGAGAGAAGGAAGAAAGAGACACAGAGACTCAGAAAGAGACAGAGAGAGAGAGAGAGAGGAGACGCGTCAAGTTGCTTAGCTGGTAACAATATCAACAAAAGCAAGTTGTTCGTGTTGGTGTTGTTGTTGTTGTTGTTGTTGTCGGGCAACTACCTGCCGAAAGGACAACACGAAATGCTCGCCAGGTGCATATTTGGAAACTGGCAAAAAAGAAGGAGAAGCAGAAGAAGAGGGGGCGGGGAAAACAATCGGACAAGGATGATATCCATTCACCCTATAGCAAATCGTATTGTGCGTGTTCCTGTCCTGTCTCTGTGTCTGCGTCTGTCTCTGGTTATCCTTCAATCCTGTTTATGCCGCTCGCTGGGTGCAAAATGCAGCTGCTCATTGTTCAATTCACTTCTTTTTTCGTTTTGGAAATCTTTTTGAGGAATGTAGCAAGCACGGTAGATGCGTTTTAGCCACGGCTAGCAACCTATTGGGCCACCAGCTGAGAAGTGATTCAAATTGCTGCTGAGCTATACGAATCACATAATCAATTACTAAGGCATTGGGAGGGACTTATCGCTTGGAAAATAATTAAAGAAAATAATTAAATATTTATTTATGAGTAAAATCAGAAAGAAGAGAGAAAATCGTAGCTCAAATAGAAGTTAAGCATAGTTAATGCCTCTAAAGGGTTCTTGAAACTGGTTTCTTGATATTCTTAAACTAGATTTAATTGTTATTATGTAATATTTACCAAAATATTTACCTTATCTCATGTATTTGATCGATGCTCAACTCAGTTAAACTCAGTTAATGCATCGAAAGGGTTCTTTAAACATTCTTATACTAAATTTAATTGTTATTATTTAATATTTACCTTTTCTCATGTATTTGATCGATGCTCAACTCATTCCTTGGCTCATTTCCGCTGAAATATCCTTTATTATTATACAATTTTTCAATTAACAACTTCACCTTGTTAATCAATTGCAGCTCGGAAATTTCTCCCCTTAATTGCCACAGTAAATTCCAACAGATCTGTCGCCGATCTCTAGCATTTCTCTCGTTCTCTAGGGGAATTTGGTGTGTTTGTCATCGTTAGCTAATCATTTCCTATGATTATCGTATCCATTTGAGCTGATCCAGTCACCATATGGCACATAACACTGTGATCTTCTGCTCCCTCCATCCACTGGCAGTCCCCTTCTCCCTCCCTCCCTCTTCTTTTCTGTTCGGGTTTCATTTTGTACAATGGATCCTTTTACTTTGAGGATCTTCTGTTAACACACTCATTGTATTGTCTATGGCTTCGTAAGGGTAGGAATTGTTGAGCTCAAAGCAAAACAGATGCATTTCTCGATGCGTAGGCAGCTGACACACCAACAAGCACACACAATAACAACACACACACACACGCAATACACACACGCACAGCAATACACACACACAAATGCAGAACACGTTTTGGGCCTTCGATTGAGCAGCTTGTCGAGCTCAGTCCCATGTCTCGGTTTAGTTGAAACGCGAACGTTGCTGGGCAACGACGTCGACTCTTCCGCCAGCGAATCGAGAATCGTGAATTGAGAATTGAGAATTGAAGAGTGCTTCCTGTGATCGGTCAAACCGTACCAAATAAATTATACTGAGCTCGATTTGAATTTGAATAATAGGAAAATTAAGATTCAACGAACTTTTTTATTTGTGTTTATTGTGATTAATTTTAACCATAACTGTAGCTGCCACACATGATTATCTATGCGTGTGCGAGTGTGCGTGTGTGTGTTTTAAATCAAAAACTTGAGCTTAGAGAATAGTCAACATGATCATTTGCATTTCGGGTTTTATAATTGGCGAAAGGTATGCAAGCGTATTACAAACGAAAGTTCTCTTTCTCAATATCCTGAGAAATCTAACAACAACTAAAATGTGGTATAGAGAAATAGACTTAACTAAATATGCATAAATCTAGATAGATGTGCTGACAATCTTATAAATTAAGATTGAGTTACTTAATCAGAACTATTTAACTGAAAGTATTTGTGAATGAGTAGAAACAGAGATGATTAATTAGTAAATAATTCGTATATTAATAATATTCATTTGTATAATTAAACAAATTGTAGTTTAAATAATAGCTTAACAATACTTAAACTAAACAAATTCCCCCCTCTCTCTTTGTCTTGCAGCTTTCCTCAGAAGAGCATTGAGCGCAGCGGCTCCACACAGTATGATTTGGCGGGTGCGCCCGTCTCGGCGGGGCACGGCTCGACGTCAACCACAGACAGCGTCGGTGGTTATGTTTATCTGCAGAATCATTATGCGGGGGGCGGTCACAACTCTGCCGCAACCATAAACTATCCCGCGCCACAGCATCCGCAGATGATCTACCAGATACAACAGTATGCCACGTGCCATCAGCAACAGCAGCAGCAGCAGCAGCAGCAACAGCAGCAGCAACAGCAGCAGCACCTGCAACAACACTATATGCAAGTGCAGGCGGCGCCATCAGGCGGAGCGCATTATCATCACCACAATCATCACCTGCTGCACAGTCACGGACACCATCATCATCATGGCGGTGCTGTGGTCATTGCGGGCAGCGGTGTCGGCACTGGAGCCGGCGGTGTTGTCATGCAGCAGCAGCAGTTGCAGCAGCAGCACCAGCAGCAACAGAATATGCACAAAAAGAACTCCATACGCAATGGAGGCGATGTTCTCAAGCGGACGCGTGCCCAATCAGCGTGAGTTCCCCATTAGCAATTCTCAATTTGAATACGCCTCATTCAGCTGTCAGTCTTAACGTGTTTCGGACTTTGCACCTTGCGCCAACTTGGCTGATAACAAGCAATAACAACAAGGCACCACTTGCTATCCAAGATTAGAGACTGACGCACGATAAGAACAACCTGTCGCTGTGGCATGTAAATATTTGGGAATGCGCCATTGCAGCCGGGCTGAGAATCATCTGACAACTGACTTTTATTACGAGTATTACACCTGTTATGCAGTGTCTGCTGCCGCTTCCTTCCCCCCCATTTGCTTTGCTGCCCCTGAATTACTTGGGAAACTGCAATTCAATCTCAACTGCCGCCAGCTGCTTTTCCTGTGCAACTCTGCACTTAAACATTTCAGCTGAAAGTGAAACAGTTTATTTTAGTAGCAAATGATAACAATACAAGTGATAGAGGAGGGGGAGAGGAAGCCCACATTTATCAGCCAAAGTAACATCTTCTTATCTTCAGTTAGTTTCAAAAGGAAATTGTCTCTGCTTGCAGATTTCATTTGCTATATTTTCTGCGAGAATTCTCACATTTCTCTGAAACTTTCCTCTTTTGTTCCCCTGCTAATCTTCCTCCTGCAACTTCTCTTCATTATCACATTATCATCCAGCAAACAAATACAGTTTCTGTTTTACTTTTCTTTCATATCTTTCAACTCTTTCGCACTTCCTGCTCTAACTCACTTCCTTGCTCAACTTGCTGTGCTCGTAGAAGCGCCTAAGAACTGAATCTGTTCGACTTGCTCTACTCACCAGCAGCTGTGGTATCTTCCCAGCTGTAAGTCGCACTCTCTGAATATTTCTTCTTTATTAA
Source organism: Drosophila macrospina (assembly GCA_035042075.1). Taxonomy (NCBI): domain Eukaryota; kingdom Metazoa; phylum Arthropoda; class Insecta; order Diptera; family Drosophilidae; genus Drosophila; species Drosophila macrospina. Next base: position 10,194,590 of record JAWNLW010000591.1, on the reverse strand, counting down.
AAGTAGTTCACACAGAACTCCCTTCCGCTTCACTTGCCGCGCTTATCAGCAATCAATCGAGCAACATCTTTGACATCCATTGTGGAATCTTCTGTTATGTTTAAGCAAACACTTGATAACTGTGCCTGGCATTGACCCTATCAAGCAGACGGAGAGTTTGCCAACTCACGCTGATGATAGAGTCTCTCTCTCTCTCTATCTTTCTCCCTCTCTCTCCCTCTCTTCATTTAGGCATTTATCTTTCAGCTCGATCTGTTTAACTGCTAATTAATAGCACTCACTTATGACTTTCAGTCGAATCGAAATGCGCAAAATTCAAAATAGAATTTATGACAATAAACAAATTCAGTTATGCCCCCCTACTCCTACCTTCCCCTCGTTTCCCCGCTTGCCTAGGGCCAACTTGGCTTGACTGTTATTGCTGCTCGTGGCAGCATTTTAATCAGCTCGAGTTGCGTGTGTCTTGAGCATTTCACACGACGCCCAAATAGACGATATCTTATCAGAGCAGGCGGCGGCGAGTTGCGAGCGATTCGCGACTTGGAGCTGGCGACTTGGCACAGTTATGCGCATATTTCATGGGGTAACGACACGCGGACACACGGACAACATAGCGCAGTTTTATTTCTATTTCAATTACATTAAAGTGAGTTTAATTATCTCTCTTTATATATCTCAGCTACGAGCTATCACAGGATCTGCTAGATAAACAGATCGAGCTGCTGGAACGCAAGTACGGCGGAGTGCGAGCGCGTAATGCAGCTGTGACCATACAGCGCGCCTTCCGCCACTACATGATGGTCAAGAAGTTCGCCTCGATTACGGCCATGGCCAAAGCCGAGAAGCGTCTCAGTCGCCGCATGGTTGTCACCGCCTCCAGCATGACCCTGGCCGAAGAGAGCGCCTCAGCGAATGCCTCCCTATCGTCTGCCTACGGCAGCACCACAGAATCTCAGCTCGAGCAGCAGCAACAACAGCAGCAGCAGCAGCAACAACAACAACAGGGCGTGGCGGGTGCACAGCAGCAGCAGCAGCAGCCACGTGTCACCATCATGGCGGGTCCACCCGGCGCTGCCTCGCCAGGATTATCGCGAACGCCGCCAACTCGTTCGCTGTCCATGCGCGAGAGACGCCAATTGGACTGCAGTCCCATACCACGCAGTCAGTCAGGTGAGTCAAGCAGTTGATAACAATTGAAAAGATTACATTTTCAATTAGTAAACAGTTTAAACTGAGTAAATAGTGAGGGAAAGCCATTTATTTAATTAACAATTCTTAGCAATTGTTTAAATTAATTAAGAGGAGTCTATTACTAAAGTAAGAAGCAAGTCAATCAAAGCGACTCAAGACGAAGCCTTGAGAGCGAGAGAGAGAGAGAGCGAGCTGATCGTTCTCTCCCTGCCTCTTCCTTACTGCACTTAAACAGCTGGCGAACCTAAGCGAATTCCTAATATTAATAACTTTAGTTAACGCACATTTCTTATCAGCCGCTGAGTCAGCATTCGTTTCTTTGTTTTGGCTTGGAATTTGAGGCAGCAACAACTTGAGTTTCCTACGCTTTTCATTTGAGTGTGAAAACACTTTTCAGTTACAATTACAATTACAATTAGTATTAGAATTGAGGGATTGCCATTAATGGTTTTTAATTGTCTTTGCCAGGCGCCTCACCCGTCTCCATTGCCAGCTCCACCACCTCCGTCTCCGGCCTGGCCTCGCATCCCCACGTCAATTTGCTGCACGCCGCCGAATCGCATTACTACAATGCCCAGGCGATGCCCACAGCTGCCTATTATACGAGCTACCATGGATCGCCGCATGACCTGAGCTTTGCCAGCTCGGCGGACACCTCGCTGAATGCCTCGTGGGTGAACACAAGTGGACACTCACCACATACGCCATATTATTCGGCGGCACAGATCTACATGCGACCCAAGGGGGGCAGCACCACGCCCACGCCTAGTTGCGGCAGCCAGGGCAGCGGCAGTGGCAAGAAGGTGCCGCCGGAGGTGCCCAAGCGCACCTCCTCCATTACGGCACAGCAGCAGAGTCAACTGCTGATGATGCAACGTCAAACGCCGCCGCCTCCTTCGTTGCTGCGCACCAATGGGCTGTGCAAGACGGCGGAGAACGGCAGCCTCACCTCCGTGCAGAGTTCGGGATCGGATTCGAGTGTCACGTCGGCGGAGCGCAACATGAATAGCGATCTGGGCTCCGATCGCAGCAACTCTCCGCACACGTGGAAGCGCGGCACGGCGCTGAACAGCTCGCAACAGTTCTCAACACACTCGGCGGACTCAACAGGTGTCCAGCTGCAGGTGGCTGTGGCAGCAGTGACGGCAACTGGTGGCGTGCCGCCCACAGATGATCACGCCATCTCGTCGCACACGAGTGCCGCACAGTACGAGCAACACGAGCAGCAGCAGCACGAGCAGCAGCAGTTGCAAGCAGCGGCGTCTGCGGCAGGTGTGGCACAGAACTACAAGATGTCGGAGACAATACGCAAGCGACAGTATCGCGTCGGTCTCAATCTGTTCAACAAGAAGCCGGAGAAGGGCATCACGTACTTGATACGTCGCGGATTCCTCGAGAATACGCCACAGGGCGTGGCGCGCTTCCTCATCACACGCAAGGGCCTCTCGCGGCAGATGATTGGCGAGTATCTTGGCAATCTGCAGAATCAGTTCAACATGGCCGTACTCAGCTGCTTTGCCATGGAGTTGGACTTGTCCGGGCGGCAGGTGGATGTGGCGCTGCGCAAGTTCCAGGCGTACTTCCGGATGCCCGGCGAGGCGCAGAAGATTGAGCGATTGATGGAGATCTTCTCACAGCGCTACTGCGAATGCAATGCGGACATCGTTGGACGACTGAGATCATCCGATACGGTGAGCAAGCAATCATCGATTCAAGTGGAGTTCAGCATTCTCAAACTGTTTCCTTTTCTTTTTCCCTTTCCCTTACCAGATCTTTGTGCTGGCATTTGCCATCATCATGTTGAACACGGATCTGCATACGCCCAATCTGAAGCCGGAGCGCCGCATGCGCGTCGAGGACTTTATCAAGAATCTGCGTGGCATCGATGATTGCCATGATATTGATAAGGACATGCTTAGCGGCATCTTTGAGCGTGTGAAGTCCGATGAATTCAAGCCGGGCAGCGATCATGTTACCCAAGTAATGAAGGTACAGGCCACCATTGTGGGCAAGAAACCGAATCTTGCACTGCCACATCGTCGATTGGTCTGCTACTGTCGATTGTACGAGATACCCGATGTCAACAAGAAGGAACGCCCTGGCGTCCATCAGCGTGAGGTGTTCCTCTTCAACGATCTGCTGGTCATCACCAAAATCTTCAGCAAGAAGAAAACCTCTGTCACGTACACGTTCCGCAACAGCTTCCCGCTCTGTGGCACCGTTGTCAACCTGCTCGACTTACCCAACTATCCGTTCTGCATTCAATTGTCGCAGAAGGTCGATGGCAAGATACTGATCACGTTCAATGCCCGCAACGAGCACGATCGCTGCAAGTTCGCCGAGGATCTCAAGGAGTCCATCAGCGAAATGGACGAAATGGAATCCCTGCGCATTGAGGCCGAGCTGGAGCGACAGAAATCTGCACGTAATCGGGCCACGGGAAACGCAGATAATCGGGACAGCGGCGTTGCCGATGTCGAAGTCTGTCCCTGTCCCTATCCGCCAGGCACTCAGGCCGCCGGAGAGCAGGCGCCCAACTCGGCGGACTCCTCACAGCTGAAGCGCAGTGCGCTCAGCAACAGTCTGCTGGACATGCACGAGCAATGTGAGTTCTATTGATTTGACTAAGTAATGGAATCAGTTGCTAATGCACCCTCCTCCTCCTCTCCATCCCTCTAGTTGGCAATGAGAAGCCACAGCGACGTGGCAGCGTGGGCTCCCTCGATAGCGGCATGAGCATCTCGTTCCAGTCAACCACCACATCGAGTGCCTCCCGAGAGAATGCGGCAGCAATTGCGGCGGCTGCGAATGCTGCAAATGCCGCATCCAAGATACGCTTCAACATGCAGCAGGCTGCGCCCAACAATGTGTATGCAGCGCCTGGCATGCAGGCCTATACGCATGCCAACTTTGTGCAGCAGTCGCAGGCCGCATACATGCTGCAGCAACAGCAAATGCTGCAGCAGCAACAGTTGGCGGCAGCCCAGATGCAAGCACAGGCCCAAGCTCAAGCGCAGGCTCAAGCGCAGGCACAAGCTCAGGCCCAGGCGCAGGCGCAGGGAGGAGCTGTTGTCATGGGCAGGATACCGGGACGTGAACGGAAGGCTTCACGCTCGGACGACTCACGCTCCACGGAGGTCTAAATAAGGCTCAATTATTTGTAAATTCAGTTACTTAGCGAGCGATAAATATAACACACATCTATTCTAACCATCATGCGAGTCAAAAAGCAAAAACCGAAACGAATTAAAAAACGAACCGAACGCCATTTATTCAAACATCCCTCGCCCCCTTTTCCGCGTAACCAGTAACCAGTAACCGGGCACCGCTTACCCGTTTCCCTTAGCCCGTAACACCAGCAGCAGCTACATTAAAATATTCTTAAATGTTCCTTCGTTCTCTCTGCTAATAATTCAATAATTAATTGTAATGTTAATGTACATAAATTACACTTTTCGTCTATTCTACGCGATTTGCACTTAACGATTTAAGTAAGTTTCCAAAACTAATTGTACATATGCATACTTATATATATATATATATATATATATATGAATATAAACATAAACATATATTTATATTTATATATATATATACATGATATCTTTATCTATATATACTATATCCACAAGATACACACGGAAAGTAGCCTCTATGATAATCGCATATTCGCAGCAGCTAGAGGCAAGGCAACCAGAACTCTTGGTACACCCCTCGGGCAGTTCGTAACTTTGCTAGCATTTTTCTTTTCTTTTGTATCTAATCCCCGTTTCTATCAATATACATATATACATATATATATATATAAATACTTATATACTACGTAGCTCTATTACTTTGTATATTATTATGTATTTCTTATGCCCACAATAATTATGTTTGTGTAACTAAAGACCGATAGATCGATCGATCGATCGATCGGAAGTTCGAGTATATATCTATATATGTATCTCTCAATCTATGTGTGAGTGTATATACCATGAATATTAACTTAAAAGCAATTAGCTATAATTATTCATATTTATAGAGCCAAAACTACCCAAAACCTAAAATATTGATTAATAATATTAAATAATAATAATAATAATAATAACAATAATGATAAAGAAAAACGCAAAAGTGTATGGAAAATGAAAACACCCGATATGTATATGAAAAAGCAAAAGACTTAAAAATTTAAATAAATGAAAAGAAATAATACCAATTCAACACTTGGTTTTCATTTCAACTTTGTTTCAGATCTGCAAAAAATAATAATCATCGTTTAGTTAAATAATTAAAAAATGCATTTTCTCATTTTGTTTGTATAAATTTTTATATATTTTATTAGTGATTTCAACTTATTTATTATTATTGCTGACTCTACTAATTAAGGCCTTGTACAAAATTATTGTATATATTTCTGTTGTATGTGCTAAATTCTATATATTCGTATGTGTGTTGTGTGTGTGTTTGTGTGTGTGGTTGTGTGTGTGTGTCGTATGTAGTTTGGGTTACATTCATCAGCGTGTTAGTCTAAACGATTATTGCTTTAAACAAATATACAAAAACTAAGAATTAAACATGGGATCTAAGCAGAGGTAAAGAATAAAAACTTTACATAAAGTTCAGGGAGCTGTTCTCTCTCACTCTCGCTTGCTCACTCCCTTCCTCTCTCTCTCTCTCTCTTTTACTTACAAATAAATTGCACTTGCAAACTCTTTCAGATGCATTCGGATGATTCGCGAGTGTTGTGTTTGGGATTTGTTGTTGTTGTCGTTGGAATAACAATATACGACTTGCCCCATCAAAGTATATAAACATTATAATTAAACTAAACATATTTTGGCACTGTAAATAATAAAATTGCTTCCGATATTTAAAGAAATTGTACAACAAAAAGATTGTTTGCTAAAAAACGGAAACGATCAAATCGATAGACGATATTCAATATTCGATATTCGATAAAAAAAAAGTAAATTACAGAGTTTGCAATTAAATTTGCTTGCCAAATTCATTTCGATTTCCACTTTCTGCTCCTTCTACATGTTCTCTCTTTCGTCTACATTTTCGTTTGATTATGCTAAGGGATGGAGCGGCATCCGGGGCCAACAGAGCTGCTCTGTTGGCTGGAGGCGCCTCCAACTACTGATTAGACCATGCCAAAGTCAGTGCACACGGAGGCGGCGGTTGTTGCCGCTGCCGTCGTTGCCGTCTGGTTGTTCTGTTGCTTCTCCTGGGCACTGCTGGCCGCCACTGCAGCAGCCGCCGCTGCCGCCATGTTGAGCTCAACGAGCGTATCGATGCTGTTCAGGCTGACGCCTTGGAGTATCTTGCGAGCCGCCAGCGATGTGAAGTTGAAGGACAGATCTGTGAGGCTGGGAAAGTTGTAGAGCTCCTCACTGCCAGCGGCGAGGACGTTGCCCATGCCCTGCTCCAGGGATTCCTTGGTAAGACTAAGTCTCCTGTCCATGGCCTCCTTGTCGATGGCCTTGTCATTCGCATGATCCTTCAGCGCGAGATTTGGCTCACTACCGAGGGGATTGCTGGACTTCTGCAGGAGATGCGCCAATGCGAGCTCATCGCCATTCATGGAGCACTTCTGCAGCTGGCAGACAGATTCATAGCAAAGGTTTTTCAGATCGCTGCTGCTGTTGTTCATCAACTTATCCTTGGAGTGCTTCTCATAGAAATGCAGATTACCCACGGAGCCGGCGATCTCAAAGTCCTGATTGGCCAACGCAGCCAGCTTTAGAGGCTGTTGCTGCTCTCCACATGGGGAATTGGGCTGCGACTCGTTCTTCAACACGTTGTTCTTGTAGGCAATCCCATTGGTCAGCTGCAGACACAGCTTGCGACTGTTGTTCATCGTTGCATCGTTGTTGGTGTTCTTGGCGTACTTGCCCCCGTCGTAGGAAGGCGTCTCAGTCGCTGTGTTCTCGGGTGAACTCTCGCTGATGAAGGAAATGGAATCGCAGGTCTCGGAGTTCGCCTCCGTTTCGCTCAGCGGCTGCTCCGGCACCGACTCCGGCCTGGCGGGTGTAGATGTGGCCATGGGCACAGCTGTGGATGCTGCCGGGGTGGTCTGCTTGGACAGCGTCTTCTTGATGATCTCGCCCCGCTCATTCGTCATTGTCTCATTGTTAATGATGAACACATTCGAGTTCTCCAGCATCTTGCCATTCTCCAGCGTGATCACACTCCTCACCGGCGAGTTCTGCACAAAGATCTTGGTGCTGGGTATGTGCTGGCCACCGCCATTTGAGCTCGTGGTCACCTGCAACGTTATCGAGTTGTTGCTGCTCGAATTGGGCACTCCGTTCGTTGTACGTTCGGGGTACGAGAGCTCCTCCAGGATGCGGCTCGGAGTGCTCGCCCGCTGCCGTTGCGCCTGCGCCTCTGCCACACGCGCCCTCATCGCCTGATGACGTGGGGTGCCGCGTGGCGAGCCATTTAACAGGAGAATGGAACGGGAGCTGCCGCCGTTGGCAGTGGAAGAGTTGGGTGCCACGACAGCGGTGTTCGTGGAGCATTGGGAGTCGAGACTAGAGTGACCGCTGGTCTTCTGGCTGAAGGACACCTTGCCGCTGTCAATGCTCGAGGGGCCGCTCGTCAGCATCGACGTCTTGCAGGACTCCAGGCTGGAGGGGCCGCTGCTCTGCAGACTGCGATACGTCGTCTTGTTATCCGTGCAACCGTTGATGACCACCAGGCCATCCGTTTGCCGCTTCACTGGCGACGCGCACTTCAGTGTGGAGGAGCGTGCCGGCGAGCTCTCGAAGATGTGCTTCCCAATCACCGACTTTTGTGCTGTCTTCTGTGGCGTGGGCGTGGGCGTGGCCGCATGCAGGCGTGACAACGTCGCCGACGAATGATTCATTTTGATGTGGTTGACGACGGCGCTGCTGCTGCTGCTGCTGGCCGGTATGGACTGCGTGGAGCGAGGTAGCGAGCTGCTGCAGTAGACGGGCGATCGTCTCCGTATCGGCGAGCAGTCCCTGGAGGATATCAGGAACGTCGACTCGCTGGACATGTGACGGCGATGGCGGCGCGGCAGCGTTGACGAACGTTGGCTCAGCTCGGAGCCATCGTAGAACGTCGAATTGGACAGCGTGTGAACAGCGGGCATGTCCTGCAATTGTTAGCTGCTCGTTAATCCTCTGTTGGCCTACCACTCTAGCGGTTCTACTTACGTGATCTGCAGTTTGGGTGCCCACACTGTGCAGATGGACAGCTCGTGTGTTGAACCACTCGGCGGGTGGAAACTGTGCCGAGTACGTTTCAATCTGACGCTGCTTGGCGCGTCCGCTGCGTCGGAAAAGCCGTGAGAGCAAAGATCCTTTTTCTGGCGAGTGGAAAGGAAAGGTCAATCAATGTTAGGCTTGTTAAGTTGTCATGCCCTGCTGCACTCACTGGGTGATGACGAATCTGTGCTTTGGTATTCCGAACTGCTGCTGTCCGTTGTGTTGAGCGTCTGGGCATAAGTCTTGGACAGGCTGCGTGTGGAGGCGCAGCGTTGCAGGCGCTTCGATGACCCAAAGAGCCGCAAACTGTGCCGCCGCTCCAAGCTGCGCGGTGTCGGAAATGATGCACTGCGTCGCTTGGCCGCACGCGGATAAATGATCTTATCATTGGGATTACCTAAACCCAAAATGAATGCAGTCTTTAGTAGCGTATGCTAGGTGAGAATCAGCGGTCTTCCTGCTTACCACCACAGATGACATCCGCCAGATTGGTTTGTATACATTGATGCGTTAGATCTCCATCCCGTTCCGTGGATATTTCACCGTAGAGCGAGTGCAATGCTTCGGCATTGGACATGAGCATGGTGCGTGCCTCTGGCGGCACCACATCCTGCTGCTGCTCCTCCTCCGTCAGCTGGGAGTAGGCCAGGCTGCCATTGTTGCTGTGCCCGCCGTTCAGCTGGTGATGATTGCTGCGCGGTCTCGAGCGACTGCGACGACGTCTGTCGGAGAAAACATTTCGAATAACCTGAGATACATGTCGTGGAGATGATACTCACTCTGGCGTAAAGATGAAGTAACCCTTTGCGGTCTGGTAGATCTTCTGCTCCTGCATCAGCTGCGCCAGCGAATCGTAGATGACCTCCGTGGCGGGTGTGGTCATGTGGGGAAATCTCACTCCCAGCTTGCTACGCACATGCTCAATGGTCGCCGATTGACCCTCGGCGGTCAGATCCATGATGACGTCACACAGCGCCTCGGGCAATGGCGTGAACTGTCCCTGAACCGTTGGCGTCACAATGCAATCGTCAATGTCACCTGCAATTGGCCAAAACGAAACCAAGGAGAAGCGGTCAGACCATGTCTAAATTGTCTAACGTATAAGGCCAATCATAGGCCGTGCAACTCAGTGCTGCTAAGCCAGACAACCAGCTGCCACATTTGGTCAACATAAACTTGCTCGCATTTTTGCAACGATAACAAATGGATTGGCATTTCGGGTGACCACCCGGGCGGGCGGCCAACTGATGCTCTTGGCCAGCTTGGTCAGTGAATGGTCGCAACCTTGACTCTGCTGTTTGGCATTTGGTCATTTGGGCATTTTGGCATTTGATGTTTAATGCTTGATGTTAAATGCTCGGCTAATTAAGCGGGGAGGGGAGGCTGAGAGACGTGGCTAAGTGCTTTGCTCTACTTTTCAATTGGTTTGCAGTTTTGTCATTTATTTATGTTTTTGGTGTATCTCTACTGTTTCTGTTTCACTTCTGAAACTTTGTTGATCAATTTGTTATGTATACACAATTTTAATTGCTTCTCTGTGCTTCCTTCTTTCTATTCCTTGTATTGTTTGGCTAGCTCCTGCTGCTGCCAATCTGCCTCTTTCTCTTTTACCAACTCTTCTCTCCGTCTTCTTCATTGTCTTCTCACTCTTCCTGCGTTCAGTGCCTTTTAATATTTTTATCTGATTTGCTCTTATATTTACTCTATCTCTCTCTCTCTGTTCCTTTCATTCTCTTTATCATTTTCTCTCTGTCTTCCTTTTATTATCTCTCTCTCTCTCTCTCTGTTCTTTTCATTCCATCTCTCCCTCTCTCTCTTGGGCTCTGTTCATTTCATTATCTCTTACTCTCTCTCTCTTTTCTCTTTCATTCTCTATTTCTTTGTAGTTTTCTATCTCTATTCCCTTCACTCTCTCTCTCTCTCTCTCTCTCTCTCTCTCTCTCTGTTTCTTTAATACTCTCTGTTTCTTTCTCTGTGTTCATTTTATTGTCTCTCACTCTCTGATCCTTTCATTCTTTATCTCTCTCTCCCTCCTGGTCTCTGTTCATTTCATTATATCTTTCTCTCTCTTTTTGTTTCATTCTCTCTCTCTCTCTCTCTCTTATTTTTAGTTTCCTTTATTCCTTTCACTCACCCTCTCTTTTTTTGCCCTATTCATTCTCTCTCTCTCTCTCTCTCACTCACTCTTTTGATCTTTTCTTTTCTATTCTCTTTCAATTGGTTACATTCGCACTCTCTCAGTTACTTTCACTCGCTCTATCTGATTTGCTCTTATATTTACTCTCTCTCTCTCTCTCTGTTCCTTTCATTCTCTTTGTCATTTTCTCTCTATTCATTTTATTATCTCTCTCTCTGTTCCTTTCATTCTTTATCTCTCTCTCTCTCTGCCTCTTGGTCTCTGTTCACTTCATTATCTTTTTCTGCCTCTTTTTGTTTCTTTAATTCCCTTTTTCCTTGTAGTTTTCTCTCTTTCTATTCCCTTCTCTCTCTCTCTCTCTCTCTCTATTTTTGCTCTATTCACTCTCTCTCTCTCTCTCTTTTGTTCTTTTCTTTTCTCTTTCAAATAGTTTCATTCGCTCTCTCAGTTACTTTCACTCGCTCTATCTGATTTGCTCCTTCTCCGTCCCTCCGTTCCTCACAGCTTCGCGCTTTCTTAATCACTCTCTCATCTTCCGTCTTGCTCACTCTTCTGCTCTGCGTCCCTCCCTCCCTTTCGGCACTTCACCACTTCATATCTGTCGCTCCCCTTTTGTTTGTCAATCGATCACACCTCGCATGCGCTTGTCAACTTGTCGTTTGTGCTGCCGCTCTGCCCCCTCCACCTGTGGCTTCCCTCTGCCTCAGCGGCAACTTGGCGAGGAGCGTCTAGCAGCCACACAAGTTGCACATGCGCAGTTTGTGGCAAGCGAATGCCTAAAAAGGCATTTGGCAAATCATTTTTATAAATTTATAGATATTTTTTGCAGCGTTCACGCGTCGTATACTTAATTAACAACAACGCACCCAACAACAGCAACAAGCAACAAGCAACGAGCAACAAGCAACAGCAACAAACAATTGCAACAACGGCAATTATGAACATCAAATTGGGCAGCAGTTTCATGTGTCATGTGTTTGAATCTTAGTCTGGCTGCCGCATTGTCGCCATCAATTTGTGGAGGCGCCTCCACAATGCTTCCTACTTGCCAGGTTAACCTCCAAAAAGTAGCGACAACAACAACGACAAGCTGCAACACGCCCCCGAAGCAAGCATCAACATTGCAACACACAACAGCAAGTGGCGACAGAGACGGACAGAGAGAGATAGAGAGAGAGGGAGCGCGCGAGGAAGGGAGGGTGGAAAAGCGGGGGCATGCAGCAAAATGAGACCAAGTGTGTGTCGACCTCCGTTGTTGTTGCTGTTGTTGTTGCTATTGCTGTTGTTGCTGTCGTTGTCGTTGTCGAACTCTGCCAGAGTCTCAGTCTATAGCCTCGTGGCAACAACGTCCTTGCGGCAGTTGCATAATTTTTCAAGTTTTCACTTTCTGTTGTTGCAGCTGCTGTTGTTGTTGCTGTTGTTGTTGTTGTTGTGGTTTATCCGGCAGCAATTTGCGCTGCGAGGCAAACGCAAACGCAAACGCAACATCAAAATGTCATGTGGGATGGCACCGTCGTCAAGGACAATTAGCGCCATTTGATGGGCGACTGCAAAATTCGCCAAATGTGCAACTTGCTAAAGTCAAACTCCTTCAGCTATCCCCTTCTTCAGCCCCCCTCTCCCCACCTCCACGACCGCTCTCCCCTCAGCAATAACACCTGCTACATTCGCACTTTCACATTCGCAGAAACGACGACGACGACGACAAAAAAATGCACTTGCTTAATCGTTCAGTTGGTGGAAACTGCAATTGGAATTGCACTCAATCTCAATCTGAATGCCAAGGCGCCACTCTGCAACATTGCCACTGCAACTGCAACTCCAACACTGCAATTTATTTGCCTTGGCTTATCAGCCGGCACATTTGGTTATTTGGCAACTTGGCATCGCCTGCCCAGCCCATAAATTGACCGAACAGCAGCCAAATTGAAGCTACCAACTGCATACCAAATCATCCTTATAAAACAAACATCCTATATGAACTCATATATCATATGATGTATGATTGTAAGCATAGGCCAACTAACTGTCAGCTGATGTTGCTGTTGTTGTTGTTGTTCTCGTCTGCTTAGAATAGCGTCATGCATATAAAGCAGCTAGAAAAGTTGGCAAGCAAATAGTTATACATATTTCTGTCGTTCAGGTCAGGAACATTTACAGTTTATGGGCAATGGCCGAGTATATCATTGCAGTCAGGAACTTAAACCTTGACTCTATTGTGCAATGCAGCCTTGACTAGTTTAATGGCTCAAATAAATATTGATAGATATGATGACAGTTCTGTAAAATGTTAACTGCTGCAGTCTACGCAAGAATATTTAGTGTAATAATAATAATAATATTTGAATGTTTTCATTTGCATTTATTAGCAAGCTCTAATCAAATGTATAAGAGCGAAGGAGACAAAGCGCTGCAGATAGCTGCTCCTGTCTCTATTTGTTCTATTGCCTTCCACGTGCTCTCGCTGTGAGAGTGAGCGAGCCTGCTGGCTTGTATGTACGTGTGATCAGAAGAGTAAGCTTTCTGCACTTAACATCCGTGTGTGTGAGCAGCAAAGCACCCCAGAGGGCAAACGCTGCAGCTCTTGCTTACAGCAATATTTTACTGCAGTCAGCATGCATGTATGAGTGAGGCGCTGCGTTGATTGCGTACAGCGTGCGTGTGTGTGGAAGGCTTGCCGAACTTAGCATCCACAGTAAGCGCTGTGAATCAAACAGTGTCCACAGCGCAAAACGCAGATGTGGGATTTGACTTGGAATTTTACGAAAATGCTGATTGTGGTTTAGCTTTATTCTTTTTTTTAAGTATTCTTTAAATACCTATTAAATTGGCAGTAAAATCTATAATCTCTATCTCCTTTTATTTCCGTTATAATCTATTTTAAACAATTTTTATTATATTGCAATTGCCATCTTGTTACTTTCTTAATGCAGTCAACATCCTTTAAGCTCCCTTTTCAAGTGAAGCACTACGTTTACTCTGTAACTAAAGTCGCTATTAAATTGATTGTTTGATTGATCAACCCGCAATTGGAGGACTTGTGTTCATGCAAATGATAATCTTTGCAACTTCAACTTTAAGTTGCATGTTGCTGCTGCAGCAACGAAAGCCGCGCGAAATGATAATAAATATCGAGAGCGAGAGCCAGGGAGAGAGAGAGAGAGAGAGAGAAGAGGGAGAGATAGTGGTGGGGAGATACTCCGTTTGAGAGGGACGTGGCAAACGATTGCTGCATTTTCCCACCAGCGCGATCTTGTCTCACAGTCTCCACCTCCCTTTCCGCCTCACTCCCACCCTGTGAGTTGCTGCTCCTCCCTCAATCGCCTCATCCGTCTTAAGTAGAGTGAAAGTGTTGCGTTTTGCCTCAAATTGTGGACGTTGCCATTGTTGTTGTTGTTGTCGCTGTTGTTGGCGGTGATCTGCGTTGCTGTCAGTATTGCAGTTATATTGCTGTTGTTGCTGTTATTGCCGTTGACTTGACTGCACTTTGGTTTATGTTATTGTTGCTGTTGTTGTTGTTGTTGCTGTTGTTGCCGGCGGACACATATCCTTGTGTTCAATCAAACCAAAGCGACGTCAACGCTGCCGACGCCACGAACTGGCGGTAACTGAGCTATGGAGTCAAGTGTTTTGTAGCTTGAAGGTTGTTTCGTCTACCTCCCACTACCAGCACCCCTCCGTCCCCCTCCACTCCTTGCTTTGCCATCGTCATGCTGCGAAACATGCGGCAAACATTTTTAGCGCTTGTAGTTTTTGCTATGCATTTTTATGCAAATGAAAAATGTTTCTTGCGATTTCCATTTTTCCAGCCGATTTGCAGCCTCTGACTCTGTTGTTGTTGTAGTTGTAGTTGTTTTTGTTGTTGTTGTTGGCCATTACTGTGATGCAATTGCCGCGAGTTACAATAATCTTGATGTATGATTTTTTCGCTCCCTCGTTATTGTTGTTGTTGTTTTTGCTTGTATTATTATTAGAAAAAGCCAAGAAAATAAAAACACACAGAGAGAAGTAAAGAAAAGAAACCGATTCGCAGAGACTTTAAAATAAAAGAGGAAATCTGCGCACCTATCGTGTTGTTGGCACATTTTCGCGTTGTTTTGTTTGATCTCATAACCGCCAGCGATTCAGGCAACAACAACAACAACAAGCAGCAACAACAACAACCAGTCAGAGGCAACAACAATGAATCAACAACGACGACTGCGGACACCATAAACATTTAAACGCTGTCCATTTCGAAATAATCAATAATTTTTAGCTATCAGTGGCAATTTATTATTATTTTTACTATTTCTCTCTTCTCCCATTCCCCCCTCTTCTTCCTCATCTCCTTCTTGCTCTGGGGAATCTCGACAATCGATGTGGCCACCGAGAGAAGAAGCAAATAAATTAACACTTCCTTAAACGATAAACACAAAATCGCCAAAAAAAAAAGAAGAGAAAAAAAAACAAAAACAAAATATAATAATAATAGAAACAAGTTGAAATCAACAAAATGCCGCATTACAATTGCAATTGATAATACACGTAATTGTCGGTTTGGATTCGTTTGATTTTCGTTTATTAATTAGACTCTGAACTAAAAGTTCAAAGTCTATTAGGTTTGACGAAGGCGAAATGTGCGTAACAGGCAGAAGGAGGCGTGGCAGACCCTATAAAGTATATATATTCTTGATCAGCATCAACAGCCGAGACGATATAGCCATGTCCGTCTGTCCGTCTGTCCGTCTGTCCGTCTGTATGAACACCTAGATCTCAGAGACTATAAGAGCTAGAGTAACCAAATTTGGTGACAACACGTGTTTAGTTTGCAGGCAGATCAAGTTTGTTTTAGATTTTTGCCACGCCCCCTTCCGCCCCCGCAAATCGAAAAAAAACGTATAACTGAAGCTACCGACTTTAGATTTAATTCAGATTTGGCACATATGGAGAATGTCCCATAGCGGACGTTTTCTGAAAATTTTAGCACGATCGGATCATAAACATAGAAGATATTAGAATAAATGATCACCATTTTCATGGCACCTCTGCGGCCAAAATTGCCCCACAGGCGCGAGTTCGAATCCCACTGCTGACAATTCCAAATTACATTTTTTAATAATTTTAAATTAATTACTTTCATTTTATATATACATATATTATTAATTTTGCCTTATTTGTCAGAAAATGTTAAGAATTTAAAAGAAAGCAATAACCAAATTTCGTTAGAAATTCGTATACATATATGTATATATATGACAAATGCAAAAACTCGTGCTGTATATGTATTGACGTTGCCGACTGCGCAGCATGTAAGGCGGTGGCTCAAGCCATAGGACGTACGATTTGCGCGTGAGAGGTCTGCGGTTCGAATCTCGGTGCATCCCAAACAAAATTTTTATGTTTTTAAAATTTTATAAAAGCAATATATATGCACAAGACGCGTTTTTAACCACCAATTGATTTGTCAGCATAGTTTTCATAAGCATCTCAGTAAAAACAGACGCGCGCTGTACAGTTACAGTTATACGTGTATACACAGCAACGCGCAAAAAAAGGAACGGTTGTTTGTTTTCCCTTTCGCTCTTGCGCGTTCACTCACTATTGCTGCTCTCTTCCAAGAACGAACGATAATGAGTTGAACATTGCTTAAGCGCTTATTTGGCTTTAAATTTAGTTTTATATTTGCTTTATTTTTTTGCTTTCCCCGATTAGTTCGGAGTCTTCCACAGGCGTTGCACGACTGTAGCTGCCTGACTTGTTTTAATTGCATTAATCGGCAAAATGGTAAATGGCAATTGGCAATTGGCAATAGGCGATTGGCGATTGGTTAATGGGGAGGTGCCAGAAACAACGCCTTGAGGCGTTTATAAGCTCTCAGATTAAATGTACAAATTTTTGCCCAAGTACAAATAAAGCAAAGAAATCAGCCGACATATCTCTATCTCTATCTCCATCTCTCTCTCTCTCTTGGCTGAAAAAGCCATAAAGTTAAGCTGGCTTTTACACTTAAAGTTCGGTACTCAAGGAACTGTAATGAAAACGGTGTAAAACTTTCGCTTAAAGTGTTTACTTGTTGTTAATGTACTTTTACATTACCTAACGGTGGCTACTAAGTAGCAACGAAAGCTCTTTATAAAGCCTAATTAAAAGCTCACTCATATTTAGAAGGATTATAGCTAAAATTATCGCTTATTCTCTACCTCTATCTGTTTATTTTTGCTTTTATATCAGATCAAAGAACTTTCTGAGGAAGTGTATTTACCTTTGAAATCTGCACAAACAATTAACAAGTCATTATAGATAATATCTTATTTAATTATGCAGAATTTATACACTTTAGTATACCCTGCACGTATTACAAATAAAAGTAAAGAGGTATACTAGAGAGCAATGTTTGTTTAACATAGTTTAAGTTGTCGCTTTTGAAACTGTTGAACTTAGAGACTATGTTTTATCAAGGTAAAGTTATTTAATCATGTTTCTAAATAATTGCTCTCTCTCTCTCTCTGCCTCTCTATCTTTTTCTCTTTTCGCACTCTTCATCCTGCTGCTAATTCTTTAAAGAATAACATTGATCACTGAACTCATTCAATAATTTATTATAATACACAATTATCAGTCTCTAATAACAGGGTATCTCCAAGTCGAGTATTCTTATTCTCATTTGTTTATTATATTGTTACGGCTGCGCTTGTTTTTGCAAATTGGCTTAAAAACGTGACGATAAAATGATAAAATAATTATATATACATGACAAACTTGGCTTTAACTTTGGTTCATTGCTAAAAATAATAATAATAATATTGTTATTATTATTATTGCTGCAGTTGTTGTTCTGGTGTTGTTGACACTTGTTAACTTGAATAGGTTTCTTTTGTACAGCTCATAACGGCATTTCTTATGTTCTTCTTAAGTTTTCTTTAATGAAACTGGTTGCGCTGTCAGTTAGAAGTCGCTTTCAAGCAAGCGATCTCTGTGCGATCTTCATGGTGGCTCAATCTCAAGGCAAACCTCTGCGAGGAAACACCTTGCCCCGCTTGACATTTACATAAGTTGCCGCCCACACAGCAGACACGGCTATCGGCTGGACAGCTTCAAGTGAGTATCGATATCTCTTTTTGCTTAAGCCGGAGACGATGTTGTGTGGATGTGGCAGACATGTAGAGCAGCAGCAGCAGCAGCAGCAGCAGCCGCCGCAGCAGGCGCAGCAGGAGTAGGAGAAGAAGAAGGAGCTAAAGTTGCCGTTGCCGTTGCTGTTGCAGTTGCACTCAAAAAATGTCTAGCGGCAAACGACAATCACGATTTTGTGTCTGAAATGTTTTTTGCGCGTTTTCAATTTCCACTTTTTGTTGCTATTGCTGCTGCTGTTGTTGTTGTTGTTGTTGCTGCTGTTGTTGTTTAGGGGGGAAAAGGCCACGCAGCGCCCCATAAAGGCAATGATACGCCTGTCCAGCCAATATGCATACCACCAATTTTTCTATATAGTCTGCACAATATGTTTCTCCTTGTTTCTTTTTTATTTATTTGTTTTTTTTCTTCGGTTTTTTCTGTTTTTTGTTTTTTGTTAGTTTGAAAACGTTGCGAGGCGACGCTAATTGTTTCCGTCGGTTAATAAAAATATTTCAGGCCAGTTACAAATTGAAAACAAGGCGATTGCAACTGCAACAGAGGCTGCTGTTGCTGTTTATGCAACGCTTCAGTTTCAGCACGACGGAGGCACAACAAAATGCAAATTGACATTTTACGTGGTTGCAACACCGCCAAAACAGCAGCCCAAACGATGCTGGCAAATAAGGAGCAACACGACGACGACAATGATGGCCAACCAACCAACCAGCGAACCAACCAATGAACAATAACAACAACAACAACAACACTAACAAAAAGAGGCTCACACAAAATACTCTTGGCGACACTTTTTGCCTGCAAATCTCTTGCCAAGATTCGACGTCGCAGTCGCCGGCGGCTGTGTTAAAGGTCAATGAGTTTTGTGGGGCCGCAGGGCACTGGACCTGAACCTGGAACTGTCTGTCGATATTCGTTGCCAAAAAAGAGCTCTTTTTATTGCTGTTGTAGCTGTTGTTGTTGTTGTTGTTGGCCCGTTGTGCAATAATCCCAATTGCAAACGCGAGCAATTTCATAGACATTGCAGCTTATGTGAGAGTCAATAACTCCACTGATGTCTGATATTGTCACCATTGGCATAATGTGCCACCAATGTTGCCTTCTGCCAGCATTTCTTTCTGCGTTGTGAAAGCGTGGCAACGCCTGGTCAATTAAGTGCAAAGGCCCAGTCAATAAAGTGGCAACGCCCCAATTAAACGACACAACAAATAGTTAAATAAATACCTTTAACTAGCAATTTAATTGTTACGCAAGTTGGCAACGCTGTCAATTCGTTCTACTTGCAATTGCTGGTTAATAAAGTGGCAGCACTTTAGCTGCAATTGGTAATCAATTCAGTAATTTCTTCAGCTGGCAACGCTGTAAACGTATTCTTACGGTAAATATTTACCAATTAGTTGAAATGCTTGTCGTAATTTGTGTATGAATGTATATGAAGATAATTAAACGAATTGGACACATGGAAAACTACGCTGGAAAGCTGGCATGCACATGAGAAAATTGGAAAACTTATTGTGTGAAATTGTTGGCTCTGCAATTTGTAAGAGACAACAGACAGCAAACTCAAGTGGGAGTTGGAGTTGGAGCTAGAGATGCAGACGGAGATGGAGGGGGAAACAGAGAAGTTACTTTGGCGGGCGAGAACACTTTCCCGTCGAATGGCAAAGCTCTGAAGCGTAACCACTTACAAAGGTCCAAGCCCAAACCCGATGTTGAACGGGTTGACCTCATTAAAGGCAACAGTCAACGGCGGCAATCAGCGGGTAGTTACGACTATAGCAAAAAAAAAACTCATAGTCAGAGTCTGGAAGCGGCTTTTCGAGAACAATGAGTACAATAAAATTACAATAATCGCTTTGGCAACGCTCGACGTGAAGAACTTGTGGAGTTCCTTGGCACACCAAGACGCAGAGACACATGGACACACAATTTGGGGTGTTCAAGCGAGCATGATGAACTTGCAACGACAACGACAACGGCAACGACAACGATGACGATGACACGTTGATATAGCAACGATAACATGAAGTTTAACTTAAGGTTTACCTTTAACATTCAGTTGAGTTATTGCGAATCTGGCGTTGCTCTGGTTACGCTTTGGCGAATTCTTTAACGATGAGTTTGTTAACCTTCGCTTCGCACTTGGCCTGACAGCGTGAAATTGACTCAAAAGGCACTTACTATAGAGAATCTGAGAATACCGCCTAACGGTATTTGAAATTCTCCAAAATTAAATGGCATTAGGCTTGCGTTACCAATTTGGGGGCAAGTACTGTGGGAAACGACGCACAACTTGTTGTTGTTGTTGTTATTATTGACGTTAACGTTGCAACGTTGTTGTTGCCAGCGATTTGTTTAGTTAATGGCATAAATATTAAATTGCGATTATCGGCCATCGTCTGTCTTTAGACGATCAACAGTAAAAATAACAACGACAACAACAACAACAATGGTCGATACATCTTTGGCCACTGTCATGGCCACATTTCACTTTCAACGGGGCAACATCTCAACGAGAAATCGTGATGAAATTGATTTGCGGCTCTTAACGTTTTGTCTTTTCATTCACAATCATAGTTACCGACAGCTGGAGGGGGTTCAACTCCCCCTCTTTACCCTCCTTCCCAACTACAGGCAATGGCTGCATCATTTTCTCGCTTTCCAGCTATTTTGCATTTCGCATTTTGCAACTGAACAACAACAACAAAGCCAAGAAACACAAATGATCATTTGTCCGTTTTGTTATTTTGATATTCCACTGTCAAATTGGCAATGTCTGTTATCCCCCAAATCGCCTCCCCAGTCCTCCCTTTTGCATTTGCCACTTTAACACGAAATTGAATTTAATTTCGTTGTTTTTGTTTTTGTTTTTGTTTCGTTTCTTGTTTCTTTCTTTTGTTATTGTGTCTTTTTCATTTGGCATGTTTGCTGTCTAATTGAGCGAGAAATTGCCGTTGATTGATTGTTTTGCATGCAATTTGTTATTGTTGTAGTTTTGCTGTCAGGGCAAAAGCGATCAACTTTGATAAATTTCAGCCAAACACCAAACACTAGACAAATCATTAAAAATCAAAGTCTCTGCTTTACAACTGATGCAGTGGCAACAAATGTTGCTAGCGACAAATGTTGCCAAGCCAAATGTTGCCAAATGATTATGAAGCGTGCACTGCTTGCGGCGCATGCACTGCTTGCCAGCTTGTTTACGAATGGAATTGTCATGTTTATGGTAATTAAGAGCTAATGGGTTCTACGCCATTGCAAGCGTTAATTAACAACATGGAAAATTCTGCATGCCTCGCAGCGAACTTTGTGGCAACTTCACTTTGTATATTTGTATACACACATATATTTGTGCGTGTGTAATTTGTTTGTGTAACTGCAAACTGCAAACTCTCTTTGTTGGCCAGCAATATATATTTCCTCAATTGAATTTTACAAAGATAAACCGCCAGGCCCGGCAGTCGGGCAGCCAGCGTCGAACTGGGCGCCCCTTGAGGCTGCCAAATCGATACTTATTAATTTTCAAACGGGTTCGCCAAAGGCCGCCAATGAAACGAACTGAACCAAGCGAAGCACAACGACAACAAAGCCAATGGACCATCGAAGTCGTTGCCGATGTCGATGTTGATGTCGACGATGTTGATGCTGATGCTGATGCCGATGCCGACGCCGATCTTTGGCTGGCCATTTATCAATTCAAGAGCTTGGTAGCCATGGTTAACGACAAGGTTCAGGCAGCCATAAACCAGCATTCAACGTTGCAATTGCAAGTGTGAAAAAATCGCCAAATGGTTTGGGGATTAGGGGCAGACTGTGAGATGGAAAGACTGGGAGACAGTGTCGCATTAGGCGTGCAGGTGTCCATTTAATTGACAGCTAACGAGACACAACGGACTGGCCAGAGCGAGCAGAGCCATCAAAAAGTGATTAAGTATCCAGCCAAGGCCTTAAAAGGAGGGCCAACATTCGTCTTGCCTTGATCTTTGATCTTTCTCAATCAATAATCCGAAAAACTGTGATAATCGGAAATGCTGGGCGAATTGTCTAGCTTCAAGTCGGATACAGTTTCCCTTGGCAGACTATGATCAAAGGGAATATTGTGCACAACTTTAGTTTCACTTGTCTGGGAACACTGTTCCGGACATGGCGCGAATAGCGCTTCCATAATCCAATCGCAACGTGCCGTGGATTCCTTGATCTTCTGCAGCTCGAGTTGAATATCAAGCTCTTCTTGCAAGTCGTAACCTGCCTGTAAGCATAACCCTCTCATCCTGCTCTCAGAGCAGCAGCATTTTAATATATCCACTTTCTCGAATTTCTCAACCAACTCATCATCGGTGCTCTCTTCCCTGAGACGCTGCTCCCTCTCATAGAGAGCATCTGTAAATGGTGTTCGTTTCGTTATAGTTTCTTCTTTGAAAAGACTTCTTTTGTCTTCGTTCAGACGACAACTGCTGCCCAATCCTGTTAATACTGATTGCAATGGCTTTAGTCTCTCATCGATCTCACATTCCGGCACCATAACCGACATGGGCGACGGAAATCGCTTTAAGTTCCCAAGCAGATCATCCAACTGTAGTTCCTCCTCCAGTTTCTGTTGCTCCAATTCCAGGATACGCCAAATGGAGACACCAATCCCCTCCTTGCCATGTTTCTCATTGAATTCACGCTGCACCTCGTACATGAGCCAACGCAGCTCGCAGAGATTCTGCCAGCGCTTGAACTGTTCCAAGCGCAGCTCCTGCGCACGCTCAGCCTGCTCCACCACCAAGAGACGATACTGCAGCTCCTGCGGCGTCATTTGCTGCACCTCATCGGGCCTTAGGGATAGGCGACGGGTCCAGTATAGCACGCGTTTTATCTCCAGATCCCGCAAGCGATCGCACTCACAATCATTCACATCTTTCTCCTGATCAAACATTCTAATTGAACATAGGGCTCTCTCACTCTTCTTCTCTATCTCTCTTAGTTGAATTAAAAACTCCAATACTCCAAATTTTAATTACATTTCCAAATGAGGATTCATAAACGTATGCCTACTGGGATCAGTTGATTACTCACCCACGGAGCTGATGATGTAGGTTGCCGGCGGCTTGAGCACGCTGCGCGCAAAGGCGCCACGGAGCACCTCCAGAGCACAGGGTTCAGCGGTGACCAGCAGCATACCAGGCGCCACATGTCCGGCATATTTGAGCGCACGTGTTGCAGCTGTCAGTGGGGCATTCCACCAGCATTGCGCATTGGCGGCCAGGAAGTTCTGCAAAAGGCAAAGAGGAAACGTGTTAAAAAAGTTGAGCAAGTGAGGCAAGGCAAAAATGAAAGCAGGAAAGCAAAGCAGAAACAAGATAGAAACCCGGAAGGACTTCAAGAATTTCTTTTCTTTCTGTGAAATATGAAGCTAGACAACTTTTGC
This sequence comes from Drosophila macrospina, assembly GCA_035042075.1. Taxonomy (NCBI): domain Eukaryota; kingdom Metazoa; phylum Arthropoda; class Insecta; order Diptera; family Drosophilidae; genus Drosophila; species Drosophila macrospina. The sequence continues at coordinate 10,171,519 of JAWNLW010000591.1, read as the reverse complement.
TTTGCATCTTTGCATCATACACAATCGAGTTAGCCGAATCGACTAAGAACTAAGAGCAGGAGAGTAGCAATCAGATGTCTGAGAATCCCTAGATTCTTTTCCCATTACAACTTTCAAGAAACAAACTTTGAGCTAGCTACGTTGCTGGATGTTGCGGCTTAAAGAGCAGCTACATCAACACTATCACCAATTGGAAGTCTCCCAATATGGCTCCCATTTGCCCAGTCAATCTACTGCCAATAAGGAAGCTGAATTGAACAATTAACTATCAGTAGAATGAAACTGTAAACAACAAAAAATCAGTTGTCAGGAAGGAGAACTGTGTTGAGTTGAGCTAGTTGTGTGTAGTCGTTGCACTAATTGACAAATTGCCGTGCTGCAAGTGGCATAATTGAGTTAAGCCGCCCCTGTTGCCAGTGCCTCTGCTCCTGCCACTGCCACTGCCACTGCCATTGCCACTGCCACCTAGCTGATTAAAGAGTTATCCATCTGTGGGCGTATTGTATACCCCAAACCAGTTGGCAGCCGTCAATTAGCTAAGCGGATCGTAGCACGCCCCTGAACAACTGAACAACAGAGCAACAACAACTGCAACATATTTGCTGAGGAGGCGCCACAAAGTCGCTGCATCATTGCCACAATTGTTGTACTTGCTTCTGTTATTGTTGTTGCTGTTGTTGTTGTTGCTGCAAATGAAATGCCAAATCCTCAACACGTTCTGGCCCATATAATTCCACACACAAATGGCAGCGTTGCATTTATTTATTTCTTCTTCTTTTTTTTTATCTACGTTTTTATTGTTATTTCTGTTTTGGGCCTTTTGTGCCTTTTCTGTTCCCAACACTTTTCAAAACTTTTGTCCGCGAGCAACAAATAAATGTCCAATTTGTGCGGTGACAGGAACACTTGAGGCACGTTTCTGATGTAAACATGGGCCCAGGGATCGAGCTAAAAGTCACACAAAACTCCAGCCTAGCATGGCAACATGGCAGAGACCCAAATCAAGGGACGTGCGAGGGAAGGTGGCATGCAGGCAGATATAGGCTACAGGGGCTGTTGGGAGTGGGAGATCTTAGGAAATGCAAGTTTAAAGTGCAGTCAAAGGTTTATTTCCAAGTTTCTCTTTAGTTTCACTCAAAAAGAGTGCCTTTTCCGATGTTTTTTTATAGTTTCACGCTAATGAACATCACCCAGTTTTTTCCGTAAGCTCTTTTATTTTTTTTGTTTGTGGTCTCTGCGATTTGACCTTTTCGATGCCATTTCTCGATGTGGTCACTCCTTGGCTTTAATGTCGCCAGCACGTCGAGTGTTATACAATGCGGCTCTTAGACAACTGTCTGGGTTTCCCCCCTCTACCGTTCGTTGTGAGCAGGGGAGAGGCTACACTAATGCATGAGCTGGCGCAAAAATTAACTCGTCATTGCCTGATGAACCCATCAGACTCCGACTCAGACTCAGACTCAACTCAGAGTCAGAGTCATCTGCATTTACCCTAGGCCATACCATACCATGCCATGCCATACTATACCACAAAAAGGGGGCGTGTTCGGCTGTCACGCGCCGACGTCAGATGACAACGTCCAAGCTGCATTATCTATGCAATCATAAACCTCCTGAGCTCACAACTCTGCTCACTAATTTTCTGCTGCATCATTATGCGAAGGCGGGGAGCATCAAGTCATGGAGCTGCATGGAGTTGGAAATGTTACTGCCTGATGGCATCCAAAAATGTGTTTATGTCTTCGTCGTGTTTTCAGTTTCGTCTTCGATACTTTTTCGGCTTTCGGAAGTAATGCAAAACATTTAATAATCGAATTAAAAGTGTACGCCATGAAAGTCATTTAACAACGCAATTCAAGTGATTCAAGTTTAATGTTGCCCCTGCCACAACTGCTGCTGCCGTTGTTTGGTGGCGCTTTCATTGGACTTTTACTTAATGCCATGCAACTGAAACTCCCACAAAACACACGAATAGTGAGTAAAAAATTTTAAAGTCTCTCTGCGGTGGCTTCAAATAGACGAAACTATCACCAGAGTCGACTTAAGATGGGCTCAGTTGACAGACACAAGGGAGCACAGGGGCGTGGGGGAAGTTGCAAAGCTGGCAGTGGCCTCTCAAGGCAAATCTTTCACTGTGCGCACTGCAGTAAGATAATAGTAATTTATAAACAAATGCACAGGCATTGTGGCAGTCGGCGAGATCCGGAGACGAGCTTAATAGAGTTATGATGAAGTATAATAATCCTTGACCTTACCGCGAACGAACATTAACTTGCGGCAGCCACTTCAAATCAACAATAAAACACAACAACACAACAACACAACAGTTAAACATTTGGTCTTGTGGTTTCATTAAAGATTCCTTCATTTGACTAAAAGAGCAACATCAACTTTTGGTTTTTGTCTTTAGTTTTTGCAAGTGATTCGAGTGGCACAACAATAAAGGCGGCGATTTTATGAAAATGTTATAAAACTAAGCAAGGCAAAAGCAAATGCACAGAGAGAGAGAGAGAGGGAGAGAGGGAGATGAGACCATGAGATACCCAGCGATTATTTACATGAAAATACGGGCGCTTTCCCTGCTCCATTTCATGGACAATACTTTCTAGAATATCTTGTCTTAATTTCATTTAACTAATCTTTTACTGCATTAATTATGATCAAATAAAAAATAATTATGGCAGAAATCATGAATATACAATGAAAAATTACATTTAGCGCATTGCAATGCGAATATATTTGAAAAATCGTTGCAAGAAAGCGAACAATGATAATTAATTATTTGGCAAGCAACATCATTAGTTCAATACAATAACAATAACAATAACAATAATTATTTAAATGACTTTAATGAGTTTTTTATTTTATTTTGTGAGTTTCTCAGCCAATTCTATGGGTACTCACAATGCCCATTCACATAATTACAAAACGTACCCCCATTCCCAAGTCAGTGCAGAAGTAGATGTTGCCATTCCGTGGTTCGTACTTCTTCTATCTAAGGGCGTCATCATTGTTTATATGTCTGGTCACTTCATGCAGTGGTGGTCAGTGGTTGTCGTTGTGCTGGGGCATGGCAGGGAGGTGGGAGCTGCGACTGAATGCCATAAAACTAGGCGGCTGTCGGAAGCGGTTGCTTGCATAAATATGTGCAAGCACAATTCCAATCAATGCGTCAACTGATAAGCGCACAAATTGCATAGCCACAGAGCAACGCCCAGTTTTGGGGGCTGGGAACAACCCCTGGCTTAAGGGCTGACGGGAGGGAAAGGGATGTGGCTGATTCTTTGCAGCGTCTTAAGCAATTTGCACTGCACTTAAAATGCCAAACTGCCAGCTGCCAGCGGCTCGACATGATTTGGTCAGTCGGGCGTAGCCCTGGGAATGCCTAAAGGCATTGACTGTGGTTCGGCATTCGAAGCGACGGGGGCGAGGGTTGGTGTTCGGATTGGGATTGGGATTGGAATTGGGATGGAGAAGTTCATTGACCAGCAAAGGAAATCTACGAATATCAACTCTTGGCCTGCACATGCGATTTGTTTTATTAGTTTTTGTCGAGCTTAAGCAATGTTTGTATTTGCCAAAACAACTTGCAATGGCAGCAGCTATGGCACATGGCACATGGCAAATGGCAAATGGGACATGGCAAATGGTAAATGGTAAAAACAACTAACAACTCCTTGCCAGCACACACAGGATATACATAAAATTGTATCTCCCTGACAGCGCAACGTATCTTTTGGCAACCCTTTTGCGCCCTTAGCTCAATGCAATTAATAACAAATATCAACTGAACTCAAACCAACTTCATTGAATCCATTCATTCCATTCCAATTCAATTCACTTCAAATTCAAACAAAACTCTTTAAGCTGCAACTTTATTCCCTGCTCAATCTTCTGTTGGGTCTGTCAGCTTGTCGTTTGCGAACTTTTTCGAATTGCAAAACTTCTGGCAAATAAAACGAGAAACTGCATCAAATAAATATATATATATATATATAGACTTATATATATATCAGCTGCGAAAAATCAGCGCCTCAATTTAAAACCGAAGCGTGAAAAGTCTATTAGGTTGAAGCTGACTGCAAAGTTCGAAAAATACTGTGGGAACAATGAAGTCTGTTGCAGTCAGCTCCAATTTCAACCGACTTGCCAACCCAGCGACTCAACCCACCTTGCCCCATGCCCCTACCTAGATCTCATTGGAGCTGCCACCTCATGGCACCTGCTCAGTTGTGTTCTGACGCTGCTTTTGAATTTGATTTGTTGACGTTGTTGTTGTCGTTGTATGTTGGAATTGTAATACCCTGTGACAGTGTTCAAAGAGGTATATTGAATAACCTTATTGTCAGAGAACTGCCACTCACAAGTTAGTTGGCATTGATTCACTTAACTTCATGCAGAGTATCTCATAGTCCAGCATACTCATTCTCAGTACCTTTGTTGTAATTGTTGATATTGGTATTGTTGTTGGCGCCTTTTGTATTTTGGCGTTGATGCGCAGCTGGCACTTGCTGAAATGTCTGGCCGGATTGGCTGCGGGCTCTGTCATTCATAGTAGTTAGTTAAATAGTTGCTCCGTATCTGTAGCTGTATCTGTATCTGTATCTGTATCCGTAAATGTATCTGCAGCTCTCTGTCTAGCATTTAGCACGCAACTGTCATTCAATCAATCCGGCAATCATGCAATGAAACCGAGTGCTACTAAGGGCATTAAATATGAAGCAATATCCCATTTCCCACATTACGACTCTAAACTAAAAGTCTCCCTTCTGCCCACTCCCCCTCCCCGCACTCCACAGTTGCCTGTCAACATTTAATGGGAATAGATGAGACTGCTGTCAGAAATTCTAATTGGAGTGTAGTGCCAAAGCAAAGCATAGAAGATAATTAATGTAAGCTTTAAGTATGAGATGCAATTGAGTCTTAATTGTGATATTTAGAGAGAAAATTCGAGATAGAACCAGTTGTTATTATAACTAATTATGACATTAAATAACAAATTTAGTAACTTTTGCATTGAAATCAACTGAATCAACTCAAGGGGAGACTTGTAGCTAATTTAAAGTAGAGAAAGCAGCAGCAGACAGGTGAGAGAAAGAAAGAATCTACAACTTGGACATATGTAACCAGGTTTATATGCCTGTAAGTCATTAAAATGTGAGCTAAAAATAGAACTGAAAACTGAGTTAAGCAATTTGAAGAAGTCAACAACAGAAATAGAAATAGAAAGACAAACAAAGCAAATGAGAAGTAAGCTATAACACATGTGTTTCATAAGCCAACCTTACCAGCTTTTCCCTTCATTTTTCCTGATCTTCGCCAACGACTTTCGTGTCACTTTCATGGCGATTAAAGCGTTTGGAAATTATAAGCACTTACTTTTTGTGCTGTCGTCGGATGGATATATAGATACTTAATCTGTTAATTGAATAGTTAGTTATAGCTGCAGTGTCGTTATGCGATCAACTATGTAAATGTCTATTTGAACCGGGACTGCTTCCAATGCGAATTCAGTTCGTCATAAACGAGCCTTGTTTAATTAACTTTTAACCGACTGGCATTTTGGCTAACACCCCGAGGCAAAACAATTCGCAGATACTTCAACAGCAAAGTGTACTTGTGAATCGAAATACACTCGTATTCAAATTCGTATTCGTATTGCACATGTCTGCGATTTGCGCTGGTAAACGATGTTGTTGCCGTGTGGGGCAATTATTGTCGCCGGCGTGACTTGAACTGAAGCAGTTGCCACTTGGCCACTTGTACACTTGGACATTGGACACTCGAGTCGACAGACAACGGACAAGACACAAGACAAGAGACTACAGACAACAGACTGAACGTAATCCAAGACGACCTTGTTGACGTCTTTGGCTTGATCAGCGTTAACTTGCATAATCCATAAGCAACAATGATGCCTTCCTTCAATTGCAGCCCACACAATTCGAGTTGCTCTCTTTGTTTTATTTTTGTATTGTCTGTTTGTTTGTCTATTTGTTTGTTTGTCAATCAAATTAGTCACTTAAAGCAATTGCAATTGCAATTGAAATTGAAATTAAAATCAATTATAAGGCGCATGCCACAACGCCAACCAATTAAAAGCATTCAACTTTAACTTTAGCAAGGCGACAAAAGTAAATTTCAGTTTAAACGTTGCGCCATCGTTAAAATTTCATTTAACTCAATCAGCTTAATCGAGGGGTGCCACACAATGATTGAACGAGAGGGGGCAAACAATCAAAGCCCATAACAATTCGAGTTGGTTTCAGTGTATGCCGCGTGCCGATAAATCAATTTGCTTGGCTTGGCTTCTTCATTGCTTTATTTTCATTTTGATTGCACATGAAATTGTATTTGAACAGGCCAGAAAGTTGAAACCGGAGTCGAGGAGGAAGCTGAAAAGAGGGAATCAGAGTCACTTAACAAGCTGTCTTTGTGACTTGCCAGTGAATGGCGTCGATTGTTGCTCGGCCCAGATCAAGATCGTTACCAACATTATTGACTGACTGTTTTACTGGCTGAAACTAAAAAACAGGAACAGTGCTGATAATGACGTTTCTAGATATCTCTCTCATTTTAGGCGAATCGCCAACGCATTTCACTTTTCAATTTCATTGCCAAATTTGATGACTGTGGCATTGGAGCTGTGTTCTCTCCTTCGCGTTGTATGACATAATTTTGCACTTTTCAATAAAATAAAACATACTTGAATGCTTGTTGCAATCTTATTTAGTTAAGACTCGCGTCTGGCCGTAAAAGTCAAACAATAATAATAAAATATCACGAAAAACATGATACAACTTGTTTTAGCTCATGTCATTTGTCTGTTGCAAAACACTAAACAAAAAAGATATTAAATAAACAATGCGGTTCAGAGATCACTCGAAGTGGGTGCAGACCCCGGCCTGCAATATGTTTTTGCTAATAAAATATAACTCACAATTTACACTGAAGTCTCGTTAACAATCACGTAAATAAACAGTTAGGGCTTAGCAAATTTCTGGTCATAGAGAAAATCAAATTTAAATGCATTTTTATGATAATGAAAGCTTGCATATAGATAATTCCATTTAGTGTTATAATAATGCTTACAAATAATATGAAAAGTTTTCACATTTTAATGGGAGTTTCTTAACCGAATGTAGAAAATTTTCCTCGTTGGGAAATTGGAATTTTTATTTGACTATTTATCATAGGAACAGCACTTTGGTTGAGCAACAAATCATTATTTCTTCTATGGCTGTCATGAAAAATAATTTATTTAAAAGGCATATCGCAACTATAGATAAGCTCTATAACACCTCCCTGGCCATCTTTCTGTTTTTGTTAACTTTAATTAGTTTTCAATGGATTGCACAAGCGTGTTAATTTCGTCACACTAAAATGCGCATATTTTCTCATCATTCTCTGGCCGGAAGCTATTTAGAGACCCAACATTAAAATAATATATATCTCTGACAGTTTTGATATGCTCATTAAGCCCATTGTCCCTGGGAAACGCCCTTAAAATATGAAATAAACTTACGTATATATATATATATCTATGAGTCGCTTGAAGTTCTCTGTGCGGTGAAGGTAAAGAAGCTAACGCAACATTAACTTCAGACTTGACTCCCCAAAAGTGCCACGCCCAGCATAATTCACACTTGATTGCACTTGCACAGTCCCAGTCCCAGTCACACACGCACACACAGTCTTAGTTGATTATTTCTGTTTGAGCAGCGTTGTTTCTTTAGCTTTAGTCACTTCCTGTTCTCTTCAATTTTCAATAATTTTTAGGCAGTTTACGTGAAGCATGCCCCAAATTGGCATTGTTTATTGTTTGGCCCTAAACAACATCTCGGGCCTCTTCCGATTCACATTCAGGGCACGCTCCATTGTTTGCTCTTATCTCTGAAGACGTCGCCATACACACATGAGAAACTCTAAAAACGGAGCCGAGGCACGTAATATTAATTAGCACACTGGACTGTCCGACTTGGGCACTTTATGAATGCTTCTCGTTGGATTTTGTAATATATGCAGTTGCATTTTGCATATATACATAAACATACACAATTGTCAACGGCAACTCAAGGGATTTACATACATACATCAACTCGAGTATGTGCCAACATTTTGGTATGCAAAATGCAAACAATCACAGCGAAAAAACTGGGCTAAAGATAAGAACACGGTCGACTTCTTTGATGTGTTGCGCCCAAAATGTACAATTGAATGCATAAAACACTTTTAAGGCAATTTGCACAACATTTCAATTGAGTAATAATGTGCATTAAATACGTAAATGGGAAGTATTACGAGTATACGAAGTATTTGGAAGTTGATATACGAAAATGGAAATTGATTTGCAACTTGAATTATCCACTGTAATTAAAGCTAATTGCAGTAACTATTAAAAAGCAATGGCTTTATTTTAAACATACATTAAATTTAAAGAAAGCTTAAATATAGAGACTAGATTTGTTATAATAGAAATAGTTCAAAGTAATCTTCCACAGAAGTAGACGATTGAAAATGCATTAGAGATTCTAGAGACTGTCAGATTATCTCTATTCCATCATTAATACAAATTCTACTTGAACTTAATGATGACAAAATAATATTAAATATTAAATGTTAATTTTAAGCGCGCTTTGCAAGTAATTTTAGCAATTTTACTGAACGAGTAGGAAGCATTAGATGAAGTCAACTTAAGTAAGTTTATTTTGCATATTTTTTATTTCTTCTATATTTTTAGTATTATTAATTTTATTTTTAGTCATTTGTAGCGCTACATAAATTAACGCTTCAAACTTGAACTTGACGAATGACGTCACGCGGCAATCAAGTTGCAATAAACAATGAACAGAACATCAGACAATAAAAACTCAGTCACCGAAAAACTGAATAAAAAACAAAAAATGTAAACTAATTTTAAATTCAAATTTGTTGTCAACGCATCGCGTTGATGAATAGATAGAGTAAGAGAGACAGAGAGAAAGAGAGAGAGAGGGGGTAAAGGTATAGGGACAAGTTGAATAAAACAAATGCCACGCTCTTTGGTGGCTTTTAACGTTGCAATTTATAATGAACTTCATGAATATGAAAGCCCTGCAGTGATTTATTTGCAGTTGAGCTTATCTGTGGCAAGCTACTGCAACTTGCAACTTGGCAAAAAGGAGTAACTTTTTACCAAAGTCATCAATAAAAGTCGACCATTACAAAAACAGAACTTGCAGAACAGACAGACACGAGCTTCTTTAGAGGCAAAGTACAAGTACAAGCATTAAATATCCGAGTTCTTCTTCCCAATTGCAGTTGCAATTGCAAATTGTTGTTGTCGTTGTGGTTGTGGTTGTTGTTGCTTGGATTGTCTAGTCTGGATGACGCCAGCAAATTTGCCGCTATTCAAAGTGTAAACTGGCAACTGAACAACTCCTAAGTTGTAACCTGTGCTCTCCATCGTTCCAAGTCATTTGTCGTCATGGGAAGTGCTCACAGTGCATTAAAAAAAGCAACGCACAGTGTGACCTTGAAATGGAGACAGTATATAAAAACATATATACTAGATGCATCTACAAATGTACCTAAATGTGATCTTGCACACTCAGAAACCTGACTATACTATTTAGTTTTATTTTTAGATTTTTGTTTGAGATTATCTATATTCATTAACCATAATTTGTGTATACCTTTACTTTTATTACCAAATTGTAATCTTAACTAGCGATCTTATAGCATTTAATTTCACAGATTTCATGCTAAAACTATTTTTGGAATTTCAAGCACAACTCAATTGTGAATCACTTTTTATTTCAAGTGTAGCTGCCAGGCCTCCTTCCCATTTCACAATTCTCGAACATCCTCACGCACTTTGGGGCGCTAAAGCGCCGCCTGAACTGAGCACTGGACACAGGGACACCGAGACGGTGGACTGGCAACCAGTTGTGGCCAGAAACCAGTTCGGTCTGCTCTTGTGTTCTGTGTGCAACACATTTTGTTCAAACTCACCTGAAATATCATATATCCCGAGTCGTACATCCAAAAGTCCTCGGGCGTGTGGCCCGGCTTGCTCAGCTGGATGGCCAGGCAGCGCTGCAGTATGAGACGGCAGCGCTGCGGACCACCGGGTGACTTGGTGCCCATTGCGTTGCGATTTTTTGTCTAAAAATACCACACGAGACCACGAGACGAGGCACGGCGGCGTCGTCGGGAGACGGAGACGGAGACTGAAGTTCAAGTTGATGCCTCAACGGGGCGGCTCAATTCGTTTGTTGTTGTTGTAACTTTTTTATTTTCTTCTTATTTTTAATTTTATTTTTTTGTTGTTGTTGTGCGTTCAAAGCTTCATTACAGCGTCACTTTTAATGGTCAACGAAAAAATAAAAGAGAAGAACTAAAAGAAGAAGCAAGAACGAAACTCGTATTAAACTGTCGGTCGATTGGTTTGGTATGGTTGTTGCTGTTGTTGTTACATTTTTGTTTTCGCACACTTTTATTTTCGACTTTGTTGCTCTTTGCTTTTATGGCTTTTACTTTGACTCGCATGAACTTATGGGCTGAAGCGACGACATATCCAACCGCAGCAACATGGACGCGGCGCACGCGCAACGAGCGAAGAGAACGAAGATACGAACAGAGACGGAGACAGAGACAACGGCGACGTCAACGAGAACGAACACAACGCGAATTGGCAACCGAACGAACCGAGCGACACAAACAGACTGAGCGCTGCTGCTGCTGCGACTTCTGCTGCTGCTGCTGCCGCTGCGATTGTTGCTTCGGCTGCTGCTTTTGCTGTTGCTGCTGCTGCTGTCGCATAGCACGAGCGCCAACGAAGCGACAGCGACGCGAGCTGCTTCGGCTGCGCAAGTGGCGTTTGCATTGGCAGCGAGCTTTGCTTTTGTTTTTGTTTTCGCACACGTTTTTGGAGAGTCTGTCCGGCTTTGAAGTTTTGCCTGCGTGTGGAGACTTTGCGGCTTGCTGAAATGACAACAACAATAAAAACGAGAAGCGGTATTAAAACCTTGATTATAAAATCAATTAGTTGAACCCAAAAAAAGAATAAAAAAAAATAGCAACAAATATTAAGGCGACGTCTCACAGTCTAAAACTGCTCCTAATATTATTGTATTATTATCATCATCATCATCATCAACATCAGCATTAGCAATCAAGTTTAACGGTAAGCCAAATTTTTGGCAACTCTCCCACCAGCAGCTCATTTCCTGCCCAAATCGCCGGATATAATAATGAGTACAAATGAGTTAATTAAAATTAGACGCTTAACTTAAAGCCACATCTTGTTTTTAGAGCATAGGTATATACTCAAGACTTAGGGATATTGTATAAGTATGTAGTATATAGTTAGTTGAACCGTATTTGTAACCAGAATTCAATTTGCATACAGCTAGGAAATGCCAGACGTAGATTGCCTTTAATTGCGCATACGCCATGTACGACAACGCATGTCAATCAGCTTATTGCCTTTTCCTTAATGCACAACTGTCATATGGAGCAGAACAAAAAAACAAATGCAATCAAAAATGGCAAACAGGCGAGAGTGTACGACTGGTAGATACCCTGTACACATGTGCTCCGTTCACAGAGCATCAATAGTTCAATAATTTTACAATTAACTAGTTTTCGAAAGAATGTTAGACTTGCAAGGTGTATAATACCCTCTTGAATATATGCAGGGTATTTAAACTCTGCGTCAGCATTAGAAATTTACATCAACAATTTATCAGATGACGAGTTCTGTAAGATTTAGACGATTATTTGATTCGTGTCGCGGTGCCACTCAGTCAGTCAGTCAAGTCAGTTGCCTTATCTTTTGCCATTTGTCGCACATTCATCTTCCGAATTCGGTCAACGCGCGCGCGACAGGGCCATAAAAAGAGTGTGAAGTGAGGGAGAGAAGAGCACTCTCTCAGCTACTGTCAAGTGACAGGGAAGCATTGCGTTCAGTTGTAAAAAGCAAAGGCAAAATCAAAGTCGCAGCCAATTAAATGACGATGATCTCATCGCCCACGTTACGGACCAACATTTCGATTCTCAGCGCCTTGGCATTTTGGCCAGATCAAGTGTGTGTGAATGTCTGTCGAAGTTGGTCGAAACATTATCTCTACCCCGACCCTTTACGCATTTTCCTTTTATTATTTATTTATTATACTTTTATTTGTCGACCCATTAAGAGGCGGTCTTTGTTAGAAAACACGTTTCGTAGCCAGAAAGCAAGCGGCCGACCAACCAACCAGCCAACCCGAACCCAACGTTAACCACATTCCATGAGAAAGAGAATTCGCCAGCTACGACGCTTGTCCACTGCCTTTTGTTTATCTCTGTTCATTTCATGTTGATGTTGTTGTTTCTGTTTGTCTTACAAATCATAAACATTATAAATGGGAGAAACCAACCCAAAAAAAAAGGTGCTAAAAAATCTACATCAATTATTACTATTAATAATAAGCTGTCCAACAGTTGGATTTGCATAAAGTGTTGGAACTGCCAAAGATCTGTTTTCTATTTTGATTTCAATGCCCTCGGGGGCACCAGTTTATACAAACATACTTGGAGGTTGTCCGGTCTCTGAGTCAGTAATTAAATTTGCGTATGACTTCGAGTTGCGCTTCAGTTGGAATATAAAAATTCGAGTTTTTTTTTGAGTATTTTTCAAGTCGAACAATTGAGAAAATCAACAGCTAAACAATGTCCTTGTCTGACCTTCGGGGTGCTAAAAATAAAGCCTAACAGCATCAACTAAATTTAAATGATGATGAAATTAAATGTCGCGAGTTCAAGTTGAGTTGAGATCATGAGATCACGAGTTCCTATAATAACGGCCGCAACTGCTCCCAAACAAAGATGACCTTGTTTGCTATTTCCTATGCCAAAAAAAATAGCGTTAACTTTCGAATGAATATCTTTTCTATGCTGAAAAAGATCTGTCCATGATCTGACAGTCATTGTCATAGAAATGTGATCTGCATATGGATAACCCTGATCTGTTATTCATTGTTCGAAGTACGCATTCTTCACGCTTTATTATTCTTTCAGCTGAAATGAGAGCAGACACAGATTTGACAGATGAAAAGCAAAGGGAAGTGAAAAAGAATTGTGCAATTCTTAAAATAGTTGAAGCTCACACTATTCAGATAGCATATCCAATCAATGTTGCTGAACAGTTGCCTCACAAACCAAACAAAGATTTTGCCATCTCACTGACCAATCTTTTCATTTGGCAACAAATCGGCTTCTCCCTCTGTAATCACAGCAAAGCTCATAATCAGCCAGCTTTAAGGCTTGTAAACAGCTTGTAAGCTCCTTACATATGAATATAACTTTTTAAAGAAGCTGCCTTCTTTTTAGTGCGTTTCTGACCACTGAAGTTATTATTGAGACAAAGAAGAAACTTGATCACAATTGCGATATTTCCTATACCTATGATATACTAGATCTGTTACACCCCCGCAATCTGATTAATCCTCTTTCCACTCGTTGATGCTGCAATATTGACAGCTTACTTTCAATTGCGACATCTAGTTAGCGCAAAAATTTAAGAGGCAAATAAAACGACACGATCGACTGACTGCATCGGTTGCATGAATGAATCGCTTAATGAAGCGGCGTTGCAATTGCGGACAGGCTGTGGAATCTGGCCGAGTCTGGTATGGTCAGGACTGGCGCTGGCGCTGGCACTGGCACTGTCTGTGGTTTTGGTTGTGGTCAGTCCGTCATCGGCTCTTATCCACCCGCAAAACGTCAAACGTCTTCGGTCTGCAGCCACCCTGGATCTGTCTCTGCCTCTGTCTCTGACTCTGTTTCTTTTTCCCTCTGTCCCACTCTCTCTACCTCTTTCTCTTTCTCTTTCTGCATTTGATCCATAATTCAGTTTTACGGTTCAGTGGCTGGCGCAGGCGTTCGTTTTGTTCGCTTCACGATCCACGCTGCTTGCTACATGCCGCATGCTAGCCAATTGCTGCAATGTGGCAAAGCAATCGATTTAAGCGCCGCCGCATAAATTGAAGGCAACCGAAGCAACCAAAGCTGCTGCACCAGCGAGTGCTGCCAAAAGGTTCCTCCAATCTGCAACAACATGATGAATTGTTTTCTTTGTCGACTTGTTGACTGCCAACTGCAGTTGAAGTTGAAGCCACCGCTTGCCACTGCCACAGCCGCTGTTGCTGTTGCTGCCGCTCTTGCTGGTGATGTGAATGATGAAGTAGGAAAATATTGCAAATTGTATCAAAAATTTAAATTTTCGCTTTCATTATGCTGCAGCGGTGGCGGTGGTGGTGGTGGCGTCGTTGGCTACATCCAATCCCCTGGCTGCCACTCAGCAGCGGCATTTGTTAATGGACTGAATGCTTGTTGTTGCTGATGTTGTTGTTGTTGTTGTTGTTGCTAGTTGCCTATTGCCTGTTGTCTGCTGCCAGCCTGCCATTGTTTTGGTTTATTTCTTCAGCTTTTCCCTATTTTCAATTTTGACAGCCGCGTTTTTCACAAATAATGAGCTGCTTTTGTTCGCCCACCAACTCCTACCCGAATACCCGCCTCACCGTCATCACCCACTTCGGTTGGCCAAAAGAAATGCTAAAGCGTTCACATAATAATTTATAGCCTTTGACCATTGGCTGATTCGCCAGTTGATATCGCATTCGTATCGAGTTACGCAGTCGATTCTGGTGCCACGGCGCGTATACGCAATGTCTTCTACTGGCATTCACTTTCAACTAATTACGCGCATAAATTAAATGCAAAACAAGCTGCATTACAAATATCTGCTGCAAAGCAAAAGTAAAATGAGGAACAGCACAACAATCGCAGCTGGAGAAAGACAAAAGACACGGCGAGGAGAAAATGAGACTTTTTTTCTTTCGATTTTTTACTTGTGCAGATGCCTGGCTAGAGACAGAGACTTCAGGAATGCCAAAGATGTTTGGCGAAGCCAAGAAATGACATGCCATGCTCATGCTCAGACCCATGCTCCCATGCTCCCGTGAAGCCCGTGCACCCGGACAGCCCCGCCAGCCCGCGCATCCCCCTTAGCGCTGTCATGCTCCTTGCAACTTACAACCAATCCAAGCGAATGGCAGCCACAGCGGAGACGACAACGACGGTGTCTGCCAAGCGGAGACATTGCGGCAGACGTTGCAATAACAATCACAACAACAATAACAACAAATCCAGAAATTTATAATAAGCAATTGCAATAAGCTAAAGCTGTGATACTCTATTGATTGGATAACAGATCGAGCTACTGTTTGATATTTTCAGTTTAGTTTCTTTTCATGTATTCTAGAATTTGCAGCGATAAATTAATAACTATAACAATAATTTCTCAATTTAGTAAAGAAATTTCTAACCTTGTGAGAGCTTAAAGTTATCGAAAAACTGTAAAGGGGTATCTATGCAAAAACCGATAAATTTTCGAAAAATTAAATAATTGGGAAATGAATAAAATTTAAATGCAGAATCAATTTAGATCACAAACCATGAATAAATTGATAATCGAGAAGAAAATCAGTTGAGATTTGACAAAGTTGTAGAGAGCTTTTAAAGTTATCGAAAAACTGTAAAGGGGTATCTATGCAAAAATCGATAATTTTTCGAAAAATTAAATAATTAGTAAATGAATAAAATTTAAATGCAGAATCAATTTAGATCACAAACCATGAATAAATTGATAATCGAGAAGAAAATCAGTTGAGATTTGACAAAGTTGTGAGAGCTTAAAGTTATCGAAAAACTGTAAAGGGGTATCTATGCAAAAATCGATAATTTTTCGAAAAATTAAATATCTAGTAAATGAATAAAATTTAAATGCAGAATCAATTTAGATCACAAACCATGAATAAATTGATAATCGAGAAGAAAATCAGTTGAGATTTGACAAAGTTGTGAGAGCTTAAAGTTATCGAAAAAGTGTAAAGGGGTATCTATGCAAAAATCGACAAATTTTCAAAAATTTAAATATTTAGAAAATGAATAAAATTTAAATGCAGAATCAATTTAGATCACAAACCATGAATAAATTGATAATCGAGAAGAAAATCAGTTGAGATTTGACAAAGTTGTGAGAGCTAAAGTTATCGAAAAAGTGTAAAGGGGTATCTATGCAAAAATCGATAATTTTTCGAAAAATTAAATAATTAGTAAATGAATAAAATTTAAATGCAGAATCAATTTAGATCACAAACCATGAAGAAATTGATAATCGAGAAGAAAATCAGTTGAGATTTGACAAAGTTGTGAGAGCTTAAAATTATCGAAAAACTGTAAAGGGGTATCTATGCAAAAATCGATAAATTTTAAAAAATTTAAATATTTGGAAAATGAATAAAATTTAAATGCAGAATCAATTTAGATCACAAATCATGAATAAATTGATAATCGAGAAGAAAATCAGTTGAGATTTGACAAAGTTGTGAGAGCTTAAAGTTATCGAAAAAGTGTAAAGGGGTAACTAAGCAAAAATCGACAAATTTTCGAAAAATTAGATCACAAACCATGAATAAATTGATAATCGAGAAGAAAGTATTAAAGTATTAACATTAAGTAGACAGATCTAAATTTATTACCAAAAATTGTTATAAGTTTCAATTCAAATGAGAATTTTTCATCAATTTTCATTTGTCAATAAACTTTTTTATTCACTTCATTTATTATTATTATTATTTTTATTATATTACTCTCTTAGCTGTGGATTTCTTGAGTCATATTTATTGCTGAATGGTTATTAATTATACTGTTGCCAATAAAATATCTTTTAAACTTCAAACTGTTAACTAATGAAATATTATTCATAATGTTAAGAAATTGCTGACCTCTTTTTGGATATTCAACTGTGTTTGTATGTATTTTTAACACAAATTTATGGCTGTTAATATTTGTACACTTAGTATAGCAATTTTTCTGACCTTTTCCAAGCTTTAGACATAAAGTATTTTTAACTCGAAATTTATTGCTTAAGAGTTGCAAATTATGTTTTGATCAATAGCCAAGATTAATTTGTGTTCATTATAAATCTTATAAAACCATAAAAGCCAACAACTTGATGGACACAAAACGTGGCAAGCCGCATGGCAGCAACATGATGGCCCGCATAATCGCAAGGGCATACAAATATATATGACAACAACGACAACAACAACCACAGCAACAGCAACAGCAGCAGCAGTGACAACAACAACAGCAAACAGCAACTGCAGCTACCGCAGGAGCTGTGACAATGCCGTTGATAACAACAACGAACAACAAATTGTTTTGCGTGTGTGTATGTGTGTGTGTGTGTGTGAGTGTGTATTTACTGAGCAATTTTTTTTTGTGGCGTCTTCAATTTCAGCATTCTTTTGGAAGTCTGCATATTTGACGCTGTCGTTGCAGCCATTGTTGTTGTTGTTATTACTGTTGCTGTTGTTGTTGTTGTTGCTGCTGCTGCGGTTGCTGCCGCCTTGCGAGATTGCATTGACAGTGGGCAGCAGCAGCGTGGCAAACGATTCGCATCGATCGTTTGAGTAAATTGAATGAGCTCACGTGTCGTATGCGTAATCTGACCGCTGCAATGAATTGGTTGGCGCATTGCTTCTGTGGCACGGCCAATTTGACGATTGTCAGCGACAAACAATTTCGGGAAGTTGTTATCACAACATTTTGTGTCAACGTTGCGGCTGCTGCAGTTGTTGTTGTTTCTGTTGTTGTTGTTAATGCAATATGAGCAGCGTTTGCTTTCGGCTTACCAATGAGCATATTCATTTAGGCCGTCTTTCTCTCTAACTTAGTTGCTATATATCAAATGTTGTTGTAGCTGATGTTGTTGTTGTTTTCTATTGTTACTATTGTTGCTTTTGCTGTTGCTGTTTGGTTTTCTCTATGGGTAGTTTTGTCTTTTCCTTGTCTCGTTTGTCAGACATTTGACAGTTGTTTGTTATTTTTGCACGTTGACTTTTGTTGCTGTCTGTCTCTGTCTCTATCTCTATCCATCTCTGTCTCTCTGTCTGTTTTTTTTTTGTGTGTGTGTCTTGTGGCTGTGGCATATTTTCCATACCCCCACCGTTGGCAGTTGCCTAACAGCCGCCCACTTCATCGAGCAACCCCCTCCCTTGGCCATGCTTTAGTTTTCAATTTTTATGGCAAGTCAAATTTCTGTGATGCCTCGTTTCGTTTGTTGCCATTTTGGTGTGTGCAACATTTTCGAGGAAGTTAAAATTTGCATAGAAAAATGGAAATTAACAAGACCATTTGACTGGCTGTCTGTCCTCCTTCTCCCTCTCTCTCTCCCCCTCTCCCCTTGCCCGCTTACCCCTTCTACAATTCGCAGAGTTCGTCCTGTTTGTACATTTGTCGCTGTGTGTCTATATTTAGGCTGTGGCAACATGTTTGACCAACTGAACTGACTGAATGACTGACTGCCACAGTTGGTGGAAGTTGCATAGCCTCTGGCACCCACCACCCCTCCTCTATCACTCCCCACACAAAATATATCTGCAGTGATGTAATCAACGTAATGCATGCGACAAACTTTCAGCTCGAATTTCAATTTCAGAGCCGAGTTGAAAAAGAGATCAAAGATCGCAAACGATTGCATCGCATTGCATGCATAATCGAATAATCGAATAATTAATAATTAATATTTAATACTCTCCTCGAGTTACTGCTGCTGTTGCTATTCGCTAAAAGTTTCACTCGAGAGTATCAAGAAAATGTTTACATAAATGCAATTTTAAGTTATTGCTGCTTTCGGTTTCAACTCAATCTAATCTTACAGTCCTGAGTTTTATGCTGTTATGCTTTGTTTTCGTTGTTGTTTTCTCTCACGTGACCTCCAAGGCAAACCTCACGTACAAGGATTTTATGATCAACCCACGGTACTTATATAAAAAAAGAGTTAGTATCTTTTGTATCTTTCGTGTGTATCTCGTGTATCTTTTTCATATCTTTGGAAAAGTGAAAATTGATGCATGCCCAGGCATAAAGGAAGCGACACTGCGCTCCCCATTCCCCCCTCCTCCCCCACTGGAGGCTGCAACGCTGTGAACACCCCCGCCTCGCATCAATTTCCTTATGGATTTTAATATTTTTTATAAGCCAGTCACGGAAATTCGTTTAAAGACTTAATGAAAATGAGGCAGGCGCCAAAAGACGTGCACATCCACTAAGATAGGAGAAGCAGGGCGGGAGGGGAGGGGAAGGGGGAGCTAGAGAAAAGGAGAAGCTGCAGATTTTGCGTGACAACAATTGATCGAGCGAGAAAGATTTCCCACATTGAAAACGCAAATGTTAATTGAGTTTGGAGTCTCGTCGCATTTCTGAGAAATATGTTTTTAGCATATTAAAAGTTATTTAGCTATTTAGTTTGTTAATGGCAAATACAAACAGCCAAATAGTCGTCATTGCCAAGAAAATGATGTCATAATAAACTGGCAAATAGAAGAGTCTCAAAAGAGACAGAGACGCGCCAAAAAGTCAAATTAGTACACGTTAAACACAAAACTAAGCAAAGCAAATGCGCCAAATTGAAACACAAACTGAGAGTGAAGTGGATGAAGTAGAAACAGGAGAAGCAGCAGACTAGTTGAAGGTGGTGCTGGCGGTGCTGGTGGTGCGAGAGGTGAAGGAGTGTGGAAGCTGAAAGTGGGAGCTGGCAACGGAGCTGGCACGACGAATGTCTAAACAGGCTTGCCAGCCAAATGAGCGGAGGCTGTCGGCCAGTTGAGTTGGCCAAGTTGGGTTTGTGGTGAGAAGGGGTGTGCAGCTTAGGGGCAGCGGAGGGAAAGGAGAGGAGAGGCACAGCTTTTGCTGTAGGAGGCAAAACTCTGCTGGCAACTGGCAAAAAACGGACAGCAAATACAATAATTAGATCACAAACAGACAGCCGACTCAGAGTGGAGCAGCAGCAGCAGCAGGAGGAGGAACGTGACTGACAGGGCACGGGAAGCGGAGAAGTGGGCAAGGCAAAGGCAAAGGAGGAAGTGAAGTGGAAGTGAGGAGTAGCTAAACATGGACTATTCACTTCGATTGTAGCTTGTTCTTGTTGATTCACAGCAGGGCGAGCAACTAACTAAGTTGTTAATATTATCATTTTCAGACAGTGCTTGCACTTTGTATACCCAGTCAATTGAATTGAAGTGGGGTATATGCATTGCACAAATACATTTTTAATAATTCATTCTACTCAATGTTTCATTAGCATTTGAAGCTCACTATTCTCCACAAGTAGAGAATTCCCCAAGACGCACACACGTGATTTTTGTAGGGTCTTGAGTTCCGTCAATTAGCGTTGAGTCAATAATTTTGTTAGCTTTACGAATGGGCTTTTAGGCCGTTGCTCTTACATGCTTTGGAGTTTACTTAATGAACTTTAAATTAGCTTTTAAAGGGAAGTTCAACTCTAGCGTTCTCTTGTTCTTTCAATAGAAGCAAATAAGCTTTGACATTGTAGTTGTACTAAAAACTAACTAACTGACTGCCTCAGCATTTGCTAAGCTTCTTTCATAATGCAGCCTACCTCACTAAGCTTTTCAGTCAATGGGTAAATGTGCTTTGAATCTGTAGTACAATTGAGTTGTTCTTCTAAACCAAAGCTCCTTTTTTTCTGTACTTTACAAGATAACAAAGAACTTTCGAGTTGGTCGTTCTTTCCAACTCAGCTTCGTTCTCTGCATATAAATAACTACAGTATCTCAAAGGGTATACAACCAGATTCTCATTTTAGATACAATTGCAATTCTCAAGTGTTGTTCGGGTCCCTGTCGATTCTGTGAGCGACTGTGTGGCAGTGGCAGCAGCAGCAGCAGCAGCAGCAGCAGCTGTTTGGGGTCGCATTTAGTGAGACAAGCGTGTTGCTTGTTGTGTCTTAAGACATGCAAAACTGTTGCCAACTTGCCGAGTTGCATGTGCAGCAGCTTCCTACAACTACAACTACAACAACAGCAACAACAGCAAACAGCAACAGCAACACACTCGTGTGTGAAAAACTAAACTCAATTACTCAACAAACATAGTAACCTACTTCATAAAACCAACAACAACAACAACAATAATAAAGCGCTGTTAACAACTACAACAAACAACAAGAAAAGCAACAAATTCATTTTCGCTTTTTATTTCTTTTTTTCGACACAGAGCGAAAGAGTCCTTCAAGCGTGACAATCACATGGAACAGTTGTTGTTGCTGCTGCTTGTGCTGCTGCTTGTTGTTGCTTTTGTTGTTATTGTTGCTGTTGCTGCTGTTGCTGATTTATAGTTTTCATTTTGCAGAGCTTGTGCAGCTTGTTGGATGTTGTAAAAGGAAATGTCAATTCTGTTGCCCGTTTGCCAAAAACAATGCAACACGAAACATTTGCGGCATCGTTGGCCAATGTGTAATGTCAGCAGGGGAGGGGCATCGCGATGGGGGAGAGGCGGCAGTGCTGGCTAGGGTGGCATGAAGTTTTGTGTAGGTAAACTGAGCGCCCGCTAATGTAAGTCATATAACAAATTTTGCAACTGGATTTGCCCAACAGCTGTAGCTGTAGCTGTGGCCCAACGAGGGGGCGGTTTGGCCAGAGAGTTGGGCTGAGAATCTCATCCAACGCGGAAAAAGAATCAAATCGCATGAAATGGAATGGAATCTCCTGCAGCTCTCATGCTGGGCACAGGCTTTCTCCTTATGCGGTCAGCGCCAGGCGGTGGGCCCAAAAACCGGCTGACAACGACGAAGGCAGCAACAACAACAACAACAGCAACAACAACAACAAGAACGACTCCTTCGCGTGCTGGCCAACACTTTGCTGAAATATGTGCCCAAGCCAGTTTTATTCATTTTTTTGTTGTCTTTTTTTTGGGCCTAAATGGCCGCCTTGCCAGAATTTGTTAGCTTAAGAGCAACAAAATAAGCAGAAAAAAAAAGAAAAGAAATACAAAGCGAAGCGCCCATCGCAGACTGGGCATAAGAATGGGAATAAGACCTGGGGACCTGGCAGTCAACCTCAAACTGGGACTGAGACTTAGAGCTGGAGTTGGACTTGGACTGAGTCGGAGTCTGAGATTCAGACTTAGACTGAGTCTGAGACTGGATCGTGAGTCAGCAAAGCCAAAAGCGCAAAAAACTAAAAATCAATGTTGATTTATTGCTGGCTTATTAGAATGAGAATGTGCGAAACATAGATGGAAAGGGAGAGACAAAGAGAGAGAGAGAGAGAGAGAGAATGAGAGAAAGAAGTTAAAAGAGTCATGTTATGCAGAGTTCTTAGAAGAAGAGCTACGCATACATATGCACTATAGGCCTTTTACGGTAAGGCACTCAAAACATGTATTTCTAATCCTACACTGAGAGAAACATATAACACTATTAACTAGATTATGTAAAGATTTAAATGAAAGCAGAATATGATAAGTTTACAGTTGATACATTTATTTAGAAGTAGAAGAACTTTGATCAATTACTTTTGTAATCTTTAATCTAATAACGTATTCTTTTTTCTGATATCTGAAGAGAGAAATCCTTTTATTCCCAACATATGCCCCATTTATTACATAAGTAATAATAAGTATTTATAGCACTATTTTATCTAGGAAATTCACAATTCAATTGCAGTAAATTGTTTAATTTCTTCATTAGTTGCCGCATTAGACTTTCATTCATCTAATTAATTAGTTTCACCATAATCAAAGTGCATTTAATGTTCGTTATGGCCATGTTAGTTTTGGCTTTAGCATTCTTCTCCCAGATGTAGCAGACGCTTGTTGGCCTTTGGTATGATTTCTTGGAACTCTTTTGATTCGTATTCAATAACATACGAACATAAATACCCGACTCTATATATGTATGTATATTGGGGTATTTATGTATTGGTCATGGCAATCTAATATAAAGCACAATAAAAAACTTGAATATTGCTATTTGCAACACGTCAACAACAGCAATAACAACAATAACAACAACAACAACAACAATCACGCCAAGGCAATGAACGAAACGTGCCAACGGCTGACGATCGCTGATAAGCCGCAACACACAAAGCTCCAGAGCTGGGAAGGAATGAAGCCGGAGTCGAAGTGCGAGTCGTAGCCGAAGCCGGAGCTGGAGCTGGAGCTGAAACTCAAGCTGTAGCTCAAGCTAAACTTGGTGGCAGAGTCCATGCAAAGAAAGTATTTTTTTCTTCTATTTTCTTTTCTTTTCTTTTGTTTTTTTTTTTTTGTTGGTCCGTCAGGACGAAAGCTTTGGGCTGCTCATGCAGATAACTGTTGAACGCGAGTCGCGCGTTGACCATTTTTATGGCTATTTCATTTTTTTTTGTTGCACAGTCGCTTTTCTTTTTGCCTACTACTGCCATTACCAATTAATAGTCGTCGCGAGAAATTTGCATGGCCAAAAGGAAAGTGACAAAAAGACAACAACAAACGGCAATTTGGTAGTCAAACTTACGGTATAAATGGCCTAAAGATTGCAGGCGTCAAACGACGCGATAATTTGCGTCTACACAGCTTCAGCTTAAGCCACGTTTTTTGTGGCCTTAACATGAAATGCTAATTGTTATGTATATAGGGTAACGCACAGAGAGAGAGAGAGTGACAGAGAGAGAGAGGGAAGTTGGAGGGGCAGCAAATTGGATTTTGGCGCCTTGAAAGTGAGAGTGACACCTGTTGCGAGGCTGCTGCGTGCGTGAATTATGCACTTGGTTAACCATCATCAAAATGTGGCAACATCAGGCAAACGTGCCGCTGGCCATGATCGATAAGCCAGATCCGAGTCGGGTCAGCAGGGTATACTGCAGACGAAACGCATTAAGTTTCATATGCCGATCATTATTTTAAATTATGCGCACGAGCGATCGCCGAACGGAGCTCAACTCAACTCAAGTCCAGAGTTTGGGGCCAATGAGGCAGCACAAACGCAAGTCAAAGGCCCATTCAATGGGTTCATTTGCATAGCATGTGAGGAAAACTGATTTATAAAGCCACAAAGGAGAGAAGAAACAAAAATCACTTTTGCTTTTCAATTGGTTTTGATGGATTGGCGGCAGCTTGAGCAGTTGATGATTTCATTACCAACAAAAGATGATCAAAGAACCGCAGTTTGGCAGGTGTTGTCCGAACTAAAGAGCTGCAATTAATTACGCAAGAGTTATACTTTAATTAAAAGCGCACAATGCCTAATAACTTGTTGAACAGTATAGGGAAAAGCAATCTCTATATCTCGCTGAACTCTTTCACTAACAAACTCATCTCTGCATGAAAAACATTCTAGAAGGTAAACAAAAAACACCCACAACTCGGAAAGAAGAGAGAGAGAGTCGAGTCGAGTCGAGTCTTCATTAGAAAACATTTCCACTGATGACACATTACTGTCAGTTCGCATTATGAGCTAAATTTATTGACGATGCCCAGAAAAGAATATTTTCGTGTCAGCGCATGCCAAGTACTCGTTTCGTTTATTTTTCGAGAGGGCCCCATTTGAGAATGTCACATGCATCTTGTTGCAGGCATTTGAGCATTTGATTTGTGTGTGGCACCAAAACAGAAAAGACCAACAACTAAATAGCAGCCAGGGCAGGCACCAACTGCAGCATGATGAAGCACAAATACCCTAGCAGAGTGCGGGCAAATATACACTTCTTTTCGAGGAAAACTCATGCTTACAAAAGATGAGTAAATGTGGAAAAAAAGAATAAAACTGCTCATTTAATATATAAATAATATAATAATAATGCTAATAGTATTTATAATATTTATAATAATTCTAATAACAAATATGTTTATCTATGGTATCAACTTATCGATATAACGATGATATTCAATAGATTCTGAGGTTCAATCTGCGAGTGAATTGTATAGAAAATATGGGTATAAGTGAGGAAAATAATATCTAATATAGAATTAATCACTTATAACTGTTCTAAACAATTCACTCGCAGTTTGAACTACAGAATCTATTAACTGACAGCTCATCTCGTTATATAGATAAGTTGATACCCTAGGATAACCAGACATAGACACGTACCATAAGTCATGAGTCATTAGATATTATCGAGCTGGAGAGACAGCTAACTCTCGTCTTACGCTGCTTATAAATAAATATAATTTGGTTTGTCACCGGGTTATGGATGCCACATTTCGTGGCAAGCGTGGCAATCGTGGCAAGCGTGCCAAACTATATGAACAAGTCAGTCAGCTACAGTCGTGCAACGCCTATGGTAGACTCTGAACTAATCGGGGAAAGCAAAAAAATAAAGCAAATATAAAACTAAATAATTTAAAGCCAAATTAAGCTTAAGCAATGTTCAACTCATTATCGTTCGTTCTTGGAAGAGAGCAGCAATAGCAAGTGAGCGCGCAAGAGCGAAAGGGAAAACAAACAACCGTTACTTTTTTTGCGCGTTGCTGTGTATACACGTATAACTGTAACTGTACAGCGCGCGTCTGTTTTTACTGAGATGCTTATGAAAAAACTATGCTGACAAATCAATTGGTGGTTAAAAAACGCGTCTTGTATGCATATATATTGCTTTTATAAAATTTTAAAAACATTAAAATTTTGTTTGGGATGCACCGAGATTCGAACCGCAGACCTCTCACACGCAAATCGTACGTCTTATAACTTGAGCCACCGCCTTACATACTGCTCGGTCGGGAACGTCAATACATATACAGCACGAGTTTTTGCATTTGTCGTATACATACATATATACATATATACGAATTTCTAACGAAATTTGGTTATTAATTTCTTTTAAATTCTTAACATTTTCTGACAAATAAGGCAAAATTAATAATATATGTATATATAAAATAAGAGTAATTAATTTATAATTATTAAAAAATGTAATTTGGAATTGTCAGCAGTGGGATTCGAACTCGCGCCTTTGCGGCGTTTCTGGTTGTTGTTGTTCTAATCTAAAGCAATTTTGTCTGCACAGCTGCCATGAATATGGTGATCATCCATTCCTTAATATCTTCTATGTTTATGATCCGATCGTGCTGAAATTTTCAGAAAACGTCCGCTTACGGACGGACATTCTCCATATGTGCCTAATCTGAATTAAATCTAAAGTTGGTGGCTTCAGTAATACGTTTTTTTCGATTTGCGTGGGCGGAAGGGGGCGTGCCAAAAATCTAAAACAAACTTGATCTGCCTGCAAACTATACACGTGTTGTCACCAAATTTGGTTACTCTAGCTCTTATAGTCTCTGAGATCTAGGTGTTCATACAGACGGACAGACGGACAGACGGTCAGACGGACATGGCTATATCGTCTCGGCTGTTGATGCTGATCAAGAATATATATACTTTATAGGGTCTGCCACGCCTCCTTCTGCCTGTTACGCACATTTCGCCTTCGTCAAACCTAATAGACTTTGAACTTTTAGTTCAGAGTCTAAAAAGTGATCAGAACCGTGGGCACAACAATCTCAATGCGTTAAGTAGAAAAGAAGATCTCAAAGTGGGAGGCGAAAGATCATTTCGTAATGCTGTTGTAGCCGCCTCGAGTGGCATGAAAGAAAACTGAATGGAAACATAAAGAAGAAAACTAAAGGAAAAGCGTTGACATCTTGGCTAACAACAAACAACTGCAGACCACAAATTTATTGTAAAAATTCCAATGGAATTTATGTGCGGAATTTGGTAAATCGTTGGGCTTCGCTTGTCGTGACATAAATTAACGCAAGGACTGTGTGCGGTGACTGTGATCATTGTGGTGGGTTAGTGGTGCAGTGGTGCAGTGGTGGCGCTGTGGTGCAGCGATGCGAGTGCTGATGCAACCGCCCGCACAAGTTATTATTTTAATTATTATAATAATTACTAATTATTCAACATTTTGTTAGAGCGCGTGCAACTAATTGCCAGAAACTGTCTTGTTCCCTCACATACTCCCTCTCTCTCTCTCTCTTTCGCTCTCTAGCTCTTTCGCTTTCTTCAGCAGAAATTAAACTTCGATAAGTTTGTTTAGCGATGCGTTTTTGTTGCTGCTGCTGCTGTAATCATTTAATTTAAAATCAGCGGCTTTTGTTATTTTATGTAATTGCTGCTTAATTACAAGCAATTAAAATGCGTCGCATTAAAATTCGCTTTGGAGCGTCTTCTTCTTAATTTTATGAAGCGTTTAAAATTTATGGATTTATGTTAAAGTTTACGAGTAAACGCCTCGTGAATGGGGTCAAGAGCTGACAGGAGTTGACGTTGCCACAAGTCGATTCTTCACTTTATTGATGGAGGCTTTTCTTGCATTGCTTTCCATTGCATAATCATCATCATCATCATCATAATTTGTTGTCCACTTGGCGCCCCAAGCTTCAACTGTCCACTTGAACTGCATTTAGGTTTGCTTGGGTCTTTTTTTTCTTTCTTGTGTTCCACTCAGTTGATCAAGTGCAGGCAGTAAAGGTTGAAGACAGCTCCACTTCCATATGCACATAAGTAATTAAAGTTTTATGCCCTATTAAGAGAAAAGGTGTTACGACTATATCAAACACCTGCAATAGGGAAGTGAATGCACTGTGCAATATTCCAAAATAGAGTCCAAAGTTAATAGTTGTGCTCACAACCTGAGGGCAGTCTAAAGTGTACGTTACAATTGGCGTTAAAAATGTAATATTTAATTTTATTAGAGAAGTGTATGCGAGCTTCAATGCTACATTTATCGATGGCAATGCACTTCTTTCTTCCTTTCATATTATTGCTGAAGTCTGTGTTTGTTTTTCACAACTGGCGGGCATTTAAATTGTCTTCAATTGCGCCCATTGCATAATTAAGACAGCACTTCCAACTGGCCACAATGTCTGAATGTCTGAATGTCTGCCTATCTGTCTGCCCATTTGACTGACTGACTAACTGACTAACTGACAGCCCATCAGCAGCAACAAAATGCTCAACACCAAGCGGACAAGCGACAACAACAACAGCAACAGCAACTGCAACTGCAATGTTGGTTTTCCCGTTGTGTCTCGGCCGAACTTTGCGCTAATCCGTGGCAAGTTTTTCGATGCATCATCGCATAATCAAAGAGCCATAAAAACCAATAATCATTATTAAGCAAAACAAGCCAATTAATGCTGCAGCAAAGCAACAGCAACAGCCACAGCAACAACTAAAGCAACAGCAATAGTAATTAAATGAAAATAAAACACCAAGATTCGGTCAACTCACAGTCGACTTGGAGTGGAATGGAAACGGAGAAAAAAATAAGTAAAACAGGTCTACCCTGGGGAGTCGCAGCCTATGTTGGAACAGTTAAAAGGGGGGAGGTGGTGGCGTGGCGTTCATAATTGCAGCTGGCCAGCTTGCTGCTAATATTGCCATTTGCGTGCATTAATAAAGCGATAAATTGTGGCAGCAACAATAATACAATGAAAACAACTAAATAAAATAATCAAAAATAATAAAACTAAAGCTGAAATTGTAGCTGCAACTGAAAACCGGGAAGAATATTCAAGTCATGCCGCCAATTAGCGTTGTAAATCGACTACAATATCCATATATCGAGATGTTTCAGCAAATATTACTCATACGCAGCGTTGAGAACGTTGACATTGATGTTCGAGTGCTGATAAATCAAAGTGCGTCCTTTTCAACAATTTACAAACTTGTATTTACAGTGAAAGTTGTGCCCAAACCAATTGTTGTTGCTATACAGTAGCCACAACAACAACAGCAGCAACTAAATGAAGCCCAACCTAGGGCAATATCGTGTTGTCGATTGTTTGAATTGATAAAAGCAAAAAGGCTGGAAAAAAACAAAAAGAAAACTGAGTTGCTGCCAGCGGGAGATTTGAAAAATATTTTTGGCTCGCCTCATTGGGCTGCGGCTATTAATGCGAGCTCGAGGAAACACTTGGGGTCAACGCTAATTGATTTGGAAAGGCTTTCAGGTCGGTCAGTGGCTGACAATAGAAAACCTAAATTGCCATAGCTAACTCTACACAATTATCAAAATGATACGCCTTAGGTGCCTACAAATTCAATTTCCGCAAAGAATTCGAGTCTATTGATTGTAATTACTAGTAAATTAACAATCAACAACAACAACAATAACTAACAACACAAATAAATATTAAAAATAAAGACTTACAATTGTTTATATTCCAATTTGAATTGATAACTGAAAAGTGTTTTTCTTATGCATATGTGAAAAGCGCTTTTCCAAGTCTCTTTTGCTACCAAATTTAAGCATTTTGAAGTGCAGATTATAACAGTTCAAACTAAATATGCATTTAAGATTAGTATTTGCTATTATTTCTATAAGTAGACCTACTTGGTCATGTTCCTTTCAATGATTTTGGCATCTTAATTTGCTGTTCCCCCCACCCCTTTTCATTGCACTCTGTCGGCTAACTTCATAGTCATAGTCAAGCATTTCAACATTTCAGCAGATGATTGGATGCTACTTATTTCGATTAGTTGCGGCTAAATGTGGATGTTTCCCATGGCCACCAAAGTGAACCCCATCATCGGCAGCGACTTTGACAACGACTCTTTCTTTCACTTGGTAATATTTGCAGTGAATTTGATGTACATTTCAAATTTGAAATATTTCTCAGTGCGTTTCATTTACGAGCTAAAGTTTTGGGTTGTTGTTGCTGTTGTTGTTGTCATTTGGAACTGTCCGGCGGTCGAATTGTCCGGTTTTTTGCCATTTGAAGTGCTGAATTTTTCATGTGCATTTAATTAGTTGAATTATGGTTGTGAAATGTGGCAACGACTGGCAACTGGCAACTGGCAACTAGCAAGTGGCAAAGTGGACAGCAGCGGACAGTGGAGCATATAAACTAAACAATCTAATAGTAAAAGAAACTAACTGAAAAATAATAATAAAGTAAACACATTTGCCATATTATGCGACAACTTTCGCGAAATTATTTTATAGACTGCCGCACGGCAGTTGTACAAGCAGTTGATGTTTTGTTTCTTGCTGTTTCTTTCTGTTTATCTGTTTTGTTTTCTTTTCTGATGGCAATCAATTGGACAATTGTCACCTTTCGAATTTTCGAGGAAAAGTGGCCAATGGCCAAAAAGTGTTTGGCCAGTTGAGCAGAGGCGTAAGCATATGCAAAGTGGCAAACTCGCAGCTGCAAGGACGTGACACACAAGTGGAGCTTACCCCTCTGCCCCATTGCCCCTGCCAGCAGCTATAAGCCAGCACTTGTCGTGCACTAAATTGAGCTTAATTTCAATTTGTATCTCTGTGGAAGGGCCGCCCGTGAGCTAAGCAACCTCCAAGCTCAACTGAAACTGAAATAAAACCGCAGATAAAAATCTTGAGTTTTTCCACAATTTTTCTGTACGTACATAAGTAAATTTTTATGTATTTTTTCTTTTTGTTGTCAGTCTGACTGCGACTTGACCCAGTTACATTTGTTGATGTTTTTTCGGTTTTTTGTTTTTTCTTCTTGGTTTTTATTTGTTCTTCCACATTGTAATTAGTGACGAGAATTGTTTATAATAAGATTGAAAGAGTAACTGAAACTGAAATTGAAACTGAGAGACAGCGAGGTATGAAAAGCTACATTTGTGGGTCGCCTTTAGTTTGTTTTTGGCGTTTCGTAGTTATCCAAATTGCAGGGCATAATTAAAAGATTGCCGACATAATTAGCGCAGCACTTGAGAATGGTATATCTCTCTCTATTTATCTCTTTACTTCTTAGTTAAGTTCAAAGTTCAAAGTTGTGCACAGTAAATTTGTTGAAGGACATTTCCGAAATGACCCAAAAGTGTCAGCGTGGCAACAGTTGAGTTAACCTGCAGCTTACAGATTCTGTTGCAGCTGCAACCTTACTGATTGGGGCCAAGATACACACATTTCCGGTCAACGTGTGTTAACTCAACGGCAAGGGGGTAAACAGAGTGGGGAATGGGTGGGGACCTAAGTCTGAGGTTCGATTGTTTATGGGCACGTGCGTATAGATAACTCAATGGAAATCTGAGCTCGTTAACTGAAAGTGAACGAAAGTGAAAACGCAGATATATCAACAAAACTCTAATCAGTGCAACTAAGTAAAAAGAAAGAAAAAAAAAAACAAACACACACAAAACTGGGCAACAAGCAAAGTACAGACAACAAAAGCAAAAAAAAAACAATAACAACAACAACAACAACAAGCCACATATCATGCTTGAAACTCTCTTTCTGTGTCATTGACAGACGTTGGGTCGTTTATTCGTTTGCCTTTTCGACTGACTGACAAATGAAAACTCAATTGGCTATCGCAAGACAATCAAAAGACGCGAACGAAGACGAAGACAACGATGACAACGATGCTGCCCCACTGTTTGATGCCGTTTGTTGTTGTTGTGGTTGTTGCTGATGCTGCTGCTGTTGTTGTTAGCGTTGCAAACATTACACATTACAACTAAGCAAAAGAAATGACAACAACTGCACTAACAACAACAGTAACAACAACAACATACGTAAATTCACTTTCACTCATCGCTCTTTTAATTTCTGAAAACGTCATCTTGTCGCTTGTGACGCTGCCACACAAACCAACAGCAACAGCAACCACAAACAACACAAATAACAACAAACAATAAACATTTAAAAGATGTCGCTGATTGATGCTCCCAACACAAACTGCACGCCAGAGGGCGCTTTAAAGTAGAACAAACGAAATTTGTCAACGCCTACCCCTTTTATATTTTGACACGCCCCCGCCATCACCCCTCTACCTCATCATCAACAACATCCTCCTTCTCCTGCTGCTGCTGCTGGCTGTCCAATTAAATGCAAATTTTGTTTTAGAAATCGTTTGCCAACGGCACTGCAACTGCAGCCAAAAGATGCAAATGCCAGTGGATAGAGCGAGTAGGAGAGGCACAAATGTGAGACGGATATAGATGGAGATAGAGAGTGAGACTTGTCTTTTGGGTCCAGTTCCACTGGCTGACCACCCACATGGACGTTGGCGCTACAAACGTCTCACTTCGGGCCGCGCCAGTTGTTGAAATTTATGTGCATTTTGATGAAAGCGCCAACATCGTGTGGGCGTGGAACGATGCACACGGCCTCCCCCTTTTCCCCCAAGGCAATTGTTTTTGTTTCTGCTCATAGTTTTTGAATGCTAGGAACGGGGAGCGGTTGCGAGTGGGGGAGATCTCTTCAATATTTATAAATTTTTATTGCTTGTCTTCTTTTCATTTTTTTTCTTTGGCGATTTCCCGCATTGGTAACGCTCTGGCATTGGAAATGCAAATGAAAATTTGGCTTTAGCTATTGACAGCCAAACATAGAAGACAAAGGGGAAGGGAAAGCGGAAGCTCCTGCTGCTGTTGTTGTTGTTGTTGTAGTTGAAGCTGGAACAGCGAAAGCAATTGCAGAATCGCGATAGCTTCAGTTTGTACAGCGAACTTGAATTTGTTGCGGTTATGCAAGAAGATTCGCTATGAGTGATTCAACGGGAAAGAAAGAAGGGAACGGAAAGAGAGGGAGTTCTTGTGAAGAGAAAGGGCTGAGCTTTAGGAAAATATATTATAGAGATTCAGAAACTTCAAAACACAGTGTGAAGTACAAATAATTTCATAAGTCTTCAGCTTCAAAGATGGACAGCTGAAGTTAGAGAATTGTGCTGGAGAAAATTTAAATATATATTGAAACCAAATCGATTTTAATCAGAAAATGATAGAGATATATATTAAAATGACTCACATCTCTAAGATAGATTAGGTTCTTCCCTATTTCACCAGCTGAAACCCTTCTTAATTATTAGTTCTTAGCCAGCAAGTAGACTCGGCCAGTTTGCCACACATATTTTAATATTCGCTTGGCTACTTTACGTTCTAACGAAAAGTTGCTGCAAGTTGCATGCCTCATTCCGCTGCAACAACAACAAACGTCGTGGTTTTGTTTGCCATAAGTCAGCAAAGCTTTAAAAATAGACGAACAATTTATGAGCGAAACAAACAAAGTCGAGGATCGCAGTCGAGAGTCGAAGTTGAAGTTGAAATTGAAATCCAAGTCGAAGTCATTTTGACTTGCAGTTTTGGCCATAACTTTTGCTTTGTGTTTGTCTGCAACAGCCGCGTCATTATCGTCATTATCATCTAGCAAACTTTTCGTTTTCTTTGGGTCTTTTTCTACCATTTGTTGCTAATAATGTGGCTCATTTCAATTGTTCGAAATTAATTTATTTCCGTTTGTAATTAAAATGCGAACTTTGCTTTTCTCATTGCGGTTGCTGTAGTTGTTCTTTTAACTGTTGTGGTTGTTGTCGTTGTCGTTGTTGTTGTAGCTATTGACCAAATCGGGTCAAACTGCGGAGCTGACCTTAATCGCAACTTGTGCGCAATTTAAAGTTTTTGTTTTTTTTGTTGGCATTTTTCTTCGTTTCTTTTTTGCGTTGAGAAGTCGCTTGAGTTACCTTCAAGCCCATACAGATAAATATGTTTCTCTACTTGAAATACTGGCAAATCATGGCATAAGTTATTGCCAGCATTTCTTTGGGAGAATGTGAAATCCGAGCCGTTTCAATACACCAGCCTCACCCACCTTGCCGCGTGTGATTTGATTGTCTTTGTTTTTTTTTCGCATAAGTGCGGCTGATTTTTATTGTACATTTCTTGTCAATTCACGAAGTTTAATTGCAAGTTGTTATGAGCGGCTTAGACGCAGACATAGAGCTCCATCTGTTGGCCCGCGATGGCCAATACTCTGCATGATATATACGTGTATATATTAGCCTGCGGCAAATGTTCCTCCCCTCTCTGACGGCTTCTCGTCTGTCACCCTGTTTACATCCCCAACTCTCACTGGCGGGCTGTCTGGTCCAACGATTGATGTGCTTATGCAATGCAACCCTTGCCCCAGACTTTAGTTTTCAGTTTTCAGTTTTGCAACCTTATCGGCCTTATGCGCATCGCTGGCTTTGAAGTTCAGTTGCAAGCACGCAAATATTAAAAAGCAATGCGGCCAAAATACCAACAGCAATTATGAATGCCACAAGCGGCTATGCTGGACTAAGAGATATCTTTATTATTATTTTGAACGTTTCCACTTGGCTTCTGACAGATTACTGAAACAATCTATATAAAGGCTAAACTATGTTCTACAAACTGCAGATAAAATCTTAAGTTTATATATTCTAACTTTAATAACATTAAATAAACAATTAAAAGAATATCTTACTACAATAATATATACCATTATCCCTTCCAATTTAAGTGCCTTAAATATTATTACTAAATTAATGAAAATTACAGGGTATCCTGGCTGCAAGCTAAACATCATTTGGAACGCCCGCACAAAAGAAAAGTCATCCAACGACTGCAGCCAAAGTAGACGCCAAAATCCGCTTACAAATGAAATTAAAATTTTTATCATTTTGTCTAATTTTTGCTGCATGCAAAAGGAAAACAAAAGTCGAAAGCCAAAAGCCGACAGCCAACAGCCAACAGCCAACAACCAACAACAGCCAACAATCGAAACAACGAACAGCAACAACCGACAACGAGACACGCAAAACTAAAGTGCAAAATGTCACGGCGCGATAAATTGTAACGCCCGGAGCGGAAATGAACCTTATGAAGGTCCTCAAGCGCCCTCAGGAACTGACGTGTTCCCTTTTGGCCAAAAACGAAACACAACAAAACTCACTTTTCTGTGCGAAAAACGAAGTTCAGAAAACCAACAACAACGAAAATATTGCGATAGAAAAAAGTTCATTTGCCGCAGTCTAGACAAGAATTTTCAACTGCAATGGCCAACCGAGTGTTGGGAGGGGGGGAAGGGAGATAGTTATCCAGGGTTCAGGGTTGAGGTGTGACTGCCAAAAAGGACATTAAATCATTCAGCACGTAAAAGCCAAAAGCAGACCCTGGCCAAGCGAGGCGCTATACAACGGTCGAGGCCAGACAAACAAGGCTAACAATTTCGAGTGTGTCTATAAGTATGAGTATCTAAATGTGTGTGTGTGTGTGTGTCTGTGTGTGTAGATTGTATCTCTGTATGCGCTGCGCCAAATAATAGTAATTTGGCTAATTCAAAAATTGCAGCTATCGACGCGTTGTTGCCGCTTGTTGTTGTTGTTGTTGTTATTGTTTGTTCGTTTGCTTCTAGCCATGAACTTGAAAATGGAAATGTTGAAATTGGTTGGTTTTTTTTTTTTGCTTTAGCTTTTGCTTCTCCGCCATTTTCGGGCTGACAAAGTGAAAATTAACAACTATTCTTGTTATTGTTATTGTTTCACTTGTTGTTATTGTTGCCGTTGCCGTTGTAACAAAAAACAATTTTCAATGCACCGAAACGTTAATGCCCTTGAATATTGTGCTTAAATATAAACAAAAAAGTTTGGTTACAATGCAACAAATTGTTTAGCTGATTGTTGCCATGGCATTCACATGATATTATGGTTTTCTCTTTGTTGTTATTGCTGGATTTGCTGGCTGATAAAATGAATAATGTTTATGGCAATGCAAGAGTCAACAGAGTTCAGCTTTAAATATATTTAAACAGTATTAATAAATGTATAATAATTATAATTAATTAAAGAAATCACAATAAACTAAACTCATAGCTAGAATCTACACTCAAAGTGTATATTATTTGTAAACAGGCGTTGCCAAAGGGGCGTATGAGTAATCTACAGACCTTGCTCATAACGTATACGCCGGGTGTGCTGGCTAGACAAACAGATAGACAGTTAGACGGACAGACACAGACCGACGGCTAGAAGAGGTAAATGAACAGTAGCTGGGGGCCACTTATAAAGTGTTTTTAATGACCAAATCGACGGGGCCAATGCAAACAATGTTTGGCTTGGCTTTAATTAAAGAGCAAATGCAGCAAAGGAAACAAAAATTTGCATTACCAAAGAGCCCAAACAGAAATTGTGTAATTGAAATTGAATGCAGATGCAGATGCAGCCAGAGTTGAGGCAAAGTTGAAGCAGCGGCTACTTAACAACGCGGAAATGTGGCTGGCTAGTCACTAACTAAGACAGCAGTTGGTTCAATTGAATTATTATGCAATTAGCAATTAGCATAAATTGAATCAATGAGCGATAGGCAGTCGGAGACAGCGACAGTCACAGAGACGGGGAGTGAGGGAGTCACTTAAGAATGCCAAAAGCAGCAAACACTCGACTAGGTCAACCATTCATTCATTCATTCATTCATTTGTCTTGTAACCAATTGGCTCAACGGGGTGCGTGACCAGCGAGGGGGTAAATCAGCCAAGGTAACGCTTTGTTTACCCATTTGCTGCAACATTTTGTCAGGCAAATAATGAAAATTTGTTTCATTGTTGATATTTGCATTTTGCAATTGAGACCACATGGCACAACAAGAACAGAAGACCAATCATCTCCACCTCCGCCTCCATTGCCATATATTCATATACCAATCTGAAGTGGCTGTTGCTTTGGCTGTGATTTCGTCATCATGTGCTGGATGCGGGCACGAGCTTCTTCCACTGTTGGCATCAAACAATGCTTGAACTTAGCCAACAGCCACTCGAGTGCATTTCGTATGATGTAAATCGTAATGGCAACAAATGAAAAACAAAAACCAAAACCAAAACCAAACCATATCCAAATCGAGGGCCCAAGGCGCTGCGTCATGGGCTTATGATTCTTAGCCCAGCCGAGAAAGAGAAAGAGAGAGTCAAAGTCCAAAACACGAATGCGAATGCGCTATAAATAGGCAAAGCAGAACTGCAGGCAACACAAAACTGATGCTGAAGAACCCAAGACAACAAACACAAGCTGAAAAGCTAAAGATGCGGCTGCCGAGTCAACCTCAACAAGCTGTAAGCAATCTGGCTTAATCATGTGAGAAACGTTCAAAGCAACCAAAGGCAGCGCAGCCAAAGACAACAACAATAAGCCAAAAACAAAACAAAACAAAATTCAACTTGCAACAACGTTGCACACACAAATGCACACACACACACATTAAAATCAAGTTTTGCAATAAAGATGACGACGACAACAATGCTCAGAGTGTTCTGGCCAGGTCAGCCATATGACTCAACTAACTTCTTTCAGTCATATACTAACAACAACAGCAAATCCAAAAGAAGAGATGAGATAACCAAGACGAAGTTGGAATACACTGTAAAAGGCAATTGAATGGAGCAGCAGCTAACCAGTAAAAGTATATCAATTAGAAGTAAATGAAATAGGGGGGAAAAAGTCTACAAATTCGGGTAGAGAAGGAGAAGTACACAAGAAATGTATATATCTAATAGGTTAAATATACTATTATATATTTTAAATTGAGCTTTAAAAGTCGATCAAAATGTATATAAGTTAATGGGAAATCAAAGTCAGCAAATTCAATAATTTATCTATTTAAGGAAGAATGCAACCAAAGTGATTTCAATTCAGTCCTCAAACTGATCGCTCTGGTGAATTTGGTAACTTGTGGAGAGTAGCAGGGGCATGCAGCTTGTAGTCTGGCAACTGGCAAGAGGCACGAAGCAGGAGAAGGCCTTTGGGAAGGCAACAGAGGCTGCCGAGAGGAAACGTCATTTCCAGGAAATTCGCTGAGTTGAGCCGAGCAAGATTTGAGCTGCACTTTAAGGCCAAAGTTGTGCGTATTCAGGAGCAGCAACAGCAGCAGAAGTTGGCCAGGATGGATGTGAGTCAGAGACAGGAAACAGTTCCGAATAAGCACATGTGGATGTGAAAATGTTGGAAAATTCGTTGACTGTTCACTGGTGAGAACGAAAGCGAAACAAGCGAGGCAAAAGACCTAACAACTGCTGCTAAAGCCCTCAGCTAATTAAGCGACTCGCATGAGTTAAGCGCCTGGTGGAAATGGAAGGGAAGATGAGGAACAAACAGAGATAAAGAGATAGAGAGGTAGAGAGGTTGAGAGCGCTGAAACGGTATAACAACAATGAAAAATCGCCGGCTTCCTGGCCTGAAGAAAAGTACCGACAAAAAAATAAAGAAAAAACAAACTTGTTCATCTTCAGCTAACGAGCTGCAATCGAGGTGGGAGGTGGCAGGTGGCAGGTGGGAACGATTGGACAGGTAACAGTTGGTGGCAAGTGCAAGTGTAACAACAGCTGCTGGGGTGGGTGTAGGCCGGGCCAAGACAATAAACAAATAAATTACATGAAAGCGGGCTGCCACAGTTTTTCTTTCATTTCTGTTGCTTGCAAAAGAAAAATGTGCAACGCCAAACGAGATAGATAATCACAATGAAGCGGCACGAACTCTCCTCTCTGCTCTGTGTGCAGCAATGTGGCATCCTCATTAACCCAGACTGCAGCACACTCTGTAACCCCTGTGCAACTCCTGTGCTAAAAGTGAAAGTCATGGCGCAAATGTAAAATACAAAAAAAAAAAAAAAATAAAAAGCCTTCCTCCTCCCCCTGCCGCATCATAACAATCCTCAAGCCAAGTCAAAGTAATTGGCCAGTTGAGCTTATGGGTTAATTAAAACGCCAGCCACGCACTTTTTTCACGTCTTTTGTGGAGTCTCGCAGTCTCAATAAATCTATCGAGTCTATCTCTCAATATGTGTATGCGTGCGCACAATATATATGTAAATATTTGTGCAACCGCAAGAGCCGCAAAACGTCGCGACGCAACGCAACGCGACGCATCCGTGAGATGCCTTTGAAATGTTTTTTAGAGTTGAGACGGAGCAGAGATTTGCATTGGTTTTTTTTTTTTTTGTATGATTTGACTCAACTTTACTTGGCTTTGGCTTTGGCGCACTTTTCACTTCCATCTTCCGCATCAAGCGCACTGAGAAAGTCTCTTAGAAAGCTGCTCCCAATGAGATTCAATAAATTTACCACCAGCAGTCGCTGCTCTGTGGCAGCCACTTAAAGCTGATAGCTATATTTAAGTCCAGTCCATCTCCCCCTTCGCCCATCAGTGGCCAGTGGCAAGGCTCTTTTGTGGGTCAGCCAGTGGTACGTTTTGTATGCATGTAGGAGGTTGCTCAGGTGGCGGGAGGTGGGCAGCCAATTGGGTCAAATCAGTTGCCCAGCTCATTACCAAGTATTGATATATGTATGTGCGGCAACAACAACAATTGCTTCCGCTCGGCCTGCCACTTGAGGCTGCAACTCGAAATTGAAATTTAATCAGCGACACTTGCAAGACAATGCAAAAACAACAACGAGAATGGGAATGGGAATGAGATTAAGCTAAAAAAAAAAACAACAACAATAACAACAACAGCAACTAAAATGAATTGCCACTTGGACAGTTGGCCACTTGGCTGCTCCGGCTGCTTGGCCTCGTCACGTGGGCATGACAGTTAACAAACCCTCCTAGACGACTCAATAAACTAGGCACTCGCCTATTGACAGAGCACACACACACACACACACACACACACATGTAGCACAGAGATTGAGATTGTGCAATGGGTGGGCAAAGAATCTGAGCTGGAGACCCAGCTGGTCTGGCCTGACAGACCTTGCCAAACGGTAAATGTTGTACTCAGTTGTGACTACATCACGTATGTGTGTGTGTCTGTGTGTGTGTGTTATCGTGTGGGGGGCCTGCAGCTGCCGGCAGGGGTGGGCAGGCTAACATTACCATAGCCCACATATTTAAGTATCTACATACAAACTCATATGTAAGTAGTATGAGATAGCTGCATTGACATGCTCTGAATACTAGCCGCTCATTGTGAATGCTGGCAATACCCTGTACAAAGTGAATACACAAGGTATATAGTATGCAAAGCAAAACAGAAACCTCCTAATATTTTCTATAGGTATTTTTATTAGGTAATTCTCAATACCTGAGTATTTATTTAATTAATATAATCATAATAATAATCATAGAATCATTTAAATTACAACTTCCAAGCTTTTAGGGTATCTTCTAGTACGAATAACCTACAGTTGTGCTGTGGCACTTGCAGCAGCCGTTGTTGCCGCAGGCTTGAGAATGGCATTTTGATTTATTGGCTTGTTTTTGCGCTCAGTTTCGGCTGCGACTTGGCTTGAATTATGCAACCCGGCTATAAAGTGCAGTCAGCCAGCCAGCCAGGCGCTATAAATTCTCGAAATGCGTTTTTTGGCTCACTAATTTTTCCCACAATTTGCAAACAATAATGAAAACTGCTGAGCGGCTGCCGTTGCTGGCTGCCTAATTAAATGAAATAAGCGCAGTCAATAAAAGTAAAAACAAACAAACAACAAAAAAATAAAATAAACAATAACAAATACAAAGTTGCAGCTAACTGAAAAATTGCTGCATGCCACAAGTGGCCGGCCGGCAACGAACAACGACCGATAACAGCGGCACAAACAACAACAAAAACAACAGAAATATTGGCAGCAAAAAGGCAGCCAATTAAGGCCAATTTAGTTTCTGCAACGCCGTGCGGCGACACAAAAAATAATCAGTAGTGGAAAAGCAGCAACAACAACAACAACAACGGCATGCAAATGAGAGCAGAAAAGAGCCGAACAACCAAAAGTAACTCGATACACAACAACAACAACAACAATGACAACAACGGCAGCTCCAACGGTGGCAATAATTATGTATAGCCAGATATTTGTTAAAATTTTCACATTTTTTTCAATGCATCTTTTGCGGGCTGTGAGAAAAATTTAAAGCAACAGCAAAGCTTTGATTATTGTCGTTGTTTTTTGTTTTTGTCATGCCTGAAATCTTTATATGCAAAAGAGGAAGCGAGAGAGACACAGGGCGATATACACATAAGAGCAAAAGTTGTGATATCGATAACGTGTTGCTGCTGCAATCGAATGCAATCGAAGTGCTTTTGATTAATGTGACCAGGCGTTGACAAGAGCAACAACAACAACTGAGCTACAACTACAGCTATATCAAGTGTGTCAGCCTCAAGTGCAGTTGCCGCAGTGAAATCTTTGTAGTTGTTGTTGTGGATCTTTTCAATAACAATTGTTAAATGCGACTGCGACTGCGCAGCGCTCCAAGCCCAAGGCGGAGTGCGGCTTTGAAGCTGGAAAAAAAACCAACAAAAACAACAATAACGGGTCGGTAACGAGCGGCGGCCTGAGATTTTTTCATTTATATTTTTTTAGTTTTTTTTTTGGCATGTAAAAGGCCTCGCGCTGCGCCCATTAAGCTTTAACTGAGGCCTAAACCCGGCAAGTGCCCGTGGATGACCTTTTCGTTTTAATTCCAATTCTGAACGTTTCTTTTGTTGTTGTTGTGGTTTTTGGTGTGTGCGCGCAGAGCCGAATCTAATTGTTAGTGCAATCAGTTCAAAAACTCAAGTGCTCAAGGCATGCGGATGGAGAAGCTTAGCTTCATGCACTGTTGGTGTTAACAGGCGGCCAGACATTATCATCATAACAAAATGAACAATCAATTTGAACATGTAACACACAAATACAAGAAAAGCATACACATACGCACACCCACGCACGCGGCAAAGTTGCCTGACACTCGTCGTTTCTGCAGGTGGCAAAGCTGCAACTTCAACCCGTTTTGGTCAGGTAGCCGCTGCTGATGCCGCTGTTGCTGCTGCACAAGAAGCAGAAACATTCGCACACACTTGTTCACTTTCTTCTTCAGCTTCTTCGCTTGGCAGCATGTACGTATGAGTGATTGTGTGTTTGTGTTTATGCGTGTGTGTGTTTGAGCATCCCAACAACATGCTGAAAGTAACTGTATCTCATTGCAACTTTAGCTTACCTGTCCAGCGAATTAGCAATATGGCCGCAAAAATATGTGTCGCTTTCAATTGCAATTGCAATCTACTCGAACTCTAGCCCAGACTCACAAAACACATGCATGCACACAGTTGTAAACACTCACGGCGCGAACGCATCAACCAAACACTTGCACAAATATTTGTTCGTAAAAAATAATGTCATGACAGTTGTCGTACGCTTGTGGCAGCGTTCTATGCAAAATGTATGCGGCGCACGGTCAAATGCAGCGCCAAACGAAAGCAACAACAAAATGCAAAGCGAGCGCACTTCGTTGTGCTCTTTGAAACGCTGCGGCCAATGCTGCTGTTAACTCCAACGTTAAATGTTATACTCAAAATGATTATGTTATTTAGCCGTAAGGAAATCGTAGACGTTATGTTGCGTGGTATTTTGTGGTATTTATTTTTGAATTGTAGCGGACTTGCAATATATAATTCTGTAAAGAAGGATGAACGCTGAGAGCACAGACAGCAGTGTAAAAGCTATAAAACTAAACGAAAATTAATTTATTAATTATCATGCCATTCATTAAATTTACTTGACATTTATTTTGCTTTTCACACCATCTTTTGTTTTGCAACATCTGGTAACTCCAATATAACTGAATTTTGCGTCGGCGCAGAAAGTGGACTATGTGCTTTTTTTTCTCTCTTAGTAGAAGTTTTTTCAGCTTTCAGTGAAATTAGAACGAAAATATGTTAAAGTCGGAAGTACAACATCAATATTGGATAACTAAAAAGGTCGTCCAACGCAAGCTGGGCAGCAAGGAGGACAAGCACATCATCTCCTCCGACGCCGAGCTGGATGCCAAAATCGAGGTTTTCAAATCGATAAGCGACACCAGCCTGGAGCTATGTAAAATCATTGACCAATACCAGGAGCGTCTTTGCATCTTGTCGCAGGAGGAGTGCGTGTTCGGGCGCTTTCTTAAGGAGGCAGGCAAACGCAGTAAAACAACGGGCGGCAGTATTACAAACACAGGCAAGGCCATGTCCTTTGCAGGTCAACAACGGATGTGTGTCCGTGTTCCCTTGTTACGTTTGCAACATGAGGTGGACGTGTATCGCTGTCGCGCTGTTAAGGACACTGAGCTGACGTTGCAGACCATGGAAAAGGAACGCACCGAATATCGCGCAGCATTGTCCTGGATGAAGCATACGGCAAGCCAGGAAATGGATCCAGACACAGGCAAGGGACTCGACAAATTCCGCACAGCTCAAGCTCATGTACGTGCCGCTAAGCATAACTTCGATGGCTACTCCATGGACTCCATACAAAAGATCGATCTGCTTGCCGCTGCACGCTGCAACATGTATTCACATGCCCTGGTCGCCTACCTGGCGGAACTGAAGACGTTTGCCCAGAAAGCCGCCTCCACATTTCAAACCATTTCCAATGCGCTCGTCATGAAGCCTAAATACGACTTCTGTGTGCTCAAGGAACTGTCCCAGAATGAAGGCCCCGCCGACGAAACGCAAGATGTGGCGCCCATTGAGGCAGTTGATAAAGATCAATCGTTGTTCTTTGCGGTATATTGTTAATAATTATATAAATTGAATTATTGAATAAAGTAGTTTATTATTTGCAGGAGGAATATCAAGATAAACCAGAGTCCGAAGCGCAGCCGCCCACTGAAGATTCGCCCTTGTCACCCGCGCCTTCTGCCTGTGGTGACAACGAATCGTTGCTCATTGAGCTGTCCAAGCAGCTGGAGGAGAGTCCGCTCATTGAGGCGCCGCTGTCGGATGCCCCATTGATGCCGGATGCCGCCAGCAGCAACAACAAATTCTGGGCACGCATGTTTAACCAGCAGCAACACACGCCGATGCCAAGCAGCATCGCGCCCGCTACTGCAGCTGCAGCTCCAGGTCCTGCTCCAGCCAAAACAAACAGCAACAATGCCTGGTTGGAGTTATTCGCGGACCTGGATCCACTCGCCAATCCTCAAGCGTTTGACTTAAAACTAAGTGGTGGACGACGCGTTGCCGAACAAACATAAAACTGGACGTCTGTTGTGGTGAGACTTGAGGTTTCCAGAGCGAATCATATACAATTAGAAAAGAGCAACAACCGCAACTAGAGCTGTATTAATTGTTTAATTTCCCAACAACACTATCGATCAAAAGAAAGTCGCAGCTTTTCCAGAATAAAATACAAAAACATTTTAATTGTTAAGCAGGTTCTATTGGCCAAATATGGAAAATTGAAAACTCGTTTGGATGTAACTTTTCGCTAAACGTTCAAAACTTTGTATCTTTTATTTAAATAAAATGTATATTGGACACAGCAGCTAGGGCAGAGGAGTTGGAGGTGGAGTAGGAGCAGGAGCAAGTGCAACAACAGTTTGTGTAGTGCCTCTCATTTAACAGCCGCCTGCGCCTCCTTCTTGGAGTTGACCAGCTCAACGAGCTCCTTCACACGTCGCAAGCAATCCTTTTTACTGCGATTCGGTATACAGGCTGCAATACAATCCCAGCGATCGGGCGTTGTTGTCGGATACGTTTTCATCGCCTGCTCCAGCAAGGCCTGCTCCTCCTTAGTCCATGTCTTGGAAGCGACGCCATTTGTGGTCGGAGCGGCTGCCGTTGGAGCAATACCATTTTGTTTGGGCTCCG
Organism: Drosophila macrospina; assembly: GCA_035042075.1. Lineage (NCBI taxonomy): Eukaryota > Metazoa > Arthropoda > Insecta > Diptera > Drosophilidae > Drosophila > Drosophila macrospina. Next base: position 10,127,328 of record JAWNLW010000591.1, on the reverse strand, counting down.
CCTGCTGCTGATTGTTGACATGAACTCCACCATTCTGCTTGACATTCTCTTTACTTTCGGCTGGAGTATCGCCCAGCGTAATATCGTTCGTTGTCTGGACCTCCTTCTTGGATTTCTCGAAGCTCTGGAAGGCTGCCTCATTGGCATGCGTTTTGAGCGTGCTCTTCGAGTGATCACTGTTCTGCAACGCCTTTGCTTTATTGAGGACATCGCGAGCAGTCACCACGCCTGCTGCCCCATTGCAATGCTGATTGATAAACGTGGCAATGACATCCCAACGTTGTGCAGTGCCAGCGGGAAACAGATTGACCGCTTTGATCAGCAACTGCACATTCTCATTGCTCCACACATCGCCCTTTTTCACTTCCTTGACGCCCGTTTTGGGCGTGTTGGTAGCCTGTTTCTTTTGCTGTGCCATGTTAAGCTCCTCCAGCTCGGCAGCTATCTTTTGTTCTGCAGTTTGCAGAGCGACAACGAAGGACTCTCTGCCCTTGGTTTCCATGGCCTTGTTAAGTGCCTGCAGCTCTGACAGGCTAAATGTCTCACATATCTTTTCGGTGCCTTCCATGTGCTTCAGTTGATCCTTATCGTTTTTGGCATAGTATTTGCAATCCTTTAGCTTGTCCCGCAACGTCTTGCGTTCCTTTTTGAGCACCTTCTTCTGCTGTTCGCGCTCAATACGTATCTGCTCGATACGCTTCTGTTCGGCCTTTTCGGCCTTCTCTTTGGCTAGCGCCGCTTCCCGCACTGCTCGCTCTTGTTCGGCCTTTTGAGCCTGGGCGGCATCCATTTTAGCACGCTTGGCCGCCGCCTTACGATCCTTCTCCTCCTGCTTGAATCTTTGAATGCGCTTATCGTTGTTGTAGGCCAAATCGACAAGCGCACGTATGCGCGTCATTTCTTCCTTCTTCCGTTTGATACGCGCCGCTTTGTTCTCCTTTTCGATCCAACGACGCTCGTCGCGATCCTGGCCCTTCTCCTTGTCCTCCTCGTCCAGGTAACTGAATTCGCGCCATGACTTGAAATCGTACCAGAAGTTGTAAAACCGTTCCACCTCCTCACGTTTGGCATCCACCTCGCCAAATGGCGGCACCTGCGACTTTTCGCTCCAGCGCGCATTCAAATTAAAATACTTGTTAAATGAGTTGAAGTAGTTGCTCTCGATATCCGTCTGTGTGGGAAAGGCGTCGTCGAACTCGGGATCCACTGAGTCGTAACTGCGACGCGTTTTCGAAGTGCCTAGCAAAGGAAATATATTTCAAAATTAACAATTCATTACTTTAAGGCGCCAAAAAGATCGACAATCAAATAAATGATATCGATATCGATATATTGCAATTCGATATGGGATCAAGCAAATTGAAAATGATTAGTTAATAGATCTTGTGATTGTAACAATTGCACAAGATTTTTCACTATAAATAACTTTGATAATATCTTCAATTGTATCAGCTAATACTGTGGATAACCTACCGAGTATTTCGTAGGCCTTAGTTATGCATGTAAAGTAGTCGTCGTCGGTAATAACCTCTTCGCCTTTAGCTTTCCGCTTATCCGGATGATGCTGCAGCACCATGCGTCTGTATGCCCGACGAATGTCATCATCACTGGCTTCATATCTGTGATTAATAGAATTCGCGCAGTTTTAATACACGTGCACCCACACACATATAAGAGGGGAGAAAAACGTGAATGTGTGAAAAAAGCACCTTAATTTTCCAAGGCCGAGTACGCTATAATGATCTTGATCCTTCCACTCTTTGGGATCTAGAGATTTGAGGTAGCTTATGTCGACATCCTCGCCAGCGCCCGCCAATTTCTCATCAGAATCACTGCGCTCAACCCCGCTCGAATCACTAATTTGGCGGCGTGCGTGGAAATATGCGCAGCCAACGCGTTCGATTTTATGACGCGCTACCTTCAGCGCTGGACACTCCAACTCTAGGCTGTTCGTCATTATGTGTGTGAATGGATGCGTGTGTGTTTAGTAATAACCAAATGCTTCAAATTACATAAAGCACACTGCACTACCCCGAATTTTGTGTGGAAAACCCGAAAAAATGTGTAATTAATTCACTTCACTACCGCATGCTAGAGCTCAGTGTGGGCAAGCGACAAAAGAAGCATAGCAAAAATCCGATAGCGAAAATGTGCCGATAACAGCACAGCTCTGGTCAACTTTAGCAATACTAACTTATATCGATAACGGAAATTGGTGCTGCCTGTTCGATTATATACACAACACAAGAATTTCTCGTGAATTGGTGACAACTTGATTATATCTCCAAAATTAAATCGAAATTAAATAAATTTGTATGATTTAAAGGAAAAATATTGATTGCTTGTATTAATAATGTGAAAAATCAAATTGAAAATGTATTTTTTCCGTGCTGTCATGAATACAGCTGACATTTATCGATTATAGTTTGCTATATTTGTACAGCACGGGAGTAGCCTCAGTGTTTTTTACACACCATAAAGTAAATAAAAAATGCTGCTTACTAAATATATCTATCAAACATGAACAAATCTCAGGAGAGGAGCACAAGCTCCGCTAACTCCACTCCAAATGTGGCTGGCGAAGAGATGTACAATGTGAGCGACACTTTTTATACGAGCCAGCGCAAGGGAAGTCACGTTTTCAGAGTTCGCCTGGATGCAACGGGCTTTACATTACAACGCGAATCGCCAAGTGGCGTGACGATCAAAGAGCAAACAGTTAAATTATGTGATATTGTCGGCGCTCGCTGTATGCGTCTGAAAAAGTCATCACGCAGTTTGGCAAGATGTGCTTGCGTTAATCCCGGTACGCCAGCTGCAGGCGCCTCTGGCCGCAAAGGTGCCACGCCCAGTAAATGTAGCACGGCCAGCAAGGAGGACTATGTGTGCGATGGAGGCGATGTCAGCGCCTATTTGTACCTCTTTGCCTATGTGCTAAAAAAGAAGAGCTTGCGAAGTAGTCTGCATCGGGAGAGAACCGTGCTGACGCTGCGGTTTCGATCCTTTGATACCTTCGAGGACAATATGCGTGAGGCAGATCGCTGGTATCGCGCCCTTCGCTGGCAGCTGCACAACACTTTGGAGGAGATATTTGTGGACCGGTTGGATGAGGCACGTCGTCGTCGTGCCCTGGTGCTGCTTAATCCCAAATCCGGATCGGGCAATGCACGTGAGGTATTCAACATGCATGTCGTACCGGTGCTCAATGAAGCCGAAGTACCCTACGAACTGTTTGTAACGAAACATTCCAACTATGCCATCGAATTTATGAGCACACGCCGCATGGACGACTGGTGCACTATTATAGCCGTCGGCGGAGATGGTCTCTTCCATGAAATAATTAATGGACTGCTGCGTCGCGAGGATTGGGCCAAGGTTCTCGACAGCATTGCCTTGGGCATTATTCCTTGTGGATCGGGTAACGGCCTGGCACGCTCCATATCACACGGCTTCAAGTGAGTGGACGATAACACAATCTAACCTCGCTCACATCGATCGCTCACATTCATCATCTGCTGCAATCCATAAAATGGGTAGAACAAATTGTATAATGCAAATATTGTAATTTTACCCATTTGATGGGTAAACGCTATAAAACAGCATTGACAGTTCGAGGTCATTTGAGCTGTGACTTAATCATTTCGACAACTTAAGCTTTATTAAATCAATCGATTCTTTCAGTGAACCATACTTCAGTAATCCCGTGCTGGGTGCCGCGTTGACCGTCATCAGTGGTCGCAGTTCGCCAATGGATATGGTGCGTGTGCAGCTTCAGGATCGTGTGATGTACTCATTCCTATCCATTGGCTGGGGTCTCATCTCGGATGTGGACATTGAGAGCGAATGTATACGCATGTTTGGCTATCAGAGATTCACCATTTGGACACTATATCGTTGGGCCAACTTGCGTACATACAATGGAAAAATCAGCTATATATTGGCGGAGGAAACTCCGGAAGAGACACAAGCCATACAATCAGATCAGCAGCTGAAGATGCATTCGAGTCGCAGCTGCAATGTGCATATCGATAAGCTGTCCAATGCCAACTATCATCGTTCCACAGAGTATTTGCCGCAAGAATTTGAGGATGTCATCTCTCTGGAAACGTCCATAAATCAATCGTTTCGTTCACGCTGCGACAGTTGGCTGTCGGGTGGATCTCGACGCAGTTGTTACTATTCCATATCAGAGAGTGTCTATCACAGTCTGGCGGATGAGAGTGAGTTCACACAGCAATCGACAGCTGGCCTGGAACAAGGTCAGCAGAATTTTGGTCCAAGCAGCAGCCTGCCAGCGCTTGGGGAGCCATTGCCAGAATCAGGGGGCTGGCTGGTGGAGGAGGGCGAATTTGTTATGATGCATGCAATCTATCAATCACATCTCGGCATTGATTGCCACTTTGCACCCAAGGCACAACTAAATGATGGCAAAATTTATCTGGTCTTAATACGAGGTGGCATCAGTCGTCCGCAACTGCTGAGCTTTCTGTACAACATGAGCACGGGCACTCATCTGCCGGAGAAGAACAATTCGTATGTCAAGGTGCTACCGGTGCGTGCGTTCCGTCTAGAGCCACATGACAATCATGGCATCATCACTGTGGATGGCGAACGCATTGAGTTTGGTCCTCTTCAGGCGGAAATCCTTCCAGGCATTGCACGGGTCATGATACCGAAGTGATGGTGGAGTAAGGGGCCGGTGGGAAGGCAAATCATGAATCTCAAACAACGAGCAATAATTAATCTCCTTTGGGAAACTCAAGCATTTGTATATGTAGAAGTAGACAATTCCGTTGTTAGGTTTGTCGGTATCAGAATATTTAACAAATATATGTACATGGTATAATTTTTTTATTCTTGTAGTTATGCTACAACATATTTTATAACATTCTTGTTAACATTTTTAAATACTATTACAGTTATTAATAAAAGAAAACACGTATATGTATAAATATACCGATTTATTCAATAAAAGAATGGAATTGTTTAATGATTCATTAGCAGGTCGTTAAATTTGTTTCAAATTTCAAACGGAACAGCTGTTTTTCTTGTTTTGTGGAAAAATGGCAGCCCTGGTAAGTCATAATTTATCGATAAATGATAATTGAAGCGCAGTAAAAAAAAGCTTGTGAAAAAATATAATTTGTGGCAGTGAACTTGGATAGTACAGGAGATAAAGCGTATAATTTCTGTGTGCAATCGAAGAAGAGTGTTCCATAGCTGTTACCAAAGCCAAATAGGCCTAAAACGTTTCCAGCCACAGTGTACGTTAGCTAAATAACAGTAACAATATGTCGGAGGAGGAGCTGGCGCCAATTAACGAGCAGGACTTGAAGGACCTGAAAGAGCGAATGAAACTTATTGCTGACGCAGATCCCAGTCAGTATCATAATGAGTTCTCATTGCGACGCTATCTTCGGGCATTTAAGACCACAGACGCCGCTTTCCAAGTGAGTCATTTTTTAATTTCCACCCACATCTTGACATTGAGCTTATTCTATGTTGCCTTCCACCCACTCTTATAGGCCATACTTAAGACGAACAAGTGGCGTGATTCATATGGTGTAGCCAAGCTCAGTGAGATGGAGTGCAGTCATTTGAAGAACAAGGCTCGTGTCTTGCGGCATCGCGACTGTATTGGTCGTCCAGTGATTTATATACCTTCTAAGAATCACTCCACGGCACGCGACATTGATGAGCTGACGCGCTTCATTGTCTACAATCTGGAGGATGCTTGTAAAAGGTGCTTCGAAGAGGTCACAGATCGTCTCTGCATTGTTTTTGATCTGGCTGAGTTCAGCACCTCTTGCATGGACTATCAACTAGTTCAGAATCTTATCTGGCTGCTTGGCAAGCACTATCCAGAGCGTTTAGGTGTTTGCTTAATCATAAATGCGCCTGGTATCTTCTCTACCATTTGGCCGGGCATTCGCGTACTTCTCGATGATAACACCTCCAAGAAGGTAAAGTTTGTCAGCAATGAAACAGATCTATGTCAATATCTAATACCGGATATACTACCAACGGATATGTAATCTGCTTCGCCGCTTCGTTCCAATTAGTCATAGACATACACATATCTCCATATGAGGCACTTGTGACATTAAGCAACAGCTCGACGACGACGTGTACCTATTAGAAACCAGTACCTAAGACGTTGTATTTGTATCTATGCAGAAAGATTTAACATAGTTTGTACTCCACATAAAATAACAAATTGTATACAAATGAATGTCTTTAATTTGTAGCAAAAAGAAACACTGTTGATTGTAAAATTTATTGTAATTGTATTGTGCATATTATGAAATATTTTAGAGAAATATTTATCTTTGCGTATTATTGTTTATTTGTAGAGTATATATACATACTAACTGAATATATGTAAATGTGAGTAATCATATTGGTGTATAAATAAAGTTGTAAAACAAAATCTAACCACATTGACGCACCCTAATGCAATGTTCTACATTTAGAAATTCATATCTCATCCAAAAAAGATAAGGGACATATACACAAAATCGTAAGTTATTATGTGTCGCAATTGCCGACAATATTGTCAAAACAATTGATTACATTCACATTTCTAACGCTTATCAGTTTGCCGCCTTAAGCAGAGCTGCCACTCGGGAACGAAATGGCAATGTATGGCAACTTTGCAATCAACGGAGCACGAATGAAAAGAAGGTAAAATAGTGATTGCTAGATAGCGATCATTTGTGACGTCCTAGTATGGCCAATTAATATCAGTGCTGTTTCTGCTAATATCTACATATGATGGTTACTTCTTTATGATATGGACTTAACAATAACCGCAATAAATTTATATGTGCACTGTTATGATTAGACTTTGCAAATGTACAACTGTGACGTAGCAATCATCCATTGCTTAAGCCAATGCATTGCGACACCCTTGAGATTATGTTCCATGATTGACTGGTTTAGTTTTGTATTATCTAAATCTCGAGCGTTTGATAACCAATTCGAAACAGCGACATGAAACAAAACAAAACTAACAGCAGAGCAAACTCAGTTTGCCAGTGGTCGGCATTTGAATTTCAGTGAGAAACGAAGCGTTCGTTAAGCAGCAACGGCGAAATGGCAACGAAGGCATCTCACATTGCAGCGTTGGACGTTGGGACAACGTACTTGCGATGCTTTGTTCTTGATGATAAATGTGTGGTCAAGGGGTCGGCAGCGGATACAGTGAGTTAATTGAGTGGCTGCGGGCAAAGTTGCAATTCCATTAAAACGTGTTTTGTTTGCAGGTTGAGCTATTAAATCCACAGCCGGGTTACTTTGAGATCGAACCCGAGGGATTGTGGCGCAAGATAGTCAAGGTGATAACGGAATCGATACGAGGTAAGTGTCAATTATAATGTCACACACGGAATCTAATAATCCTAATCTCTAATAACCTTCAGATGCCAATCTAACGCCTGCAAATATTACCTGCTTAACAATTTCGACGCAACGCTGCACATTTCTTACGTGGAATCACAGAACCAAAGAGTACTATCATAATTTTATTACGTGGAAAGACTTACGCGCCGATGATCTCGTCCAGAAATGGAACTCCAGCTGTGCACTGCGCTCGATGAATGGCGTGTCCTATGTCATGTATCTGCTGACCAGAAATGCACGTTTTCTGGCGGCAAGCGTGCTCAAACTGATGAATGGTCAGGTTACGCCTCGTCTGCTCTACGAGATCGCGCACAACAAGCGTCTGCAGCAGGGGCTGCGCGAAAAGAAGGCACGCCTGGAGCTGCTCGATTCGTGGATCTTGCATAAACTACGCTCGGGTAATGGCCTCGATCCGGATGTTGAACATATTACCGATATTACCTCAAGTACTGCCACTGGTTTGTATGATCCCTTTACATTGGGCTGGTCGCCGCTTGCTCGCTATATGTTTGGAATCGATGTATGTTATGGACTCTTTAAGTTCACAGTTTTCTTTAGCTAAACGTTTCCATATTTCAGTTGGATATAATGCCGAGAGTTGTGGACAACAGCTACAAAAACTTTGGACACGTACATCCCGCTGCCTTTGGCCCAGAGTGGGGCGATACGAAGATTCCAATTGCGGCTTCACTCAGCGACCAGACGGCAGCCATGTGGGGCTCACAATGCTTCACCACGGGCGATGTCAAGGTCACCATGGGAACGGGTGCGTTCCTCAACATGATAACAGGCGTCGACTGCAAGGCTGTGATCAGTGGCATGTATCCGCTTGTTGCATGGCAGTTGAAGCATGAAAAGAGCCAACACGATACCGTCTACTGCATTGAGGGTGCGGCGCATGACTTCGGAACTGTGGTGACCTGGGCGCAGTCCTGTGAGCTGTTCGAGAACCCAGCAGAGACCTCTGATATTGCTCAATCCGTGACAGACACAAACGATGTCTACTTTATGCCCGCGTTCAGCGGTTTGGGTGTGAGTAGGAGATGTCCTTGATTCAAGTTCCTTCCTTCAACTTTATAAGTATATCCATTCCAGCCACCGGTGAATGATTATCGCGCTGCCAGCGGCTTTATTGGCATGACTCCGTCCACGACCAAAGCGCACATGGTGCGAGCACTGCTGGAGAGCATTGTCTTTCGTGTGGTGCAGCTCATTGAGAGCGCCGAGAAGGAAACGAAGCAGAAACTGAAAATAATCAAGTAAGTTATGAACTCAACTCAACTACAAAGTCTCCCACTGATTACACTAATTTTACAGAGTGGATGGAGGCGTCTCCCGCAATGACTTTGTGTGCCAGTTTCTCGCCGACGCCAGCGGCTTGTGTGTGGAGCGTGCCGAGTGCTCCGAGTCCAGCATCATGGGAGCCACGTATTTAGCTGGTGTTAATCATGGTATCTGGCAGACACTCGAGGAGCTCAAGGGTTTTCGTAAAGTGGAACGGATTTTTGAGCCGCAACCAAAGCGAAAGGTAATCATAACCAGCCAAATGGTGAAATGGAACAGAGCCATTGAACGCTTCAGCGGGTGGTATTAGAGAGATTACAAACAATGCCTCAGGGCATTTCTGAATGATATTGTGTAATTTTGTATTCGTTTTTAATTGTTGTTTAATTAAATACTAAAAGTTATGAGAAATGGATAGCGACAACACGGATTAGCTGGCATACAAAGTGAAATACATTCAAGTACATAAATTGGGGATTCAGTCTCAGTTGAAGCGTTGCTGGAAACTTTGTTGTTGATTGAACAACATCTGTTGCTGTGCTGCTGTTGTTGTTGCTGCTGCTGCTGTTGTTGCTGCTGCTGCTGTTGTTGATGATGGAAATCCTGTTGATTGCCCGTGCCGGATAAACGTACTCGTTTCGCATTGGGTTCGTTGGGATTCATTTGTTGTTGCTGCTGCTGTTGTTGTTGTTGCTGTTGCTGCTGTTGTTGTTGCTGCTGCTGCTGTTGTTGCTGTTGGCGCTTATTGTCCGACTTGTCCTCCTGGTCGTCGTCGGTAAGGAACTCACGCTTCGGATACGGTATGGGGCAGCCAGCAAAGACGTCCTGCGTCGGCAGTGGTTCCTCCTGAAAATACTGATCCTGCATCGCTTGCTCGGAGGTGATCCGTTTGTTGGGATCCATCAGCAGCAGCTTTTGCAGCAAATGGAATGCTTTGCTGTCGGGTTTGATTTTGTGCCGTTCCATGTACTTGGCCAGCGAACAGGCAGAGTAGGTGGAACGCTTGAAGTCCTTGGTGAGGGTGTGATGCTCAGGCATCTTCTTTATATCCTCCCAGTCCTTGTCCTGTGGAAAGCCCATCACATTGAATATACGATCCAGTTGATCGTGATGGTACGGATTGCTGGTCTTGATATCCTCTTGGCGGCAGTGAAAAATTGGCTCCGACGTCAGCAACTCGGCAAAAATACAACCAATTGCCCAAATATCAATGGCTTTGGTGTAGTGCCGAGCGCCCAGCAAAAGTTCCGGTGCACGATACCAAAATGTGACCACTACCGGATCTAAATCAGCAAGTGGTTTTAATGGAGCATTGAAGAGTCGCGCAAAGCCCATGTCGGCAATTTTGACACGGCCCCGCTCATTGCCATCGCCCATGACGAGTATATTGGCAGGCTTAAGATCCCGATGGAGCACCCAGTTGCTGTGCAGATAATGAATCCCATCCAGTATCTGATAGAGCAGGCTCTTGACCATCCCTCGCGGCACTACCACTTGCTTTTTGGTCGCCTTGGCCGCGCGATGGAACTTTATGATGTGCCACAAATCATGCTCTGCGTAGTCAATCAGCAGAAACACCTTTCGATCGCTATGCGAAAGAAACACTCGAATGAGCGTTATCACATTCTGATGTTTCAGCTCGCGTAGCAGGGCGATTTCACGACAGGCGGACATGGAGAGACCTGTACCATCGATCTGCTTTAAAGCGTACTCCTTGCCATCACTGTAAAAGTCAAACAAATTATGTGTATCCAGGCTTAAAGCGGCGTCATGCTCTTACCTTGTTTCCTTCCACTTGGCCTTGTATACATGACCGTACGTCCCGCGGCCTACTTTGCAGCCCTCATAGTTGAACAAGTCCTCCACTTTGGTACGCTCCATTTGCGTTTTCATCTTAAAATCGTAGTCCATTTTGACGAAAAACTTCGCATTTGCCTCTGCCGCTTTAACTCAGCTGTTTGCAACAAAAATACGCGTAAACAACAATAGCAATTCAGTTAGAGATGAGCGTCGCTATAATCGAAATAAAGATGCCGCGATAACTGTGATATTTTAAAGGAACAGTCAAGGGTGTCATTCGATAACTATTCAACCTGTGGCTTGATATCGATAAGAGCAGCTGTTATACAGAAAACTAATCGACTTGTGTGGCAGAATAAAAACAACGTGCATTGAAATAACTTAACAACGCGCAACATTTAAACAATTTCTTAAAAAGTGTACCAATGGCAAAACGAAATGTACGTGCGAAGGCCAAGAGTGCCGTTGGTGCTGTCAAACAGAAGGCCCAAGAAGTGCAGGCGAAACTAAAGAAAGCGGCGCGACAGGAGGAAATGCTGCACAAGACCTTGACGCCAAAGAAAACAGCAACAAAAAAGGAAAAATCAGCTCAAAAGCATACTAAATTGTTGAAAAGATTTGTGGATATGAAAAAAGAGATCAAGGAAGAGAACTCACGCAAGAACCGAGAGAAAACCAAGGTGATTGGCGATTTACAACCCCTACGAGATGCTTTGCCTTCGTTGGGGGACATCTACAAGCTAGTGAAGAATCCGGTAGCGGAATCTGCGAATGAGGGTGGTCTGGCAGAGCCCGTGAAGCTAAGTGCCAAGCAGAAGATTAAAAAGAAACGCATCGAATTTGTAAGGAAAGTACAGTCCTACGAGAAACTGATCAACGACAAGAATTTCAGACGAAATCCCCTAGAGATTGTCGGCAATCATATGCGCAACAAGTATCAGGCAATGAATGATGATGATGTTGAGTAGAGCAATAAAGGAATGAAATCAAATAAAAGGCTTTCTTTGCACTTGATTTTATTTATTAAGAAATATCATTAATACATAATAATAATATATATGCATTATGTACTATGCATAGCTTTATCATTTAACGATGCATATAAATATTACACATAAGAATGTAAATTGTAAGCATTATAAAATAATGGGGATGTCAACAGAACGCAATTAGAGAGACAGAGAGAGTTTTGTTAAATATAAACTTGTAAGTGAATTGGGGGGTTCATACTATTTAATAAAGCAAATGGAGAACTGTTATTAATTGTTGGTGTTTAATTCTTTACGAGTCTACAGAATAGCTGCTATTATCATAGCCATAGAGTATCAGAAACTCTGTTTGTTTTGGATCAGCTTGGTGTTGTATTTTCTTACAGTGTATTTATGCACAGACGGTGAATCCGTGTCGACAGTTTCCTATATAGATTATACATACATATGTTATTGTTAGCATTAATATTATGGCTCGATTTCACACATTTGGGGAAAACAAGCTTGTGTTTGTTTCATTATTCCAGTGAGATCATTAAAATATTATTTTTATTTATTGTTTTTTTTTTTATGCATAAAGTCGCACTACACGAATTCTCCAGTTGCATTCATAGCAAAGATTAACATATTATTTATTGAAATTATTTAATTAGTTTCTGCAAATGGCAATATCTGATTTATGCATGTAAATTAGCTGTACATATGTAACTATGTATTTGATTTAATTTATGTGTATGGCTGTCTGTTTACGGCGATAAATGGGCATTTAAACATAATCAGGGCTTTCAACTATATTAAGTTATGTCTGTCTTATCATTAATTATATCGCATCTGTTTACGTTAGCTTCCGAAAAACTGTCACAAGTGTGTGAGGGACAAGTTTTGCAATATAAAGCTTAAAACTCGACTAAAATTAGGTTACAATTACAACCTACCGCGTTACAGTGTTACATTGTTATCGTGAATCGTGATTGTTTATATATGTATTGTTGTGGGAGGGTTGGGTAGGGTATTCATCTTTTGTTTTGATAGTAAATGTTCTTTTATAGATAGAAAATATATATTTATATATTAACTATATCTAGATTTTGCACATTTATGAGTTAGAAACAACAAACTTAAACTAATTGCAAAATTCTGCACTACTTGAATTTAACGATCTCTTTACTTATTCAGCAGAAACATTAATAAACTGCAAGAGAAAGAATCAATAGATTAGATTTATATCTCCGATATAAAAGTTAGATACTCACCGGAAATTGATGCCCTTGTTTGCCAACATTCTATTACATTCGCTAGAGCCTGAAGAACCATTTCCATCCGGCAAGGGCAGCACATAATAATCGCTTTCAGTGCTCTATAAATATATTAATAATTAATATTTGTTTCGTTTGCTCACAATTAGCCAATTGTTGTACCGTCTCTGTGAATTCGTGCTTGTATATCTGTGTAGAGACCTTCATGTCCGAAAAAGGACCCTTGAGCGCAAAGAAATGTATGCTCATGGGTGTGCTGGTCTTGGTTTTCAGTATTAACTGATAGGTAATGGTTCGCTCGTTCGATTGATGGGGATCACGTTGGCTGTTGTTGATGCGAGCCTTGACCACCCACTGCTGATTGAAGGCTGAGAAGCGTGCCGTCTCATAGAACAACTTATGAACGTACTCATCTGTGCGATACGGTTTCATTTGTAGATCTAGAATAGACAACATGCGATCGATCAGTATAACAATAAGTGTCTATAGCCAAAAGTAAGCTGCTTACCATTAAAGATGATCTTCTCGTAGCTAAGCAGATCAATCAAGGTGCTAAACATTTTCTTTTCTTCCTTGATCTTGACATCGTGCGCCTCCAGGGCGGCCATTACCTCGTAGCCAGACTTCTGGGGATGCAGACAGTTGCGCTCATGTTCGGTAGCTAAAAAGTGGGATCATTTTAGAATCATTCAGTATCGGAACAGGCGAGTACTCACTCTCATGGTAGGGTCCACGCCATTGACAGCCAATGCGATGATATTTGCATTTTGTGGGTCTCTCCTGGCACTCGTGTTGTTCATGACGTTCCAGCGATTTGTAAGGGAACTCCTTGTTGCAAAACTGTTAACGATAGGAAAAGAAAACGAAGATAAATTGAATTGAAATTTGTATGATATACTCTCAATTCACCTGACACTCGCTGGGCAATTCGGAGGCAGCCTTTTCCACGGCCAAATTACGGGACGCCGTACTCTTTGATATTTCCACACGGCAATTGGGGCATGTGGCAATCTGATCACGCAGGCTGCGTAAAGAACGCGATGAAAGAGTATAAAAAATAAAGAGAAAGAGAATGGGGAAAGTTATTGAGTTGTTTTTTTAGATAAAGAAGGAAGATGTATGTTCAAATCACAGTAAATAATTTTTCATGTCGTTTAATTTTCGCTTTTGAGTTTCATACCGTCCGTCCGCCAGAAGGTGGGTGAAGCATGCGGCGCACATCAGATGACCCATTTGGCACTGGAATTAAAGAGAGCAAAGTGGAAACGGGAGAGGATTTAGTGTGAGCGCATGTCAATCGAATTTGTTAGCGAATTATAAGTATAGTTAAATAATTAATTATGTAGTAGAAACTAAATAAAAAATGTGGAATATAAATAAACCTGCAATTAAAGAAAAAAGAAGAAAAAGTTGCTATTAGTCAAAATACGCCTTTTGCAAAATTGAGAATGTATGGGGGAAATTCGTGAAATGGATGGATTTATATGTATTTATATGCGAGGGGTCGAAACGGAGGGGAATATGTATGTGTGTATGTTGTTGTTGTTGTGATTTAGGGAATTCTGGATTGGATGTGCGAAATTATCTGAAATGGATGGAGAGGCTGTGGTCTTGTGTAGGTGTAGTTGTGTGTATAGCTCTTTGATGATGGGTTCCTGTGGGCTCCTTAATAACCTTGTGGTAAATAAAAACGCTTATTTTGTATTTAGTTTTGAATTAATCAATTTGCATTGCCTGCAAAATTTATTGATATCAGTTTCTTATTCTTTTCATATTTCTCTATTTGTACAATTCAAGGATATTTCAACAGTTTACAGCTACTGCCTGATTATTAAATTGGGTTTAAATACTTAGCAGTAATAGTTAATAATTACAATACTAGTGTCCTATGTGTGTGTGTGTTTCTGTGTTTGTGTGTGTGTTCAAATGTGTTTGAGTGTACGTGTGTGCTTACAAAAGTTAGCTAAATTGGTAATAAGTTTTTTTTTCAATGTTGTATTTAATTGACTTAACTAGATTAATCATTAAAAAGATAGAGATAGTTAAGATAGATTGAGATGTTATACATGAATCATAGGCTGGATGGAGTGAGTAATGAACTCCATGATTAAAATCATAAAATAAGTAAAGATCTTTTTTTTTATTTTATCTTTTTTCAGCCAATTTTTGGAAATCACTTTCGAAATGCGTGTTGTTTTAGTGAATGATTGAAAAACAGTTGATAACAATTTTAGGAAAGATAATAGTATGCGTTCAATTGGAAGATAAGCCGAAAGTAAGGTCAAGTCGGAACTGCTCGGCTGGTAATTTCAATTATGGTTTTTCAGTTTTGTGTATTTATTTATTTTATTTTTTGCAAAGAATGCGGGCGTCGGGTCGCTTCGTTAATTATCTTCGCCGAAGCGTGATAAAAACGCATTTTTCGGGCTGCGGCTGCCATTTGTTTGGTCTCTCTGCCTGCATTTTGAAATTTCTATTTACGGAGTGACATGTGCGATATGCCCAATGCATGCACACACACACACACATGAGTGTAGGTATATATAAGTATATGTATATAAGTAAATATTCTCTCTATTCCAAAGATAAGAGCACGTCTGTTATTTGTTGTCAGGCATCTCAGGCAGTTTGTAGACAGAAATACATATATACATAACTCTGTAGATGCATGTGTGTGTGTGTGTTTGTGTGACTTGCACCCCAAATCCCATTTCCATTACCATTCTCAGTTCCATTCTCTTTCAAGTTGAATGAACTTCAAAATGTCGCTCCAGCATTAAACATTAGGCAACACTGCAAGCGTTATTTATGACCTACAATAACTGCTATGCAGCTGTGACAATTGTTTAAACAAACCTCACTTTTAAAAAAAATTGTATTCCGAACTTGTTTTTACTCTCCTTGTTACTCGTTTCGTTTGCTTTTATGCTCCCCATTTTAAAAGATACTCACGCGGCAGACAAAACAAAACCCAGCTGATGATGTTTTGGTAGATAGTATGCACACACTACATATGCATGCATACACGTGTGTATGTGTGTGTGCGTGAGAGAGAATATATGTATGTGTAAGTAGCCATGTCAACAGCAAAAGAACAGTGGCTGGTGGATACAAAACAGATAAGAACAACCACAACAGCGTCATAGTAGCTTAGGTAAAAGGAATAAACACAAATACGCTAGAGTTTACAGGTTTCAGGTATTGGCCCAAACTGGTAAAACGAGTTTGTCTTAGAGATTACAGTTCGCTGCAAATCACAACAATAACAACCTGCGCATAACAAATCTTAAGTGCTGCCTTTGCACACATACTTAAGTACACATACAAACTTACTAATAAGCATGCCAATCGTTGCCAATTAAATGCGACGGAAAACTTTTAAAGTGCGTAGTATTTTTTTATGTTTTTCACTTTGAGCCGAATTGTTTTTCCTTTGCACACAAACAGCTGACCATGTTACAATACACGCTGTGTGTTTGAGTGCGAGCGGGACAATACGATTGTTGACACTAACATAGAAGGGGAGAGAGCAACTGGCAGCAAAAGCAAAACAATAACAGAGAGCGTGAATATAGACAAAAGAGAGCGGAAAAGACCCCATGTGTGTGTATTTGTGTGAAGATATGTATGCAAATGCAAAATTAACCATTGTTTAATTTATAAATATATAATAAGTTGTTAAAATATACCTCAATCTTTAATGTATTAGTACAATATTTTGAAAATTATATATTTGTAGCTGGGTCAAAACTATGACGCAGTTACATATATTTAATTTTAATGGTTTGTATGTGAGTGTGCTTGTTAAAGGCATAGGGACACAAAAGAGAAACCAAAAATGAGCCAGAGATAGAGAGAGAAAGAAAGTCAAAAACAACGCAGCACTATTGGAAAAGGCAATGTGAGCGAAAAGGCTTAGAAAGCAAATGTAGAAATCAACAAGATACGTATATATGGTATGTATATATGTATTTATATACGTACATTTGTATATACGAGTATGATTTCATGTACATATTTATTACGTAAAGTGTTAATTGTTTATAAATTGGCTCAATAAATTATTTAATTGACAAATAAAGCTGACATCTAAAGCAACAAAATTGATGACGAACGTGTGCATCAATGAATGTTAGAAGAATGTTATGTACACACATACATATGTTAGTATATATGTATGTATATATATGTACATTTACATTTGGCTGTATATGGCCTAAGAGCGAATTGAATGAAAGAGGAAATGACAGACTGGCAGACAGACAATTGGACGTGTGAATATGTGTGAACAAAGCAAATAAACACTGACATTGCGTTGTTAGCTTTTTATTTTTTGATTGCGGGCGGGGTTTGGTCGCGGGTAGCGGCAATGACGACAACGACGATGGCGCCGCTGCGGAGGTCGTACGGGTAAGCTGCTAAAAATAGGCCACGACAAGAATACATAACGGCTCCCATTTCACAATATGTAAATAACGCATCTCTGTGAGGCATTCGCAGTTTTCCCAAGATACAGATACACACATATGTATGTATGTATGTGTATTGACATGTAAATAGTAAGGAATGCACGTCGCACTTGAAACTTATGACGCAACAGCGGAAAAACGACAGAAATTTAAGCTGTTAAAAGAGTGTTACAGTAAAATGTAACTGCGCAGATAGTTGCAAGGTTGGGGGTCAGTGGGGTGAGCATCGAAATTAAGCAGGGTTGCTTTGGTTTGCTCACCTAAAACGCAATAGAAGTGCAGTAGCATGGCGAGAACTGCATGCTACATATGTAACATCAATGCGTGCGAGCGAGTGCGCTCTATATATCTACATACTTACAAACCGATCTTAGGGTGGGAGGGAGCTAGGGGGTAGGTGCCGCAAGTGCCTGGCATTGTCATATTTTCAAGGCAAACGTAGCGGGCATTTGCGAACGTAACCATAGCCAAGAAAAAATACACCGTTTTCATTTATTATTTTGTTCCTTTTGCTGTTCTGCTTTGGGCGCTCGCTCTCGCTCATTCTGGCGAGGCCAGCTGTGTGCGCTGCGCTTAATGGTGCGGCAGTGGTGCGCGGTGTGGGAGTGGCTGTTGCTTACAGCTGAGTTTGCTTTTGCTCGATTTGTTTTGTATACAGAGAATTGTCACAAACACACTCGGGCATAAAGAGCACGTATGTATGTATATACAAAATACATACATACGTTTGCGTCTTTGCGCACATACTTTTAATTTAAAAGAAATTGAAGTAAAACTTTTTCGTGGGCATGCTTCAATTATCTCACCTGATACATGGCCGTTTTGGGCAGATCCAAGCACACGGCACAGCAAAGCGCAGTCGAGATGCGATAAGCAAGCTTCTCGTTTGTTCCGGTTCCAGTTCCAGCTGGTCCACCGCCCCCGCCGCCCGACAACGAACTCGACGAGGAGGAAGCTGCATTCGGATCAAGCATTTGCTTTTTAGCTGGTGGCTCGCCGCTGCTCTGCGTATCTAATGGTACGCCCACCGACATGCTGCTACTGCCCCCCGCCGAAGACGTTGAGGCCTGCATTTGCAATTGCATGGTGGTCACCTGGTTATCGCCCAGCATTGGCAATGTGGACGAGGGTGGCTGCTGCACCGCTGAACTAGAAGATTCTACAGTGGACATGTTGCCTATTGCCAGTTCTTCCTATTTATGAATGTTTCTTTGCTTCTCTTTTCGTTAATATTTCCAATTCGGTTAATGAAAATCGCTCTCTTCCTCAGCTTACATACATACACACACATTCACTAATACAGCACCAGAAATGCACTGCACTTTTGTGATTTTTGTATTCTCACAACTTTCTTTGCTCTCCACTCCCACTTTTTCCAACCAAACTTTCCGCAAAACGTCCGTTCGCTTTGAAAGTTACAGCTATATTGAAAACGAAAAAGAGATGACAATCAAGAAAATGAGAGAAGTTTTTCAAAGCCATAACAGAATGTTAATGATACATATGTATTAACAGAATATTTAAACTACCTTCAATTTTATTATTGTTCGTTCTCTAAATTGATCGTATACAAACAAGTACAAGTGACCTACAAAAACTACTTCTTCAAATTGTAAACAACACAATATTGAATAAAAGTTATTCAATGTATCGACAAATAAAAAATCTACCTGTTTGGACACTATTGTACCATAAGTCGCATCCGTAGATGCAACTTGTTTCCAATCTTAATATGCTATGTTATACTCAAAATGGTGATGTTATTCAGTGATAGGCAATCAGCTGTTTTTATTTTGACTTTCATTAAGTTTTTAAGTAAATTTATGATTACTTAAATCATGGTTGCTACACTAAATAAAAGATATAATAGTAATCCCCGCCTTGCACAACATTTTAGTCAAAAGACTCAATTAGTTTAATATATAAACATTAATTTATTGCCTATAAATAAGCACTTATGTAATCCAGTATTTACAAGTAGGGCCGGTCCATTGGCGTTTTCTTGGCCTTCTTGTCGCGTGCTCGTGGGAACCAACGATGCTTTGTAGTGTGTGTCAACTTCATCAGTTCCTGACGTGCCACCTCTGGATGTTTGTTTTTAAATGCGCTCATTGCCGTCTGTAGCGCCGTCTCTTTTATAACATCCGAAGACTGCTTCTCAACAAACTGCGGCAGCGGTTTTGTAAGCTCGTATGGAAATGGAGTGTCTGGATGCCAGGCTACAATAGTTTTACCATTTTTGGTCACTGCTATGCTGTCGACAAGGCTTTTGCCACCCACTGCATTTTTATTCACGGCATTTTTAGTTAAATTTGTTGAAAATGAACGAAATAAACGTGCCGACAACATTTTTTTCAGTGTGGCTGCCACTTGTATGGCAACACATACCAAATTAACATTTATCGACCCACCACCAGAATTTATCGGCCAATTTTATAACAGCTGTGAAACTGAGCAAAACAATTTAAGCGCAAACGATTTTAATTAATATTAATAAGTCGTTATAAAAAGCAAAACAAATGCTGTAAATGTTATAAATATTTAAATAATTACATAGCCAACAATGTCGAATACGCAATTGATTAAAGAACTGTTCCCAATAAACTGAGGCAGCAGAAAATTAATAACAAACAAATTATGAGTGGTCGTGATCATTTACAACGTAATGAACGCCGTGTTCCTGAAAAGGGTAAAACATCATTGGATGATTATGATGATCCCCTCGACATTGATGAGAATGTTGTAGTTAAGAGTGAGGTCTGTCCTGATATCTTGCCAAACGAGGAAGAAGAGGTATTTGGCCTGGTTGACGGCCAGGAATTGATTCAGGAACATCAACGCATTCTGTATAACCTGGACATGGGACCAAATGATCAACGCAACATAATCGAACGCTTAGGCAGTCTGGAGCGTAAAGTCGACTTCCTGCTTAATTTAAACTCCAAGATCTTGGCACGCGTTGATAAAATCTGTGAAAATATGTCGGGCGTGGAGCAGATAAATGATTTTCCCATAAAGGATGTGGAAGGTTTGGAAGCAGTCGATGAAAAGATCGCAAATAACCGCAACAAATATGTAAGTTATCATTAACTACTTTATTTATTTAATAGTACAAATCCAATTGTTTGTATTTTTAAATACAGATCGATATGTTTAAGACTATTCTAAAACCACATGGACTTGTTAAGCACATTGGACGCTTCTTTGAGACAAGTCTGTTGATGGAAATGAATTACGCTGGAATTGGTGCAAAAATTGGGCTAAGCAACTATAATAACTTGAACATGGCTTTATATGGTAACTATTAAATGTTTAATTTAGTCTACTTATTGAATTGCATATTCTTTTTAACAGAATCTCAAAGAACGGAGGGTTTCACAATTGCCGATCATACAAAGATTGTTCGTGAGGCTTTCTTAAAAGCCAAAAATCGCGTCTACAAGGCCACATCTAAACGGCTGAGCCATTTGAAAAACAATCCCAACAGCAGCAAAAATAAAGAACACCTATTTAAGAAAAAAAGCAATCATATGATAGAATAAGTTATAGACACATGTACCATTTAATATTAGCATTTAGAATACTTAACATAGTTGTAACTATTAATATAAATACCTACTAGTTTGGTTTATTTTTACTCTGTATGTACATTCATCATCATTCATTGTAGGACATAGGCTGCAATTCACTGTAATAATAAAAACATTAACATTTAACCCAAGCGCGCCACTGTTATTAATTTAAAAAATTTAGAAATACAGAATTTCGCACTTGTTGCTTTCCTGTTAAGTATGTGCATGTTAACAGCTGTCCTATCGATTATTTTAGTTTAGGTGGCAGTGTTGCAAAAGACCATTAATTTAAAGCGGCAATTTAAAATTATATTCTTGGAATTCTTAAAGTTATATTGAGTAACACACTCACTGCTTGTAAAATGTTGCTTAAGCTTTTCTGCTATTTGTTTCCATTTAATTTGTCCGCAGTTTAACAGTTGTTTGCTTCTTAAGCGTGTGCTAAAATTAATATTCTTCCCTCACAACAGCCTATCTGCCTGAGGGTCTTTTACAAATTAAACATTTTGGATGTTTTGCTGCACGTCGAAAGCGGCTCGCATCTGTGCCGCTTTGCCCTCCTTGGTCGCCACTAATATTTTATTGAGTGCTTCAAATTTATCTTGAATAAACAGAAAACGTCGCCGTCTTTTGGTTGTAGTCATAGCAGCACATTGTCCTCATCTCTGTGGATGATATTTTTGCTGGTGCAAAAAGAAAGTTGCAAATTTCACACTTATTTCTCTGCCACGCTGTAGCATAAATTCTTTGTTTGCCTGCGGCAAATGTTTATTTATGGATTCGTTATTTTTGCTCTTTGGTCTGCGAAATCAAATGCCGCATCTGCCTACATCGATTGAGCTGCTAGCAATGTAAATGTGTGGTAAAGTTATAATGTATTTTGATTTTTATTTAATTTGCATTCCTGACCGCAATTAATTAAGCTTGCAAATCAACGAATAAAACCCAAAGGGAATTTATCTAGTCATTACGCAGGATTAACAAAACCAAAGAAATATCTGTCATTCGCCTGTCGATGTCGTCGGTTATGGCCCATAAAAATGGCACAAAAACAAAAGCCAAAATACCGACAACATCGAAACGTTGAAATGTTGCAAATACATTGCGTATACGCACGGTTATCGCTCATACATATATTTCCATCGCAAATTTATTATACAAAACGCTACGGGGCAAAACTATGTATGTCCACGCCATGCCAGCGCCACGCCCCCCTTTTGGCCATTTCGTTACGCCTTCATTGTGGGTGGAGACCATAAAAGACGGCAGCATTGCTGCAAATTGTCCCCCATTTGTTTCGCCTGATAATGTCTCAATAAAATCTGTAAGGCATTCCATAGGTGTTCACGGGAGTTCGTCTCTCTCTCTACATTTCTCCCTCTCTCTCGCATATACTCCGTCTCTTTCTCTGTGTGTAAGCATGTTTTAGGTGTGTGTTATTGCCAATACGCCCGCCACTTAACTGAGCTTTCGTATACATATATTGGGCCTCTGTAACGAAACTATTTTGTAATTACCAAAGTTGTTAAATTTAACGACAAGTGTCCTTTCCCCCCGTCCTGCTGTGCCCCCTTTCCTTTGTGCACTGCATTTTATTTAACCTTCAAGCAATGCCGTCTGCTTAGTTTAATTAAATAGTTTTCATTCATTTATGATTAAACTACCATTTTGCCTTTAATTACGTTGCTAAGAAAAAGAGAGACGCAATATTCCTTTTCAGTTTAGCTCATTCCCACTAACAGTTTCGCTAAAGAATTCGACAAGTTTTGTGATTTACAATGGGAATAAAATACAGAAGCGAAAGAAAGGGAGAGAAATATTGTAGCTAATGATCACTTTCGACAGAAATGAATTATGAAAGCCTCTTTAGGTGGAAATGATTGTTGGAATCACTCAATTTGCATATTTTCTTATCCAGCAAGTTGTCCACTGTCCACTGTCCGCTGTCCACTGTAAGTTGTTTTCAAAGCTGTCACTTGGCAATTAGTGCAAGTGTTTGCTGCACTTGCTTCACAAATAAATAAAGTTTTAATTGTCATGGTTTCTGATCTACAAGTAAGGACAACGCCTGGCCATCCTAGATGGTAATTATAGATATATTTATAGATATATTTGCGAAATTCTTGAATTTGTTACACATATCAAACATTGATTTAAGATTGAAGGGACGGCAATGCTTTTAAGTCTAGACTACTACTATATTGTGTTTGATTAATTTTTCATACAAAATCGAGTTGTTTAGCCAGTGAAAACTACGTGACTTGTTTGCTCTTCCTTAATCGAAGCATATAAATTGAAAGCTAATCAATTTATGGCTTAGGTCGCCACAAATTGCCAAATCCCTTGTCGAAACGGTAGCAGAAACTGAAATAACATCTAAAAACAGAAGAACACAACAAATTACATATTGTATGTTCCAGTATCTCCTTTTCAATTTCGATAAAGAGCTATGCCGATTTGCACGCCTAAGCCCCCATTCAAATCATGGACGAACTCCCCACATGACCGTAATACTCAATCGAATGTGTGAAATTTCCTTTTTCATAGCTGAATTAAATTCCAATGCGCACGCACAACACACACAACACATACAATACACACAACACACACATACGTACACACACACACACACCATACATTTATATGCCCATTTATCTATATGTAGATATATCGAGGGAGAGTACGAGTGTCTAAACCTCTTCAATCGCGTGCACAGTGGAAAATCTATGACAACAAAAGTCTTTTGTTGTCGTTTTTCAATTTTAATTGGATTTCTAAATTCTCAATTGCATGTCCTTCAAATAGTTCACAGACTACGAAAAATGCCAAATATCTGTCAGGGATTAATTCACCTTTTCAAATATCGTTCAACTCTTAGCTAACTAAACCATTTTACGCATAACCAAATAATAGTTTCTGTGTCAAGAACTTCTTTGTGTGAGTACCACTGTACTTTCTTTTTCGCTTTAGATTTCGTATAATTTGTTGAATTTCCTTTTAAATCACTTTAACCAACTTTAATATTTAAGAAACTTGTGTTTTTATACAAATAATAATTATTTAACCAAGGTGCATGCCTAATTTTCATTTCTTCTCTTTATTTTTTGTTAACTAACCTCTACTCTTCTTTACATTTTCTTTTATTAATTACATAATTAACCTTTTTTTGTATCTACAGAATATCACTTTCTTACCACTGTGCGTGGTTTGTTTCTCTTGCATCGTTCAATTTGAATTTCTTTCCCTTCTAATTTCCGTTATCGAATTTACGATTTGTTGTCCATGTCATCAACTTGGCTAACATACATGTATAACAATAACAACAACAAAAACAACAAAAACAACAACAGCAACGCGAATACGTTTTCTCCGGCTTTGGTTTACATTTCCCTCAAGCTGCTTTTCTTTGGTTTTCCAGAGAAACCGATTTGTGTGCTTCATTCTCAAGGGTTCTGGATGTCTGCCTCTCTGACAAATGGAGCTTCATAAAAATGCTACACAAATCCACAGCAATGCCCAAAAACAACAGAGAAAGAAATGTCAACGCATTCTTATTTGTGGCCTATAACCTTTACTGGCCTTGGCATTGGCGCCAAATCCTCTTCGTTTGTTTGTTGTTGACCCAGACACTTATGACATTTGGAAAAGCTCAGCTGCACTCGCTGCACACTTTCAGTCAACCTGGCGATTGCTGCTAACTGTAATGGCTAAGTTCTGCTTGGCAATTATACAGAAAGGACTTCAACCGTGAACGCAGACCACTTTCTACTTTCTTTCGGCACTTCTCGCTCCTTAACATTTTCCATTTCCCATTTTCCATTGTTCCCCTCGAAGAGCTACAACTCCCCCAAACAGACAACGATAATAATAATAATAAGGACTTGGCATGTAAATGGTCACGTATTGTGCGAGAAGTTGTATGGCGTGTGTGTGTGTGTGTGCTGTGTTTGTGCGAGTGGGTGGACGTGTGTGTGTGTGGCAGTGGGTGTCTGCAGATGTAGTTGTAGCTGTAGCTGTAGGTGTAGCTGTAGTTGTACTTGTAGTTGTAGCTGGAGTTGTAGTTGTAGTTGTAGGTGGAGTTAAAGGTAACGAAGTCCCCTAAGCCTTCGAACAACTCGCCGCATAATAAGATAACGACTGAAAGCATAATAATTAAGTACGAGTTTAAGCCATAAACAAAGTTAAAGTTATGCTAAAGTAATTTCAACATCGTCTGCGTCTGCACTTATAATTCCCAAATGGTTTTCGCTTAAAGTTCACGCGCGGGTTCAGCTGCCTTCAGTTTTAATTTAATTTAGTATAAAAAATACCATAATACGAAATTACTGCCAATGAGAAAGCAGATCTAGGAAGCAAATTGAAATTGTTTGCCTATTCACGCTGAGATAGTTACCAACATTTGGGTTTAAAGTCCCTCAATTTGGGTTACAACTCCCTGATCGACAGCTCCCTTGGCGCACAATGCAGTTTCCGCAGCAAGTGTCCATCAAATTGCCAAATGCAACTGCAAACTTCAATTAGTCAGAGTCATTAGTCATGAGATTGAACTTGATTGCCGCAACATCCATTGAATCTGTGTTCTCTTCTGATTACGTGCTGGATTCTCGACCACATTCAGTTCCATTGTGGAGCATTTAATCTCTTTTCAATTTACACAAAGCTGCGAGTTCCCACAAGGTATCTGCGAAGCATCACCAGGACTATCAGCTATTTGCCATCTATTTGAATGAAATGGAGCATATAATGATATTAGCTGAAATTAAATCATCTCAGGTTTTCAATGCAAAATTAAATTGTTGTTTAACTTTTGCAGCGCGCCACAGGAAAAGTGTTCATAACTCATGTGAAGTGCTCAGCAATGCGCACACACTTACACCCACCTACACAGCCACATTCATATGCACACGCCCACCCACACACATATATCTATAGTCGCACAGCTTAACTTTTACTTGTATGACTTTTCTTCGTTGTGGATTGTGTAACTTTTCTGCTGGTTTCTTAGCTGTACTATTCGCTGTGCACGTGGAAAATGTCAAGAAGGGTGTTATAGATTTGCGCTAATGTATGGCACAGACAAGAGAACGCATCTCGGAATCTATGAAGTACATTAAAGCATATTAAACTTTATTAAATATGTTTGTTTGCCTTTTAAGAGATTTACTTAAGTCTGTCTGCTGGGCGAATCCCAGTCGAGCACACTCTAATAGTTTTGTAGCCAATGTGAGCACTGCTTATGAGGCTGCTTAAGTGAGTTGGCTTTAAGATGCACGTCTGTTGCCACTTTGGAGCAAAACTAAAAATAGCTATCTCAATAGATCTGTGATATGATTTGGGGTATATGCAAATTGGACTTTTATATACATAAACGTTTCGTTGTTAAATATACTTGGACTTATGCAAATAAGGGACAGAAGGGACTTGCTGTTTCCTGTAGCAGTTTGGTCATAAAAGACATTGCTTCATCTGTTGGTTGGTTGCATGCCACACAGTAACAGAGCGGATGACTTTGGCTTTATAAGTTTCGACAGACTCCGCGGATTTCGAGGAAGTCATGCCATCAAGTTAAATCAACTAAGCTGATTTACTTAAGAGCAGAGCTGCCTTTGCACTCAATGAGAGTTGCCAAAGAAGCAACAACAACAACAACAACAACGACAACAACAGCAACAATGACAGTGTCAATGACTTGGCTACTGAGTCTTGGACATGCCTAATGGACGGTGGCTCCTTGCAAAGCTGCGCTTAAGTCAATTTCATTTTTACTCATTTCCTGACAAGCAATGTACAAGCTATGTACATGGAGGGGAAGTACTGTTTGTTAGGGGCTTTAGGGGTAGCGGAAGGATAACAACTGTCAGCAAATCCTGTCAAAATAAAAGCTGCTGGCACGAGTCAAGGACTTCCGCATCAAAGTTTCTGTGGTGAATTGATGACCTCTGAATAGGGACACAAATTCCACAATCAGCTTGTTTGTTGACTTTACGGAGACCAGACTAATTGCCATTTAATGACAATTTGATAAGTGGACAAGTGGACAGTTGCATTTTGGTCGTAATCACACTCTTAGCTCAAGTGAATTGACAGCACAATCAATGCTATCCTTCGGTCAAGCAAATAGAATCTTTAAATTGAATCTAAGACAACAATGCAATCACATGAGCATTTTACAGTGCACTGAACAAAAGCGAAAAGACAGCAATTGAGCAGGAGAGAGAGAGAGAGAGCGAGAGAGAGAGAGAGAGAGAGAGAGCGAGAGAGATAGAGAGAGAGATAGAGACAAAGCCAGACAATTGCAATAAAATAATGAGAAATTTAAGAAGAATTGAAATAAAAACAAATGTAATTGAAATTGATAAAGGAAAAGGAAATGTGAGTGAAAATACCATGAAAATCAATAAGACAATTTAACAACAAAGTGTTTCGAAATTTTGAAGCATACACAAAGCCAGAAAACAATTTTCGTCAAGCATTCAACAATCGCAGTTCAGTTGAGGAATAAGAAAATAATTAATAACAAATAAATACAGTTTCTAGTTTATTCATTATAGTTATTTCTTCAATAATAAATTAATAACAAATAAATATAGTTTCTAGTTCATTCGCTATAGTTATTTCTTCAATAATAAATTAATAACAAATAAATACAGTTTCTAGTTCATTCATTATAGTTATTTCTTCAATAATAAATTAATAACAAATAAATACAGTTTCTAGTTCATTCGCTATAGTTATTTCTTCATAGTTACTTCATCTTGTTAAATATTAATACGTATATATTTATTGTGACTCTCAAATTGTTCATTGTTCCCACAGGGTTAACTGCTCCACAGTTTGATGCGGGTCAACGGTTTGAATCTATTTATAATTATTATTGGCATTTTTTAAACCCCTTTAGGCAGTCTTTATGATAACGGTCAAGTTGATTTCTGTCAGAAAAGTTTAATAAAAAAATTTAAATGACAAAATGAAGCAAAAATTGAGCATTTTTGTGCCAAATTCTCTTGTGTAACAGCCAATAAAAACTTGTAATGTGTATTAAAATAGACTCCATTTACTTTTAGATATGAGACAGTGCTTTTAAATGCGAATCATAAGCAGCTTTGGTCGAGTTTCCTAATTACTTAAGCTGCAGTTCGAAATATAGAACAATTAGTGTGCTGGATTTGGAGACCCTAAAAGTCGATAAGCCCTATAAGTTGCCCGGCTTAAAATGTACAAGAGTAAACTTTAGCGAGCGATAGAAACTGCTTCAAATTGTCATAAACTGCAAATACAGTGGAAAAGCTAGCGAAGTGAACTCTGCGGGCAACCAAATAGAGTCTGCGACAGGAGCGTTTCAGCGCAACCAAGGGGCGCCCAAAACGGTGAAAACCTCAAAACGGAATAAATATATACAGGGAATGAGCAGTCCGTCCCTGAGCTAATGCTTAGTGTCGTGTAGCGCATCCAGAATATAAGTTCAATGGGTAATATTCCGGCTGGGAATGAAGAAGTGTTGGGCGAGATGTCAGGGACTTAATTTCGCTTGTGCAACACACACACACACGCACACATACACACTCGCAGACACACACGCAGTCCATTTACAAACACACACTCACTCACACATAGTCAAGTTTGTTCATCTGTATAACCCTTTGGCATTACACATCAGCAGGAGGCTTGGGCAACGCTCGGGGGCGTGGCATTTCAACGCCTGTAGGTTTCATTAGTTCAATGCCAATGTTGTCCTTTTGTTGTTTTTGTAGCTTGGTTGTGCGCCGTGCTCTGGGTCCTTGCCATTTGACGTTAACAGTTCGGTTTTTAATTTTCAGCGTCATGTAGTTTGTCACCGTCTACCTGTGTGTGTATGCGCTCTCTCTCTCTCTCTCTCTCAGTCTCTATCCTGTGTGTGTGTTTCTGCTCCCGCTGTGAATAACGTCTGATTAAATGAGCTCCAGCTGATGCAGAACTTGCAGTTCCAGGTATAGAACTTTCCGACTATGCAAATTAAAAATGTTCTTTCTGTTCGGCTTATTGCGATTAAGTTGTAGAGCTGACAACGCTTAAAAGAATTTTTAATCAATTGCTAAACTGTTGGCTCAATTCCTTTTAGTCAAGTTATTATCTGTGGTTGTTTTACAATTAGTTTATTGTTTTTTATTACCAAACAACTTAGGCAACTTAAGAAGCTGCGGCAGCTTAGAAAGTGGCTAAAATGCATTAGCCTGCAACTTGAGTAGTTTTTATTTCTGGACCAACTTTGCAAACTGTTTATCTTGCTCATTAATTTGTTGCCAAGCCATACGAGTGTTTTGTTTCATTTGGCCAGAATAAAGACCCGCAAGAAGTTGGCCAATACATTAAGAGCTTGATTCAGTTCCGACAAAGCTTTTTGTTATATGCAAACTTTGTTAATTACATGAACCACCGTTTATGTGGGTGCTGAGCCAGTAGCTGCTGGTAGGGTCAGTGGGGTGGGGGAGGAGGTGATGTTCTCCTGCTGTTTCCAGCGAAAATTTAGCGGACTGCTACTGTTTCCCGTAGTCTACTGAAAAAATAC
Source organism: Drosophila macrospina (assembly GCA_035042075.1). Taxonomy (NCBI): domain Eukaryota; kingdom Metazoa; phylum Arthropoda; class Insecta; order Diptera; family Drosophilidae; genus Drosophila; species Drosophila macrospina. The sequence continues at coordinate 10,098,012 of JAWNLW010000591.1, read as the reverse complement.
AATTTTTTCATTAAGTATTCATCATTTTGTTCTGCGAATATGCTGAACAACATAAAATGACAGCTTCTTTGGTGATAACACAGATTCAAATACCCTGTAATTATAGAATTAAGTTCCATTTAGACAATTTGATGTGTGCAGTAGCAAATGAATAACATGGCAAGTATTAATTAATTAATATTATATTCATATTTTCTTTGTCAGTAAACGTGGTAACTTCAACTCGAGCTCTCTTCAAATCATCACTTTTTTTACTTAAACAAACATTTTGAATTTAAAACTGTTTGCCGTGCAAATACTATGAGCATGTTGATTAATGAAATTTTCCGGAAATTTACATTTGAAATGCTGTAAGGTGCAATCTGCAGCTGACAGCATTTTTAAACTAATTTGGCTTATGTTGTGGTTGTTTAGTGGCTCTGGTCAGATTTGCCAATTTTTGGTATGATATTGTGCTCTGCCTCGGGCGCTGGCCTAACTGTGGCCAACTCGTTGGCCAAATAAAGTGCTCCTAATTTATGGTACAATTAAGTGGTGAGTGCATTAGAAATTTTGTCTGGCCACATGATGTTGCAAGTTGCGGACATTAAAGTCAACTACAGTTGGCTATTTGGACGCAGCGTTTTGACGATAGGAGTAAAGTAAATAAACACTTTAACATGCGAGTTTAGGCCAGTGTTGTCAGCTTGTTATGATTAGCTTGTGTAAAGTGGACTGCCAACTTGATGCTCAAGCGCTGCTAACATCTAGTTGAAGTGCCACATATTGCAGTTGCCACTGCCAACTTGCCACCGACTCTAACAATATGCAATACAAAAGCGCGTATTATGAACTCACAGTAAAGTTCAAGTGGTGATACAGTAAACTTATTGCCAGATTGACATTTACTGTGCGCATATAAAGTACTTTATAGGTCAATATATGCGCATATATGTATATACAAGTGCATCCAAGAGAGATTGGGCCATAAAATATGTGACATTAAGCAGAGCTCTACTATGCTTGTGGCGCACAGCATACAGTTGCATATAAATCAGCATTTAAAGGGTTTTTCCTATTTTTTAATTACAAGATAAATGCACTCAGCTCATAAATTGTCTTGGTTAAGTCACTGAAACATTGCCTACAGTTGCAGCCGCCTCCAATGGGTGTCCCATCAAGACGCCATTAATATGCCCGACAACAGCGCCCACTCGCAAGAAAAATGATCAACAAATGTGCGGGGGCGTTGTGGGGGTAGGACTGCCCACTTGGTTTGTGACTTGTTTTAAGTGAAGCATCACATGGCATTAGTCCCACTCGCTGTTAATTTTGCTGTACGGAAAGTGTATGCTTTGGCTTTGAAGTAAATGTCAACTAGCTAAAATTATGGTCACCCTGGGGAATAGTGTCATTAAATTAAGAAGTAATGGTCCGACTAGATGTGAGGTGCTGCCAATCTGCTTCTAATTTTCCATAGTCATGCTCTGTTGGTCACTCTACGCTTATCGAGTTGTGTAGCTATGGTCACCCCACAAATACAGTTAGGTAAATCAGCTGTAACTATCCTAAAGTATGTAATGATGGTCACCCTAAAAGTAATTTTCATCTATTTATCCCTCTTCTAACACATGGAACGATGCCGGCTTTCACTGTCTATTTAATTTTATGGTCACCCTAGAAGTGGTATTTGCCAGCCTGCTCACAACTTTTCTTATGAATCTGCTAACAAGTTTCCCTAAGTATGCAGCGATGGTCATTTCAGAAGTAGAGTGCTGCCAATTTGCTTGAAACTTTCATTTCTCACAAACTTTACGCACATTAACGAAGTAGAAAGATGCGAGATGGAGAAAGAAAGAGAAAGAGCGAGCATTAAAGAAAACATAATTACGTCATACGCAGCTGGTCAACCTAGGGCTGTTATACTGTCAATCTACGCATAGTTTTTTAGTCGGAAAAGATTACAAAAGAGATGGCCAGGAAGCAACAGATAGAGGGAGAGAGAGTGAGAGAGAGAGAGAGAGAGAAAGCGTAACAAGTATACAAGAACTTGGATGCAATAGTAAGAAATTGAAACTTTAGTTACCACATGAATGGTCACCCTAAGGCGTTGCTTTTATAATCTACCTGTTTGTGCCACTCGGACCTTATCAACCAAAGAGGAAAACAAACTGTAAACAATATTACAACGATTATCTCAATCCATAGTTTTTGTTGGTTGGGGAACTCGTTAACTAGGTTGCCTTGACGAAAACTTGTCCACGTGTTGCCAATTACGATTTAGCCAAATGAAATTCAACACTCTCCGCGATGTATATTATATAATATATACATATATATATATATATGTATATATATAAGATTACTTCCGCTCTTTGTTGACACTTGATCATTAATTAAATAGCCGCTGCGGAGGGGGAGCAGCAGTCTTGACTTAGAAAAGCTTGTGAGCAATCATATTGAAAGCGCCAAAGTTAATTGATTAACGATGATTGTGTGGAGCAGGGTGGGCCAACGAGCGGGGGCGGATGTGGCTACGGATGCGGATGTGCGGCGACTTACACGAAAAGTGAAAGTAAAGAAAAAAAAAAATAGACAAGACAACGCAATTCGCAACAGGAGCACAATTTGCTATATTAAATTGCCATTAATGTTGGCCATGGCTAAAACTATAGCCTGGCCTGTTAGCTAACTGGGTCAATACGCATACGCCATGTGGCACACGCGGTGGGCTGATTAGATAGAGACTAGCATGACGTCTAAGGCCACGACCATTTAACGCATTTGCTCTGAGCGATGGAAAACGGGAAAACTGCAACTCAGCCATTTGGTGAGCCTTTAAATCACAGTCTGTTGGCCAATCTTCCTCCATCTGCTCCCCACTTGCTCTCGTGCTCGATGTATACATGTGGCTAAAATGATTTATGATACGAGCGGCAGTTTGTTCGCCCAGTCGCCGGCGGACACGAATGCAAATTGCAATGCCAACAGAGAACTAAAAACAGAGAACAGAAAACAGAAAACAAACAAACACACGAGTCGAAGGGGAGCAGAACAGGATTCAGATATGGATCCATTTCGGAGCCAAAGCCAAAGCCAGCCAAAGCGGTTGCACTCAATGCACAAAAGCGGAAATTACGGCTTAAAGTTTGCTTTAGCTGCGTTATAAATTACATTGATTGACGTTGCATGTTGCGGCTTGATTTAATTGCACACAACTCGAGTCTGTAAATATTTAAAATAATTGCGATCACTTAAACGTTTCATTTTCCAGGCAATGGCAACGCGCTCGAACTTTCATTGTCAATTGTGAATCAACTACTCAAATGACTCACAGGTATCTGAAATACTTTGGCTGTAACTATGCAATGTTGTAAACATCAAAATCAATGCCAAAGCCAAACGAATTTTCTTGTTTTGCTTCCCCTTTATTTGCTGCTATAAATGTACTTTAAGTGGCATGCTGCATACTTACAATAAATAATATGCGCATAAAAAAGGAAAGAGAAACACAACTTGAAATTTGAATACCTTTCTGCAATAAACCAATTATTTTTTCTTATGCAAATAAATCCGCCTAAGCTAATTGCCCATATTGAAATGCCCTTTCTTGCTAGAGAATTTAATATTATTTTCACAATTTAATTCAATTTTTAATATGCAATCCATCAACTATGCTGGCAATCCGATATCGATTGCGGCCGCTGACGCATAAAGTGCATAAAATGAATATTCATTATATTAAAAAATTCCTTTCGAATGAACTTCAGCATTTTTTATTCATGTTCATATAAAATGTATTCATTCTAAGCAGGATAATTCAACCTGAGATGTAATTTTTCGCAGCTGTTAGATTAATGTGCACAAATCTGGCATAAATTGTGAGCGCTTAATGTGTTGTAATTTGCTGTAAATGTGTTCACATTTAAGGCCAAGCCTGACCAAAACATGATATGCTAAATGTCACAGTGCAAAATGGCTCTGCCATTGGCATTGCTCATACGCAGTGTGCGCCCATGGAATGCAGCGTCAGAGAAGCTGTGGCTGTGCTCGTATTTTGCATTTACCTTTTGTGAAGCCTCGAATGCGCCATTAGCTTGCATCAACTGTGCACGTGCTGGCACTTATATATACTACCTAACAGGCTACAGTGATTCATAGTGAAGCTCTACAAGTATAGAATATATATATAGGTATAATAAAAAAGCTTCTCATGTAAGATTAACTCAACATAGTTGATTTGTAGTCAGTTGAAGGGTATTTAACAAGCAACTACCTTTTGTAAGAAGTTTTTCTTCATTGTTATTGGAATTCCCAGCTGAGGCAGCTGTGTAGCCTTTGGTATTTATTGACTGAGAAACATTTAAATTCTGAGAATGATTTGCAATAGAATTGCAAACTTGCAGGCATCCCTCACTGTGACCATCAGTCAATGCGGCAAACACTCTCAGAGATTGTTTACATTCGATATCACTTGAATTACGCAATGGAACAAGCAAAAGGACGAATGCCAGGACAATCAAAAGGGCAGAAAGTAATGCAGAGGCAATCTCAGTCCCAGACAGGGATTCTTTTCATTCACAAATAATTGAAGCTCTGCTCAACTTGGAAGAGACAGCTGATGATGGTATCTGTGCATGATTTATGCGTAGTCATTCGATAATTTAAAGTCCTTGCCATTGTGTCGTCTGCCGCCTGCTGTCGTCAGATAATGGCAACGGCCACAAGTGGCACATTGGGAACTGAAAACATTTAAAGGCAAAACTAATAATTGCCTTAAATTAAGTTGCAATGCAGCAATTAGCATATAAATCAAGACAAAGTTGGTTGTGCTGTTCGCTTTAAGGTATTAATTACGCTTGCAGAACAATGCCACGCGCGCCTAAGAAATTAACTTCGTCTTGAAAACTTAATAAAAAAGTTTCGGTTTTTGTTTTGGGGCTAGTCAATTGACAATTACGCGTCGCCTGCCCTACCAACTTCAACAAACAAACAACAAACAACAACAAGGTGAAAAATCACACCAAATGGCTGGAAAGAAAACTTTTTTTAATATTAAAATTTTCGACATTTTTGTCGCCTGAGAGTTATTCGTTAAATAACTTTCTTATGTGCAACAAGTATGCATTCCATATATACATTTTGTAACAGATTTTCTCGTATACTAGGAAAATGACAGTAATTTTCATTTTCGAAGAAACTTAATTGAAATATTTTTGAAGGAAACTTTCAGAGTATTCCACGGAATTTTTATGTTTTTAATTAAACTGATTCCTTCATAAACTGATTCCTGCATTTAAATTTTATTCATTTTCCAATTATTTAATTTTTCGAAAATTTATCGATTTTTGCATAGATACCCCTTTACACTTTTTCGATAACTTTAAGCTCTCACAACTTTGTCAAATCTCAACTGATTTTCTTCTCGATTATCAATTTATTCATGGTTTGTGATCTAAATTGATTCTGCATTTAAATTTTATTCATTTTCCAATTATTTAATTTTTCGAAAATTTATCGATTTTTGCATAGATACCCCTTTACACTTTTTCGATAACTTTAAGCTTTCACAACTTTGTCAAATCTCAACTGATTTTCTTCTCGATTATCAATTTATTCATGGTTTGTGATCTAAATTGATTCTGCATTTAAATTTTATTAATTTTCCAAGTATTTAATTTTTCGAAAATTGATCGATTTTTGCATAGATACCCCTTTACACTTTTTCGCTAACTTTCAGCTCTCACAACTTTGTCAAATCTCAACTGATTTTCTTCTCGATTATCAATTTATTCATGGTTTGTGATCTAAATTGATTCTGCATTTAAATTTTATTCATTTTCCAATTATTTAATTTTTCGAAAATTTATCGATTTTTGCATAGATACCCCTTTACACTTTTTCGCTAACTTTCAGCTCTCACAACTTTGTCAAATCTCAACTGATTTTCTTCTCGATTATCAATTTATTCATGGTTTGTGATCTAAATTGATTCTGCATTTAAATTTTATTCATTTTCCAATTATTTAATTTTTCGAAAATTTATCGATTTTTGCATAGATACCCCTTTACACTTTTTCGCTAACTTTCAGCTCTCACAACTTTGTCAAATCTCAACTGATTTTCTTCTCGATTATCAATTTATTCATGGTTTGTGATCTAAATTGATTCTGCATTTAAATTTTATTCATTTTCCAAATATTTAAATTTTTGAAAATTTGTCGATTTTTGCATAGATACCCCTTTACACTTTTTCGATAACTTTAAGCTCTCACAACTTTGTCAAATCTCAATTTGTAATTGTAATAATTTTTTCGCTACAAGCTTATTGAGGTTTTAAGAAAGTGATAAATTAATATTTCAGAAAATATAATGAAATTAATATGGCTTATAATAAATAAATTTGAAATAAATGCATAAATAAATATGAATATAAAATAAGTTTTAAGCATCAAAATATATATTTAGCTAACTTTTTATTGCATATCCTTTAGCTATTTTGGGCAACAATTTTTGCGGCTCCATTGCCTTAAAAAACTTCCGCTTAGCGGTCGTTAAAAAGTGGTGTGCTAATTTGCTTTGGTGCTATGGCCAAAATGTTAAGGCGGAAATGCTTTTCGACTGGAATGCTGTTAACTTTTTGACACGGACAAACGAAATGCGCTAAATTGAGGCAGATTTATGCGCATTCCAAGGCCAAAAACGCAAATAGCCGTTGGGCAAACACGTTTTAATGAATTTATGCCAAGGTGTGGCTGAGCAATTGTCGTCTTTCAGAAAAGCTTAAGTATCTGTCGCGAACATTTTTGCCGCTTGTTGTTGCCCAGAACAACAATAGGAATTGCAGAGTCAAATGCCATTTTAATTGGCGCCACGGGTGTTGCCTCGCCTGACGCTGACAGCCATTTGAACAGTTCACGGGACACTAGAAAACTCGCAGTCCGCGTTCATGATTTGCCTTTCAAGTTGCCTATTTCATTGCGCTCAATTAAAAGTTGCGCTTCGATGTTCAACTGCAAAGGGGAGACGGCAACGGGCTGCCCGTCAACAGGACCGCAAGTTGGCTCTGTTTTTCGTTGAACCTCTAGCCTGCAATGTCCAAATAACAAATGTGCAAAGTTCAGTGATTTAAATGCGACAACCATGTCCTTGCCCATCTTGTCTGGCTCTTGGGGAAACCAATGTCAACGTCAACGGCAACGGCAACGTTAACTTTGAAATGACTTTAACTCTTCTTCTTAAGATTTGCCTTATATTCTCGGCGAATTTTTCAGTTTGAGTTGACTTTCTGCTGAGAAATTGCCTAATGAACTTAATTAATGATTAGCAAAAGGTCGGCAATTATGTTAATTGGCAGTTATAATGGAAGGTTAGCTAAATTTGTGAATAAGAAATGCATTCTAAAAGTAGGCAGAACTAAATCTGTTTGTACTGAGCGATAGATCGCTTGTGAAAATATTTATAGGTATATAGATATATATGTAGATAATATAGATAATATAGAATCCGATCTCAGCATTCAGCTGAAAAATGTCAGTAAGAAAATTCCCAATCAGGCACTTTCAATTGAAGCTTGATTATTTGATTTTTTGATATTGTTATTGTAGAAATTGTCACTTGGCGATGTAATGTTTACTGTGTATTCAAATTGAACTGAAGTATAGAAAAATTCGAAAGACGTATACTTAATATTCCATATATAAAACAAAAACAATTGATTTAATAAATTAATTATTGTTGTGCCTTTGCAGCTATGAGTTTGGCTATGCCTAGTATCGCAATCAGGAAGGGAGTTTGCCAGTTGCTGGCATTGAACAAGTTTAGCATACAACAATGGCTGAAGACCTTTGACACGATCATCTTCGATGCGGATGGCGTGCTCTGGCAGCGGGACGATGTCGTCGAGGGTACTCCAGAGACCTTTAATGCACTGCGTGCGATGGGCAAGAATGTCTTTATCTGCACCAATCATTCGGCCACATCGTGCCAGGTTCTCTGCGGCAAGGCACAGAAGATGGGTTTTCTTATAAGTTCAAATGAGATAATGTCCTCCTCCAATGCGCTGGCAAGGTATCTGCAGGAGCGCAAGTTCACGCAAAAGGTCTTCATTTTGGGTGAGCAGGGAATGGCCGATGAGCTGAAGGCTGTGGGCATTGAGACGTTGCCATTTGGCGATGAGCCATTGCAGGGTTCCTCCTTGCGAGATCACATTGAGATGATGAAGCTGGACGATAATGTGGGCGCTGTGGCTGTTGGCATCGACAGCAACTTTAATATGCTGAAGATGTCCAAGGCCTGCTGCTATTTAAATGATCGTCGTGTACTCTTTCTGGCCACCAATCGGGATCGCTCCTTTCCCGTTTCCCCAGGTCGCCTTACACCTGGCGCTGGCGTCATGGTTGCTGCCGTACAGGCGGCAACAAAGCGCAAACCTTTCACCTGCGGCAAACCCACCCCTTCATCTGCTTACACCTCATCCGAAGTGGCAGCATTAGGCCGGAACGCACCCTCATGGTGGGCGATACGTAAGTTAGTCTGCTTATTGAATTTCTAACTGAATGAACTATATTTAAATCTTTATACAGCATGTACACAGATATTCAGTTTGGCTACAACTGCGGCTTTCAGACTCTTCTCGTGGGCACTGGCGTCAACAGTTTGGAGGACGTGGCCAAAGCGCAGAAATCCCGCAAACCAATGATGTATCAGCAAGTGCCAGATCTCTATGTACCTAAGCTATCTGACTTGCTTAAGTTTTTACCATCCAGAAATGGTTAAATAGTGTTCTAAGATATTAACAAAATTACATTTAGTTAAGTTAACATAGTTATCAACACAGATTCAGAGGTTAGTTAGTGAATTCAGCAGAGATCTTGGCAAAATAAAATATTTATATGATAAAGTTAAACAAAAGCGTTATCAATTTCATAAACGGGGGGCAATACGGTTGAGAGGCAAGATATAAAACAAGATATATGAAAGATGATATAATATCTTCAATGTTTGATCAAGAAACTTACGTTGATCAACTTTAGGTCGAGTTCACACAGCGATACGGCTGCAATTCTTAGGATACGTTGATCTAGTTCCTTGTTTCTATGTCACAGGTAAATTTATATATCTCTTATCATACAATGTCGTGTAGGCATAAATAAATACGTCAGAATATTACAATTTGGAAAAATTCGAAATGGGAAATTATACTTTTAAGCTGTTATATTTATTTCAATTTTGAACGAGCCATGTTCAAGCAGACCTGCACTAATCTGACAAAATTACCCAAGCAACGGGTGCGACAATGGTTGAGCACATTTGAGACCATTATCTGTGATGCAGATGGTGTCCTCTGGCACTTTGACAAAGCAATTGAGGGTGCACCTGAGACTTTTAATCTATTGAAGTCGACTGGACGACGTACTTTTGTCGTCACTAACAATTCGGCAGTAACTAGCGATGTTTTAGTTAAGAAAGCCAATGATTTTGGCATTGAGCTGAATGATGGTGGTATGCTAACATCGGCAATGTCAATAGCCAACTATTTGGCTACTAAGAAATTTGAGAAGAAAGCATATATCGTTGGAGAAGCAGGCATCAAAGAGGAGTTGGCCAAAGTGGATATTTGTTCATTTATCGTCAATTCGGAGAAATCGGACATAACAATGGTGGAATTTGCTAAGAAAATGAAATTAAGTCCAGATGTCGGAGCTGTTATCGTCGCCAAGGACGATACATTTTCAGTACAAACAATAATGCGAGCTTGCGGATACCTGCTCAATGAGAGAGTGCTCTTTTTGGGCACCTGCTTGGATGGCGCCTATCCCATTGGCAAGAATCGTGTCCTTGTCGGCGCGGGCGCCATGATAGCGGCAATTAAAATGATTAGTGGGCGAAAACCTCTCATACTGGGCAAACCCAATCCCTGGATGGTAAAAGAGCCAAGCAGCTGCGGTCTCATTAACCCGGAGACAACGCTTATGATAGGCGATACGTGAGTGAAATCGAAACCATTAATCAATTACTTCAATTCATATTAATATCATTTAATACTTCTCAGCCTGAAGACAGATATACTGTTCGCTCATAACAGCGGATTTCAGTCAATGTTTGTGGGAACGGGTGTTAACACCCTGAAAGATGTGGAGATAATACGTAGTAATGGAAACCAGAAATTGTTTGGCATGTTACCGGATACATATTTGCCCAGTTTGGTGCATCTGCAAGAATTTATTTGTTAGTTCAGCATGAATAAATTGACAATTGAGTTATTTGACACCTTTCAGCTGCCACTACGTTTATTTGCATACAAATTGTAAATTAGCATTTCATAAAATCAATAATTTATCCTGCACAATGAAAATCCAATTCACTTTCCACCATTTTTTTTTGCCACTTTAGTCTGTCGTCTGAAGTGTCTCGCATCCCTGTCAAAAGTTGTACACAAGTGTAGTCTCCGCATAACTCGACACATTGTCATCGGCACAACGCGACGTCACCAAGTCACCAAGTCGCCATGTCGCCATGTTGCCATGTCGTCATGGCGCTATGCCGTCATGTCGCCATGTGCTTGGCATCCCAGTGCTTCTTTCCTTTATTTTAAGTCCCTGCACTCTGGGATCAGCTGAGTGCTGCGGCTGCCAGCAACAGACGAAGCGTTTTTTCAAGCACCTTTTATAAGGAGAATCGTGAAGTACAAAAATGAAATCCCATAGTGGCCAGTGGCCAACGCTGGGGACATCTGTGCACGGCATTAAAAATATGGGCGCTGAACAATGTGTAGCATACTTCTCAGCGTAGCGGAGCTCCTCATGCGTTTAGGGATTGTGTTGTGCTTTTTACAAGCCCTGCGTAATAGGTAAGCTGCGTGGACTTGCATAACATGAGTTGAAGTCATGCAGACTTCAAAGGCGACCAGAAGAATGGCATCAATTGTGTTTTATATTACCAGAAGCTTATCTGGCAAATGCTGAGCTTTTTATACATTCTATTAAAAAGATAAGCTGCTTGGATTGTGTAACAATAGTTTAATTCAAGTGAAAAGTAAAAATAATACGCACAGCACTGGCAATTGTTCTCTTTAATGGCAACATCAACAGCATGTGTAGCAAAATGTGTAGCATACTTCTTAGCGCGGCTTAGTAGGAAGTGTGTTGAGGCTTCCTGTTGTACTCTTAATACACAGGATATGAAGGATATGTGCTTGGATTGGTTGGACTTAAAACATTGAGGAGCCCATGCTACAATTCAGCCTTTTAAAGTCTTCTTAAAGCACTGATGCAGCCTGTCACAGAATTAAATTCATAATAGGCGAAAAAATGTAATATTTATTTTGATTACTATTGATTTGTAACGCAATTTCGTGGAATAAAATTTACATTTTTTCATTTATTTATTATTTTTGATTGCCGTTTCTGTGTTGTTTTTTCAGGCACACACGCTTGCTTTCTATATTGTGCCGTTCTTTGTTTGCCATCCATTGTTTACATTTCGAAGTCAAACAAAGGCAAATACCCACACTTTAGTCGAACTACTCATTTAAAGGCAAATTGAGGATATCAGGCAGTTGCTTTGCCTCTGTAATTGTGACCGTTCAAAGCTAATTATATGAGTAGAAATGAGGCTGCCAGCCAGCTCTCTTCTTTTTATAGAACTTTCACTTAAGTGCGTAGCCGTAGGATGGTTAAGATCTCGCTACCCAGATAGTGGCTGGAAGTGCCTATATTGTGGCGCCACAGCTGTCACACCCCTAATGGTGACTCCATGTCATTTGGCATAAAGTAGAGCCTGGGGAATTTGTGCTTATAAAGAGCAAGTTTAGTGTGTCCTTGCATGGGTGTTGTGCAAGTAGTTTACGCAAAACTGCTTTGAAAAGTTGTGAGGGACTTTGGTACTCGGCTGAGTTTGAACATCACATGGCCAAGATTAATTAAATTTGAAGCTTGTAACTGTCAAAGGCAGCTAATTAATTAGCATCCACCACAAAGGGGTCAACACTTTTTTGTGTCGTCGGGGGACGACTATATATGTATGTATCATTTGTCAAAGGCATCAACATCATCATAAAATCATCATCATCTTTGAGTGCTACCGACCGATAATCCCCTTGGTATTAAAAATACATCAAACTGTTTAGACTTCGCTTTTGGCGGCGACGGCGACGACGACGACGACTGCGACAGAATGTCATCAACACTAAAAATATAAAAAAGAAAACAAAATAACTCTACTGAGGGTTGCATGCCCCTGTGTTGGCGCTGTAGATGCTGCTCGCACTGTAGCTGTGTTGACATTATCCAAACTGATTTATAGTCTTTATCACAAAGCCAGCGACACTCGAATGCGGCGAGCATAATAAAGTTACAGCGAAAGTAAACAAAGTCCCAACCATTTTGTCGCTAAGGCGAATTTTCACAGTATACTTATGGGAGCTTCGCATAAACGTGCCAAATATCTCGGCTCTCTATTGCTCTCTTTGTGGCTCATGCATAAATTTCGCAATTTTAATTAGTTGTGCATTTATTTGAATCTTTGTTTTCTCTCTCAGCTCACGCAGCATTCTCGTAATTCAATTGGGAAAGAGCATGGAACAGCGAGTCTCTAACTTGGAATTAAGGAACGCTTTTATCTGTGTATATCACTTTGCTTATTTTATAGCTAGGGTATTTCGTAGTCGTTCTCTTGATAACTTACTGCTTCTCATATGATTATTATAGAAATGGCTGTGCTGGTGACATAAACTCCAAGCTCTTACCACGTGCTTAGCATAGGCAAATGCGTAAAGCTTCTTTGAGCCTCTGCCGTCGTGCCCCCTCTCGCCACCTGTCCCCCCCTCCCTAGGCTATCATCAGGTGGAGCTGAGGCTGACCCAGTTCAGCAGTTATGTTGCCCGCTTTTTGGCCACGCCCGTCTTGGGGGCTGCGCTTGTAAATTGAATTGTAAGTGGTCATTAGAATGTGCTCGTTACCATTTTCAATCTGTCTGCCGCTTACCACAGTAAACTTGAACTATAATGTTCTGTCTCGGGAGAGCTATCAAAATGTTAATAAATTATTTGAATGAAATGCATTCTCATCCAATTTTTAAGTTTATATTTATGTTGAATTATTTTTATTGAATTTCTCGAGCAAAGATTTAACTTGAGTTTCTGTTAAAACTAAACTAATGCTAATTTAAATTTGTAATCTGTAATCTCTTCAATTATTTATTTATGCCATTTATGCTTTGCATTAGCTAATGTAATTATTATTTGTATTTATTTATAGAATAGCAATGTTTTGGGAGGTAAAGTATAAATAAATTCAATTTCTGAACACCTGAAAATGTCTTTTACCATAGAAAAGCGTTTGTGTGTGTGTGTGTGTATATCCGTGTGTAGTTGAGTGTGTAAATATGTTACATTGAGCTACTTGAGTTGATGAGTTGAGTTTCCTTGTGGGTTTCTACAAGCGATACATTTAATCGAATCCATCTGCCTTTTGTTAGCTGAACTTTGGGTTAACTTTTCAACTTTTCTTGACAACTTGACACATTGTCAAGTCGCACCGAAAGTCCAATCGACAAAAATATAAACTGCTATCGATAACGCAATAAAAAAAAAGTTTTCTTTAATTTTCAGCCAATTGGCAATAAAGAAAGGTCGACAAAATCGAGATGAAAAGATGAAAAGAAAAGAAAATCATTTATCAAGTTTTGCTGAAAAATGCAGTGGAAAGTATATTTAATTAAAAGCAAAAACTTGATGCTAATAAATAAAAGTTTTCCCTGGCATCGTTGGGTCAAACACATTCCGGACATTCCCTCATTTTGGGGTATATTATCTATAGAGTGAATGAAGCGTAAGAAAAGTTTTACAGCTTAATTTAGTGCAAAATTGCAACAAAATCAATTGATTGAGAAACTTAAAATCGCAAATAAATATAACAACAACAAAAATAGACAAGTAATCGATTTTGTGTTCATTTTTCCTCCAATTAAAAAGTACAGCAAAGTCTTGTAAAACACGACTTCAGTTCGACTAGAAACTGTTGGGAATTTGTGGTAAAGTTTGAGCTAAACAAAGTGTAAGAGTTGTATTTCTGCTTGAGTTCTTTGATATCATGATGCCGTATAATATCACATATATCTAGGACGTACTTGTTACTTCTTTATGATAGGACTTTTACATGTACTTTTAGAGATTCACACATATATATTTATATAAAAAATTGAAGTCTTCAATCGATATATAAATGTTATATACATTCCCTAATCAAACATTCCAGCTCTAGTTATCCTTCTCAGTCAGATAAAGGAGCAGACTCCTTCTGAACTTTCCGAAGTCAGTCTTTCATCTAGAAAATTGCGAGCAGCATATATGTTTGAATATATATTGAATAATTGAACTAGAAAACGAATAAAAAACTATTCATAGAATTATAAAGAGAGTGTAAACTGAAGACGAAGTTACAAGAAATTGCTGTACTTTTTCTGCGATTGAGTTAAATGTATAAGTCTGAAAGAGAACAACGATAAAAGAGAGAGTCAGAGAGAGAGAGAGAGAGAGAGGGAGAGAGAGGTATAGAGAAACACTTAACGCTTATCACAAAGTAACGCAACGCTTGGCGCGCTCAGTTATCCATTCTTAACATTAGTATATCGTAATTACAAATAGTATTTAAGTATTTACATTATAAATATGACTAGCAGACTAGCGATTACTCTACATTAGGTGGCGCTTATGTACACGGTGGCCTCAAAACCCCGAGGATACGTGGCCCAGTTTCTTGCCATCGACGCTCCAATCCAAGCCGAGGGCCGTGTTATTGTTGGTTGTCGAGTTCGTGGTGGAGACGGATCGTTGCATTTCCCGTGGACCCGGATAGTAGACGACCGGACCGGGGGATGGGGCACGATTCCGTTTGATCTTGACGAGGCCTGCCGAGCCGGAGACTTGAGTGAGCCGTACACTGTTCAACGAACTGTTGCCGCCGCCGGCCGTGGCAACCAGGTAGGTCGTTGTGGTGCTCCGTTGGGTGCCGTGACGTGATAAGCGGCCGGACGATCGATGGTTCATGGCGCCTTCGCCGTTGTTCGATATGGAGCTCTCGTAGTGTATAAGATCTGGTTGGTCACGACTCAGGCGTCGCTTGAAAAAAATGAGTAAAAAAATGCGCTTGAACTTCTCGCCAAAGATAATGTAAATGAGAAAGTTGACGCTGCTGTTGATCGTGATGAGTAGATTGGACACCTTGGTCACCTTGTGATCGATCACACTGTAGAATGCCTCCGAGATGTTTAACACCAACGGCAGAAAGTTCAACATAAAGAATACCACAACCACACACAACAGCATCGTTGCCAATCCGATCTCACGTTTCTCCGATCTCGACAAGCGTTGACGCTCTCGATTCGCTCGCTTCACCTGCCTATAAATCAGGCAATTGAGTATGGCCAGCGTGAGGAAGGGTATTATGTAGTTCACAATCAGATAGCACCAGTGTATATAGATATTAACGTAGGTCGGATCAAGTCGCATCGCCGAGGGCCGCACACAGTGGAGCACCACGGTCGTGTTGGGCATTTGATAGGTCACCGTGAGCACCTCCCAGAATCGGGGCATATTGTAGGTCAATGCAAAGCAGACGCAGACTATGAAGTAGATTTTGGCTCGTCCATAGGTGCAGAGAGCACGTGCACGCAGCGGATGACAGACAGCCACATAACGCTCCAGGGTCACCGTGAAGGTCATGTAGATGCTCGCCGTCTGGGCGATCATGCCGATGGGGAACATTGCAGGTGAGATGAATGGATACACATAGTTGTAATACCCAAAGAAATGGCCTGTATACGGATATATCGAGGGTATGCCAAACAGCAGCATGGAGCTAATAATCAACATCGTGTCGCAACGTGCCAATCCCGTGAGCAAATAGTTAATACTCGATCTCATTTGCGGGCGGGAGAGTATTATCATGGATATCACATTGCCCAGTATGCCGAGGACGCCAACTATGTTCAGTAAGACGCCGCATACCCAAAACTCAATGCGATTATTCTCCAGCTGCGGATTGTACTCCATATCACACCTCTTTGTCCAATTCCGTTCACCCGTATCCTCGTACTGTGGAAAGAGATCAGCGTGGGTGGTATTCATGCTCATATCATTGTAGTTGTGTGGGGCAAAGCTGCTGTTGAAGAGCAGTTGCTGACCCGCATCATAGAGCATTGGGGCCAGCGTGCTGCCCAAGGGGTCTGTCAACTCATAACGCACTGCATCCTCCTGACTCTGACCTGTGGCACTTGCCAGAAACTGATCCACACTGATTGGTGCCCAATCATATTCAACTGGCGCTGGCGGTGGCATTATGCCTGGCCCTGCACCATTCATTGGAAATTCTCTGGTTGCTCTTGAGGTTCTTCAGTTAATCGATTGGGGCTACCTGGCCAAGCGTTGTCGGCTGTGCAGCATTTAAACTTCTATTTTGCAACTTTTGCCGTACCATAAATCGCTGTAGCTGTATTTAGTGTTGTGGCCAACTCACACCGGTCTTTGTGAGTGTCTTTGTGAGTGTGTGCGTATGTCCTTTCGTCCTTTCGTCCTTTGTGCTGTGCTCGTGGGTGTGACTTTCACTTTCGTGTCGCCGTCGCCTAAGCGCTTTTTGCTACCTTTTCCGCTTCTGGCATACACACTGTGGCCACTTTTTATAGTGTTGCTGTTGCTGTTGTTGCGGTTGTTGCTATGGTTGTTGTTGCTGTTGGTACCAAGCGCTGCTGACACTTTAAGCTGCAAAAGAGGAAATGAAAAATGGAAGGTCTTTAGTACGCTGTTGTTGTTGTTGTCATTGTTGTTGGTCAGCTAGCTGACTTAGCGCTCAATTCGAATTGAGCACAAAAACTTTTGCCCACAGAGTTTCTTATTTGTTGCAAACAATTGATGCAGAAACTAAGTTTTTAGTCGGAAGTTGGCTATTATTAATTGCCCAGCCATGCTTACGAATCGACTGTTGTCGCTATTTAATACGGAATGAAATTTAAAGTACTGTTCTTTTTGTTTAGTCCATGATAGGCTTAAATACTTAGACTGTCACTTAAACAGACAAGTTCAATAACTATAATTATGAGGCTTTGTCAAACTATTCAACTAATTAAAATATTTAAAGTGCACTTTAAACACAATGTTACCTAACTAAAGGGACTCCATACCTTTCACTGTCGAAGGAATTACGTTTTGCTATCGGATTACATTACCAATCAAATCAAAATAGATACTACTGTCATTATTGCTACTCGTATTATAGCAAAGACAACTTTTCAATTAACTACATTGAGCTCTTATTACAATTACAACTCAAAAGTCATTCAATTAAAGCCCCTTTTCATGCCACACACAGCACACACACCCACACGTCAATACGATTGCTGATTTGTAATTAATCAGCCCCACAAATTCGTGTTCAAACGAATCAGCCCAAAGCGCGATTAACGCAAATCCAAGCATACGCTTATCGCATTACCGAATCAATGGGATAACTGCCAACTCTCTCTATGAGTTTTGGCATGATTTGTGGCAACGGAAGCAAAAAGCTGCTGCTGGTGTTGTCATTGTGGTCGTTGTATGGTTGCGGACGCAGTGCAGCCACAATGCAAACGAGCTGTGACTCATTGCCTTGTCCAACATGACGTATGCGTGTTATTTGCATGCAACATTTGTTACCTCAGCAGTTGCAGTGAATCGCTTGCGGCCAACTACAATGCTTTGTGCTAAACTGTGGCCGCAACTGCAACTGCTACCATTGTTGTGGCGGTAACTGCAACTGTATTTTTGTGGCATGTTAAATGTAGCATATTTGCCATGTAGTTCGCAGGTGTCGCCAAATGTTTAACTAATGCCAAAGGCCAAATGGGAATCATAGTTGCCCCACAGTTCCGTGACGTTCCTCACATGTCCTGTTGAGGCGATTAGAGCAATTATTTGCTAAAAATAGAAAATGAGAATGCTGCAATGCTCAGTTCTTTCTGTGTGCGGCCAATGACCACCGTGAGGTGTCCTCGTGTTGGGTCCAGCAATTATAATGTCAATAAGTTTTAATGCCTGAATCCCTTTTTACCACTTGCTGCTGCTCAACGACTCGCACGTGCCATTTCTATCTCGTTTTTTTTTTCTGTGGCTCTGACATTAAAAACAGACGTCGAGCACCCCACTGACAAGCACTTGGCCAAACCAATAGGGTGGACATAGCGCTGTCCAGCTAACCGCTTTGACTGCTGTTATTTCTATTTGAATTTCCGTATATTTCTGTTGCTCTGACATTATGGCGACAGTTTTTCAATTTGTTGCAACCTGACATGACACAAAAAAGTTGTGCTTTGGTTTTGCTTCTACTTAGCCATTTTGCCAGCTAAGCGAGGGTAATTTGAAAATCTAGGAAAAACATGTGCAAACATGTTAGAGTAATACGGAATTCCTTTTTTTCAGTAGACAGAAAATATTCCATGGAATTTTTGTTTATAGAAATACATTTATTAATTAAATACGGGAAATGGCAAGTATACATATATTTTATATAGTAATTACACTGCTTATTTGTTGACTAACTTTGGCTAAATAAATTTCATGATAAATGAACTTCAGATAAAAGTTGGTAAAGCAAATGAATGAAGCGAATGCTGAAATTAATTACACGCTAATAGATACAAATATGCATGCCATTTTAATGAGCACAAATTCAAATAATTTATAACTAACACTAAGTGCCATGCCAGAATGTAATTCAAGCGATAAATCGCATTTACACAAAGTACTTAATACTCGAGCATCTGTTAATTATGGTAAAATGTCAAAATAACTAAAAGCACTTCACGGAAATAAACCCAACATCGAATCAAGTGTAAAGGCCGCTTAATTAAATCATGTTAACTATGTTTACTTGTCTGTCGCTTGCCGTCAGTTTAATGGGAATCAAGCGAATGCGTTTACGCCTCATTTCCAGGCTCAATAAATGAATGTGAGAATTCGATTGCAACAGTGTCATGTGAGCAACATGAGGTCGTTCGGGTAACATTTGTTGCAATTAATGTTTCATTTCATCGAAATGACATTGAACTTAATTGTTTAGAAAGCAATTTGCATTTGTAATTCCAGCAAGAAACGTGTCCTATAAGGATTTTCATTACAATTTCAGCTGAAAAACTATTCGCTTGCATGTGGACATGGCAAAGTCTGTTGTCGGCTAACGAGGCGACTGACAGTCTGCATTTCACTTCTCTCCTCAACTCTCTGTCCCTTTCTACCTCTCAGTCTGTCTCTCTTTCTCTCTCATTCACTGCTGTGGAGGTCTGAGTTATTTGGCATGTGCTCTTATATATTCGAATATATAAGTATACATTTGTGTCAACTGCCAAACAGAGCCGCGTTCCTTTCACTCTACTGGGCGTATGCTTAATATTTGAAAATGTATTCAACCATTTGGCTGATGCCCATGTAGAGCAGCAGCTCATTGAAACCAAAACTTTAGCGCATAATTTACTGCAGTTTCTAGTTGAAAGCTTCATAAATTAAAAGCAGATAAATAAACGAATAAATGGGTAAATAAAAGTTGTTTACGGTGAGGCAATTACAATTGATATGAGTGTGCTTTTTGATTTTCCACAGAGGCCATGCTGTGGTGACTGAATATCAGATTTTAATTAAATGATATTCAGTAATTAAGTGTAAACAATTCAAAAATCCTTAGCAGCATAATAAGTTGAATTAATTTGCTCATTTCTTCCACGAATGCATATTCCACTAAATTAAAATATTCGACATATTGTTAAATTGGAGATAGGTTTTTAATTGCGAATAAATAATTCGCTCCTTATTAGTAAATCTAAAATTACTGCTTTCATTGGAACAACATTTCAAATAGAACGCAGGAAAACCACATCAATAGTTTTCATCTTAAATGAAAGTAGTTCGAAAAAACACTCAAATTTAATATAATGAACATTTAAATTGGTTGCCGTTTCTGACGACGCTTTTGCGTGTGGAGAATTTATCAGATTTATATTGCTTTTGTTAGGCATTTTTCAGAAATTTATTTAATTAAAAGCTTAAGCATATTAATTTATGCGACTCGTTGGCCAGCTGTAAATGATGTGGTGCCCAACTTAGCGACATCGACATCGACATCGACATCGGCTGCTTCTCTGCTTAATTCCATTGTGTGTTTTTCCCAT
Source organism: Drosophila macrospina (assembly GCA_035042075.1). NCBI lineage: Eukaryota > Metazoa > Arthropoda > Insecta > Diptera > Drosophilidae > Drosophila > Drosophila macrospina. The sequence continues at coordinate 10,077,840 of JAWNLW010000591.1, read as the reverse complement.
ATGCGACACATGTAGGCAAACTTATCAGCGTTTTTTTGAGGCATTGTTGTCGGCGGCTGTTCTGTACATAATGTGGATTTGAGTTGAGTGGCGCTGAGTCGAGTAATTTATGGATGCATGTGCTTGGGGTATATAGAATTTATAGCATGCGACACAACGTATAAATTGAAATAAAATATATACTATGTTGAGATATGCTCAAACGAGTATGAATATGAGAATCTTGAGTATCTGCGTCTGCCACGAAATGAAAGCATCAGATATTATAATTATTATATATATTTGCCTATAAAAAAACACTCGAAAGAGAGACGGACAGCGAGAGATAGAGAGAGAGAGAGAGAGAGAGAGTGAGGCGAAACAACTCTTGCGATTTATTTTTAGTTGACAGTTTCAAGGCTTCTGCTCAGTGAAAGCAAAGCAAATACGAAAAAATTTGAAAGAAATGCTATGAAAATTCGCAAGAGCATAGGGCATAGGCTCATCTTTGTCTGAGGTTATTCTTCAATTTACATATTTTCGCCAGAGAATATGTATTTTAATGAGTCAGTTGCACTTCGCGCAATGCCATAAGGATAATTGTATGAATTCGTGCAATTTTGATTGCTCAATGAGCTCAGGTGGCCCCACAATGCATGTCCTCTACATTAAGCGGCTGATTTATGGCTGAGTGCGTCTATTATCCTTTCCATGTGCTGCTTGCCTATTAGAGGGTCTCAATCCTCCGCATTCAGACATATAAATGAGCGTATCTGTCTGGTTATGTGTTCTGTGCGCCCCATTATACCCGACGCAGTTGTTTTGCAAATGATGTTGTTGCCTTTTATGTAAATGACTGGTGCTGCTTCTGTTGCTGCAGCGTGGTAAGCGACGTACCATGCAGCGTATACTTAATAATCCCGACATTAAGTGCCAGCACTCACAAAGCCACAATTTGCAATGCATCACTTGGCCCCAAGGCCTTGCTAGGATGTTGCGACTTAGCACTGTCTGTCAGGCTCAGAATATCATTGGCACGGTATTATAATTGCGGCTTAAAAGCTACCAAAATATTTTCTACCAACAAATAAATGCAGGCTAATCTAAAGAAGTGCGAATAACTAAGCAGAGTTAGTGCAAATTTAATTAAATATGTATTAAAGTACACAAAAGCTTTATTTGCATTTTCATTCATAACATACGTAAGCTATTTAGAAATGTAGTTTGTTAGACAATAAACTTATGTACTCAGCAGATAAATTAACAAGTGAATTGTTTAGGCTGACAGACTCGGCATTTAATTCATTTTATGGTTGCATCTTGATAAAATGATGCAAAATTGTCTTGAGCAAGAATGTTGTCTAAATTAAATATTTATGTAAAATATTCAGTTCGCTCTTCTGAATGAATCACAGCGATTATAGTTAAGTTCAAATGCAACCAATTGTTAAAATTGTAATTTAATTGTAAATCTACAATCGGCTTTAATGCAGATTAAATTCTATTTATTACATATCAGAGAAATTAAATAATAAATAGGAGCAGAGCACTTCCTTAAGCTGCTTAAAATTCATTAAGTGATAATTTGATTTAGCTTGAATGCGCCTCAGGCTATTTATCTCTTGTTATATAGTTTAAATAAGGAGCAGCATATTGTATATAATTTTTTATTATTATTCATATTTGCGTGAAGAAAAGAAATTGAAAGAAAATCGCTCAAAATGAATGAGAATTCTCTTGAAGAATTTCTTCAAATTTAATTAAATTTGTGTTGCGTGTTGAGTTTAAATTGTTTATAACTTTGTACCTTGATTCGATTTAGAACTCAAGGGATAAGGTCTCCTACTTAATATGCAAATGCTTAATGGCAATGATAATCTGAAGAATTTCCATTTGGCATCCAACAACATTGAACAACATCGTAAAAAAGTCACTTGACATTTTTGGGCTCGCTTAAGCAAACATTTTTACGAGATTTTGAGTAATAAAACAACGTCCAAAGGTGACAGAAGACACAACTAAGGGACACGCTGTAAACAAGTCGAACTATAAGGAATTGGGAGACATTTCAAAGGGTTTCGAACTGCTATAAATGCGTACTCGTACTTCCCTCGCAATATCTTGCCCAATTTGTAGATACCCGCTAAGCAGCCTCTTGTGGTTACAGGGTATGCATAAAGAATAAACACGCTCGCGTTTTTAATATGCTTATTACAATTTATTCAGTTACCTTGAGGGAAAATGTAATTTACAACGCGTACAATTGTCTCCCTATGTGGATCTCCGGCTCTCTCTGAATCAGAGTACGTATTTGCCTGCATTGCATGCGTCTGCAGCACATTTGTCGTCGTGATTATTCCCAGGCGCCTACGCGTTGAGTCATTTGCATATTTCATACAAAAAATGTCAGGCATCAATGCCGAGGGAAGCCATCACTTAAAGCTTATTACCAACCATACAGGGAACGATTATAATTCGAAACAGACACGCACACACACACACACACGCACACAAACACAACAACAACACTATATTATATTCCTTTAACTTAAATTCGATTTGGGTTGACAGAGCTAATTTGTTGATTTGTTTTCACATTTCGTGTGATTCTCCTTATTCTTTTTATGCTCTCTCTGATAATTTAATGTGGTAAGCACGGAACACACACACTAATAAATGTATATTTATTTTATTTATTTATAAATTTATGTGCTGCTGTCATGCTTTTAGATTTTCTCTATTTTTCTCCATCTGTTTTTACTTTCATATTAATTATTGTATTGATGCACTTTTCACATTTTCCCAAAACACTTTTCAATTATTGCACAAACTTGTTTATTTCGATTTGTAAACAATTTTTGGTTAATTAAATTGAGTGTTCAGGTTTTATTATCATGTATTTAGCATTTGTCTTGATAAACACAAATATCATCACTTGTTCTCTTTCTATTTCTCTCTCTCTTTATCTCTCTCTATTGTTCTCGCTTTCTCTTAATTTCTCACAGACTTTTGGCTCTCGCTCTCACTTCAATTGGCTCGATATTGCCATCTTGCTCGCGGCTTGCAGATGATATTATTATATTTATATTTAAACACACAGCGTCACACAGCCGAGAGGTGTACCTATGCTTTCAGAGTGAGAGCCCTGGGGCAGGTCCAAGTTGCGCACGACCACGTTGAACGCTGACAGCCAACTGCGCCGCCAGACGAAATCAGCTAGTTTTTCCGGCTGCCGCCAATTGAAAATTCTATTTTATTGCGCATGCGCCATGTTGCCAGGCTCGGGCCACTGCTTGTTCGGTAAGCTGTTTACATTTCATTCATAAAAACCATTGGCACCATTACTACACTCGCTGTTAGTGTGCGTGTGTCCGTGTGTGTTGTTGCAACATTGTTGCGCTGCTGGCTGCCAGTGAAAGTGGCAACTTGCGGCTGCATACGTATGCCTAGTAAATGCCATGGGCAATCAACATTTATGATTCAAATGAATATTAAAGCGATGCGACCCAGTTTCCCCCTTATAAGATACTCGTACTTTGCAATTGCATTTCCACACTTTTCATACGAGAGCTTTACACATTTTCCGGCACGGAAATGCGCATCCAACGACAACGACGGCAAAACTGAAATTCAATTTAGTTGTGCGCGTCAGACTGGGAAATTATTTTAATGTTTAATGTGGATTTTTCTATTTGTTCATTGGTTTTCACGCTTCTCTTGTCGCAAAGTTTTCAGTTCTGTTTTTGTCAGCAGACAGTGAACTGTCAATATGTGGAATACTTGAAGACATCTTGCACTTTATAGAACTTGCAAATTTGAGGAATTTCTCGGTTCAAATTTCAATCTGATGTCTGTTCTTTTTCCCGTCCTCAACTTGTTTGATATCTGAAAATCGAGCAACAAGTCAAAGCCAATTGGCTGCCACACTTTGGGGCAAGTCGCAGCAGTCGAAGCCCAAGAAAATCCTTAACTCCTTGGCATCAGCGCGAACTAAGCCCGGTACATATTCAAATTCAATTCAAGCTGCTTTTGACGCATTTGATTATTAATTTTTGCCTCTTTTTTTATGATTCTTTTTTGAGTTTTCCTTTGATTTCGTTTTGGTTGGGGTTTCGCCTTAGCAATGCAAAAGCTCCAAAGGGATAAAGGGATAAAGGGAAAACCAAAAAGAAAAAACTCACAGAAGCGTGAATATTAAAAGTTCAGCCTGCTTCAAGCTGGCGACACTGGCTGATTCAGAGTTGGCTGCAGCTGAAGTTTTTTCCCTTGATACCCTGTTTATGGCTGAAAGGAGGGGTTTCAGAGCTTTGTGATCAACAAATGATAAAGAGAAAGTCTTTTGTTTGAACCATTCCGAATCTTTGTGTAGGGTACTTTGCCGTGCAGTTGAGCATCTTAGGAATAAGCTCTGTTTTGAAATTTTATGAGATTTACAAATCAAATAAGTCTCAGAATGTTTTCTTAAACCGCGCTATGTAAAGAGTATCTATAGCCGAGTACTTTTGACTGCAACTCTCCGACTTGTTTTAGTTGCTCTTATGCGGTATTTCGTTTCCGTCTTAAGGCTTGCCAGAAAAGCACAGAGCTAAGAAGAAAATAAACGAGTAGAACAACATTTTTTCTGAAATATATTTTTATTATTTGTTGGAAACGCATGTGGACCGAGTGGCGCCTGGCTGGCTGCTTGTCAAGCATCTCCCCACTGTAGTTTTTATGTTTGGCTAAAACATATAACAACTTGAAGTGCTTTTTGCTTAGCCTTAGCTCTTTGTTCGAGGGGTTTACGAGCATGTGCGCCATACGAGAGGAATAACAATCGGGCATTGCATGACGATGTACGAATTGTAGGCGAATGCTATTTTTAGCGTCCGAGTCATTGCCAGCTGCCTGCTACTAATTTTATTAAAGTTTGCAAAAACATAAAAAACTTTAATTGGATGTGAAATTGTGAAACTAAAACTGCTGACTATGCAAAACTAATTTCGATAAAATCACCTTGACACAAGCAGTTGACTTAAGCGACGGGATATTATAAACAATATCCCAAGATTCCTGTGCAAACTGTCAGTTCACACAATTATTCAACAGGGCAGGACCTCAGACAGAACTACAATCAGGATGCCAGAACACCCACTGTCATTGGATTTATTAGCAAGTGACCGCAGACCAAGAACTTAATATATATTCAGTGGCTTTGTTTTGCCGCGCCGGAGATTTACATTCAACTCTTGCCGGGTCACATAAGACAACTGCTAAACTAAAATTTCAGTCTCCCTCTGGGGGCCTTGATATGTCTCTAAGCTGGCATCCGCCATCCGCCATCTGCCAACTGCCAGCTGCTCGTCCTTGTCTGAAAAGTGAACATGAAAATTGACTTTAATCCAAGTGCAGACGTTGCGCAGTTTGAGATAGAAGTTAGTTGCACACTGGGAGCTAACTCAACTGCAGAATACCACTCGAGACAGTTTATCAGATCTATTATTTATTTTTATTTTTTTCGCCAGATCCTAAATTTGCAGACAAACAAGTTTATTTTTGGACCAAAGATTCGCTAAAGCTCTGTGACAGAGTCAACCTCGATTTGGGCCAAGTCAAGTCAGTCAAGTCGGGGGGAGCTGCAAAAGCTACAGAAATTACATTCTAAGGACAAGGTGAGCTATGCATGTGACTGACAAGTGTCATAACAATATGTGAGAAAAGATAGATGAGATGTGACTTTGTGTAGGTATGACAACACTTAAAGCAATAATCCATTAGACAGGGCAAGTTTAATACATTCAAGGGCAGATAGATGATGTTGAAATGACAACAACTGAAAACCAAGTTTCACACTTTCATGTGTATAACTAATTGGAAAATAATTTCTAACTATGCTTAGCCCCGGTTTCTTGCAGTGTATGTGTGTGACAGAGGGATACGTTGACAGTGACATGTAATTCAAAAATTGATTAATCGAAGCAGGTGAACTACGCAGAAGAACTCAATTTATAAGAGCTATAAGACAATAGCGCGCTGACTCGCATGTGATATTTCATTTCATAGTATTACTAATAGATTAACTGTTACAGCAGGAACTCAACATAACTATGAAGTGGCAAGGAGACTCCACTCCGATGGTGATAGAACTGTTGACATTGTGGGAGAACCTGCAGTTCCGCATGTCTGAGCGACTGTTGTACGATTGCCAAGTGCTCCATCATTGTCGTCGGGTTAGCCGCAGTGACCTTTGTGCTTAGCCAACTGGGAGCATTCGAAACAACCACTCATGGTCTCGCAAGTACTAGCTATAAATAGTTGGAAATAGAAGTTAGCCTATAAAGAAAACTGAAAAGACGACAATTGACAATCAAAAAGAATATAGCAATCATATAAATAAACTATTTTTAGTGATAAATCGTGTGAGCCATTGCTACGATATGGCTATGTCTGCAGATAATGGCCAGATGTGAGTGGAGTCTGCGTCATTTGCGTTTGGCGTCTGCAAACTTTTAGCCGGGCCTTTAACATTATATTTGTAGTGTTTTTATTACATTGCGAGGCAACGATACATATTCAGCCATTAGCACAAATATGCAGAAGAGTATACATATAAATATTAATACAAATATAATTTTTATGTTCATTGCTTTGCTGTGCAAATGATGAAAATTCTAAGGGGCCGCAGGTCTGCTGGCGCCTCGAGCCCGCACAACCTGTAATGAAGCCTGATGATAACTGATAACAGATAACTTACAACTTGCAACTGGCAACTACCAAGTTCCCATTGTCACATTCATGTGGCCTGTCTTATCAGTCTTGTTTTATGAGGCAGCCAAGTAAAGGTTAAGGCATTAAAGTCTTTGTTTTTGCCATTGTTCGACCTTTTGTGGGGCTAATCAAAAACAGCTTATCACCTTGTTATGGCCAAATCCTTTGAGACAGCAAGCATAACAGAAGCGAACTCTGTTCGCACACCTACACACACGCGCACTCAGTCACACTGTGACAGGAGCTAAAAAAAGCTAAAACAAGGCCGGAAACGGAAGCGGGCGTTGTGCACCGTGTACTCAGCTTACTTACTTTGACGAGCGACACCACAACGCGCCAGCCTAGCTATAAATCAGCTAACACGTTTGACGGCAACTTAATCCAACTGCCCCGGCTATGATTACTGGACTTACTCGGGCCATATTGCAGTCGCCTTTGCAGTAAATATTAAAGCCAAAGGCGAATTTCTTAGAAATTGTTAAGAATAATGAAAGAGAATTCCGTAAGCGAAGCGTAAATAACATCCTTTCCATCTCGTATTTGATAAACAGTTGCCGTAGCCTTAGGATAGTTATTTTCTTATGTTGAATATTTTTACAGAAATTCTTAATAAAAATATTATTCGCTGAACGTCTCAGAAATGGCAAAGAAAACTAACGAAAGCAACGCGAGTAATAATATTTGCTCGTTCATTTGAGTCGAGGTTAAATTAATAGAAATTATAAAGGCCAACCCATTTCACATCGATCTATTGTTTATTCACATCTTTGTAAACTTTCTTAGAAGAAAATCAAATTGACGAACCTACGAAAATAATCTTTTATTGTTTTCTCATTTCATTGCAATTTGTCCACCGTTAAGCTTCAGTTTTGTTGGCAATTCATAAATATTAAATGACCTTTATGATACGACAAGCGCAAGTGAAAAGTAAATAAGCCCTACTTTCTGGAATACCAAGGAGTCAATCAATAATGTATATGCATGTTGTGGGCCATATGGTTGTGAATTTATAAACTAAAATATGCAGGAACAATAAATAAACTTTTCGGTTGAACTCTATTATGGCGCAGGGAAAAAGCACAAGTCCAAAGTTAAACACACACACGGATAGAGAGAGAGAGAGAGAAAGAGAGTGTGAGAGTGTCCAAGTGGCATACATATGTTGTTGCACCGCTTGTATTGTTTACCTTTTGTGTGTGGACAACTGTTCTGGTCGAGTCGAGCTGTGATTTAGCCGCCTCGCCAGGGGATCAATGGAAGCCATCAGAAAAGCCGCACACAACATACCACAAATTACGGACGACAACAATTTTCGAGCTGAGCAATCAGCGTCTGTAGTATTTCAGCACCTACACAAATAGTATGAGGTAGGGTGAGAAAGAGAGAGAGAGAGAGAGAGAGAGAGAGAGAGAGAGAGAGGGGGAGTGAGAGTGTGCGAAAGAGACATAGAAAGAAGGATATATGGCTCGACTGTGGATTGGCCATTTTGTGCGCCTTGCTTTCGATTTGCCCTTCCGCTTGAAGTTGGCTGCGAAAATTGCCAAACGGAAGTTGTGCGCAACGATCCATGTCCTGCTATTTGCATAAAAAATTCCATTGCCAAAACGGAAGCATGTTTATTTTCGATATTTCTGTGATGCCTCCGCACTCTCATCATAATTATACGACTGCAAATCGAAGAGAGACCCCCACGCAATTACCCGAGTAATACTAGGGGTATGCTCGCTTGTTCGCTTGTCAGACAGCAGCCTGACAGTCTGACGGCCTCATTTTAAAGCTGTAGGTGCCAAAAAGGACACCAAGGATGTCGAGCGCACAATACACAAATACGCAATACGCATTACACATAAATTATGCATGTTACATGTTGAATTGGGCGTATAAAATGTCTACCGTTGTCTGTGGAGGAGTTTTCTGCCCACCAAGTACAATTTACTTCCATAAATGTGAAAGCAATCGCGTGGGCCACAAAAATTACGAGTAAATGTGGCATCGGTAAAGCAGCGGAGAGAGGAGCATGTGCAGGTTGGGCAGATTCAGAGCAGCTCGTCGTAAAATCAAATCAACGGTACATTAGTCGCGCACGCACGCCCAACAGTGGCACGGGGGTGCACAGTGGGTCGAAACATGTTGCATATATTAAAATATAAATATAAATATAACATAAAAGTCTAGTTTACATTGATTTTGAATGTGTTCTCCAACTTCATATTGTTACAAGTTTTACAGACAACTGAAGTTGAGAATTGTAGGCAAGGCAATAATTGAATTTTATATTAGCATGTAACCTCAATGCTTATAATAAAATTGTATGTCTACTTCATGATTGAATTATAAATATTTGAGTAGTTCAATAAGACTCAACTACGCAGTAAATTAATTGAATTCAGAAATATAATATATAAGTTTATTTTGTGGCTTCACTTATAGATGCTTTACTCTTGCTGAAGCTATTTTTTGACCACTGTAGGCAACGCATGAATAACAGACCTAATGACTTACGAGCTGATGAAGGAACTTACATGTAAATATGAACGAACGCATATAAAATAATTTGGCAATTGTGCGTCATGGTGTTGCTTTGATGTCATCTGTCGACTCTCGACTCTCGACTGTCGGCTTAAACTGAAGCCACGTTACAGCTGCTTCATTCACATACATTACATTACAGTCAGATGGTTGGTGGAGGTGGTTGAAAGTTATTTATTTTAGCATAGGAATATGTGGCCTGAAATGTGATATCTTTGGTTTAGCACTGTGACAGGCAGGTGTTTTTATACTGGCATACGGTGCGTATGAGTGTTGGGGATTGTCAAGAGGACAAATCCTCTTGTCTTAGTGTCCATTACATTTTTTATTTTTCGGTTTGTGCACAACCAAATTGTTAATTAAATTAACTGTAAAGGGCTTAGACGAGCGCACGTGCCACTTAAGTGTGTGGCACAGCTGACATGGGTCAGCAACCTCTGGACCCTGAACTCTGAATCCTTAGCTCAACATCGTCTCAATTTTGCAATGCCAGTTGCCTGTTTAAGAATCTTCAGTGAGGTCGCGCAGCTCCGGATGCTCCACAGGTTTCTCAATGGTTATGCAGCGTAGGCTCTCAATCTTGCCCACAATCTCGGTCCGCAGCTCCTCGAACGGACGCAGCAGGCGCACGTGCTGTGCATCGTCGCGACCCTGGAAAAGCGTCTCGCCATCAAAGTCAATGTATCTGTGCTTGCGAGCACACAGCAACGTGCCTAGCAGTTTATCAGAGATGTGGTTGTACAACTGTCAGAAGCACGAAAAGTATAAAGCGATGAAGGGGATGGATGGTCTGGATAAGCGGATAAGATTGGTTACCTCAAAGAGCTCGCCGAACTTGAGGCTGACCTCAGGCATATCGTTGGATGTATTGTGATCACATTTATCGTGGATCAGCTCGCACAGCTGTAGAATCTCCTGCAAGGATAGCACCTGAGCTTCAAGAGCCCGCTGCTCGGAGAGGCTGCCCGGGGGCGCAGTGCCGTATTGATCCTTGAGGAAATTGCGCTTGGGCACATCACGGACATTGTAGTGGGAAAAGGGATTGATACGCTGCCATTGTTGATGCTGCTTCACATGCTCATTGAAGAGCGTGATGCGCGACAGGACGGTGTTGTCCTGTGTGTATGGGAAAGTCTACGATAAGCCAGACACAATGATAAGCCGTCACCTACCTCCGTATTCGTTTGATCCGTCATATTATGCATTAGAAATTTTATTACCTCATTGTTGTACTAGAATTTTTGTGTGTTGTGAATGAAAGTTAAATGCGTAAACAGCAAAAGTAGCCTGCTATCTCTGGCTAAATGTGGCACGCAGTTTGCGCAACTGTTGAGCACACAAATCAAAGTGTTATCATTGAACAACTTGACAGCAGGTCATCCACTAAGCCCCATCGATAGCCAACTGGTTGAGCTAATGGCACGCATTAGCTGCTGAAATTCAGCAATAAAAAGGTCAAAAGGTTGACTATCGCAGCGCGTTTCAATTAATCAGCCCAAAAGCAATTGCCTTAAACTTAAAGCCCAGTGCCATGGGCCATGGCAAACATGTGGCGAGTGCGGCGGAAACTGGCAGCAAACTAGCGCCATAAATTGTGACCCAGAATGGCGCGCAAACAGGCGGAAGTATTTGTGCTTACTACGAGCAGAGCAGGAAATACAATACAAATTTCTCACAGAGAACCAGTCACAGAGCCAGTGTACAGACCAAAAGAATTAATGAAACAAAACGACAGAAGGGAAACCAAACTGAGAAATGGGGAGAAAAATAAGATAAAGAGATAAAGTTGTTAAGGTTGTCGCAACTTAAATACACTTACGTGTTGGAGATTTAAAAAAAAAAGACACAACTAAGCTGAAAGGAAATGTTTGTGGACACAAGATTAGGGTTTGCAATCACAGATCTTGTCTTAGTTGACACTGCTTAACTTAAGTGGGCATGGTTAGTTTATAAATGCAACTTAAGTATTGAAAATACCACAAATTCGACAAACAGCAACTAAATATAATAATTATATGAACTATTACTCCTATTTTTTAGATATTAATATCAATTTTATTAAATATTAAATAATTGCAGTTGATTTCCAACTCCTTAAACTATGGAAGTCACTCAATTTATGAAAACTGTTATTATTACTTTATGTTCCATCGAAAATTACAAAACGAAGTAATGAATTTAATACCCTACCCAAGGTTTCCGTTTCCGCTTCCGTTGTCGTTAAGAAATATAGTGAACGCACATCAAAATATGCAATAGCTGGAAAAAGACGCCGTAAAGCATATCATTTATCAATTTTTGCATTGTGCATTTTCTGTTGCCTTTAAGCAAAATATGATAGAGATATTTTGTAGTTCTCAACAATATCAAGACATACTTCTGCATCATACAAGTTTTTGTTAAATTCTTCTGAATCATCTTCTGGCTCTTCCCCCTATATTTATTTTCTCTTTAAATTATCGAATTAGTTTATGGGCATATGCTGTGGAGTGTTGAAGCTGCCGAAGATAGTTAACATACCCGAAGTAAAGGGCAGGGCTAGCGTGAAGAGACAGACAGCTAGAGGATTTGCTGGGACAGCCAGATAAATGGGGGGAAGTGGCGCCACTTCCGCCAAGCAATAAACATTAATGCGCAATTAAAGCTGGTGTCTGGCTTTGTCATCGAAGTAAGGGTTTGTAAGATTGGAGCTGGGGTGTCTGTATTTGATTTTCAGCACTTGGGGTGATTAACGCTTGGCGCCCTTGTATTAGCTTTTAGTTATTTACGGCCACAACTTCGGTTCACCATGGCAGTCATAAGTACAGCCGATGGAATTTTGTTGCTTAATGTGGATCAAAGCCATTAAACGAAAGGGAAAAGGGAAAATGGAAAATGCTGTGCTCTGATTTATCGAGTTGACTTCGTTAGACTTTTCAGACACAATTGAGCTGATTGTAATTATTATTTGTTGCAATTACTTAAAAGTTGTGAAACCTATTGCAATTTATGCAAATTACGCATACGTCCTGTGAGCCTTCATGAGAGCTTTAATAAGAGGCAAACATTAAAGACTCGCATTAAGAAGTAGAAAAAAAAGTAGAAAAATACAAACAAAATGCTAAGCTGTTGCGAAAACAGCTGCCGAAGGAGGTTGACAGCTTGCATTTAAGCCTGTCTACAAAGTGGATGTGAAGCTTGTTTGCATCCCAAGGCAAGACGTTGCTGTTGCTATTGCTGTTGCTGTTGTTGTTGTTGTTTCCTTTGTTGCAGCTACAGCAGCTCCTACATGTTCTACGAACGGAAGTGCTTTGTAAATGCCCCGAGTTGCAGCTGGAAAAGTGTAAGAGTCTCTGAGGCAGTTTCACATGAAAATCCTGGACTTTTATTTGCATCTGCGTATCTTAAATTTATTGAATGTTTGCATTAAAACTGTTGCGGCATAATTCAATTTTGTAATGTATGTGTCGCAAACGAGTGATTTTTATGGCAGCTTGGCAATCGAAGCACGTGCCACAATAAATATTCAAGCAACGCCTCTGGTTTTGGCATATTGGATTAAAATTGCGTTGCCTAAACAACAACACATTCATTTTCTGTCTGGCTGTATATTTGTGTGTGAGTGTGAGTGTGTGTGTGTGAGGTTAACACCTGTTTGTCTGTTTGTGCAGACTGTAACTGCCTTTAAACTTGGTTGGCAAACAAAAGCAATCTCAACTTTGCCACAAATTGACTTAAATGTGTCATTAATAACCTTCGTAACCGGCAACTTGCAAACTGATTATTTTGGTGACATTGTTTGTCTGCTTTAATGTCAAATTTTGATAAATGGTTGTGGCTTTTTGCATGTTGGCCAAAACGTTTAATGTTTAGCAGCTGCCAGTTGCATTTTTTCAGCTCCATTTGGCTGCGTTCGACTGACAAGCACTTAAGGCTTTGCTGCTGTGCTGTCCACCGAGCGTAAAAAATCAAATCAAGATTTCCATGACGTCGCTGCCAGACAATGACCTCGGAACCACCAGAAAAAAGGACGACAAGAAACCATATAAATAGCTAACTGAACAGTGAACAACAACAAATAATGTCGCAAAGGGTAGAGTTTAATTCAGTTATACATAAGCTTACAAAGGCTTATTAGGAATCAGACATATTGAACGAGACGTTCGAGATGTGAGACTTAAGTACTAAGTATGGAATTTAATTGCAGATTTGTCTGATTAAATTATAGCTGATGTAGGCTAGATTGCTTCTTATCAACAAGTACATAACTAATCAAATAGATATTCCGCTTTTCCTTAAGAAAAATAGTTGTATCAAACAAGTGATATATATATTGCGAGCAAACTAAAGTCGAATCGCTCAACAAAGTTTGTGAATCGAATCAATTTAAGGACATCTCATTGTCAACAAGCCAAAAATAGCATGAGTTTCTTGTTTTCTCTTTTTGTTTCTGTTTTGCTGACACAAAATGGCGTTTGTCTCGCAAAAGTATGCAACAGCAGGCACATATTTGGACACACACACACACACACACGCACACACAACTACACGCATGAATTGTGTGCATGTGTATGAAAAATGGTCGAATGTTGCCTGTCCATTGATTTGATTGACACTTTTATTGACATACAGTTACGGTTGTTAGTTTCTCTGCTGTTGTTGCTGTTGCTGTTTGTTGTTACAGTGACTGTCAAGGGTTTTATGACCTGAGCTATGTATAAACGGACTAAGCTTTTAAACCCATATATTTGGCCATCGACCGTAAAGATTGTCGAATTTCGTTGTGTTTATTCGCATATTTTTCTGGGCCATGCATTATTTATTATCCATAAATTGAATGAGTTGCTTTCTCCATCGTTTCGTTTGTGTGTTATTAGTTTATGGCTTGTTCAAATTTGTGTTAACAAAATAATGATTTGATTCGAGCTTAATGCAAGCGATTTGGCAATGACTCTATAAACTTTTTAATGTGTTAAATAATGAGTATAAATGCACATACTTAAGTCGAATAATCGACTTGGTTATTACAGAAAAGCATTTAATAATAATTGCGAATTTTTATTGTTATTAAGCTGTAGCATTTATTGTACTTTTCGCTCGTTTCACAATTTTGTAACATTTTTAAAGCTATGTCAACAAATATTTAATATGAAATTTAAAAGTTGGCTTAACTTCTGCGCATTCTTGGCGTTTATCTCGGCCAGTCTAATTGCCAGCTCTAATTGTGCTGCTATGGGAATAGGGACAGCAAAGGAATAAGTGGGAGAAGGCAAAGGGACGCCAGTTGGCTAATTAAATTTTGTGGTCGCCGGCGGAGAAGTCTGCCTGTAAAGTGGCTGCAATGAAATTTCATGGCACTTTCATTCAGGGACTCACTTTTCAGGCACTTTTTCACTTATTTGCCAGCACTTTTTATGCGTGTCCGTAACAATAACCAAGTTCACTCGTAAAATATGACATTTGCAGCCCTTTGTTTGCATTAATCTGGGCTAAAACATGTGGTAAGCTGGCCGCAACACAACACAATCGCATGGTAATTAATCAGGCTTCATTTTCACTTAATCGCAGCAATGATTTTGCACGCAATTGGCGTTATTTTATGTATATGGAATATTACTGTTTATACTCTGTATTTCTTTTTTTCTTCTTTTATTTTCTTCGCATTCGCATTCCCATTTCCATATTCACTTTCATTATGCTTTGCCACAGCGTGGGGCATGCTCCAAATTGCCAGTCCTGGCCTTGGTCAGCTGCGTCCAAAAATATAAAAAAATAATACCAATTTAAATATGCATAACATGGCGAGTCACATTTGACGTTGTTAGTCGCGGTTCCTGGTGCCCCTTAATTAACCATTTGAAGTCCAACTGTGCCTAGTCGCAATATCACAGTTGTAGTCCTGGCAAGGACATCATCAGGCGCCAGACGTAAAAATTTTCATTCGTTTGCCAAACAAATGTCAGTTGTGCGGCACAAAAAGCCGGCATTATGTTGATAAACATGACAACATTCAGATACCCAGCACAGGCAATAAAAGGTACATCAGTTTTTCTTTTAGGATTCGTTCAGTTTTTTTATTTTTACATAGATTACATATTTTTCCATTGAGTTCAATCAATTGATATGTTTTTGCTCCAAATGTCCTTTGACATTTACACTTTACTGGCATTTGTTTGGTATTCGCTTTATACTTTTGCTATAATTCTATATAATTGCCAGTGAATTGCGTGGTTTTTTGATTTTGCTTGCCCCTTTTGCAGTTGTTTGTGGCATTTATGAACGACCTACGCACCTCCAGCTTTCGAATCGTAGGTCTGCCTGCACATTGATTCATTGCAAATTTATGCTAATTGAAGGCATTTTTTCTCTCTAAAAATAGGCAAAGTTCATGTAACTCTTTTGCTCTCTCCCACCTTCGTTCTGTCTTCATTAGCTGCCGTAAATTAAATTTGCTTGAATTAATTAGCTTTGCCTTAAAATTAAATGCCTAATCAACTTAACTGTTTCATAGTAATTCCTCCAGTCTCTCTATTGTCTGTGAGAGCCTTTTTTGCTGGCACCGTTGTTTTTGTTGCTTTGCTTACTTGCTTGTTGTTGATTGGAGTTGATGTTGAACTTGGCGTATACGTAATATCTGCCATACACATCAGTTGCAGCTTGTTGGGGCAAAAGTTTTAAATGTTATCGCAAGCAATGTAAAGTGTGTATGTTTGTACTTTATAGTCAAAAAACACCCACAAAAACATACACATACTCACTTACACACACACACACACACACAAACTACAAACATAATGGCGTGCTGACTAGCGAAACACTTTGGCAACAATAACTAGACTGAAATTCTGGTCACCAAACGATGACGTCGTTGTTGTTGATGTAGCCCCCCCCCACACTTACTTGTGCCTTTGAAGAAAAACAAGCTATGGCTCTTACGCGTTAAGTTTATATATATGTAATATTTGTATACCAAGCAAGGCATCAGTCATTTCTTCGCGTCATGGCTCCTCTTGCGACTTGTGGTTATACGACATTGACAATACCACAGCGTGTTCTTCAGAAGCTCCAGCTGTTGTGCAGGCAGTGCATTCAGCGATGACTAAATTACATTTCAACTATTGCAGCTGCCAACAATCGATCAGGGGGAGAAGGGCATAGAAGGAGTGTCTAAGCGACACAAAGCTGACGGGGCAAAATTGAAGACGCAGAAGAGGCAGAAGACGCGAGTCCTGGCTGGAAACTCAAAGCTAAACATGAAATGTAATTACAAGAATGAAATACAGTACACTTGACCTACATCCTTTCAACTTTTGCCACCGTTGAGAGCGGACAGTGGCAATTACTTTCGCACGTTTGGCCAACAAAGGCTCTGGCCAACTGGGAAAAAGGTTGTGCCTTTGTGAAAATCCAGACATTCTGTCAGCCAATGAAAATTATTGCATGCCTTGCAATATTCCCTGGCTCTGTGCGATGTCTGGAGCATAAAGAGCAAAGAGGTCAATGTATTTTTTGTTTATTTACGCCGCCTGCCTGAAAGTCTCCCCATTCCTGTGCTCCATGTTGTCGCTCGTAAAATCCCTAAGCATACGAGGCCCATTTCACCGGAAAAGTCAGTTGCCGTTTGCAGTTTGCCGTTTACCGTTACCGTCACCAACTTTCCTTTGGTCCTGTCAGGCATTCAACGCTCTAAATATAAATTTACGTTATATGCGAGGGTGTGGCATGCCTCAAGTCATCATAACTTCTGCTCCAAGCGTCGCAACTTCAGCTAAACTCCACCATCGCCTCGACTCACCCCTCACAGACAATATAAGTGCGCATTCCCATTGTCCATAAATCAAATGTCGCTTTGCAGTTGCACATTGCTTGCGCTCGTTTCTAAGGACTTTGCAAAGATAAATGAAACTATGTATATTCCACTTGCCAAACATAAACCCAGAAAACCCACAAAAAAAAAGGATATGAAAATCAAATCATGGCCAAAGACTACTCGATAGACAAATACTCTATAGTTAGCTAAGCTTGAAGTCATTTTAGGGAAGTAAGGAAGATTAATATGGAGTTTTGATTGAACTTTCTTATTTAAATGTTATTAATTAACTTTACGTTTTAATACTTGCACCCATATGCTCGCTTTTATGCTTACAGGGTATTGCCAAACGGCTGTTTCAACTTCATGCATATACATGGATATGGATATGGAAATTTGTAGAACTTGACATTTCTCGTTTCACACCATTTGCCTTGGCTCACATTTCTCTTTGCCTTCTCGCTTGCGACCAAGGAATTTGAATCGAGCGAATTTTCAGCGAATTGGTAAAGTTTTTGGCGCCATTGAAGCACCCCCAACTCCCCGCTCCCAGCATTGAATGTGGCCGGGCAAAGGGCAGCTGGGAATGGTGTGTTTGTTGTTTTTTTGGTGCGTAGCTTTGAACGTGTCAGAGATCATATGCAAAATTCGTTTGTAAAATGCAAATTCAATGCATAAATTAGACAGCGAAATGGACGAGCGATAAGGCGAACAGCAATAACAACAACGAGAGCAAATAAATTATAATTTGCGCTATGTCGTCCCGTTATGGGGCAATCAAAGTGGCGGCCAACTGGCACAACGCCTGTAAATTGAATTAAACTCCTGGCCTGAAAATGGCACGCCTTGAGTGACTAAGAAAGTAGTCCCGTATATCCTACGCATCCTTCATCTGCACATCCTTATGGCAGAGACATGGCCCTGGCACTTTATTCCTTTTCCGCTTGCGTGCGTATGCCGAAATGAGAATGGAGAATAGACGGATAAGTCAAGCGGTTCGTGTGCGAAGGGTGGCCACGAAATGATAATAAAAGTATGTCTGCCCCACACTCAAAGGAAACCTCTAAACACGTATACGACATGTGCGACATTCACAATAGCTACTATGTATAAGTGTAGTATGTGTGGGTGCACATACAAGTGAGTAGTTCAAGCTAATTGCCTAGGTCCCTTTGAGTTGCAGCGAGTTAATCGTCAGCACGGTAAACGCTCCATAGCTTCCTTTATGCTCTTCCGCATGCCGCTTCACCTTCCCCATCCGCAGCGTTTTGTGTTATTCTGCCGATAAGTCACGGTCCCAGGCATGAGACTCCTACACAATGCGCATTGTCATTTTCCCAGTTTCATAGCCTCACAGCCTCTCGCCATGCTACAATCCCACAATCTGACAATGCCACATGCTAGTTCCACACATGGCTGACATGTAAATTAAGATTAGATGTACAAGTTTCTTTCCTTCGTGAATATGCACGTTGTCAACATGTCGCACACAACAAGTGTCTTGGCAACATTTGATGCGTGTCAACATTTGAGCCTGGGCAACATTTATGTCTGGCAGCATTTGTAGCTAAGCGTTGGCAACATTTTGGCAAACTGCCTTTACAATTGTTGCCAACTTTGCCATGATATGTTTTTTGTTTTGCTTGTGTTTTACAAAGTATAGGGTATGCAAGACTATAGTGTAAGTAGATAACAGGCAGAAGCATAAAGTTGTAAAGGTGTATGAAGCAACTCAGCGATGGTAAGAGTTATGGTTGCCGAATTTTGGCAGATGGTGTATGCTAGATGGCAAGCCGCAAATGTAACTGACCGAAGCGTAACTTATTTAATATTTATCTTATCAATTTAGATCTTTTCTCAATTACAAATCAACTCATAGTCCATCACTTTGGCTAAAACCCTTTTCACGTTTCTTTTCGGCTTCCCTGACCGCAACTACATCAACACACTCGATGTTGGCAGGCAGCCACATGAAAATAAAATATATTTCTCATCTATATGTGTTGTGGGACAACGCAATAAATTGGCAAACACTCGTGTTGAAGAAGAAATCTTTACACAATTTGTTCCTAAGTTTTATGTTGTGTCGTCTATAGCAATTTGGTTTGTGCTTATTACATTTCCGCAGCGTTTTATTAATTTTATAAATAATTAGTTGTAATTATCGCACTTTTGTATTGGACCAAGTGCAATTTAAGTCGAAAACTGATTGCTTTTGGCCGCTTTATGGGTTTCCTTAGAAATGTTTGCCTGCATTTGACATTTATTCAGGAAAAGGTTTCGTCGAAGACCTGTTGAAACATCAAATCAAATCATGGGAATTGCTTTTTTTTTCTTTGATCATTTATTCATTTCGTTGGGCTGTATTGTTTTACCAATTGCCAAATGTTCTGCTTCCTCTGGGCCATATCAATTAACTGAAATGATTCCCCCAACTTACGAATGCGAGTGTGAACTCGAGTACTCACACTCAGATTCATTCGCTGCGAGAAATTGAGTTTGGAGTGTTAACTGCGCGTATCATCCACCTGTGTGGCAGACATTTGGCCCGAATTGCTCATAAATTTTATGTTAATTGCGCAAGGACACAGCTGGCTCAACTACATGCATGTAATTTAACCTTTAAACCGTTTGGGCCAATTGCCACTTAAAGTCAAAGAGAGACCCGTTAAAAGTTAATAAAATCTGGCCTTAAGCACCGTCTCTTGCCTCTCTTTAAGGTGCCGAAAACTATGCTACGGTTTCTGGGTTATGTGTCAATAGACCTTTGCATTATATGGTTAAGTTGTATAGGCAATTGCGGTCAACTTGTTGCCAAGCAACTAAATTATTGGCGTGCGTGTGTGCTTACGTGTAGTTAATTTGCAGCAGCCAATTTCGAGTATGCAATTAACATAATTTGTGGAGAAGTGTCTGGAGGAATGCAACAGCCGCACACATTACTTGCCACTTGCCACAGTCAACTGTGTCAACCGAAACTTACTTGTGCCTCGTGCCACATGTCCTGGCAATTAATTCTTGGGGGGGAGCCCGGCATCATAATAGGCATTTAATTAGTGTGCTTCTTATGGTCCAACGTTTGGTTAAATAAATGACCTGGTTGATTTCCATATTAATTGGCAATTGCTCGGAGTATTCAAGCAAAGATTACGCATACGCCGTGTTTATTCCACAGTCAAACCCCGAATTGTATATAAATGTTTCTCTGTGGTTATGCGGATTCTGCGTTGGGTTGGCTCTATCTCTCTCTCTTTTATCTCTCGAGCTTTGCACAAACCGCAAATTGACGGCTCTGCGAAGTCGTCAAGTGTTCAAATTGTTACCAAAAACCAACAAAAATAAAAATAAAAAAATATACGGAAAATGCCAGAAACATAAATCAGACGTTGTGAAGCACAAAAAGTTTTCGGTTCTTCCAACCACAGATTTAATGGCGTCGGCTTCCTCCATCTCTCCATCCCTCTCGCTCACCCTCACCGACTCTTGCTGTTGCTGTTGCTGTTGCCTGTCAAGTAATGAGGCAGCATGTAAACGCTGAGGGCATTATATTCCAAATTAATATTCAATTATGAGCAATTCTATTGATTTTGTGTTTTTTGGTCGTTGTGCCTCTGTCATTTGCTTATTTGCCCTGTGCTGCAAGTTACACATCATTTGGGTAGCAGTTGAACAAGTGGCAGCAGCAGCAGCAGCTGCAACTGTTTACTTCATTAGCGAAACCAAGCACGTTATACATATGAACTATGATTATGTACCACATGTCGTATGCGTTATAAACTAACGAGTAACTCTTGCCAAACTATGCCGCCATCTACGAGACCTTTTGCAGTTATATTAAACCTCAACCTTTTGCGTTATATTAAAATCGTTTATGCCACCGCACATTTATCATACGCACACGCTGCCACAGTTCTTAGCCTCATTTGCCTGCTCATTCGTGTCCAGCTTTCGTCTGAGGCTGCTGCGGCTTTTTAATGTGTTTTTAATTGTTGCCACAGCGACGCTGCCACAATTGCCTCAGGAAGTGTCGTTTTAATGACTTGCAACGGCAGCCGGAGTCACTTCCTCGTGCTGTGCGATTATTTCATGTTTTTTTAATGCCTCTCATTAAAGTTTTGTCAAAATGAAAAGCTCAATGAAATACCCGTGGCATATATCAGCTGTAAATGACAAACGGCATTTAAAGAAACAACGCAGTCAACAGTTAAGCAAGTTAATTAATTTTAACTACGCCTTCAAAGTATGCCGCCTTCCTGGGGGGTAGGTTCCCGGCTAGCTTCTCTCTCGTTAACCGGTGCCGTGGCATATAAAAATGCTACCCCATGAGCAAATATGTTTTATGTATTTCCCGCGGCATATTTATACCCGTTCTTCTGCACGAAAGGCGGATAGCAACAAATTTGGCGATAAATCAACTGATAATGTCGGCACATTTAACGACAGCACTCTGGTGCAAGGTGGTGCGGGTTTATTGCGGTTGCTTGCCTGATAAATTTTGTATTGTTGTGGCTCCAGAACGGGCACTAACATGTGGATAGCACAAATCAGAAGCCAAGTTTTCAGTTGTCACAAGTTTTGGGTTGGCTTTTTCGACATGGCCTAATCAGTGACGGCTTTCGTTTTGCCGTTTTGGGCTTGCATAGCAAATTGAGGTGTTGTGCGGAGTTTTTGGGCATTAGGACGCTGTAACTGGGACATCATAAAACAAGCAGAAGGAAATTACTGTCGGAAAAGTTTTCATGCTCACTCAGAATGACAATGACAATGACAAAGACAAGGCACTCTAATTAAAGTGGATACCTGACCCAGAACAGTCACCAGTTTATTTATAGAAATTCATGCAATAATGATCATATCTGTATGCAAATAATGATTTGTAACAGCAAGCGGATTTAGCTCTAGAACGAATATAATCTTGGAACTTAGAATAAGGTATTGCCAATCACTTGGGCAACTGTGTAATAACATCATTGGTTTTACAGCCATTTCTAATTTTAAGTTAATGACTCAATCTCAATATTCAGTTCCTAATGGCGCTGACTTTGGCAAAGCTGCTGCTGCGTTCTATCACCGCGCAAATGGTGTCAAATGCTGACTCCAGGCTGTCGATGAACTCCTTGCCCTGAGCTTGATCCTTGTACGTGGTTACAATGGCACCCGCCATGTCGTTTTGAATGGAGTAGCTGCAAAGGAATGCAAGAAAGAATTTAATTAATATATAGATAGCAAATCTATTTAGCTCACCCAAGACCAAGGCCATCCTTCACAACTGGACCGAAGGAACCGGCTATCACCGTATCCGCACCCAGCGTGGATGTGCTTATTATATTGTAATTGATACGTCGATAGGCTTCAGTCTCATATAGCGCCGGCTGGGGCAGTCCCTCCAGCTGTGCCATGTGCCTCAGAGCAAACAAATGACGATCAAAGCCCTGCCCCATTGCCGCATCCTTGGTCAGTTGACCATGAACGCTGCTGCATTTGTCAATCATGGCACGCAACTCCCCAGCACTGGGTTGCTTCTGTGACGGCTGGAGAACTGCCTCACAGAACTCTTTGGTGGCCATCGTACAGGGACGCATTGTCTCAGTTCGGCCATGACGGAAAGCCGATGTGCTGCAGGATTCATAGGTGCCAACGTAGCGCTGAAAAGCCTGACGGTAAGCCAGCTGAAAGGAGAGCTGCATAATCGAATCGGGACTTAGACCATGACGCTTACAAGTTCCCTTGTTGAGATTTGGATACCGCAAGATATTCATATCTAGGTTCGACATAATGCTGGCATTCTTGGCGTAAGCTGCCTCGACAGCGGCTCGAGTCTTGTCATCAATCTCAAAGTTAAGGAAACGCACATTGGTGTTATCACCATCGGCAGGAGTGTGTGGAGTGGAACCTGACACATAGGGCTGCTTTGTCGTGTCCCTGTAGATCTCGTTGAGATAGCGAAGCACAGCGACGCCATCACCCCAGGAGTGCTCAAAGTTGATAGCTGTGGTTCCATCAGCGCTGATTATCAGCGAGATGGACTTGTCAAACCAACTGGCGATTTGAATTGCAACTGATTTTAATAAATTTAACACAATTATAGGCTCAACTTACCGATTTGTTCCTTTGCCCGCCAGCAACTCTTTTAACAATGGAGATGCATTGTCATCATTGTATAAGCCATCCTCTTCCCCGTCAAGGCTTAAGCAAAACAACGCCCCGTCCACCTCGCGTTGCAATAGCTCCGCATTTCTCGAGCTGCTAATAAAATGCGCTCGCGTATTTGCCCATTCATCTCGCTGAGACGTTGTCAATATACCCAGAGGCACGCTGGCGGGCTCCTTTTGTGAGTCCAGCTCGATGATGCTTTTCAGGCGGCCCAGAATGACGCTAGGACTTTCAATATAACCGCTGCTGTCGAGCACATTCATGGTATACATGTTACCGCGTCGCATAACCATAATGTGCTTTGAGTTAGGTGATAACACCAGCTCATCTTTGCCTATCCGCGGAATGCGCGAGGTACCAAAGAGGCGACTATATTGGCTCATGTCCAATGGAAAGGCCTTAAATGCATATGAAGCGTATGTGGCAAACGCCTTAGGAGCGATTGTCATCCAGCGACGGTAGCTATCTGTGTCGCTCTTCTTGGGATTCATGTGATAGACCTCCGGCTCCAGCTTATTGGCTTGCAGAGAGCGCCAGAAACGTAGCGAGCTAATGATCATATTTGTGGCCCGCACAACTTGTTGTTGGTACTCTGGCCTCGTTTCGTTTTTGAGCACAACAAGCGGGTTATAGTTGAGTGGCAGGGGAACGCGATCCGCAAGATACATGTCGAACCAGGGCTGCGAAATGTAACTGGTGTGTTTGTTGGCCTCATCGCGTTGTTTCAACTTCGCATGCAGTTCCATGCCGATGCCCTGGCGAAACTCTTCGACCACCTGTTGTGTCTGCCTGTATTCATCTGGGCTGACTATGGGTTGCACGGCAGCCAGAAATCGCTCGCAGGACTTCTCTAGAAGCGGTATGGGCAGTCGGGGTAGAGAGCGTTGAAAGTAGAGGGTCGGTAACTTCGACGTTTGCAGGTACTGGTAATGATTTCCATGTGTTGTTGTTGTTGTCGAGTTGCGTGTTGCAGCCACAGCTACGCCAAAGCGGCTTTTATTTACTTTTAATCTAAACATTATTCACAATTAAAGCCGGTAATTTAATAGAAAGCGCAGCGGTAATCAAAGTCCACTAGTCGACGTAAACAAGCAACAACAACTAAAGCGACACCCTCAACACAACGACAAAAAAGAGAAAACAGCGTCGCGCAGCTGTTTTAGTATTTTTTAGTATTTCGGGCAGATCTCAGCTGATCGTTAGAATGAAATGTTATCGATATATCGTATACAAAGAAAAGCCGATATTGCGCTTGAATTAAATTTAGTATTGTTTTGCCTAGTTTTTAAATTTTCCATAATTTTAAATTGCGTTAAAGGACTTAATAGTAATCTTTGACCACAATTTACAAATGACAATTGGGTAATTTAATACCAAATACAAAAAAACAGAGGTACATTTAAATGATCGTTGGTAGTTGTTTTACTTTCTTTGTTAAGAATGGTACATTTCTGATGACTGTGAATAAAGTTTAACGATCAAGTTCTCATTGTGTTTCATATGATTCATAATATATACATTTTCTTTCTGTTTATGAACTTTTATCATACTGTCCTGATTAGAAGTTTGGTAAAAAAAATGTTGCTGTAAATTTAATTTATTTTTTACTCGCAATGTATTGTATTTACTTCATTTATTTATAACAGCTAACTGGAATATTTGTATATTAATATATTGAATATTAATTATTAAAGCAGCTACTTTTTGTTTGTCACTTGGGGTTACTGGGGTTTCATTTTTGGCTTCGACTTGATGGGTCAAGTGCTGGGCTTAGGGTCTGTTTGTATTATTGACTTGGCAACAAAACTGTCTGCCGTTGCCCAGGTGTGGCAAATAAATAAACGGCAAACATATACAAATTAGAAGAAGCAAAATGCAAATTCGCATAAAAATTTTATGCTTTGTCGAACTTAACGAGCAACCTTTGGCTTATCGATTTCGATTACAATTTGCCCACGAACTGGAGTACGCTATAAAACTTGGCGCCCTTTCGATTCTTTAAATTAAGAAAAGTGTTCTTAGCTTGCTTTGCTCTGGTGGTGTATCTCATTTGCATAAAACTGAGAGGCGCCTTGGTCGCTGCGGATGTAGAAATGGATGTGAGTGCGGATGGGTTGCAGTGTAATTGGCCAAAGTGAAATTGCGTTAATATTTAACAAGCCAACAAAAGTGCAAAAGTGAAGCGTATAATGCAGACTCCCATAGCCAGAGCGGATCCGGATGCAGAGCATCCAGCCTTGGTTGAAAAGCGCGAAATAATGCGATAAACTGCATGGAGGAAGCTTATGGCAAGGGCCAGTAGCAGTATTTCAACCCAGGGACCTTAAATGTTAACTTGTATCATGAGGTCAACCAAGGAGTAATAGCTCTGGCAATTGATTTCAAAAACAATCGCATCTGTATTTATTAAATAAATAAGATGAATTTATGTGTCGCGTCCATTTACATATGATATTTAATTGGAATAATTATATTTATTCGTAAAAACGTAATTCAATATTTCGCCTGTAGAGAGGCAAATGAACATGAATTCATGAATTCGAAAATTTAATATTTAATTAGCATTTATCAATAAGATGGAATCCTATTAATTCAATTATTGTAAAATATTATTACGACGGTAGTGCAATTGTATAATTTTCATGTGAAATTCAATAATAATTTCTTAAGTGATTGTGGGCAGGAGAGAGATTTTTAACACTTTTGAACTTTAAAATTAAATAATATTCATACATTTATATATTATATTGATCACAGCTTCTTGAAAAATTACCTTTGATCTGTTTATAGGGTATCAGCAAGTCGATCGCTTATTTTCTTTCTTAATATCCACTTTAATGGTCATTATTAATTAATGATTATCGTACTCATGGCAACCGTCGCTGTTTGTGATTATGCACAGCGAGCAAATGGCCAGTAATCGCATTAACCGAGAATTCTGACTCCCCCGTAGGGAGAACAAATAATATTAGTGAAAATTGCAACGACAGAGGCGAGAAAATAACGAGGATAAATGTTGAAAAAATATTTGTCAATGCGAAATCAACGTTTCTTTCAACAGTTCACGCCGCACAATAAAACTTTTGTTCATTCATTCGGTTGAGCTGGGACGCGGAATGGACAGCCATTTGTCTACCCAGTCAAACGAAATTCCGAGACGTGCATGGAAAAGGTCAAATTGTCAAGGGATTGGCTGAGGTGATGGCTGAAACGGAGGCTGCGGCTGTTGGAAATAACAACTGTCAGACGATTGTTAGCTTGTGTTGCCGAATTGTGTGCGAAAGAGTCGCTACCTTTGACGGGTTATTGAACAGGCCGCGAGAAATGGTTTCCCGGGATAGGAGATAACAATAGAAGCAATCCACTGGCGTCAGAATGATCAGGTGAATCAGCATAAAAGACACGACTTTTCCATTTCTACTAATGTGTGTTGTTTTGGTTCGAAAGGATTTAAGATGTACATGAACAAATGTCGCATCATACGCATTCACGTTCTCGATTCAGACTGAGATTAGCATGAATGCGTCAGCATAATACGTTCCATTCGAGCATATCATTGGCCTATCCTTGAACTGCCTACAAAATGCCAAAGATGACGCAGCCCATGAGCAACAATTTGCATATGGAGCAATGTCATCATCAACATCTAGAGAGAAGGAAACGAATGGGTATGCAAAGGAGGTTTGGATGCTTCAGTGCGCCGCAATGAGATTAAAAAGCTAAACCAAATGTAAGCAAATCCAGCAAAGAGAAAAATTAAATATACAATGCGTAAGAAAAATGCCAGGACTTGATCCTGGCACGGCTTGTCCTGGCTTTCCTTTGTTGCTCTTACAATTTAAGCTTCAGGCATTCGAACTCAATTTAAATTTAATTCCTTGTTTTGGGCGTTGCTGACAAAATACATGAGGCCCACAGATTATGGCAACAGCAATACACGGCCTTTCAACAATATATGCCCACTCGTCGATGTCTTACAATCTCTGCGAAATTCTCAGATAATGATTATGTAAATCAGCTCTGCTTATGACTTAATCTGTGTGTATTCAGTTTATTTTGATAATATGAAATGCTGTTGATTCAGTTTACTGTTTCCATTCAAATGAATAAAGCAGATAATTAGTTAATTTATTGAACAACGAACTTACATACACTCACACACGCTCATTCACGCACACACACACACACACACACACACACATGTTAACAGTTTATTATTAATTTATGGTCAGCAGACAAAAGCTGACCAGCAGCATAATTAATATTCGTCAGGGCAGGAAGGCTGAGGAAGCATCAGAGCAACATCCACAATAACAGCGTCAAGGTTCAATGTCATGCAACAATCGATACGTGGAGCAGAGATTCCCTTGTTGGTGTAGCATGTTGAGCCACTTTAAAGGTTGACATATCGTATTACAAATCAAGTGAGTTCCCTAACATTTGAATAGAATTCGCCTCAGGTTGTTCCTTTGTGCATGGAATCTTCTTACGACTGTCCGTCTATGTACACAAGGGCTAACCAAATTTTGTTTATCGATTTGTATTTATCCTTTTGGGTGTCCTGTGAAAGGTGAAGGAACGCTTAAGTCGTTGGGTATTGCAACAAATGGCAAATCGATGCATAATTGTTGAGTTTGTTTATTGCTTTGTAAGATAAATAGTTCTTACTTATAACTAGATAGTGTGTGGCATTTTTGTAGACAGGTACTTTAAAAATAATTATATTAATTTATAAAAATGTTTTGGCTTAACAAATTGCTTACAAATGCGTATGCAACTCTTGGTTGGGCGGAATCATCAACGCCGCTGTATTTGATGAAGGCCAGACAAATTACGACGTTTTGTGTTTTTGTTGGGCTTGAGACTGAAGCTCGGGCTGGAGGTTGTGGAGAGGTGGGGTCTGTGTTTTGATTGCTTGGGCTTGCCAAGAAAATGGGGAACGGCAGACACGATATCATTTTTCACAGCAGAATACAGAACGAGGCACATTAAATTGCTATAAAGTCATCGCGCAGGAAGTCGCAACAACATGTGAGTGGTAGGAGCGAAGGCGGAGGGACATTTAACTTTTGCTTGTTATAAATTCAATTTTTCACCACTCTGGGTACTCGGGGACTTCTACGCTGTCTCAACCCGGGCACATGCTCGTAATTACATGAAATTTCGGAAATTTAAGCAGACGGCTTGCTAAAGCAGATTGAATTGTTCGACTTGGCAGTTTTCTTCAGTCTTTCTTATGTTTTATTCCTTTCGCTTTCCTTTCTGTTTTATTGTTTATTTTTGTTTGCGTGCTAGCAAGAGCTTTGGCCATTTTTATGGTCAGCAATTAACAACTGGCGGGCCGCTAAAAGTAGGCAACACTTTTGCACATGTGTCGTTTTTGTTGCTCTACTTGCCTACTACTTTTGTTGCCTGCCGTGCTAGTCGTCATTAATCACTATGCCGTTGGCTGCTGTGCGGTAAATCATACACACACACATACACTCCTACACTCCCTACCTTTCACAACTTTGTAATGGGCCTTAAATTGCCCGTTACACGGCAATCGTAATGAAATCGAACTGAAGGGGGAAATGCGTCCAAATAAATCACGTCTCAAATTTACCGCCAACTAAAAATATACAAAACGGGCAACAATTGTGCGTCAGCATCAACATCAGCGTCAGCCAAATATATTTCCATTGCCATTGCCATTGGTCGAATTGTTGGCCATTATAAAGCCAAAACACGCGTCATGTGTACATTTGCTGGGGGCGCTGGCAACGCCTATTTGTTGTTCTTTCATTTTAAATTATTATTAATGTTTCTTTAGGGCATGCAAAAATGCGGTTTATTGAATTATTATTGCGAATTTCTCGTGCTGTCGCCAGACAAATGGTTAAATGCTACTGCAAAGCATGTGATTGACGTCAAAAGCTTTTGGCCAAAAACCTTGGAAGCGATTTTACTAATACCCACACAACCAAGCGAGAACTCACACACCCGTTGTACATCCGCTGAATTTCAACTGGACGAGTTGCTTGATAGGCCGTGATTGAACGCTGTTAAATCAAACAAAGCCCAAAGCGATCGGGCAAAATTAAAACCTTTTCAATTCAATTACAATAGTAATATCGACTGATTCATTTGTGTTTATAAATAAATATTGATACGTTTGCCAATGGTAATTGCTTTCATTCTTTGTCAAAAAATAGTTGTGCAAATAATGTTCTGTGATATCTGTTGATAATTAAGTATTTTTATTTACCAGTTCTCTTTGAAATGCCTAGACTAATTGATTTTAATTCTCTTTTGTATTTAATGTGTGGAATTGAAGCCCATATTGCTATATACTTTAATGTAAAACAATTCGTTTTCTGCCAAGTTCTTTATGAAGTTCTTTAAAAAGCTTAAGTTTATTTATTGGAATGCAGAACGGCAATGTTCTTACTTATAGTAAAATTTCAATTTATACATAAGCAAAAAAAAAAAATATTTATATTTCCAGTAGATTGAACAGTGCATTCCCTGAATGAATGCGGTACTGCAAGAATATTGCTTATTTATGGAGAAGGACTTTCAATCCAAGTACTGATATATTGCCGAAATACCAACAGTTTCGTTTTCAATTTGCCGATACAATTTTGCTTTTTTTTTTTTTGTGGGAGACGAACTTAATTTCCTCAAGTGCAGACCAAAAATGCTGTCAAATGGACCAAGAACGGTGCCAATAACAACATCGAATTGAAATGCAATACAATAAAATATGGGCAGCTGGAAAATACAGAAAAGAACGAAATGAAAATGTGAAATGTGAAATAAGGGAAGGCTTGAAAATGTGCCTGACGCTCTTACCATGAATTACGTATGCAGCTGCAACATCCAGAGGTTTAATTTGTCGAGTGCATAGGGGCATGGACAGACATGATTGTCTTGGTCCTGCATTTATTTGCATATTTACCTGCTGCAGATGGTATTTGAGTTCTAGGTATTTATCTTACATCGAGTTGGCATTCGACTGCTGGGCTATACTGAGATTTAAGCCAACTTGTGGGTGATTGGCATGCAAATTGAATGCACTGACAGTTGGTAGTTGGTAGTTAGCAGCTGAGTTTACTTGGGTTAAAGGCACGCATTTATCAAATCACATAAACGTTTCGATTATACCTCAATGTCAAGCTGTATGCTGTAACCTGGCTAACAATGGTAACATAAATATCCCAAAGATCAACAAATTATTTAAATGCTTCCCAATAATGAAGATTTCGTCTCCAAATGTCATTCTGCTATTTGTGGAATAAGAAAATTATGTGTTTTAAGAATTTCAAAAGCATCGTCATCGGCAGACCCATGAATAATTGAAGGTCATAACTTGTGCTTTTGGCCATTGCAGCGTGGGTGTGTGGGCGTGGCAGCCACATCTGCATAAAGTTGCCTGCAGCTGAATATGTAACGAATTTGCATTACCTTCTGGTTACATTCAGCTTAAAATAACAATTGAGATGTATATTATGTTGTTACTTTTCTTGTTATTTCTTTTGTTACTTTTGTTGCTGTTGTTGTATTGCTTGGCTCTCCATTTGCACTGAATGAGGAAGGAAAAACTACGCGGTTCCAGCAGCTTAGTGTTAATTCCCAAGAAACTCAAACGCAACGCAGCTCTGCTATAGTTACATTTCACACACACATACACACACACACATATATATATATATATATATATATATATATATATATATATATATATATATATGTGCTCATATAACTGAAGACATCGAGTGCCATTCCGCTTGAGCAAGTCGAGCGAAATTAAGAAAAAAAGCAAAGGAAAATAAGGAATTGCAAGAAACTCGCGTATACGTATGCTGCGTATATAAGCAAAATGTTGTTGGGGTTCTGGCTAAAGGACCCCGCCACAGACATCCAGGACGACATTACGACGCCTGCAGATTAAAGTGCAACGAATTAAATTTTTGGCTTGTGTGAAAGTATGATAAAATACTTAGCACTACATTTGTATAGGGTATATAAAGGAATAAATTACCTCCAAATTTTAAAATTGTTAAAATATGTTTTAAAAAGAATTTGCAATAACATTTTTTCTTAGCTTATATTGTATATTAATAATTAAATTGACATAAATATGAATATTTCTTGACTTACATTGAATCCATATCTGATTCAGATTATGTTTCATTGAGCTAGTTTATGAGTTGTAAGCTTTGGATGAATTAACGTTTAAAATTGAAATCTGTTTCAATGCCCGTTTGTCATCGATTCAAACCCGGTTCGCAATCAATCGGAATTCAAATCCTGATCTAAATTAATTGAATTCTATTCAAAGCCATTTTACAGGGAATCTCACTACCCATTTGATGCTGTGTTGCATTAAGTTATTTGCTTATTGCATTTGCACAATTCATGTGGAATTCGCAAGTGTATATAGTCACACACACCCGCACACTCGCACACGCTTATAATATTGTGAATGGGCCCAGTTAACAATGACGGCTTTTCAGTTGCAGTTCCGTTGAGTCCATTGTTGGCGATTTTGGCCATGTAGGCAATGGCCGTCAGTTAGCCAGCCCCTGTACCAGCACTGGCTTCCCTTGAATTGCATATCCTAAGCAATTACGCTTAACTCTTACACCACAATGTGTTGGCTAATGGGTACACATGGTTTTCTAGTTGGTCTTTTTGGTTTGTTTTTTGGCAAACAGCTGAAGCTAGTGATTCTCTTTAAAAAGTGGAAATTAAAAGCTTTATTTGCATTCGTATTTGCTGCAATTTGGAAAATTTACACATCCTAAGAGCTCAGTGCGAAATGAGAACAAGGAGAAATTGGCTTCAGCATTAAATAAACTTAAAGAAATAAGTGGAATATTTGTTAAACTGAATTGAAATGCTTTTGGCTAGAGCTGTTATTTTGTGTAATATATGCTTCATTAGCTGCAAAGGAAAATAGACGGCGAGCTGGCACTTAAATTTACAAATGAAATATCAAAAGTCCTGTGGGACGGCTTCAATGTCAGTGGTCACTCAATATAAAGTCAAAAGGTTCCTTGGCAATACAGACAGCACACAGGCAGACAAATAGGTACGCACACACACACACACTTATACGAGTTTGATCAAAGGCAAGCAAAAACATATTAATTCCATTATGCCCTAGACAATCTCGCTAAGAGAGTCCAACAGAGCAGTAGATTCCCGTTGTGCAAAGGGACTTCAGCGATGCTCTAATGCGACACAAAGTACGATTTGTCAACATTTCATGAACGCAATATGTATCAGTCTCTTGTATATGTGCTTTATGCTTGATTCGCATTATGTAAGACACTTGATGGTGGGCAAGATGAACAAATTCGCTACTGATTACACATCAACTTTCCTGGGAACACAAAACCTAAGCAAATTGTAACCAAATGGTCAAAAAAAGAATAGCAACAATAAACAAAAAGAGACGGAAAAATGAACGAAAGCATACTTTGATATTGAGCTGCTTGCAATTCCAGAGGGAAATCTCTACGAGCAGAGGGTAAATACAGACTGCGAATGCGTGTGCAAACAATATGTTTGCCATTTGTATACCAATATGTAGATAGTTTCCGGCTACGTGCGGAAACACGCTCCAAAAATAAGCTTTCATATACCATGTATGCTTCGTTTGACGCATGATACTTTTATACATTCTGCAGCTAAATTCATGAATACAATTTGTTTGTTGGCAGTGAACTATTTATAATTTTTTACCTATTTTGTATCTATAAATACATTTTAAAATTGTAAATATATTATTCTAATCCTTTTTCCATTATCATTATAACATTACAAAGAGTTTTGCCAGTCATTTAATTGTTATCATAATTCAACAATTTTATTTTACAATATTGCTTTGATTTCTGTGGTGTCAAAGACAACAATAACATAATGCATAATAAAAAAATTTATTTTCAATTGTGTGATTATTTTACGAGCCATTAAATAACGTATACGCAACGTAATATTGTTGTATTGTGTGAGCGTGTGTGTGTGTGTGTGTGTGTGTGAGTGAGTAGCTGTGCACAGTCAGCCATATGATTTAGCACATACCAAACGTGAGATAATGGGTGTGCGCAATGTTGGAGGGCGTGGTTTCAGTGGCTTGTCACGTTTTCCCCTTGGTATCCGTTATTTAATGAATTTCCTCGTAAATTTACATTTGAAATTTAAAGGTAATTAAGTAGTTATGAACTGATAAATGCGTATTATTTAATTTAATGTAAATCAAAGCCTTTCTGTAACTACTTTGCTTATGCTTTGAAGCATAAATAGTTTCATTTAATTAAGTTGTCTCTAAAAGTAAACAATTTTCAAGGAATTCAGGAGTTAATTTGTCCAATTTTTGACTAGTAACTACCCTCGATTGTTGACCCTGTTATTTATTTTCACTGTTAAGCATATTCATTTCTACTTAGCTCAATCAACTCTAATGCTTTTGTAGATGGCATTTATAAGCTATTTCCTGTCAATTTCCAACAGCCAATTGCTTAAATGTATATTTCAAAATAATTCTTCACCTAAATATGCAAATTCTTTACTCTTTCAATAGCAACAAAAGAGACGCAAAATGGATAACAACGTGGCATGAGTAAGGCACAAACATTGTTTGTCCTTTTCAGGAAAAAATTATAATGCAAAGAAAAGAATAAAATATAACAATAAATTCGTAAATCATGCCGCCAAAGTGTAAGTAATATGAATACACATACAGGCTGTAAAATATTCATGCGCCTCAATAAACTGACAAGCAAAGAAAAGATGTCCTTTGCACAGTTGACTAACAACGGCGAAAGCAAAGAAAGGCATTAAAGTGAAGCAAGCCAGATAGAACTCGAGCGCCAAGAAAAACAGCAGAACAAAAGGAAATAAAAAACTCTGCCAGCAAACAGCGAATATGCATTACAAATATTGCAGATCCTTCCTCACAGTTCTGGCAATGAAACTATGTTCGCATAGCAATTATGGGCTCAACGCAAAAACCCATTTAAAGCATAATGCCTTGACTGTATCCAAGTGCCCCAAAGTGCCTTAAGTGCTGAGAGATGGAATATGGAATATGGAAGCAGTGAGACAATTGAAGGGGGGTAAATAAATAAAATAGATTAGAAAAGTGTCAGGCTATAGCAGAGGGGGAGTGTAATCAATGGAACTAGCGACTGGCTCGTTATCAGCTGGCAATTTCATTATTTTAATGCGCTAAATGAATAATCAGTCGGCCGGCCATCAAAACGAATGGGCGTGTCCTCACTCTGGCCCTGACTGACAGCCAGTATTGATTGACTACGGACTGGTAGCATCCTCTGTCTGACGGATACGACCAAAGCAACATAGTCAAGTGACAAGTGACAATTTCTTCAAGCATTTCATTTATTTCACTTTATTTCTGAGTTAAATTCTGCAACAACAAATAATACTGTCCACTTGTGCGTATCATCTGCAAAAAAAGGTAAACCTGAGAGCCCTGGAAAACCATTTAAAATATCTTCTTTCTCACCGACATCAGGGTGGGCAGTGACATTTTTGCAAAATACGACACATCGAGACTGAAGGTCTGATTCGAGCGCATTATCATCATTCTGATGAGTTGACGGAATTCGCGGGACTCCTCATACCACAAACAATGATAGAATGCCTTCGGAATGCGCTCGCTCTGAAATAAAAAAATATAAAAAAAGGAAAAAAGCGCCATAAACATAAATAACAAAAGAAAGGACTCAATGACAGCGAAATAGAAACCGACAGCTGATGCGAAGCGTTGACCATTGTAGCAGTAGATGACAATTTGATAGCCACCGGCCGCGAGATACATAATCGTCCTTAACGTTGTGTTGATGCTTGAAACCTTTATAAAAAAGGATTTGTTTGAAAATTTAAAGGAGAAAAGATAGGTTATTCATACAAAGCCAATGCTCATTTGAAATAGAATCAAACCCCAGCAGAAGAGACTCAGAATGAACTGTGTAATTAGCATGTGCCTGCAGGTATTGTTAAACTCTGAAGCGAAGCTGCAAGATAGAGAGAGAGAAAGGGATAGGGAAAGAAAGAGACAGGAAAAGTGACAAAGACATTCACTCAAACACTTGAACTTACGCTGCCACACGTTGATATTGATAGATGCAATAACGCATATATTCAACCCGACGCTCCTTCGGCACCAACGGCGAGGTGGAGCACTCAATCATATGGCTCAGCGACTGCATTAGGCCAACACCATGCTGGCAGAGCACTATGAAGAGCACATCAAAGCCAAGTGTACCTGATAATGTGGCAGGGTAATCAATTGGCTAAGTAGTTCACACGCCAGTTCACTCACCCATGCCGCAGATGAAAATGTTAGTGGCCTCCAAGAACATTGGAATGTGATAGTAAGGAAAGGTCATGCCCTTGTCCATCCAACCGGGATACAAAGACGGCGAAGCTATTGATTGAACCAATATATCAAGCATGTCTATCATATATTTCTATTCGGGAACTCACGCAGCACAACTTCGAAGTTGTTATTGCCGTGTTCCCAGCGCCGGTACAAGTTGATGGCCAGCGAGGTAAAGAAATAGTTAATCAGAATACAACTGCAAGCCAAGAGATAAGATAACAATTGACGTCGTTTTATGATCCAACAACGATTCATGATGTTCTCCACTTGCTGACGCAGTGGCTTCACAAACGGAAGATCTACAACAACAATATTAGGATTACGGATAGTCCAGTTTACCATTAGCACTATCGGTGTCAGACCTGCCATAATTCCAAATAACTCGCATTCCTGCAACAACTCATGGCGACAGACGCGACGCAAGAGTATGTAGAACTTTCGAGGCGCCACAAGAAAATATACCATTTTCGCAATGGCAATCAGACACTGAAAGACCAAGCTGAGAGACTGCAAATGCAAAAATTCAACAATTTGTACGCTAATGCATTTTAATAGTATGATGAGTACAACCTCAGTAATTCGTGGTAAATCATGTAAATAGCGTATAACCAGCTGGAAGTGTCCATAAAATGACGCCAGACAGATTAATATGAGCAGAATGCTCCAACTGATGGATTGAGGGAGTGATAATTATGATTTCTATTTATTAATTAACTAATTTCTACGTACATCTTAAGCAGCACATCCCAGCGCGTTGGTTTCTTCATGTTGTATCCCGTCATCCAAGAGACACGAATCATCTCCCTGACTCTGTGATAGTTCAACTTCTCCAGAGCTTCAGTCTCGCTTGGTGTATACATTTCATCTAATTGGCTGTTAACTCTATCAAATCAGGCATTTATAGACTTATTAAAGGGGCGTGGCACATATTATAAATAATTATTAAACGACCGTTAAAAAGCGGGGTAAGGGTTACGCCCTATTACGTGTGAAGCTGCAGTTAATTATTCAAAAGATTCGTATGGCATTGAGGTAGTGATTAGTTTTCCAAAGAAATATCTATAAATATAGCGAGGATTGGTTCGAACTCTAGCTAAGAATGAAAATTTAAGTGATGGCAACCCTATAAAGCTTTCTAGCAACGTTTGGAATCCAGGGAAACAACCTAAGCTAAAGCTTGCGGAAAGCTTTCAATCTGTTACACAAACAGATATATGAAATATTATTCGCTCTGCTGACTAAAGGACAAAAGCTTCGTTGAGCTTTTTAAATAAGAAAAATACGTTTTTGTTTAAATTTTGCTCAATGATTTTTATATTTCGCTCAAAAAAAGTATTTTATATGTTTTAATTAATTGTATTTTTGTTTCATTTCAACGATTTGAATTTGCAAACCATAAGCGAATCATTTAGTTTTTGTTCATCACGTTTTAGTATTATTGTTTGCTGATTTACAATCGTCGTAGCTGACAGACGACTTTTAAGCTACATACATAATAAATAATATTGCATTTTTTGTTGTTGTTGCTGTTGATGTTTTTATTTGATTTGATTCATTTACAGCCGCAGCTGCTTAAAATTACACATGTCTATGGCAGATTACTGACATTTTCTCCGCTCAGCATTTTGCTCTCTGGTGTTTTCCGCTATGCCGTTTGCCGATATCAAATTACAACAATAATCGTGGCGTGATTGATGTTTTTGTTGGTGCAGAAGGAAGGCTAACCAAGCTACCAACTGCATGTTAATGTTTGTAATTGGAAATCAACTCAGTTATTTAGAAGTGTACAGAGGTGTAAGAGGGGTGCAGAAGATAGAAACGAGTTTACATATGCTAGGTATTTAGGTATAGGTAATGATCTATCCACATCCAGCTGGTGATTTGTTACTAACAAATTGCTCGTCTTGCCTGCAACTGTGACTCCTTCAGTTTGTATTGAGTGTATGTTTATCAGGTTAATCAGAATGCAGCATCGAACACAGTAACTAGTAGAAAGTTAAGTTCAGTTGAGTTGAGTTCCGTTTTCATTTGTTTCAAGAAGAAACAAGAATTTCATTTGTTTCACTTTATTTCTGAGTTAAATTCTGCAACAACAAATAATATTGTCCACTTGTGCGAATCATCTGCAAAAAAAGGTAAACCTGAGAGCCCTGGAAAATCATTTAAAATATCTTCTTTCTCACCGACATCAGGGTGGGCAGTGACATTTTTGTAAAATACGACACATCGAGACTGAAGCTCTGATTCGAGCGCATTATCATCATTCTGATGAGTTGACGGAATTCGCGAGACTCCTCATACCACAAACAATGATAGAATGCCTTCGGAATGCGTTCGCTCTGAAATATAAAAAATATAAAAAAAGGAAAAAAACATAAATAACAATAGAAAGGATTCAATGACAGCGAAATAGAAACCGACAGCTGATGCGAAGCGTTGACCATTGTAGCAGTAGATGACAACTTGATAGCCACCGGCCGCGAGATACATAATCGTTCTTAAAGTTGTGTTGAGGCTTGAAACCTGATCAAAAAAGAATTCTTTTGAAGATTTAAAGGAGAAAGGATAGGTGTTTCATACAAGGCCAATGCTCATTTGAAACAGAATCAAACCCCAGCAGAAGAGACTCAGGATAAATTGAGTAATTAGCATGTGCCTGCAGGTATTGTTAAAATCCGAAGCGAAGCTGCAAGATAGAGAGGGAGAGAGAGAAAGTGACAAAGACAAAAACTTAAACTTACTCTGCCACACGTTGATATTGATAGATGCAATAACGCATATATTCAACCCGACGCTCCTTCGGCACCAACGGCGAGGTGGAGCACTCAATCATATGGCTCAGCGACTGCATTAGGCCAACACCATGCTGGCAGAGCACTATGAAGAGCACATCAAAGCCAAGTGTACCTGATAATGTGGCAGGGTAATCAATTGGCTAAGTAGTTCACACGCCAGTTCACTCACCCATGCCGCAGATGAAAATGTTAGTGGCCTCCAAGAACATTGGAATGTGATAGTAAGGAAAGGTCATGCCCTTGTCCATCCAACCGGGATACAAAGACGGCAAAGCTATTGAATGAACCAATATATCAATGTCTATCAAATATTTTTATTCGGGAGCTCACGCAGAACAACTTCGAAGTTGTTATTGCCATGCTTCCAGCGCCGGTACAAGTTGATGGCCAGAGAGGTAAAGAAATAGTTAATCAGAATACAACTGCAAGCCAAGAGATAGGATAACAATTGGCGTCGTTTTATAATCCAACAACGATTCATGATGTTCTCCACTTGCTGACGCAGTGGCTTCGCAATCGGCAGATCTGCAACGAGAATATTAGGATTAGGGGTAGTCCAGTCTATCACCAGAGCTGTCGGTGTCAGACCTGCCACAACTCCAAATAACTCGCATTCCTGCAACAACTCATGGCGACAGACGCGACGCAAGAGCATGTAGAATTTTCGCGGCGCCACAAGAAAATATACCATTTTCGCAATGGCAATCAGACACTGAAAGACCAAGCTGAGAGACTGCAAATGCAAAAATTCAACAATTTGTACGCTAATGCATTTTAATAGTATGATGAGAACAACCTCAGTAATTCGTGGTAAATCATGAAAATAGCGTATAACCAGCTGGAAGTGTCCATAAAATGACGCCAGGCAGCTCACAATAAGCACAATGCTCCAACTGATGAATTGATAATTATTATTTCTACTTATTAATTAAGTAATTTCTACGTACAACTTAAACAACACATCCCAGCGCGTTGGTTTCTTCATGTTGTATCCCGTCATCCAAGAGACACGAATCATCTCCCTGACTCTGTGATAGTTCAGCTTCTCCAGAGCTTCAGTCTCGCTTGGTGTATACATTTCTTCTAATTAGCTGTTAACTCTATCAAGTCAGGCATTTATAGACTTATTAAAGGGGCGTGTCACATATTACAATTAATTATTACACGACATTTAACAAAAGGGGTAAGTGCTACGCCCTATTACGTGTGAAGCTGCTGTTAATTATTGAAAAGATTCTCATGGCATTGAGGTGGTGATTAGTTTCCCAAAGAAATATCTATAAATAAGCGAGGATTGGTTCGAACCCTAGCTTAGAATGTAAATCTAAGTGATGGCAACCCTATAAAGCTTTGTAGGAACTTTCGTAAACCAGCGAAACCAACCTAAGCTAAAGCTTTCGAAAAGCTCTTTCGCAAACAGACATACGACATGTTATTAGCTTAAGGACTGCTGACTGAAGGACAAAAGCTCCGTTGAGCTTATTAAGTTATGGGTATGCTCCAAAATGAAAAACACGTTTTTGTCTAAATTTTGCTCAATGATTTATATATTTTCATGATATTTCGCTCAATATAGTATTTAATATGTTTTAATAAATTGTATTTTTGTTTCATTTCAACGATTTTAATTTGCAAACCATAAGCGAATCATTTAGTTGTTATTATTATTACTTTTTGTATTTGTTAATGGTATTCACGTTTGCTGATTTACAATCGTCGTCGCTGACAGACGACCTTTAATGTACATACATATTAAATAATTTTTAATATAATAATCAATATTACATAATAACATTTTGCATTTTTTGTTGTTGTTGCTGTTGATGTTTTTATTTAATATTAATGTTAATTCATTTACAGCCGCAGCTGCTTAAAAATAATTTAGAAAAATAGTAACAATTCCAAACCGAAACGATTTTTGTATATAAATTGCAGTGCCATTTGATTCATTTTTTATTACATTT
Source organism: Drosophila macrospina (assembly GCA_035042075.1). Lineage (NCBI taxonomy): Eukaryota > Metazoa > Arthropoda > Insecta > Diptera > Drosophilidae > Drosophila > Drosophila macrospina. The sequence goes on along the minus strand of JAWNLW010000591.1, from coordinate 10,037,490 downwards.
TCATATTTTTGTTTATTAAATAAAAACTATAATGATAAACGGCGCGCTTGCGTTTGTGAGAGTGTGTGTGTGTGTGAAATAAATATTTACAAAAGATATTATATTATCCTGCGTGATGTTTACAATTACAAATTAAGTATACGCAACGTGGAATGTGACCAGTGCTCACCAAAAGTTGTGTAGAAACTTCTAAACGAATTGCTTACAAAATTTAGTTGCATTAAGCATTTAATTATAATTCTTATGCTGTAAATTACATACATATTTACTTTAAATCGAATCCTTGGCTTTATATTATTACTTTTTTAATTTGTAGTTTACTTTTTAAGGTTTTTAGTTGAAAAAGCGGACGTTGAGATTGTTGGCTTCTCATAATAAAATTCCGTGTTTCTGTGAATTTACAGTGTATGCGTGTGTGTGTGTGTGGTGTGTGTATATATATGTATGTGTGTGTGTGTGAGTGAATTCGTATTCCTTTACTGATATGTTTCTAAGAGGCTAATTTGCATTTGATCTTTATCCAATTCTCGCTTACGACGCTTCTCATATTTATGCTTGCCTTTGAAAATTACATAGATTTCCTGTTAGGTGTTTCCTAGGACTTGTAGATATTACTTTTGAAGTGGTTTACAACCAATTGAACCTAACGAAAATTATGTTGGACATTTCGAGGCTTTATTAATAATTATTTATACAATTTTTGTTTGCTTACTTCACAACAGCGTATTAATTTTTAGAAATTGTAATTTTAATTTGGATTTCACTGGTGACCATGGCATATGCTTAATCTGTAGGAATAATCTTTAATTATTTAATAAATGCTTGAATTTATTGGTTTATTAGCGTACAAATATGCTTGCATATATAGAAACTCGTTTGCTGGCCATGCGAATTTGCCTAGAATATTATATCAAATGCGTTTTTATAATGCGAATTCAATCGAATTCAATTTTACCAACATCTTTGAAGGCTCCACTCGTTTATCAATCAATCTCAATACAATTTTCAATATATCAATACACACAACATGGAATGTTTCGGGCACAACTTAGTGGAGGGATTCACTTGGAAACACACAAATAATCTTTAACAAACAACTTGAATAATTGACCAAATGTGGGAAACTCTGTCAAACCTAATTTATATAATTCGAATATTAAGAAATCTATAGTTTCGAATGTATTGCTTATATAAGTATTTGAAACAAAACAATAAACAATTAGAAAATACGCTTGCAATATATTTCTATCGAGGATAGGCAAGTTACCCTGTAAACGGACTCAAAGCAAACCTATTTGTTTCATAATAATCCAAACTAATTGGATTATAATGTATGTCTTTACGAACAATTGTAACTTCTGCAACACACAGGACGTTGCACACATAAAAAGCTGCGACTGGCGCACAAAATATCACTATGCAATATCTTAACAGAGGGAAAATTATAGAACGGAAAAGAAAAACCCATTGAAATGTCATTTAATGTTTTAACGATTCACTACTAAATACACCGAAACAAACTCTTTACTCAATTACGTACATCTCATACTCTAATACGATAGTTATTTATAGGCTCAAAGCAAAACTAAAAGTGTCCTCCACGAGTGTAGTCCATTAGTAAACAGTTCAACTATGCTGCAGCTGGCAATAATGAAGGAACAGTTTCTAAAGAAATTTGAATTCCTAGAATACCTTTTTGAGTTCAAACTAAGCTGCAAGACAATTTGTCTGATTACTTGAGGAGCCACACGCGTGGAAGGTACGAGTTAATTTCTAAATTCTAAGAATTTCAACTACAGCAGGGTATAGTTGGAGGGATGGGGAAACGAAGCACTAACAAGAAGCCTTACCCTTACACATACATATAAACGAACTTTTGCGTAACGATTTTATCTACTTTTTGGTATTTTTCTTTTTTTTTTTTTTGCTTTTCTTAATTTTTTTTTAATGAATTCTCGATCAATTTAACTAGATGTAAATGGTTCTTTTGTGATTTATGCATATTTAAAACGTCATTTGATGTCTTTTGCTGTGAGATTTGACAAAAATATAGTTAGTATTTTCGTATATTTTTGAAGAACTGTTAGTATTTTTGTATAACTATTGTTTGTCAAAATGCCGCGAATTGTAATTGCAATGGGTGTGTGTATATGTATACGTATGTATATGTATATGTGTATGTATATGTATCTGTATATGTATAAAGTATTATTGTATGTATATATAGGTTTTGCATTTAAAATATGAATATTATTTGTTATTTGTTCAATTTACTCGTCAATGTTTAGGCTTTTGTGGTGATTTCGTCTATATGCTGTAAGCTGTAAATAAATTTTTGCATTTACAATAGATTTGCATTAGATTAGGATTCTATTTACATATAAAATGTATTTGTTTTTGGATTTATGCTTAAGGTTTTGGTATTTTTGTACGACATGCGCGGCATCGCAACAATATTTGCATTGTTCTTTGTTTTTTGTTTTCTTATTTGTTTTATTATTAATCTTTTGTTTGGTATTTTTATTATTGTATTATTTAGTTGATGTTTCAGTTGCTGTTGCTGTTGCTGTTTCTGTTTCGATTTCCATCATTGTAAAAATATTCAACGTCAACGCTTCCCTATCTGCACCTCAATTTAGACTAGGATACTGTTCATTGCTTTTATATAATTCACATTCCATTTTCGCTAACTTTGCTATCACTTTGAGTTATTCTCTTTTTGTTTGTATTTTGTATTTGTATTTTGTATTTGTATTTTGTATTGTGTGTTGTGTTGTGTAGTGTTTTTGGATCTACCATAGGTTTATAATTATGTATATTGTACAATAACTATTAAGCGCTCTTGGTGTCTGTCTTCCCTAATTGCTACGTTGCCCCACTTCCTAACCCCGTTGCTGCCGCTCCTCCTGCTGCTCCACCTCCTTCATCTTTGCTCGGCTCATCGCGGTTTTGTGGCTGCAACAGCGCGCGCTGCTCGTCATTTGCCTCTCCCTCACCTTCACCCTCGCCATCGCCTTCGCCATCGCCATCGGCTTCAGCTTCCGCTTCGACATTGTTCTGCGGTTTAACTGTGGTGGCCTCCAGGACCTGCGTCTGCCTCGCGGGCGAGGTGAATGTCGTTTCGGAGTCTGTTTTGCGGGGAGGCAGAGAACAAACTGTTAGAATAGGCATAATATGGATATACATATGTATATATTATAGTGCTACATAATATATATATGCTTTACAATAAGCTGCGCATGTGTGTGTGTGAGAATGTGTGTGAGTGTGTTAGTGTATTATGTGGTTAGAGGCCAATTACTACAGCATCACATAGAAATCGAAATTACAACAATAATCGTGGCGTGATTGATGTTTTCGTTGGTGCAGAAGGAAGGCTAACCAAGCTACCAACTGCACGTTAATGTTAATTGGAAATCAACTCAAGTGTACAGAGGTGTACAGAGGTGTGAGAGGGGTGCAGAAGATAGAAACGAGTATACATATGCCAGGTATTGAGGTATAGGTAATGATTTATCCACATCCAGCTGGTGATTTGTTACTAACAAATTGCTCGTCTTGCCTGCAACTGTGACTCCTTCAGTGTGTATTGAGATCTGTGTCTGTGGGTGGGTTAGTGTGTGTTTATCAGGTTAATCAGGTTAATCAGAATGCAGCATCGAACACAGTAACTAGAGGAAAGTTGAGTTCAGTTGAGTTGAGTTGAGTTTAGATCAGTTTTTAGAGCGGCGCGTTTTGATGATAGAGCGAGAGAGAATAGAACAGAATTGTTGTTTGTTTTGTTTGGTTTGAGTTTTGTTGGGTATTCTCAGCCAAATGTCTGGATTACTTAGTGAAGTAGCCCAATGAGTGGAATTGGCCAATTGTTTGTTGTGCGAGAGCAGGCTACTCACCCAGACTGCTGTCCCGGGTCTGACTTGGATCGTAGCGTCCATCTGTGGATGGCTGCGTCGAGAGCGAGGAGCGCGAGAGTACAGGTTTCACCTGGCGCAGTGCCTGCTCCTCGGGATAACGTGGAGTCTGGAACTTGGTTGGCTTCGACTGCAACGTTGCGGGACCAGAGCGTTGGTGTATAAGGGTGCGATGCCTGAGGGGTGGTGGGGATATAGATTTAGCTAAAACTGAATGAGGTAATTTATTCGGTGAGTAATCGCTGCCAGATTCGCCCTGCAAAATGGAGTTCAAGTTACTTTAGGAGAAGATTGCATTATGATTAAATACATACCATGACAGTGCCATTATCGGATACGCCCGAGCCCGACATGTTGTCCGCCAACAGGCGTTCGCTCTCGGGATCGGACAGGACGCGTGAGACATCAGACTTGTTTTTCAGTATCGACTTGGAGCGCCTGTGATGCTCCAGATTCGGTGATGCATCAATCGAGTCTATCGATGAGGAATGCTTGCTCTCAAATTTGGCTGCAAGCAAGAGCGAGAGATTAGTACAGTACAGTTGCCATGCTCCTCTCCCCTCTCCCCTCTCTTCCTTCTTCCTATCCCTTTTCTCTTACCTTTAGCGCCCGCATTTTGAATGCCGAACAAACGCTGATTGATCAGTTTGGTGGCAGTGGCTAAGCTCTTGCCCGGCATAAAGGCCGAGCGCTTCTTCTTGCTGCCGCCTATGCCAGCGGCAGCGCTGCTGGTTGATGTTGATGCCCCAGATCCTGAACCAGATCCGGCACCATCCAGCCGCACATTGTCCTCGCATAGCTTGGTGTCCTCGAAGCGAGCACGTGGCTTGGTGCTGCTCGAGCTGGGACGCATGGCTGTGAAGCTCTGCTGGAAACGCGTCTTCCGATGCTTTGGCACTGAGTTCTCGTTCAGGCTGACACGACTCCCTCGCTCCTGCACATCGAAATTCTGATAGACATCGTCGAGGGGACTAAGACCGCCGGCTGCGAGATTCCTTAGCGCCGTATCCCCGGAGGCACTCTTCTTCACCTGTGCCCGCATGGACAGACCCGTTGCAGAAACAGTGGGCGGCAGACCCACAATGAATCCCGTGGAGCTGCTTATGTTAGCCACACGACACGACTCTTTCTCCAGCGGATTAATGTACAGATTGTCCATGTCAATGTCCAGCGCGCAGGCCTCGTCGTTGAAGTCGGCAGTGAGATCGCCTTGGGAGAGGAACGGATGCGTTTGGCAACTGGCATAGGTGTCCGAGCTGTCCACACTTGCCAGATCCGCATTGTTGTTGTTGTTGTTGCTGGTGCTGCAGATGCCAGCATAGTTGCCATTGCCGAAGAGCAGCATGCCACTGGCAGCTCCCGCAGCTCCCGCTCCCACACCCGATCCCACTCCCGATCCTAATCCTGCTCCCACAGTTGTCGTGTTGAAGTTGTTGTTGTAGTTGTGATTGAAATTGCTCGTAATTGGCGGTCCATAGCGCTGAGTGACCTCCAGTGGCAGTGCAATGGTCGTGGACGTGGTGGTGCCATATGACGATGATGTTGATGATGACTGTGAGATGATGGGCATAATGCTGGCGCTGGAATAAGCTGGCAGATCCCCCGGTGCCATTAGCTGCAACTGCTGTGGCGCAACATCTGGTGCCAGGAGACCAAATTGATTCGCCTGACGATTGACGGCAAAATTCGCAGCCGCCATGCGCATCTCCAGGCAAATGGGCTTGTGGAAATCGGATGTTGGAAGCGAGATGACGCCCTCCGCATCGGTGTACTCCTTGAAGTCCTGAAAAGCAGAAAATTGAGTGCTCGAGTCATGAAAGTGTTTAAGCTGAGCTCAAGCCAGACCCAGCTGGTGGTCAGTAGCATCAGTAGCATCAGTACCTTCAGCAACTTGGCTTAAATAAAACTTGTGCACTTGGAAATTGCTGTAAATTGTTGTTGCTTCTCAAGACCATTCAACATGCAACTAAAATGCATCAAGTTAAAGTCAAACGTGCAACGTTCAGTCACTAATTTAATTTTAATAATTTGAACAAACAAAAAAACAGTAAAATGAAATTAACTAAAGGAAATTAAATAGTTAAGAGCTGTCTCTGCTTTTACTTACCCGCGAGGGGGGATCGGCTGAAGGTCTTTCAGGGTGTTTCCAGCTCTCAAAGTACAAAATGATAAATCTAATTGCTAATTGAAATTAAAACAGTAACAGTTTTTCCCCTTTATGGAAATTGAAAATGGAAAACTTGAAGGCGAGCAATACGAAAGTAGGAAAAACAATCAGTAGAAATAAGTTAAGTGCCAATAGATAATAGAAGATAGTGCGAATTATATGTTCAAATCAATAATCATTATTATTTTTATTTATTGCAGATTTTTTGGTGTTGTTGTTTTTGTTCTTTTCATAACATTGTAATAATTTCTTATATTTTGTAATATTTGTTAAATGTTGTTGTTTTTGTTGCTTTGCTGCTAATTTTACTAATGATTATAAACAAACGATTGATTTAAAACTAATTGTAATTCTGTGCTTAGTGTAAAAATTGAATTGAATTTGAAACTCATCTCTCATCTCTGAAGGCCTTAAGCTTAAACACTCGATAGATCATAGGTAAATATAATAATAGATAATAACACATGCTGCTTTGGTTTTTAATTTGTTTATGTTCATACGTTTGTTGTTGTTTTTGTTGTTGTTGTTAAATTGGAGTTGTGTGGAGTAAAATTAAATAAATTAAATTCTTAGAATTTGCTATGTCTTTCTTTGGCTTTCACCTCACGCACGAATATAATATGTAATCAATAATCAATAATCAATAATTAATAGAATTCATTTAATTAGAATTAAAGCTAATTTAACGTGTAACTTTTTTGTTGTTGCTTTCGTTGTTGTTGTTGTTATTTTCCTAGTTTTATTAATAATAATATTCAACTTTTTATTTAAGCACATTCAATGTGTGTGTGTGTGTGTGTTTTTGTGTGTGTTTTGTGTGTATTTTCGTTGAGTTATATTTTAAAATTATTGTGTGTGTAACGGATGTGTATGCTCGCCGTTTGATTGACAGATTAACCGATTGACAGGTCAATCAACAAGCCAATAAGCCAATGCTCTAAAGCAATTGTTACTAAACGCTATTCGCACGCAATGGAATACACTCGCCTTGACATCCTGGCAAACCCTTTAAGTAAAAGAAATAAAAAAGAAACAAAGTCAACATAAAATTGCCACATTTCTCATCTGTGCTCATCTCCTTCTCCAACTTCTTCATCTGCTGTACACACAATTAACAAAATATGGAATCCAAAATAATAAATATAATTTAATTAAGTTATACACGAACAATAGACGAACTTCAGTTTGGTTTCACTTTGGACAATGGTCACGAGGTGCAGCTGTCTCAAACATCACACAGAACTGACTTGGAATCACAGATAATAGATATCGATAGTTCCCTCCTCGATCATGCGCTTGAGTGCCAGATAATTCTTTGGAGATGGCGGCGGTCTGGCCAATCTCTTCATGCTATACTCCCTGTCGTGAAATACACAAATGCGTTCCTGCAATATTTACACAGTCCGCTGATCATCATCAAGAACAATACAAACAACAAATTCCAACTTGGGACGGGATCTATGTGGAACGGACTCGAGGAGGCAGTTTACGGGGAAGGCCTATGCCAAGCATGATCTCTAAATTATGAACCTTCAATAGTTGGCCTAAGTTTTGAGGTTCTTTTTTGAGCAGATGATGTGTGTGTATTCAGTTTAGTTTAAATTAGTTCTAAAAAACAAAGTCAGAAACATATAAAATAGAGTGCAAGTGCTGTTATAAGTAATACTTGATAGAGTATACCCAAAGATAGAGTATTAAGCATGCGGACTACACAGAAAGCAGAAGTCAAAGATAAGTGATAGTTAAAGTTATTAGTGACATTATCAAATTAAACTTGTTAAGGGATCAATCGATTGTCTTGGTTGTCGATTTTACCTTTGTTGTACAGAAGCAGCATTCAAATTCCACGGGCACATCCTGCTCCAGATTGTCCATACGCTGATTCTGCAGGTTCTCGAGCGCCACTTGGCGACGCAACTCGGCCACTTCCTATAAGTATGGTTTAGGGGTTTGGCAAAATGTAAATGCATAATCGAAATACAACAAAAAGAAATACAAATAACTAACTATATGGAAGGACATGCAGCATGCACACACACATTTTATATTGTTATAATTGGGAATTGTTAAAATATTTATAATATTCTCTTGAAATAGTTTCATGCTCATGCTGAAAGACTTCTTTCTGGCCAAAGTAGTGCGAAAAGCGAAGTACTTGTGAAGAACTGTTCGGGGAACTGTAGCATGTTGAGTAGAGTTGTTTATTGTTGTGTCAAAAACTAAGTAACGCTACAGATCTAAGTCAATGAAGAACTCTATACGGTTGTCAGATATTTATAGAGAGAGAGATAGAGAGACTTTTCCCAGGAAAGCTAAATGATCTGCTCTAAATGTGCTCTAAATGCGCTTAAGCAATCTGCTTTGGCTTGGTAAGTGACCAGTCTGTAACTGTAACTATCCCTGATTGTAGTAATTTATTTATAATTGATATTTTAGTCGCTCTGTTTATCGTCTTATGTGCAGGCTGCACCCTTCAGAAGCCCAGAATGATCGGAAAACGCGAGGACTCGCAATCTCGCCCCAATGCCGATTACGAGTATGTGGACGCGAGTCTTGATGATCAATTGAAGCGCCTGGGACAATACAATCTTAAGAGTTGGGATGCACCGTCTGACGAGGGAGGTGAGTGGTGATTATCACTGTGATTATCTCAAATTTCGACTGTCAAACTTAACAGGGTTTCAGCGGGTTACCCAATGTGATTCATTGACTCCCATGACCAGCTGCGAGACCTTTGAACCACCTTGCAGCACCACTTGCAGCACTACTTGCAGCACCGCTTGCCAGCCGCCGCCACCACCAGCAGACTGCGATCCATATCAAGTAAATCAGAACTCAGCCTTGCCACAGCAGCAGCAGCAGCAACAGCAGCCGCAACAGCAGCAGCAGCAGCAACAGCAGCAACAGCAGCAACAGCAACAGTTTGCACCCGCTGATGTCGATGACGCGGAGCTGCGTGGCAGGGAGCTGCGCAAGCTGGTGCAACATCTGTATGTGGCACAGGCGCGAGTTCAGCTGGAGGCAACAGAGATACACAAGGCGCAGGCGGTGGCCAGTTCAGCGCAGGCTCAACTGGAGGATTCGGCGAATCATGTGCGAACCATCACAGCCACCTTGCACAATGCCCAGCAGGAGGTGGCAGCTGCAGCCATTCGAGCCCAGATTGCCCAACTACAGCTGGCGGCGCATGATCAGCTGCTCTTTGCTGCTCGCCAAGATGTGGACGCGCTCTCCTCGCAAGTGGTTGGCCTGCAGGCAGCCGAGGGCATTGTGCAACCCAGGCTTACAGTTGATCTGCATGCGCTGCTCGACAAGTTGCGACAACCGCTGCAACACTTCGATCGACCCACGCCGGTGCCCATGATCATCACGGCTCCTCCCCTCAACGAGGCGCCTCCTCAGCCAGCACCCGATGGTGGCGAGGGCGTGGCAGTGGGTGTGGCAGTGGGTGCACCCAACGAACCTGAGCCCATCAGCAACAACAAGGAGGTTGTCAAGCAGCAGGAGCATTCAAAGGTTGCTCGAGAGGCGATTTACTCCTAATCAATTCACCCGATATATATTTATTTGCTTTCCTTGTTATCAGTTCTATCTGTAGATTATATATTTTCTTATGTAAGCAGGTTCTTGTTGTTGCTTGTCTGTTTTGTGAGTGTATGTTGGGTTCGTTGTTGATTGTGGATGGCAATAATGAAAATATACTTATTCGATTAGTGGCTGCTGCAGTAAGTAGACATATAATAATTAGAAATAGGTTTAGAAGAATGAATTGTTAAAGAGAACTGAAAAGCATAGCTATATATTATAAATCCTTGATACATCTATTTAGCTAAATAGATTCTAAATAAAAATATGTACAATTTATAACAAAATTTTAGTTGATCTTTTTATATTTACATTGGACAGAGAATAAAAAAGATACTCAGAATCAATAAATCTCCACAGCACAGTAATGATATCATTATCTATCTATAACATTGCTATACAGACTACTGAGCACATTGCAAATACTCAGAAGTCATTAACTTATTTCCTAAATCGATTCTTCATAAAGAAAACTGATTCTGCAGACAGCGAACTATAAAATATGAATAGAAAAAGTCTATAGGGCTTAAAATAAACAAGACAAGATCCGGAAAAACTGATAAACAAAAGAAAGCAGAGATATGGAAAAAATAAACGAGCATTTATGTAAATTTCTGAAGCATTCTAGCAGCTGAAATGCGATCATTATCATATCGATATGAAGACTATATGGAAACTTGGAGACATTCTTAAAATGCAAATATATTATGATTCGAATTTGAATTTTTCATTTTGGCTTTCTTATTCGTAATCAAAAGAAAAATATAGCAGTATGTTCAGCCTCTGAAAATCAATCCAGGGAAAAAATCATTTCATTTTGTTTTATGCTTTCAAACAATAATTATAATAATCGAATTGGAAATTTCGGATATATATATTTAAAGAGTATAGCAGTGGCAAGTAGTATGCATTAGAGTAGAGTAGTTTGAGTTCTTTGTGTATACTTTGAATGTACCTCCTTACTGCGTCCCCGTAAAATCTAAAAGTTGAAATGTGTTGTTGTTGTTATCGAACTTTATAATAGGCTAGCACTTGCATGTTGATAAGTAGTTAAGTTTTGTTGTTGTTGTGGTTTTGGTTGTGAGTTGATCAAAATACAAAAATACAAAAAAAAAAACACATGAAGCAACAATTTACTTAATCAGTCTAAAATCTACGAAAAATATTCCTCCGATTCGATAAAACTATAAACCGAACTAAACTGAAGAGTATGCCTGGTCTGCATAGATAGACAACAAAACGGGTGATAAATAATTAAACTTAATAATAATAATTATAATAATAATAATAGTAATTATGGTAAGTGTATTGTTTACAATAGTTGAAATATTTAGCTCCAGTTAACGGCTTCACATTTACTAATACATAGTTACGGTTTAAGAAAACATTAAGATATTCAAGATATACGAGCACTTGACTTGGACTACACACTTAGTCGGCACTCCCAGCACTCCCGGCACCCACACTTACCCCTGGAGTTATCATCATCTGTATGGGCAATCCCTTTTGATTCGACGCTACGGTCATCGCATCCTCTGCTTGTCCTGAACCAGCCGCTGCACCCGCTGCTCCTCCTCCTCCTCCACTGTCCTGCCCAGCACTGCTGGATGTTGCCACCGCCGTGGCTGCACTCGATGCTGCCACCATAGCCAGATTATTGGCCACTCCGCCAGCTGGCAATTGTCCCACGGTTGGCAGCTTCTGTTGCTGTGCTTGTTGTTGCTGCAACGCCTGCTGCTCACGCTTATAGCTTTCCATGGCCATCATAGATGTCTGCCTGGCATTCGGATTATCGAAGCTATACGGAGGCACAGCATCCTGTTCAGAGCTAGAGCCGCGGCGCTGTGAGCAAGTTTGGCAAAGAAGTCAAAGAAAGTTAGTTATAATAAGCTTTATTCTTCATAATTTCAACAGGAATATGCGATACCCCTCTCATACTTCGGACTCTCCATGTTTTTTTGTCAAAACTGATTGTATTTATAATATTTTTTATACTCTCATGTATTACGAAATTATTACTGCTTGAAAAAGTTTATATTTTTAATGTTATATGATAAAAAATATGATCAAAATAAAATTCAAAACTAAAACACAAATAAAATTATACTTTTGTTTATTTTAAAAATACTTTCATTCCCAAAACTAAGCTACAACCGATGCTACTTTTTTCACAGTTTTCAGAACTTATCCCTAAGCTCTTCAGACGTATCTTTGAAAATGAAATGTTAATAAATCGAAAATCGTGGAAGTTATTTGAGAATCGTTTCAAATTGTTGTAAAGTACTTATTGTTTGGATTACCTTCATGAAGTTGATTAACATTCAGTAATACATTCATGTTATACATGATAATTACGATGATTTTTATTAAAAAACTCTATGAAGCGGTTGGAGTATGACTTACGTGATGCATGTTCGAGTTACGCAAGTTGGCTACGTGCTCGTAGTTCTTGTAGCATCCGGTGCCTGTGGTTGCCGGATTGCGACCGCTGGTCGATTCGCCTTCGGTGCTGTTGCCATCCCCATCCGTTTGGGAGAGATTGTGTCCTGTGGGCGATCGGCGTAGCGCGTGGGTTAAACGGTGCCAATTTTTCAGTGATCGTGTGTGAGATTCGCGCTTTTCTGCATTGCGTATGTATGTGTTTGTGAGCGTGTTACGTGTGTGTGTATATATGTGGGGGTGTGTGTGTATTTGTGTGTGTATGTGTGTGTGTGTCGGAATAAGTTTGTTATTTATCAGATTCATTAGTGTGAATACGCGACACATTAGTGTTGTGGTTGTTGTTGTTGTTGTTGTATGTTGTTTGAATTGTAGTTTGGATTGTTGTTGTGGTTGTTGTTTTGGTTGATTGGGTTCGTAGCACACGCAAAAAGCCATGAATGCATTTTGTCGTTATTTTCAAAGGAATATTTATTGTTTATTTTATTTTGATGTTCGCATTTGTTTAGCCGTTTTGCAATTGTCATTCGCCATGTTTGCAATTTGTTTTTGTTTGTTTGTTTTTGTTTATTGTTTTTTGTTTTTATGATTGAAGTAGAGCGTTTTTTATTGGGATTCGTTTGTAGATGAGACGAAATTCAAATTAAAAGGAATAAAAGAAAGAGATATGCACTTTATGAATGTCGTTATACGATCATGTTAGTTGGAGTATGTTATGGATTATGCTATTGTTGCTGCTGTTAATTGTAATAGTTAATTATTATTAATGACGACGATTAGAACGACGACGACCAGGTGGATAATGCAGACGACGTTGAAATTTAAATGACGACGACTAAAATCGTTTCATATTAACGAGTATTGTATTCTTAGCAGTAGTTAGATAGTTTAGTAAAAACAACATTGAACGGTCAACAATACGACGATAATATAGTATGTGACTTTATATGAATAGAATTTACTATTTATAAACTAATTGTTAGAGTGATGTGTGAATGTAGAACAACATTTAGTTTGAACTTTAAAGTATAGAGTGGGACTAGTAAACGATTAGTTGTGAGCTAGTAGCTAATTAATGTTAGTTAGCACAACGAAAATAATGATAATGAAAAGATATAGCGCTTATCTGCATCTCCAGAGGTTTACTTAATTAATTCAGCCGATAGCGCTGATAATCTATCTATGTAAATATATTTTTAAAGTAAAATATATCAAACTAAAATGCAATTGATTTAAATTCTCTCTAATTCTTCTCAATTTCGGTTATCTATTCAATGATTTAAATGAACGATTGTCAATAAATTATAAATAAAAAATATAATAATATGGACTTTGGTGTGAATTGCTATAACAAAGTCGGCGAAACAAATGTACGAGACAAAAGACTGGCTCATTTGCCTTAAAGACAATTGACAATTGCCCGAACAAAACTCACAATTCATGGTCATTTACGCATTCTGATTGACTGTGTGTGCTTATTGTTATTTTTTGATTTTTTGGCTAAAATGCTTAACTGAAAATCAAACACAAAATCATAATGAACAATATTCTTCTCACATTCTCAATGGAATGGTAATGATAAAAAGCAGAGCAGAAATTGAATTGTTGATGTCGTTTGGTTTTTGGAATTATAAAGTAGTTTGAGTTGAATTACAAAAAAATGATATTGAAACTATTTCCTGTTCAATTCTGAATGAAAAGCTTAAATTAGTAGAGCAACAATTTGATTGTTTACCTTCTCATTGGCTTTATATTGGGATTATGGTTAATAAGTATATGTTAAGGTTCAAGGCTTGACAGAGAGGCACACAATTAAAGCAAATATTACGCATGTTTGGCATCTTGTCAAACATTAAACAGAGTAAATTGTAATTTCGATAGTAGGTACGATAGTTATCGCTTAGCATGTTAAATGAAATACAGCATATTCGGTTTTTGTTTTATTGCTAATTCACAGACACACAAAGTTGGGGGGCTTTTACAGTAGTACAGATACAATGAGTACAGACACAAGTATTGGGATTACGATTACGATTACGATTACGATTAGTACGATTAGTAACAGTAATTATATATGTTGTTGTTCATACATGGCTTGAGCATAAGGAGCGTACAGTTTCTATACGATACGATACGATAAAGATGTAGATAGATAGAATAGATAGATTGATAGATTGAGAGTAGATGCATGCAGCGTTTTGTTGGCGAGCAGATACAGTTACATAACTCCGCTCTCTTACACTTCTGAGACAAAAAAGAAGAAATCGAAATAAAGATTAAGATAAGGATAAAAGTAAAGGAAAGGGTACATTTGAAGGTAACACACACACCGAACTAAAATAGTTTTTATTTCGTGGACAAAGAAGTAAAAGGCACGTAAAAGGCAGATGTCGCTTGAAGCATTTTTATTAAACATTTACAATCCGATCCGATTTGTAACTATGCAATTTCGAATTATGCACAATGATAGAAATATTTGAACAATAGTTATTTCAATTCAATTGCAAATCAGGAGTAATATTATTCGTTTTATTTATTTTTTCTTTACGAACTGAAATCCCAAAGAAAATAAAGGAACAAATCGTTAAGGTACTTTTAAGTTATTCACATATGGGCTGTATATATTTTAATAATGTTTGTTTTTCTTCTGTATAACTTTATTTAACTCTGCTCAGCGCGATTAGCTTAGATCTACAATTGTTAAACACTTAATAGAACTTTGCTTGTGCTCACATGCTCTGCAATTGCAACTGCTATGGATAATAAATACGTAGTCTTACGAGTACACATCGAGTTTATTGTTCCATTTTCGGAAAGAAACATTAAAATATTATATGGTTGTTGTTATAGTTTTTTTTGTTTTGTTTTGTTGCTGCAAACTAAGCGCGTTCTGCTTTAAATAAGGCATTTTTTAATATTATTTATTATTTTATTATAGTATTCCTTTTACTTTCGCCGCTTTTGGGGTTCTTTCTGAACTTTACTTATGCATCTTAGGAACATTTTGCCATAATTTGCTAAGTATCAATTTATAAATATATTGATATATATATAAATATATATATATCTATATGTGTATGTCTGCTTGTATATATTTTTATCTACATACAATTTTAATGTCCACAGCCCAGAGTGGGGGTGGCGCGCTCACTAAATTATAAACTAAGCTTAGTCTCTTCGGCTTTCGGCTACAACAACTAATTTCATAAATAAGGCTGACTTCTTTATGTTACGCATAAATGTGGCTAGATCGTTGAACCCACTTTTTTTGCTGGCCCAGGATCAGTACTACAGATATCTGCAATCAACTTTGGAGGGATTCTTAGTACATGTCTTTGGCAGGATCGAGCATCCCTTCACAGGGGAGTCTGACTCTCTGCAAGGACATATAAGCTTCGGCTTGCCGAAGATACTTCATCTTTTGGTATTGTTTTTGACTATTGTGCTCAACAAATGCCTGGAAAGTTTCACGTTTATTTTGTTTCTAGTTATAGGCCTAGTTAATAGCTACGTTTAAATTACGTACTAAATTAAAATTGTGCTTACGCGGATTGTTTGTCAACATTTGGTTTTGTTTTTTGTTATTTTGTTATTTTGGTTGTGGCGTGTTGTTAGCATTTGGAATGGGAACTGTGCATTGGTCCCACACTCCACTTGAGGTTGCCACATACACACATTAGCCGGCTACAACGCACGTTTCCACTGTCACAGTTCAACTACTGCATCGCAGTGGAAACGTGTTAAATATCAATACACAAGAATGGCTGTTGAAAGTTTTGCTTTGTTTGAAATACAAAAAGCAAATCAAAATTGAATTGGCTGCTGAAAGAACGCAAAATAATGTGAGAAATAGAAAAACACCAGCAAATTTGAGCAGATGCGATACCGAATGAGCAGTGGTATCGATAATTGTGCTTATCGATACAGTATTTCATAGACATTTCGTTAATATTTTCAAGTGCTGATGGCATTTAGTTAACAAAGGAGAACAGGAGAACGCAATACGACAATTAGCAAAACTTTCAATACGGCGTACAAGAAATTAAATGAAATTTGCACGCATGGCGCAGTCGCAGCACAGGAAATGCTGGGGACAACGTTGCGTATGCGCAATGCGTGAAACTTCAGGGTGTTACAAGCAGCGGCATGTGTGTATGAGCGTGTGTGTGTGTGTATGTGTGTGAAAGGAAGATGGTGTAGAGTGTGTGTGTGTTTCATTTGTATTTATGGCGCCTAGAAGCATTTACATTTAATCACAACATTTAATTTCGATAGCCTCGCCTAAACAGAAGTATAGTTCATGTTCATTATCATTTTGATTGGGTTTTCTCTCACGAGTATAAATAGCAGCAAATGGCAAACTGGAAGCCAATGTCTAAAAACTAGCACTAACTATGAAATGTGGAACTGGATTAGCTAAGTATAAGGGAAGTTCTGTGGTTTGCTCTCATACACATTTACAATAACAATTCGTTTACACGTTTTGGCTAAGACTAGATTATGTGTGTGTGTGTTTTAGATGTGTGTGTGTATAGTTGATACATAACAAGTTGCATTTCTCTAATTTACATATACAATAACAGTTTAGCTTTACGACTCTCTCATCAACTAGTTTAGTTTAGCTAAATTTAGGCTTAGTGTAACGTGGCTCTTGTTGTGGTTTTTTTGTGGTTCTGGGTTGGGTATCGGTTGTTGTTTCTGTGGTTGCACGTGGTCTGCCTGCCACCAGTGACTGTCCTAACGACTGTCCTCGTTGTCGCTAGAGCTGTTCTGCTGCTGTGCCTCACGTTCCTCCAGCAAACTGCGATTCAGCTCCTGAATCCGAGCCGACAACGCCCTCCGACGTGGCGTGCCAAACGAGGGCAATGGCGGTGACTCAATCAACGTATTTTTCTCGCCTTGAGGCCAACGATTCGAGTCGAAGATTGGTTAGAAAGTTGTTTGTTGATTTGTGATTAGCAACAAAATTCAAATGGTAACCAAAGTGCGTTGTTTGCGTGTGTGTTTGTTTGTGTGTGTGAATGTCAGTGTGTTTATGTGTGTGGCAAAGTATTTGAGATTGAGATTGAGAAGTGAACGCGACGAGTCGAGATTTGTTTGATTTTTTTTTAATTTTTTGGGTAAATTGAAGTTAACATTGTGTGGAAGAGTAGAAAAAGAAGAAGAGCAGAGAAAAGAACAAGTTGTTGGTAAACTAATTTCATATTGAAGCATAGTTTGTTCTTCAATTCAGCTTTGAGGATAGACTTATTATTGTGTGTGTTTGTTTCTTTAAAGTATTTGATTTGATTTCAGGATTCGTTTGTCGTTTTGCACAAATAACTCTATCCCAGGCTTGGTGGTTTTTCATTTCGTTTGCTAAATTATTAACTACGTTTGTCTAAGAGAATGAGTATATAATACGAGTATGTAGATGGGTTGACGAATATGTAATCAGCACTTGAAAATTCACTAAAATGTACTCAATTTGTATTAAGTTACTGTAATTTATAATCATAATTTGTAATTCGAAATGGCAACTCTATACTGAACATTCAAATTTGCTATGTATATAGTTTATATAGTTTTGTGAATAATAGTTGGGTTCATAATAAAATCAAGCTTAGCATATTCAATTTCACATAGGAAATCAATAACAATTTTGTCTTGGCGCAATATGAAATAATGCCAAAAAAAAACTAATTGATGAATTAAGCAAACTTACAGACAATGCAAACTTAAATTAACAAATGCAACAAACCTGGGGGGACTTAGTAAACTATAGATTAAACTAGAATTATATATATAATATATTTCTCTTAAGACTACATTTGGTTTGGCAAATATACAGACTCCTAACTACGAGGTTCTATTCAAATATATTCAATTGTGTTGCAGCTCTGAACAGCTCTCGGTTTAACAAATTGTGAAAAGTTTGGGAATTTTGTTCGCAGAGCTGCAATGTTGATGCCTAACCTGTGTGCATTGCGTTTATATGTACATAATATGTTGGATTATATATATGGAAAGTGACTAAAAGAGCAGAAAGAGTATTATATAATTAGTTAAGCTGGGGTGTATTATCTAAGCTAAGCGCAAAGACTACAACTTTTAAGGAGTTGAGTTCGAATTGAAGTTGAAATTAGAGTGATTAATTGCTGAATTGCGGAATTGCTGATTGCATTGATACGCTACGTATACGCAATGTTAGTCACCTGGAGCGCTTTGCACATCAAGGGTTTGCCTGCCTATATTGGGGGTGCTTTGTCTTTTACCTTTCGGATGCACAACATTTGTTTGCTTGCCTAAAATTAGACATGGGAGGAGGCGGAGTTAGCAAATTTGGCGTATCAAAGAACGTATCAAAGTTAAAAATATGTTGCCTGTCGGTGTATTAGTGTCTGTGTGTGTATGTGTGTGTGTGTGTGAGTGTGTTTGTATTTGTGTCTCTGTATGAGACAAGTGCGCTTCTGGGCTTTGTACAAGTGAAATCCCCACTAATAACTTGTTTAAATGCGTTAAGTACAAAAGCATTTGGCTAATTGACCATAGTGTGTGTATACTTGTGGGGTGTGTGTTTGTATCTGGCACTCAGTGTTGGCTTAGTGTTGGAACCGGCGGCGTTTAGTGTCCGCTTGGGCTTAATGGGCTTAAGGCAGCTGCTAAATTGAGCTGGTGGTAAGGCAGTTAGTTAAAGGTAAGGGTATTTAATGCCTATTGTCTACTAGAACTTAAAAGTAATTCAATTTGCTTAACTAGTTAACAATTCGATTATCGATTACTTAGATTAAGAATAAGTTTATTGAATTGCTCGAAAATTTCTATCATCTTACAGCAGTCTATTAAGAAGAAATTTTGAATTGGATCGACACTAATTAATGCTATTTACACGCCTTCATCGAAAGTTCACAAATATAGACTTGTTTAACAAGGAAAATGATAAGGAAAAGCGAAAATCATGCAAGAAAAGTAAAAGTCGATAGACAAAAGCGAAGCAAACAATTATTTATAAGTATGTACAACGAGTGGGAGAAACTAAAGATAGATTTGCAAATCTACTTATAGCTAAAGCTACAGCATATACGATATTATACGGTTATGTTGATTAACAGAGTTAGATCAGATCTCAGATCTCAGATCGTGGATCTCAGGCAGCAGATTGATTTTGATCGATTTGTTAAGAGATTTGGGTGAAGAATTGCCACTTACCTGTGTCGACAATCACATCGATGAGATCCATTGATTTGGCGAACGCATCTTTAAGATTGATATGATGGAAGGAGACAATGCTACCCTCGCGTTTGGCACGATCGAGCGCCTCGCGTCGCTTGAGGGCCTTCTCGCGTCGCATCTGATTCTTATAAAATTCAGCAAAATTGTTAACGATGATGGGAATAGGCAAAGCGATTACCAGAACACCGCATATGCAACACACAGTACCAATAACCTTTCCCAGTGCAGTAGTGGGATAGATGTCCCCGTAGCCAACAGTTGTCATTGTAATACCCGCCCACCAAAATGTTTCCGGTATTGAAACGAATTTAGTATCCTTTTCATCCTTTTCGGCAAAATATGCCAGCGAAGAAAATATGAGAACGCCCATGGCCAGGAACAGCATTAGTAGACCGAGTTCCTTATATGAGTTACGCAGCGTAAAGCCTAACGACTGCAGGCCCGTTGAGTGACGGGCCAGCTTAAGGATTCGCAGGATGCGCATGATGCGGAATACTTGCACCACCCGGCGCACATCCTGGAACTGGTCCGTTGCATTCTTATTCGTTTCCAATAAAAATAACGAAACAAAGTATGGGAGTATTGCCAATAGATCGATTATGTTAAGGCCGCCCTTAAAGAACTTCCACTTGTCCGGTGAGGCGCTAAACCTAAGTATGTACTCTAGGGTAAACCACGTGATACACACGGCCTCAACCATTGCCAATTGCGGATTATCCTGTGGTGTACCATTGTCAATGTGTTGTAGTTGTGGTAGGGTGTTCAACGTCAGGGCTATGGTAGACAGGACTATGAATAGTATGGATATCACTGCGATAACCTGTGAACAATAAAGAACAATCGAAACTTTGACGAGACCATCATCAAGAACAACATCACAACGATTACTATAACCATATATATGTATATAGCTATTTAATTAATCAATCACACATACAAAGTTACAACAATTAGCGCTTGCTTTGACTTTGTCTTCGTCTTCGTCATCGATTTCGATATCCATATCGTTATCGATATGCATTTCAGTTTCAGTTTCTGTTTCATTTCATTTCATTCGCAATTTGTTAATTTCGATTATCTGGGGATTTCGATTAATAATCTTTCGATTACAACGATTAAAGCAAACATTCAGTTAGCTTAGCGCAAAACGTTTAGTTTTCTTTCTTCTTGCTAGGGAATCAATGTTGTGGGTCTCTGAATCATTTCAAATATGTTGTTGATCGTTCTGGATATATGGGTACGCATATAGTATTAGTTGGGGACTCAACACATTGGATGGGTATTTCTCTTTGTCTTTGTTTTCTATTTGTGGTACTATTCAAAGGCTGCTGTACTATATGTGAAGTATATATTTGTAATCCTTCTTATTCATCATAAACAACTAAACAATTAACTCAAAATTCATTTCAAATATAAAAATAAACTCAGATTTAACTGATAATTAACTCAGGTGATCATTTATCTTCGATATCAGATAGAAGAGCTCTTCAAACTTGGATTAGTTATAATTAGTTTCAAGTTAGTCGTTGAAAGGAGTTGCTCGGAGTGGAGAGAAGAAGTTAAGTTTGGTTTCAGGAAACATGTCTCTCGGTTATGTGTTGTGAGTGTGTTTCTATGTTGGCAATGTGGTTGAGTGGCTGTGATGGTGGCTGTGGTTGTGGTTGTGGTTGTGTAACTGTGGGGTGGTGCATGTCGTATGATTGGAATGTGTCTCTGTGTGTGTGGTTTGTGTGTATTTATTAGCGGTTAGCGCATCTCACAGATGGGCAATGGGCACAGGTGCCTATAAATTTCAGTATAAGTATGTGTGTGTATTCAAGTGTATCTGTGTGTTTGTGTGTTGGACAAAAGACATGACGTAACACAAAAACGTAAGACATTTACGCAATAAATAGCTACGCATAGAGCTAAGACAGACAGAGAGTGACAGGAAGAGAGTGTAAAAGAAAGAGAGAGAGAGAGAGAAAGAGGGGATTTGCTTCTTGTTTGGCTGGGTGGGTTACTCCTCGATGTTTATGGGTGGGTCAGTGTTAAATAAGAGACGCTACCATCGGGTCTGCAGTCGACTTTTTGTAAAATCAATTATTATATTTATTTTCTTTGGAACAAAACGCTTTATATTCTTCATTGTGTTGCTGTACTTTTGTTTCGCTGTCTTTGTGTTTTGAATCGGAGTTGTATATAGATAAAACGATGAGTATAAACTGAAAATGCCTATATATGAGTTACAGTCGATAATTGGAAAATTACGAGTACACATAGTATGGCGCTAGACGAGTACGAATAGGTCAAAAAGAAAGTACGGACTAGAGCATACGATTATTACAAAGAAAGAAATTCAATGCATAATAACTTTCGATTCAAACGAGCTAGGAATTACGAGTACTTATTCTAATAGGAACCAAATCAATTCAATTCAAATCAAATCAAATTAGATTAGATAGAAACAAATCAAATTATATGTATCACCATTAAATAATTGCAGTTGCTTGGAATCAATCAATAATTTACTATTTTCAGCTTGTGAATTAGTCAAATTTTGTGCAATTATTTTAAGGTCATCGAAATCAATGCATAATATAAGAAGAAAACACATAAACAATTTTAGTAATATGGAATTTTTTGTTTTTGTTCTCATGGAAATAACTAAGAACTGCAAATTGCATGTGTTTCATCATTACAGGACTGAGAATAGATAGGGGCAGGGACAGGGGTAGGGGCAGGGGCAAGAGGGTCGAGGGCGAGGTCGGTTTATCTATTTTGCATTTTGAAGTGGCCAAATGTCAAAATGTTTTGACAGCAAACGAGTGCAATTTCAAATTCAATGCCAGCAAAAGCAGACATAGAGGCACAGAGATAGAGCAATGAAGAAGGAAAGAGAGAGACAGAGACAGAGACAGAGACAGGGGCAGAGATAGAGACAGAAAGAGAGCGAGAGAGATAGTATAAGTAAGAGAAGCAGGAAGTCTGATTGCCATATTAGGTCACATTTCCTTACATTGTATTTTGTGGTTGTGTCTATGGTGTGTATGTCTGTGTATGCGTGTGGGTGTGTGAGACTGACATATGACTTGACAGTAAAAGGAGAGGGAAGACTAAATATTGAAGGAGGGGGGACTGCAGCTGACACATCATTAAATTGGCAAACCTTTTAAACAATTGACAAAATTGCTTTTTTGGATTATTTATGATGTGTGCGTGTGTATGTGTGTGTGTGTCTCGCAGCACCCCATCCTACACACACATTTACATTTGCATATATATGTGTGTAGATATCTCAAGGTGGGGGTGTGTGTGTGTATGTGTGTGCGTGTATGTGTGTGAATATTGGCACAATTTAGCTGTGTCCAGATCTACCATAGTAGGCCACTGTACGCAACCACGCATATTTCTCTTTACTTTCGCCTCAATTACGAGATTGTTACGAGTAAATGAACATAATTTTGCATGGTACGAATCGAAGGAAGAACGGAGAAAGATAGAGAGAGAGAAGGAGATAAAGAGAGGTGGTAGGTGGAGGGTTCTTCACATTTCTTGACTGGCGAATAATGCAATATTATTATTGAATTTAGGTTATGCAAATGACATTCTAAGACGAGTACTAAGTAGTTAGCTAGTAGAGATAGATAGATACATAGATAATAATATGGTAGGAAACATACTTATTGGGAAACAATTACGTAAAAATATAATAAGATAACAATACAAAGGAAATATGATCACAAAAAAGATATATAAGTTATAGATTGAAAGATATCATAACAGAAAATGAAGTCAAACAAAGTATAAGACAAAAGGTGCTTTCATTTAGCATCTCTTAAGCGCTCGGGCAGCATAAACGATGGGTTCAGTGGAAGAAATAGTACAAAACTAGAGAGAGAGACAGATAGAGAAAGAGAGAGAGAGAAATAGTAGTACAGAGAGAAAGAGGTATATATATATGGAGAGAGAGAGAGAGAGAGAGAAACCTATTGATTTACATATTTATATACACTTTTTGGCCACAATCGATTGCAATTTAAGTGGTCTTCAGTTGACTATCAAACTTCGGGAAAGTTAATTAAATTTGTATATTTGGTTTTGGGTTGGTAATAGGCTTTGGGTGGGTCATGTGGGGGGCTGGGAAGTACTGGGTACAACTTACTACTTGACATGATTTATTATGCTGGTATGATATACAGAATTATACTATAGTTTTACTTTTACTTTTACTTATACTTTTAATTTGAAATATACTTTTTGTTTGGTTTTGTTTTATTTTCTTTCGATTGAACAGAATGCATTGGAGATGTTTAAAACAATAAGCTGATTGTACGTGTTCGGGTTGTGCGAATTTTGGAACTGCTACCACTGCTGCTCAGTCATGATTGAGGGGGGCTTCGAGGGGGTATTATTTATTGGGGAGGTAGGTTGAAAGAAAAAACATGATATCGCAATACGCATAATACGCAACTTGGGCGCAGCTTGAAGACGCAATTTGGCCAACTTATCTATGAACTAAACTATACTAGACTAGTTTAAACTGAATCAAAATCAAAAACGTTGGATAAACAACTAGAAGCACAGCCCGTGCTCAGCAGGTGAGCATTAAACAAAGATACAAAAGCGTTTGCCTCTAGGAAAGGTCTAAAAAACTATTGCTACGATGGATCAAAAGCCAAAATAAAAATCACAAAAACACACACTGAAGCGTCTGAGTTAAAAAAAGAAAAAAATTAAAAGATCAAATCATAATTACATTTTACAGGCTTAAATTTGAATTAACTTCCCTGTAGTCATTGGTTAATCCACTTGAATTACAAAATAGGGCGAGTATTATCTTACAAAACACAAATGTGGACTGGAAAATGTGGCAAAAAAGTTAAAAAGAAAATCAAAAGACACGTATCGTAAAATGTGTGACAAAGTGAAAGAAAGTCATGCGAAGGCAAGAAGTACGGGACAAAATACGAGTATATATAAATATATATATTTTATATATCATACATATCCGACTTACAAAACTAGTTACTATACAATACAATACACATATATAAAAGGTGGAATAAATTTTGATGGTTAAATGAAAAAACATTCAATCGTTCCAGTTGCTTTATATAGGAAAGTGCGCATACGCCATGTGGGCATAAACTTTAAATTGTTTTTCTTTTTTTTGTGGCTGTGTCGAAGTGTATACGTGTCGGTGTATTTGTGTGCAGTAGTGCCATGGGAGTGGGGGTGAAAGTTTTCAATTAAATATGAGCAAGGGCTAAAGTAACGCACCATCTTGCAGTACACTAGAAATACAAGCAGTTCACTTAATATTTCATCGGATTTGTTGCAATTGGTTTTATTGAGTTCACGGTTGAGTTGTTGTGTGTTGTTCGGCTTAGCTGTGGTTTTCGGTTTTCAGTTTTTAATATCGGTTTTTGCGGGGTCGGGGTGCACTGGTTGGTTCGCATAGAAATAAACTGACATAACCGACATCATCTTTCTAAGCTATGCATTCAGATGCAGCAAATTTGTTGGGTATTTCAGATTTGTATATAGAAACTCGATTGTTCTCTGGTTTTGTTTCTAGTTTTCATATTCGTATTTGACTCTGTATAAGCAATAACTCAAATTGTAAACAATAAGAGACTTTGAACGTTCTCGAACTACATTCAGAAATGGGAAATCCAATGGAACTACTATACTGTACTGTAGATGTTAGAGATGTAATTTGATATTAGTTTAAGCACCGTTGACGTTAGTAGTGTATAGGTTAGTGTGTGTTTGTATTTGTGTGTGGGTGTGTATGTGTTTGTATTGAGGCTGATTCGATTGGAGGTACTTAGTAGTTGAAGAAGCCAATAGACCAATAGTTACAACAATCAATATCAATGATAAGATATACGTTAAAACACAACAATAATATATTTAGGAAATTTCTGTATGCAAATAGAATAGACAACAAGACATCAAATACGAGTATAGAGAACGTACGATTATATATACTGTAGATGAATTGTATATATAAATCGTGCCGCACAATGGAACACAAAATCGAACACAAAAGGGTACACAATAAACATCGAGTTGGATTTCCTAAACTTGTTGGGTTTTGAGTTGCTTGTATTAAGTATTAGGTATTAAGTATTAACAAAAGATTTTAAATATTTGTTTGCTTGTAGTATTTTTAGATTTTGTACACGGCAAATGTTTGTCTTGTGAGCGCGTTTTCCTTGCCATTAGTTTGGGTATTTGGTATTTACGAGTATTGTATTGGTAATTTGTATATTGGTTTATTGGAATTGTCTCTTTCAACGTGGGTAAAAAGACTCTGAGTAGCTCTGAGTGTATCTTATTTCGAAATGCTACTCTTTTGTTATTTTCTTTTCCTATCGGTTTTGGTTCTCATATTTATCTTTTTCGTATAAAAAAGGATGTGTTTAGGCGGAGTATTAAAAACAAATAAAAACATACAAAACTAAAAAGTTATTTCTTTTCTTTTCTCTTCTGACTTTTGTTAGTAGTTGAAGAAAAATTAAAATAAAAAGTTTTAAAGTACAACTGGCAAAGAGCTCTGGAAATTTTTCATTACCTTTTTATAAATGACAAAATCATAAATTGTGTTAAACTTTATTCTCTATCTTTTTGTTATAGTTATTGTTTTTGTATTGGCTGGAATCGTTTGAAATATACTGATCGTCGATTTTCAATAAATCCCAAAGTTGATTTACTGAAAATTCGTTATCCATTATTTCAATCAAACAATTTCTAAGCCAACACAAAGATGTGTTAAGAAAAATAAAAGTAAATAAAAAGTTAAACATCTTTTTGATTTTCTTTTTCGCTAGGAAAATAAAAATATACATAAGGTAAATAAAAAGAAAACTTAAAATCGAATGAAAAATTATTAGAGATGCACCCAAATATGTTGTAATTATTTCCATTTTCGGTCATTCGCTAAAGCTAAAGCTAACATAAATCGGGACAAAGGCAAAATATCGGCTGTATTATACAAGCTGAAGCCAAAACTGAGACGGTGTGTGTATGAATGTGTCGATATATTTATAGATGTGTGGGCGGGCTAAAGCCTGAGTCTTGATCTGAGATAATTATGATACAAGAGCGGGCGGAGGGCGTGGCGACTAACAGCACAGCGCTTGGGTAGCGTCAACGAGGGACGCCCGAAGAGTTGTGAATGCTGTACTGTTAGGCCAAAGCTGTAGCTCTGTGTATTTTAAGGTCTCTCAACTGTACCCTCTATGGAAAATGGAAATGTATTACAACACGATTTTGGCCGCTTCTCCCCAGAGTTCCTTTTCTATACAATATTTTCGAGGATTTCTACAGCACACCTGCCGCCTGGTCATATCGCTTATTGCCCATTCCCAAACATTGTTACAAGGGTTTGGTTTTTTTTTCGTTTAGGAGTAAGAAGACATTAGAGATAAACAGAAAGATATTACTTCACCATCATCATCAACAATTATGAGATTAAAATATATAATTGATATATAGAGTATGTATAATAAGTAGATATATTTATATATATATATGTAAATTTTCATATACTGTGTGTGATTAAAAAAAGATTAGATTAGAAAACGATTAGTAAAGAATTTGATATGTTTTTTGGATTTGTAATTTGCAATTTTGCTCGTTGCGATTTGCTAATTAATTAGAAATGTTGATCAACTTGTCGGTGTCACGGCGTCGCGTGGTTAGTGACGGATACTTAAACAGATATATAGAAAACGAAACAAACGATCTTGTGATACTATAAATAAACTGAACAGCTTATACTAGAAGACCAAGAGGTGTTTATGGAAGTATTGGAGCAAATGTTAAGTGTAAATGTAAAAATCAAATAAACAATTCAATAAAAAGTGTTGCATACTCTTCGGGGCCGTCAAGAGATGATTTTGAGAGTCCTAACGAGGCGGTTAAGAGTCGCCAAAACAGTAAACAAGATTCAGAACTAGATCATGAGCATGAACGTGAACGTGAACGTAAACGATAACGAGAACCTCAACTGAATGGCAGTCCTGTACGAGTGTCGCCTGTACTTTGCTCTCTGCCCTTGGAATGTGACGCTGTTTGAGACACAACACAAAAGCAATCGATTTACATAGAGAGAGAGAGAGCGAGAAGTTGCATGAGCTGCGTTTAGGCATAGAAGAAGTAAGTAAGTATTTATATATAGCATATATATTATATTTGTAGAGTATATACAGTGTCACAGTCACAACATTGAGCTGGCACCAAAAGTTCTGGCACATTCAATAATTATGTTGGGTTCTCGCAAAATTGGCGGCAATCTCTGAGCTGAATATTATTATTATTATTACGTATTTACAGCGGCGTCAGCAAAGCCAGTTAAATAACAAACGAACAAAGCAACATATCGATAAATGTATCGATAACATATGCCGCAAACTTGTATTTATACAATATTCTTTTCTGTGCAAGCATTTTTCAAACGCAAAAGCAAATTGGAAAATGGCGGCTTCGTTGGGTTAAGTACGATAGATATCTTTATATATAAATATAGATAAGTGTTTCTTGTGATATATATATATTTATGTATATATGTATAGGCAGTATATGGTACAGCATTTTGAAGGTTTTATTTTTACACTATTTTCGTTCTGCTCCGCAGTGAAATTTATATTACAAAGTGCTGCAAATGCCGCGCTAAATGCAATATGATAGTGTAAAAATAATAATAATTGATTAATGTACGAAAACAAAGATCAAATCAAACGGAAAACTAACTGAGATATAAGACAGAACAGTAATGTGAACTTAAGATCAGTTAAAAGAAGACGATCAGGTTAAAGAGGAATAGAGGTAAAGGTAAAGATTGTTATTATAATGTTTTGATTTGTTTCTTTCTTTTTTTTTTTTGCTTACGCTTGACACTTGACATTGACACATACGGATAATACGGATAACGCACGGATACGGTTACGAATACGGATACGGATATAGTTAGATAAGTAAATAACACATTGAGCTGGAATTGTAGCTGGCAACTGATTGGACTTACCCGGGCCGCGAAACTGGTGTTGGGCTTCTCGAGTAGCTCCCAAAGATATTTTTGGTACTCAGCGCATTTACCTTCGCCGAACTCCTCCTCATCCCGCTGCCTTAGCGATTCAGCCTCCTTGCGCATCTCCTCGTGAACATTTTCTTTTCGCTGATGGTATTTGTGCTGGCAACATGACTCCAGATAGAGTTCGTCAACGCCCCAATACTCCAGATCATCACTAAACGCAAGCACGCACATCTCTTCCACAATGTGCAATTTTCCAGTGCGATAGAAATTTAGAATGGAGCTGAAGCTCTTTGGGTGGCGATCGAAGAAGTACTCGTTGTCGACGAGTGAATAATCGTCGCACAGCTCTATGATGGCCTCATGGGTGGTGCACTCCCTCAGCCTGCCGAGCCGCGTGTGGGGCAGGCGTTCCAAGGTCCGCCACAGTACCTCGTGCTTAACGCCACCAACATTGATGGAGACGCGGCTGTTCATTTGCTTCGATTGCGCTATCATGAACGGCTCCGGCGGCGGTATGGAGGACATGGATCTGGAATGTGTCCGTTGCAATGCGCCGGTTGTATTGCTATGGCTAATGCCGGCATTTGAGCCACCACCTGGTGGCAACATAACAACACCGACACCAACAACTCCAACACCACTTGCACCGCCGCCGAGGCTGCCAGTGGGGCCGCCAATGCTGCCACCACCAATGCCGCTGCCGGCTCCCCCACCACCACCGACCCCACCACCTGCACCACCACCGAGGGCCATTTGCTGCTGTTGTTGCTGTTGCTGTTGCTGATGCTGCGCAAGAGTTTGCTGGGAAGTTGTGGGATTTGAATGCGTTGGTGATGTAACTGGGAATGGAGCGTAACGAACTTCCTTGCCAATGGCCCCGGTGCTGCCACCGGTGCTGCCGATGCCAACGCCGACGCCACCTGTTGACGGCGTCCCGCCGCCGATGCCGATCCGGATACCTCCAGCAC
Organism: Drosophila macrospina; assembly: GCA_035042075.1. Taxonomy (NCBI): domain Eukaryota; kingdom Metazoa; phylum Arthropoda; class Insecta; order Diptera; family Drosophilidae; genus Drosophila; species Drosophila macrospina. The sequence continues at coordinate 10,008,183 of JAWNLW010000591.1, read as the reverse complement.
CTGGCATACCAGAAGCAGTAGCTCCTGCTGCCGTGGCGGATGTGCCAGTAATGATGCCGCCATCAGCATAATCCATGTGACGATTGTTGAGGATAACACCGCCGATGGCATTAGATGCATTGCTGTTATAAGAAACGCCGCCAGCTGCTGTGACAGTTCCGCCGACGCAACCATATGAACTAGCTCCACCGGTTCCCATCGCTCTCTCCCAATCGACATTACCGCTTGTATCGTAATAGGGCTGATTATCGCCGCCGTCGGCTGAGCTCGCAAATTGCAGTCCACGCGCAGTTGCCTCGTGTTGCTGATAAAACAGTTCCTGCTGCTGTTGTTGAAGTTTCTGTTGTTGTTGTTGCTGTTGCTGCTGCTGTTGCTGTTGCTTTGACTGTTGCTGTTGCTGTTGCTGTTGTTGTTGTTGACTTTGTTGTTGCTGTTGCTGTTGCTGTTGTTGGCTAGCAGCCTGTCCACCATGCAATTGCCCGACCATTTGTAACACTCCATTATTGTTTTGAAGCGGTGTTGTTTCACCCGTTGCCCAGCGTACCGCCTCACGGTCCCTGTCGCGTTCGCCGACCATAAGTCTGCTGCAGTTTCGAGTTGGTCAACATTGCCAGATAACAGATAACAGATTACGGATTACAGATTGCAGATACCAGATAACAGATTACAGATGAAGGATAAATGATTTATTAAGCTGCATACTCACCGCTACATCGCGTCAATTGTTGTCATTACATCCACCACCGTCCTGCCAGCGTTGTCCGGTGCCCGTACTCTGCCCCAGTCCTCCTCTTAATTGCCCTCGTCTTTGTCTCCTTCTCCTCCAAAGGCTTCTCCTGCTGCTGCTGTTGCTGCTACTGCTGCTTGTGCGCAATTGATTGCAATTTTCAGTATCTGCAGTTCAATAAATTCAGCAATTGGGCAGCAATTGTGGTCTGTTTCTGGCACGCTTTTGGCTTTGTGTTCGCTTTGTTCAGCTTCTACTTAAGCAGCTTCTTCTCATGTCTTTCTATGGCGTTGTTGTTTATGCTGGTTGCTGGTCGTTGTTGTTGTTGTTGTTGCTGTTGTTGCGTGTTTAGGCTATGATCACAGTTATTTTCTGGGGGTTTTTGGGCTTATTTGGGTTTTCGAACTGCGGCTGGTTTAGGCGAATATTGGCAGCATTCTGTGGGGGGAGCTCTCTAATACGCTACGTTTTGTGTGCTGGGAGATAGCTGCAATGAAAGAAATTGACAAATATATTAAACTACAATTACGTTTTCGATAAGCTCTATAAATTTGCATAGCTTCATTGCTATTGACACGCCCATTCACTTATAAATCAATAGCTGTTGACGGTCGATAAGATAATGTGACGATAAGCGACGCACTACAAATACCATAGCATACTTTTTGGGGCAGCGCGAACTACCAACTGCCAACTGCAGGCAGAGTTGCGCACACACACACACACACACAAACACATCTACATATTGACTGCGAATGCAACGAACGCACTGCACCGTTATCACCTGGTATTGAGGTCAGCCCTTTGGTCCCTTATTTATTGTGGTTAATTTGCAATTGGCGAAGGCTGCTCACACATTTTTGCATTTAAATTCGCGCAGTTACCGCTTTCGATTCACACACACATTCGTTTACATATATGAGTGGGCTATTTTGGGGTCGGCTAATACGAGTAAATCGTTTGAGCGTTTTCATTGTTTCTTTTTTGGCTTGGCCTTTGCCTAATTCGCATTTTCTGCCGCATTGAAATCAAATTTGAATTTTTATGCCAAACGGAAATGCATTGTAATAAGCGTAAGGTCTGCGTTTTTGTAAGTTATGCATTGCTTGCGCACTCTGCGAATTGCCCATAAAATGTTAATTAAGCGTTCGCAAAATGTGTGTGGATAAATAAACCATTCCGCAGTGACCTTGACTCGCCAGTAACTTATGATTATTTCCATGTGCTCAAATGGAACTGCGACTGGAATTGCGGGCAGTTAATCAAAGTTGTGTTCCTTAAAGTTTGTGTTACGCAATGTGCTCTTAATAATTATAGTAATATCACAATTTATAGGCTAGTAAGCGTATGTTATGTATTATATATGTATTTCTTTGGAATATAAAAGTTTATATTTATTAAACTAAACTCAAACAAATCTTCATTCGCCATTTTCACACTTAGCTTCTATTAATAATTTTTTACTAATATATATCTCAAATTAATTGCAGGGTATTTGGTGACCTACAGAAGCACAGTCGTGCCCGTCGCCTGTCGCCTGATTATGGGCATTTCATTTCAAATCGAGCTCAGCTTTGGGTTGGCATGCAAGGACAAAATGATTGCTCTGTGGCAAATTATATAGTTTTGCTTGACTTTAGTCGGGTTAAATTGTTATTTATTAGCACAGTTCGGTGGTAACAAATGGAAATGGTAATCGTGATGGGGGAGGGCAAACGCGCGCATTTTTGACAACATTGTTGGGGGTTTTGTTGCATGTTGCATGTGGCATGTGGCATGAGGCATGTTGTTGTCGTAAGTCGCGTGTTTCTCAAACTTTATGCAATTATTTCTTCGCGCAAAATGCGAATAAAATACATGTAAATATAGTTGCGTTGTTGCCACTATTGCTGCAGCTGCCACATGCAACATGTTAACCTCTGACTTGCCACTTAATTGTGCTGCGAGCCGTGAGTCGCGTGTGATGAGTGTGCTGAGTGTGTTGAGTGTGTTGAGTGTGCTGAGTGTGGTGTGTGTGAGGCATAAGTCAAGTGGCAAACTTCACCTTGGAACCTGTTGAATTGCCTTGGGAGCGTCAGCTTTGGCCATTGTTATTGCTGTTGTTGCTGCTCTTTATATTCTTGGCTGACAGCAAAAGTAAAAGTTAAAATACAATTAATTTCTGGCTTTAATAAGGCAAGGCACTGTTCTCGCATTTCTTGCGCGTTTGCGTAATTTCATTTGACAGCTTATCCCTTGTCATAAACTGGCCAAGATAATGGCGCTTGAATTTATGACTGCAACGCCCACACACACCCACACACGCACACACACACACTCAGCCAGACATGTACACAAGGGTCACATCAACTCATAAATCTTAGACATAATTTGCTTACACGTATGCACAAATTACAAAATGAAGACTTAATTGCCCATAAATAGTTTGATAATGTCCCTGGGGAGACGCCTCTGACGAATATGTGAGCGCCCAGTGGCTTCTCAGGTTACGCTCAGCCTCATGTCTTCTAACATACCTAATGGGTCTCCACAACAACGCGAATAACAACAAACACACGCACAACAACAAGACGATCAACTACAGCCATTAAAAAAGCTGCTTAGCAATTTCACGCTTAGCCAATTTGGATGACATAGCTGAAAATGAGTGCAGCAATAAGGGGAGGAGTAGAGTGCGTGATTAATGATTTCTTTGCCTTTGGACACTAATTGAAAATGGCCAAGAAAATGTAAACACACAAAGGCAGCCACAAACTAGCAGCAAGTCGATCGAAACTGACTGCGGGAGACCCTGTACTTATTGTCTATACAAAGTTAATTATGGTAAAGAGCAAATGTGTTAATGAAGCAATACGAAATGCCTAAATACGTTAAGTTACTGTATGTTACACACTTAAACGTGCAACATTTCCATAAGCACACGTACATAAAAGCAATTAGCCAAAAGCAGCAAGCAATAAAATGACTTCTGTAGCTAAAGACAATTGCAAAAGCTGACTCAGAATTGACTTAGAAATAAAGAAAATGTAAGCATATTGTTGTCTAAACTCGACTTAAAAAGCATTCGAGTCTAAGCTTGATATTTGTAATGCCAAAAGGAGCAGACTTAGCATATAAGACATATAAATATGTCCTTAAGCCCTCTGACTCTGCTTCAAACTGAGCTTTCATTGTTGGCCAAGAATAACTCTACATACATTCATTCAGGCATAGTCTTATTGGCTTAAAAGGCGCTTCCTTGGACTGTTGGAACCAAAAGGCTGCACATTCCTTATACTTTGAGTGCAGGACATATTTCAAGTGCCAAAATTCCACTTAGCTGCTAAAAGCGGCGACTGCGAAATGCGAAATGCGAAAGGCGAAAGGCGAAAGGCGAGCTAAACCATTTGCATAGCTGGTGGCGCCTCCAAGACATTGTGCAACACCAACAACTAAAACAGCAAGTATAACAATAACAAAGTGCAATGCAAATATGCATTGAGCACAATGGAAAAGCGTGTCAGTGTTGTTCGGCAAATGGAAAACATTTATTGCCGACTCTTAAGGCTCGTTTTGTTGTCGACATTCACAAAATTTATGGCGTCATTTTGTTTTGTTGGACCACGGCAAACAATTCACAAGTCAAGTGCATTTATATTTAAGTGTATTTATTGTGCAACTGTTGTTGTTGCTTTTGTTTCTTGCTGGCTATGTTGTTGCTATTGTCTTGGGCTTCGTCTTGGGGCTGTAAATGCGTCAGCGCTAACCTCAACACTTAAGTCAGTGCCTCTGGTCATGTACCCACTGTTATTATGTGTGTGTGTGTGTGTGTGTGTGTGCTGCTCCTTGTTTTGCCTACATCTGGCCCTAGCCACTTCCGGCCACAACTACATCCGCTGCTGCCCGAGTCGCTGTTTCAGTCGCTGCTTCTGTCGCTGCCTCTGCTGCTGCTGCTGCTGACCCTTGACTGCCATTGGCAATTGCTCTAATTTTGTTAACGGCCACGAGCAAAAATTCGAACAAATTTAGAAAGTTTCTCACACACACAGAGACTCACACACACACACACACACATTGACTAAATTAAGCACTTTGCACACTTTCCATTTTCAAAAATAAAAAACGTTCGCGTTACTTTAATTTTGATTCGCTTTTTGTTTTGGTTTTTGCGTGCGAGCTCGACTTATTGGCCATTGGCATGCAAGCATCTTGACCAACTTGCCACAACTTGGCCTTGGCTAGTTGGCGTAGTGGGTGTGAATGCGACTGTGTGTTCGTGGGTGAGTGTGTGTGTGTGTGTGTGTGGGCGCATTTATAGTGTCTGCTAAATGTGCGCTTAATGCCAACTCTGTGCGTGCCCCCCTCTCTCTCTCTCTCTCTCTCTCATTTCTCTCTCTTATTCTCTCTCTCTCTCTCTCTCTCTCTCTCTCTCTCTCTCTGTTTCTCTCTCTCTCTCTTGGTCTCTCTCTTCCTCTTTTATGCGCGTTACAATTGTTGCACTCGGCAACTGTAGCATAGTTTGCAAGGCCCCAATGCGTGTTCTAGCCTTTTATTGAGTTACTCAGCGGTTTTTGCGGTTTTATGAGTCCCGTGCCACATGCTACATGCCACATGGCGTCATCTCGGCAACTAGCACAAAGAGCAACAGTCGTCTCAGCCTTTGGCGCAGCACAAAATCAATATCAAAAGCAAATGTCAAACATTTTTAATATAATTAAATAAGTAACTTGAGCAGTATAGTTTATTAGGATGTCGAATAATTGCAATTGTAATAAAATATATAAAAATATTTAAAATAAGATTAGCTTGTGGAATAATTTTGTTAATTTTAATTTTTAAGAAAGAAAGAAAGAGTTACCGCTACTATTGGGACTGTAACAAAAAGAAAATAGATGGAGAAAGTTCTAGTGAATTTAATTAAATACATTAATGTAATAATTATAATTATAAAAGTCACAAATATAAAGAGATATTGCGAGAGTCAATATATAAAACTAATCTGCCAAATTAATTAAAAGTTCACTCGAACACCCAGAGACATTGCTGCTATTCAGAAAGCCAAGATAAGTAATGAAAACTTTGCGAAAAGTTGAATAATTAATTAAATATTCAGAAATATTTCAAGATAATCAAATGACAAAACCGGTTTTTGTAAAAAGTTTGTGTGTTGAAGCGAGAAACACAAATTGATTACATTCATTACAATGAACAGACCCTTGTCAGAGTCGAAGATTGAGCTTATTCGAGGGGCGTGTCAGTTGTTTCAGGCGTGTCATTAACCTCTTTGTTGTGGCCTGTTGCAAGTTGGCGAGTTGCTTGCTGCTTGTTGCTTGTTGTTTGTTGCTGATGCGAATGCCTGAGGATGGATGGATGGTTGTCCCTTGCTTGCGGTGTGTGCGATTAATTAAAATGCGCCAAGGCGTATGCTATGAAAATTGTAGAGACATTTTGTTGTCCTGACAACTGCGCAGTTGTCGAACTCAGCTCATCAAATATTCATAGACAAAACATGTCTTGGCCAGGCCGTTAGCCGTCGCGACGGTCATTCAACGCTAACTGTGGGTCATAATTCATATATGGATTATTGATTTTCGATTATGGCCATTGCTCTCTCTAGGCTCGATTACCTTTCTTTGGCTGTGTGTAGGTCTGTCGCGTTGTCTGTCTAACTGTTCGTCTGGTGCCAACCTGTTTGCTGTGCGTGTATGGTCTAATAAGGCGTAGACACGCACACACACACACACACACACTCACAGATGCCCCCACACTCACACACACAGACATAAGAGATACATCGAGTTGTATACAATATTTATAATGCACTCGAATTGCTTTTTGTTTTTTATTTTCCTCATTATTTGCCTTTGTTTTATTTATTTATCCTCTATTGCTTCCAAATGCGCAGTAAGTACATTAATCAAATGGCCTTCCATCGATCTTCCCCTCTCTATCCCTGTCTCTATATATCTATCTCTTTCCCACTCTCTCAGTCCCTGTGTGTCTCGTGTGAAACACCTGAAACATTTGATGTCATATGAAATGTTTCAGCTGCCAGCGTTTGATAATGATAAATGGCTTTTAGCCTGGCTGACAGAATAACACGCATTTGCTGCTTCCCACCCATTACTCTCCCACTTCTCTTCTACCTTCCCTCCGCTCCCATCATCCCCTCACGGTGTATGTAAGTTCAATGCTGGCCAAGTAGCTCATTCGTTTATTTATAGTCCAACCGCATCTAATAATGTAAACTGAATCTATTTTGTTGTATCTCTGATTGCGCTGAGATGTTTCTCGCCTCCATAATAAAATTATATAAGTATAAATAAATAATGTGTGGCTGCAAATCACTTAAAATGCCATACAACCCGCTGACAATATGAATGAGTATTTTGGCCTAGACGCCATTAAGCCACAATGATTAATTCTCTTATAAAAATATCCTTAAATTGTGGAATCCACGTAACTGGCTGAGATTAATCGCGTGCCAGCTTGCAATTAAAGTAAAGGAGAAGTTAAGCTTGTTTCAATTATGCAACAATAATAATTATTATTGCCACGTGTTTCGCCGTCCCCTCTAGCCACTCTCCCAACTAAGAAAATAGACTAAGCGAATTGAACATTTGGCAATAATTGAAACTATTTCAAAAGCATCTTTTAATTGGAAATTAATAAGCAATTAACCGCATAGACGATCAGCATCCACTTTGATATCGACTTCCTCCTGGCCAACATCACTTTCTATAATCTTTTGTATACCCTGCAATCGTTGGCTGACAGAGTATGCTGTGTCGTGTCCAAGGGAAGATCTCATATTAAAAGAGAGACACCTTATCAAAAAACTAACTTAAATGAAAAAGATTTCGTTGCATTTGAATTAAGCAGAGGTGCTGATTGCAAAGTTGTAAGTTTTCTTTAAGCTTAAGTTGTTGCTTAAATGTTGTTGAAGCCTATTATGCCTTATAGATTTCTCTGTATCATTTCAATTAATCTTCTTCTATTATTTTTCAGTATTTTTGTGCTCTTTTTTGTTATTTTGTTTTTGCCGCTGTGCGACCAACAAATTACGCCATTAATTTTTCCGATTTCTGGCATACAAATGCGTTTGAATACATTTTTGCAAAATTTCAGCATGTCGAATATCTCTAGTTGTTGTTGTTGTTGTTGCTGTTGTGGTTGTGGTTGTTGTTGTCGATGTGCAGGAATGCGGCACGAAGTAAATCTTTGAACTCATAAAATCGATGAGCGCACGCAGCCAATTTGTTTACCCAGCAGAGATACAAACAATCTGTACAAGTTTATGCCCACAACGAAGACGTCTTTGTTGTGATCTTCTGGCCGTGACGTCATCCACGCCACATTTCAGAATTATGTGCTCAGCTCAGGGGAATTCGCTCTTTATCTCTCATTCTCATTCTCATTCTCACTCTCACTCTCTCTTTGAGTATTTCTCTGAATATTGTTGTTTGTTTATTTGCAATTTGTACATTTGACTTTGGTACTAATTTATTCGATGCGGACGCCCTATATGTGGATCGGGCCGTAGGCCACTTGGCACTTGGCCAACAACTTAAAACAATTGCACGAATTGCCTACCCCTGGCTGTGCCTAAAGCTGAGACTGTGACTTGGCTTGCGTCTGTGATTTGGACATGGGTGAGCGAATTCCCAATGCGTATGTGTGTTGTCTCCAACTGAGAATCTCTGGCTTCAACCACATTTAACATTGTCTGCCGTTTTCTTGCCACTTTTCGCTTGGCGCCTAACCGTGAGGAAGAAGTACATGAAAATTATTGCACACGCGCTGATCTGGAAAGCGAATGAAGGACATGACACAAAATGGCTTAAAGCAGAAATTTTAAAATCATTCTCTCAGTTTTATACAGACTTTCATATTGATGTATGCGAAGCCATGAGCTTAAGAGCTTAGTTTGGAATTAATGAATTTCCATGGAGCTATTGCGTGGCAGAAAGCAACAGGAAATTGAAAACCAAATCAAACTAAAATCCCCCATTTTGTTTAAAACACATATCACGTATACGCAGCGTAAAGCGGGCAACCCAAAATCCAGACATTCACAGGGAGCGAGAAACAGATGAAGGAGAAAGGGGGAGTGTGGGGAAAACGTGAACAAGTGGTGCAAAATGTCTTGCCCATATTTAGGGGGCTTTAATTTCCTGCAACGACCTTGAGACAACAAATTGAAATTCATAACAAGAATAATGAGGGACAAGAACCCAAAAAAACGGTTGACTTACAGCCCTGTACAGAGAATGGAGAAAGCAGAGACTCTGTCAGGCGCCCAGCCTGCCTGGATGTCAGTGCAAATCCTTCATCAAACGCAAAGCAAATGAGCTTACAAATGTGTTTATTTTATTGGGGGAAAAGCCAGGACCCATCTGCATTTCTCTCCATCTAAGCGACGAGATTATGATAAATGAATTTTATATGATATTACTTTAGAATACAATTTAAGACTGAATATGCTCAAATTAGCATTTGCAGATTGTAGCAAATATTTGCAAATCTCTTTGTAATTAAAAATTAAGTCGAAATGTTGCGATTGACGCCACACAAATTTCACTTGGAATAGTGAAAACTTAATATAATATTGCAAAATGAAACTGTGCTGCTGTGGCTCCTGATTTGCATACAAATAACAAAGCAGCCAGATTTACATAAGAAATAATGCAGGATATGCCAGGATATGCCCGGATACCTGGCTGCCTGGCTGCTTGGCTGCCAGGACAACTCTTGTTAAGTAGCTCTCAAAAAATAAGCATGAAGCCTGAGAGATTTTCCAGTTGCTTTCTTTTCAAATGACATTAAATTTATTTCACAAAATTGTGAAAAATTCAAATGCGATTAGTGAAGATTTTGTTTTGTGCCACACACAAACACACGCACAGAGTCCACACACACACACACTCACACACATACACACCCAGAGAGGACGAGATTTGGAAACAGAATACGTTTGCCTCATGGGTTGGTCTGAAGAGCAATCGTAAACTAAATATATGTATGCAACAACAAAACGCCCAGCGAAAGGGGCAATAATAACGACAACAACAACAACAAGCATAACAATGGCAACAACAACACAACATAATGGCTATAAGAACAACAATAGCGAGTGGCACACGCAGGAAACAAACAAGAGACGAAAGTAAATAAGTAATAATAATAATTCCTAGAACGCTACGTATGTTTCTTCCCTCCGCCACACAGGCACTCCACCCCTGCTCCCATCCTCCCCTGCTCCCTCGCTAGCCACCCACAGTAAGCTGAGACACGTTGTTGTCCTAGCTACTCACTGTTCTACTGTTTACTGCAAGTTTCGTTTGTTTCATTTGGTTGCGTTGCCTTTTGTTATTTTGCTTCGTTTTGGTCGAGTGTTTTCCAGTCAACACATTGACACTGAAAACGACGGCGACTCCAACGCCGATGCCGACGTTATCTCTGAGCGTGGCTCTCCCCCTCTCTCATGCTTTACGACTCTCTCTCTGTCTCTCTTGGTTACTCTCTCTCTCTTTTTGCGCAAGTCCTTCCAGGACGCATTTTGTGAACACCTTTTTGGCTAACACTTGATTTGTGCGAACTTTTGCTGTCGATCTGTTGCCATTGATAAGAAATTGATAAATGCCAAATTTTTTGGCATTTTGAGGTCAACATTTTGGTATTTTCAGACAGCGTGATTACCTCCCCTACATGTCCTATTAAGAGCCGGAAACAGGGTTAGATTCGAGCCCCCACTGGGGTGGCATGAAGGGCAGACCGTGCGCAGCTTTACAAGAAGCGAATGAGCAAACAAAGCGCAGAGCTCAACCAATGACGTCACCAGTTTGCTTGGTACTCGCACACTCGTACACTCACACACCTCGTAATGAGGTTGTTAGAAGTTGTACGACACACGGTCGACCTACTTTGGGCCCCAGCACCCAACGAAGCCGCCTCGTGCGCATGGGAAGTTTTTTTTGGATACTGAATGAAAATTGGAAACAGGATAGAACGCGCTCTGCCGCTGCCTCTTGTTGTCGTTGTTGTTGTTGTTCTGCTTGTTGTGTTTGTTCTGCTTGTTGTTTTTGTTGTTGCTGGTGTGTAAGTCGGCTGGCAATTTGTTCGCCTTGTGGCAAGGCGGGTGCGCCTGCACTCAAGTTCGTGTTGCGGTGTCGTTGATGTGAGTATTTCGACAGTTGAAGGTGGCCGCCGTTAGTTGAAGCTGCAGCTTATAACTGTAGTTTCGCTACTGCTGCGTTGCCCCTCTGCGCTGCTAGAGGCAAGAGGATAGAGGCTGCTTACTCATGTCGCTCACTTCAGACAACACGACTTCAAGGCAGCTCAGATCTGTCTAAGGATTCTGCATATAATTTAAAGCTTAACATTTAGCTCCAAGTTACACACCAAGCACTTGTTAAGGACTCTCTTCCATCCCTGGGCAGTGCCTAAGTAACTTTAACAAGGCCTTAGACCATGATATAGTTCTCCCTTTTGGCCACCTGGCGTTCTCCCGCCCTCCTTTAACCGCAAATGCGAGAGGCTTTCAGTTTCAGTCATTGTGTCTGACTGTGCCCTTGTCCCAGCCACACTGCCATCCCATTGTTCCCCCTCAATCTGCTTGCCCAGCAGGCTGCATCCTGTGGCTTCACCTGTGCCATTTAGCTGAGCATGGAAAGAGGGCCACAAGGCAGCGCGATGAGAGACTGTAACAGATTCAGTCTTGTTTCTGGTTACATCAGATGGCACATAACTTCAAATTAACAGTGGACGCTACAAATGAAGGTCGCTGTGGCATGTGGCATGCAACGTGTTGGGCAATGTTTCATTGTTATGGACCGCGTTGATTGGCTTTGCGTAACCAGAGTCAGAGCCAGAGTCAGCCAGTGAGTTAGATTAATTAAGCCAAGGGAAGCTCTATAAGCAGAACAATACAAATCATTTCAATTAAGTCAGATACTATATTAACTCTTGTTGTTGTTATTGTTGTTGTTGTGTGTGTTGTTTTTGTTGTTCTCATGATAAGCTATTTTGTGAAACAGATTTTTAATTTCGTTTATTGCTGACGATTCGTCTCATTGTTATTATTATTATTGTTATTATCGTTGTGAGGTCAGTTTGCTTTGTGGCTTCGTTTCTATTCTGGTTTCCTATCGTTTCGCCTTTTGCCTTTTGTTATCTATCTATTAATTTGGCCAACAACAATAGGAGAATGGTACAATTCAATGATTTTTATTGTATTGAATTCTCATTTCCTGCCCCGTTGCGGCTTCGCTCGCAAAATTTAATATCTCTTGCTATTTTTGGCATCAAGCCCAAAACAGGCAACAGCAACAACAACAACAACAACAACAATAACAACAATGTCAATACTGACCCCAGTTAAACAGGAATATTTATTTTTATTTGCCTTATTTTCTTTTTCGCCTTTTGTTTTAGCCATGGTCCTTGGTTGATTTAACACTTTGGCTTCTATTAAAATTGCTTTTAATTGATTTTTCTATTGCGGATTGCTTGGCTCTTTCCTAAATTAAACTGAGCGGGCCAAGAGCGTCACTTGGCTAAGATGATGAAACCCGCCAAAAACAATAGAAATCTGAATATATCAACTTAAAAGAAACATCGAAACATGCTATTAAAATTGACTGAGAAAAGTGATGGAAAATATATAAAGAGAAGTTTTGTTTTGGTTGCTAAGCTTAAATTAAATAAACTAATAAACTAATTTTATTTATGTTGATTTTAAACGTACTTGACACACCTAATTGTCACTAAGACTATGTATAAATAAATGTATATTTCTAGCTTTATTTTTACACTCATTCTCTCTGCTTCTCAGTTTCTTCTTCTGTTTCCAGTCTCTGCGAGAACAACGCGTTTTCTGGGCCAATTGCCAAACGGAAAATTAAATTTTTTCAGTTGTTCATTACCAACTGCTGCTCGTGTGCTTGACAAGTCCACTGACAACATAAATGCGCCAGCATTTAAATCCCTTAACGTGCCACCTTCTCTCGCCTCTACTTCTCCTGCCACCCCCAAAGAGTCAAAACATTGCCAAATGCGCTCGTTTTTCTTTTACTTTTTACTTTTTCCATTTCTTTTTCTGTTTCTTCTTCTTTAGTTTTCTTTCTGTTTTTGAAGTGCCTTCAAATTAACGCGGCTGAGAGGTTGTGCCGAGGGACAGGGGAAGTACCTGAAGACGCAATCACATGCCAGAAAATATTTGGATGAACATTTTGGCGAAAAAACTTTTTCATAACTTGCCGCCAAATGCAAATCAGATTGCAGTGGAGATGTTTTATGCTAATAGATATCCTCTAGCTGATAGAACTGGAATTTGCTTTATTCCATCTTTACTTTTAGTCTTTTTGGAGCAGCAAATATACTCTCCGCTGTTTGTTTAAGGGGTATTCCAACAGTGGCATTCTCAACAACCTTCTTCTAATCAATCAAACTGGAACATGCTTGACTATTACACCATTTGCCATAAAGTTCTCATAGTTAAAGCATATTATTCGCCCGATTTGCTGGGCTACGTGTGAAATGGCACAAGTTCGAAAGTTCTGCGAATTCGTTTTGTATTTTAAACGGCAAATTGTAATAAATGTGCACGGGATTTAAGTTCGCAGAATTGCCCCACAATGTTGCTACAGAGACACATATCAAACGTTTACTATACAATTACTATACAACAAATTCGAGTGGAAATATAAGTGTTAGTGTTAGTAAAATGTAGCAGAATATCGATTATTATATGGAGCAATTTATGACTAATAGCAAGAAAAGCAACAACAAATGAAGTGACTTAAATGGCCAGACACTGAGGGGCCCATAGACACGCATCCATCCACAATTACAATTACAATTACCATTACAATTACAATTACGATTACAATTACAATTACGCTGGCGCTTACGTGTGTCTTTGTTGCAGGAGAAGGAAAGCGATTCAAGGTCGACTGACTGCCAGGCCCAAATGATGGGCAATATAAAGTAATTGCGTTCAAGCAGCAAGTAGATAACATAATTTGTTTATATGTCGGCAATTTCAAATAAACAATAACAAGAAAAAGTGCGCACTTATGCATGTCTAATGACAGCTCAAGAGCCTTTCAATTCGATTCCCAGAAGGGGAAGGAAACCTGCCAGCATAAATGATATTATATTTTGAATTGTTTCTTTTATTTTTTTCATTTTGTATCTGGTTTGGTTTGGATTGGTTCGCTCGCTTCGTAGACCTTCGTAACACCCTTCAATAGTTCTCTGGCGTGAGTTCAAGCGACAACGTCAAGGTGGCCTTTCAGTAATGAACCAAATTCTGTTTTATTTTTACATTTTTGGCCTGGCTACATTAACGACAACGTCCGTGTCCGTCTCTGTCTCCGTGTCCAAGTCCGTGTAGGCAGCAATGCTTTATGGACCAGCTGACGGCTCGACGATGCTCTGACATTTGTGCTATTTATATGGGTGTATTTGTGTGTCTCTCTGTGCCGCACCACGCCGCACCACGCCCACCTCTTCGCCCCCGCCCTATGCGCTTCTGTTTGAAGTGCGCGTGCATTTCAGCGCATGATTTTAATTGGCTTTCTGCAAGCATCAACAATTGTTTATGGCCATTATCATAGGCCAACGACTGATCCAAGAGAAGCAACAAATACATAGTTTATAAACAGCATAAGTAAGTTATTTATAGCGCTGCTGCTTATTGTTGCTGCTGAGGACACACACCGGAAGTTTAAATATATGCGGGTGCGATTGTTGATCTCTGATTTGTTTACAGATTTTTTAATAAATTCCAGTGTTTATACTTTGAATCAAACAATATTTGCAGGTAGTTAGCTGTTGATTGTGGCAATTTTAAGCAATATAAACAATTTAAACCAGATTAAATAAATGATCACTTTTATTTAGTTAATTCAATAATAATTCCAGATGCTTCTTATGATTTGATTCTTTATTTGAATTGCAAATTTGTTTATGAATTGCAGATTTATTTTTTATTATTTTAAATATACTCTGAAAATAGATATACCCGGTTTTTATCGACTCTCTGCTCACAGGGTATTTAAAATAATTAATCATAAAGAAGCATAACCAATTAAAAATAACAAGGCAAGAATTTTTATAAATTAACAATCACTCAACAATTGTTAATGACAATAATTATTGTTATTGTATTGTGCATTATTCAGTTATGGAATTTTATTGCACGCTCGAGACAACAGTTGACAGTGGCACAGAGGGACAGTGGGATAGGGGAGAGTGGAGCTGAAGGGCAGCGGGACAGGGACTATGACGTTGGCCCTGCGTGCAACACATTTGCATATGCATTGTCATGACTTTTGAAATTAATTTAATGCACTTGGCAGTTTTAATTGCACATTACCCGACAAACGGGCCATAAATTTTGCGTAGTTGAAGCCATAAATGCCAGTTTTACAGCCACTTTTTATTGGCCTGTAACGCGGCTCATGCTTATCCATATTTCGCAGCCTCAACCTCAGCCACAGCCTCAGCCTCGTCCTCAGCCTTTCGACCTCGCTCTTTACTCTCAGCAATTGTTTTCCCTGTTTTTGCCTTTGTCTTATTTTGTTTGTGCTTGCGGCCTTTCTCCATTATCCATGGAAATGCTAGAGGGCTAAATCTGAGGCCGATTGCATGTCGACACAAAAGGGAGGGGACCCGGCGGTGCCAGAGGAGGGGCACGACAAACAATCTGATGAAAGCGGTGTGCTATGCAAAAACATGAAATGCCCAATGGCCAAACGATGTGCACAGTTTGTTAACAATGTGTGATACACAATTAAGTTTTAATGTTTACTCTCGTGCTTTAAGCGCGCAAATATATAAAATTTCATTTCAGGGTGTGGCATGTGTGTGTATATTAACAAAACACCTGAAATTTAACGGGAACTAGGCCAGAGCAAGCGTTATTTAAATGCATTTTAATTAAGTTTATTCCATTATAAAATGCCAGAGATTCTCACACATTCGTCCACATGTTACCTGAATTATTTTCATTAAGTGCTGGATATGACCTTTTAGAGTATATATATATATAGATAGATATATATATATAGATATATATATATTTATCTATTATCTTTTATATGTATATATATATAAATATAAATATATATATTTTTGATCAACATCAACATCCAATATGTTGTAACATTTTCTGTCTGTTTGCTTATCTTTCTGTCTCAGATTTTCATTCATGTTAGCTGGGAATCAATATATATAATATATATATAAGAATTATTATTAATATATATATAATATTTATGATTTGATTTCCTAACAATTTCCCACATTTCGCTGCTCTAATTGGAATATCCACTCATATATTTTAAATGAACATGTAATAGTTTTCACTTGTTCCACATTTCCCTAGAAATCAATTTAATATTTTAATCAAATTAATTTCAATTAAATATGTAAATTATTCTCTGCCCCATTTCGTTCAGTTACCTGTACAAATTACAGCTAATCAATAAGTAATTAAATTTAAACAATTTTCATTTTAGATATGCAACATTCTGACCACTTTCACCAATTTTCCCATGACACTTTCAATTTGTCCGAGCGAAACGCAATTCGTAATGGCTTTAAAGCTGAAATCAATAAAGCCACAACAATGCCCAAAACCGCTGGCAGGTGTCACTAACAAGACGCCCATGAGCGACTTATGTTGCACCTTTCGTTCCTCTCTTTCCCATGCCCCTTAGCCCAGAGAGTGGGCCGCCGCAGAGCTGACATTATTTACGAGCGGGAAAAGTAGCCGCAACGCCTGAAGAATGGCAAGCAGAACAACAATTAGAAGGCGTCATAAAAGAAATTTATGAGTTGCGGAATGGAAAAGGGGAATGTTGTGGGCAACCCTCGCATAATGCAACTGCCGTTGACACTGCGCTGAATTTATGTTGATTGCATTGCGTATACGCAGAGTGCGCTAAAATTACCAACATGACACAATCTAAACGGAAATAAATTCGCATTCGTGCGCCAAGTGCAAATTGCTATGGAAAAGCAGGCAGCACCACCGCCTGCTGATGGTGGTTGCAATGGTGGTGCCGCTGTTGGAGGTAAAAGCGTCGGAGTAGTCTAAAATAAGTGCAGCTAATAAACATAATGACCTTCTGCGGTGGCTGCTGCTGCTGCTGATGCTGCTACTGCTCCAATGGAAGCTGCACTCTGCCAGCCACAAAGTTAATGGCACAAAACTTTCCTCATTGGGGCATGTCCGACCTCTGCTGGCGTCTTATCAGCTGCATTTGCTGCTGCTGCTGCTGCTGCTGCTGCTGATGCTGCCGCGGCATTTTTAAATTGATGACGCCATGGTCAACACCCACCACCCACCGTCGACGTCGCTGTATGTGCACTTAGATGCCGCACGTTGGCAGCCTTTCGCTGTATTATTGTTGCGGTGCTGGGTTGGGGAAATCGTGTAAATGTGAAAATGAGTTTTTCCTAGTTGGCAGGCGGCAAAATTAAATTTTTATCTGAAAATATATTCGTTATTCGTCTAGTGTGTGGGGGACGGGGGGAATTGGCAAAAATATTGCAACAATAAATATTGTATACACACGTACGTAAATTGTGTGTTGGCAAAACCGCAACGGAGCTGAACATATGTTGCCGTTAAACGATTTTCATTGCGTTATGGAAAGTAATACTCGCCGCCCTAGCCCCTATTTGGTATTCGATTAATCGCTTTATTCATCTGCTGTGCGTGTGTATTCATCTAAACAAAACTTGCCCATTTGTTTACACTCAAGTGTTTCGCTTGAATGGCAAGCGCCAAACAATAACAACTGTGGAATGGCCCTAAAACCTGTTCGAAGGAACATAAACAAATACAATTACGCATACGTCAAGTGTTGACATTCGAGGCGCACGATTCGCCATGAAACAGACGCCACAAATATGCGAAACATATCAAGAAATTTATGAATATGAGTGTATTAATAGATGATTGTTGTAAAATAATTAAAAACACAAGCCGAAGGCAACGCACACATCCCACATGAGTAAGAGTTTATTTTGGTGTGCAGCGCTTTTTGAATTTTGCTAAATTAAAAATAAAATGTACAAACACACACACACACACACACACACACACACACACAGGCGCACACATTGAGAGAGGTAGGAGTGTGTCCATGGCATCACGCTGCAATGCAGCCGCAGTTGCCGGCTATTTCAGTTGCCCCACATTGGCGAAAGAGAGAAGCAGAGAAAGAGAGAGCAGCCTTGCGTTAAATATCTCTCTGTCTCTTCGCGTCTCTCTCTCCCTCTCTCTCTCTCCCTCTCGGTGTCTTTTAGCGACCTGTGCTCATTGAAAACATATTCTATTTTAAGGCCTTTGGGAAAACCACCTGATAAAAGAAATAAATGGAAACGCTCGACCAAAAGCCCAGTCCCAAAAGCAACAGACCCTCGTCTATACGCGGTATTTTAGTGGAATCCACATGCTGTTTGTGTTCGAATTCCGAGTCAGCCATTGCGCTTAAGTATTTATTTAATAAATACCTAAAAGAAGCCACAACAACCACTTAACTGTAGAATGCAACATTGCCGGGCATTAAACATTGTTGATTTAATGCTGGCATCTTGATGCGCTCGGTTAAGGAGCAAACATAACGTGGCAGCAATTTCCTGTATGTGTTTACATATGCCGCAATTTTAAATTTCAAATAATGAAATTTATAACCCGAGAAGATCAAGTGAGCAACAGCTTTAACAACATGATGAACAAGCATTTGTTTTTGAGCTAATAAAATAAAATGTAAAATGAAAATAAACAAATCATTAAAGGAACTAAATATTTAAAATACAATTCTAAATAATAAAAAATGTTTGTATACTTTTATTCGTGGTCTTGTGTTTGTTGAGTTATTGACTTTAGTGAATGAGCAAAATAGTAATTCAATAAATTTCAAGAAAATATTCATCATTCATTTATTATTTATTTGAGATGTGTAATTAGTTTGTAAAGTATTTCATTCACATATATTTATTATTCTATTTATAATTTCAATGATTGTTTATTTATTTGTGTTAAATTTATGATTTTGAAATATATCTATTTATCGTACCTTAATCTAAAACAAATCGACAACTGCCTGCAGTTCTCGACCTGCCAGAAACAAGTTTCTCAACTAGCCGAACAACTTTTGAATGCAACTGCTAAATAAAGAAGCAAAACAAGAATTGTTTTGTTTACAAACACAAATGGATTGCCAAGCATTTTCAATTTTTGGTCTCGCATCGTTTGCTTGTTATTTACATTTGGAAAGTGATTACGAGTACTCGTACTTATACGCGGTGGAGTACTCAATTTCAAATGCATTGTATTTCCTAATTTAAAGTAAAGTTGCTTGGAGTGTATCTGTCAGAGGCAGTTACATAAACGTTGGCACAACTGCAACACAAACTGCACAATTTAACGCCAGTTTGTGCAACGCCACTGGCAAAGGCAAGGCAATGCGAGAGAGAGAGAGAGGGGAGTAGACGTATAGGGGAATAGTACAACAATGCCTTATGTGCAATGCAAATGTCAAGATGTTGACGGTTCACTGACGCACTACAGTTGCAGACCCTGGCGCGCTCTAAACGTGGCTAGAACAATAGACAGTCAAGCTGTGACTTGCCGCCTGCAGGCTAACGACAACGAATGCATTCATGCATGGCTCGAGTCCTCACACCCACTCTCACACTCACGCTCACACTCACTCTCACACTCACACACTCATTCGTAATTGTTTTTCGCCTTTTGCTTGGCTGAGTCCTTTGACAACGCTCAGCGAAGCTCAGGCGCAGCGAAACGAGATAATCTGCCAGCAATTGCTGAGCTACAAGCTAAGCTAGGAGGGATTGAGATAGCCTAGTGCTATAGACCGTCATAGTCATGGTTATGCTGTGGCTACTCCAGAGAGACGCAGCCATGGCAAATTGCTGCCTACTTTCGAGCGCAAATTATACAAATTGTGAGTGTCCATGTGGGAGGACTCGCTAGTCGTTATTCATATGCTGCATGCAACGAATTAGAGGCACTCTTGTTGCTCAATTCAATTACACTTTACAGCATGCAAATAGCACACACAAAAAGTATACACAGGCCGGCACACCCACACGAGAAAGTCTCCCACTGTGGCCAGTTGGCGGCACTGTCAACGTCCCTCTCAGCGCCGTGTCCTGCCGTAGGCTAATCGATACAACGCTCGATGGGTTGCCTGTTTGCAAATGTGCCACAAAATGCCGCAATTGTCAATCAATTGCATGGAAATTATGTCAGTCACCAGCCCACGAGCCGCAGGTCTCTCTTACGCCCACAGGCCTATGCTGCTTTCCTTTCTCGCTCTCGCTCAGTATTTGTGTTGAAGTCGCCTGTCAGTGGCATTCGCCAAAAAGGAATTGAAAAATCAACACAGGATTTATCCACACACACACACACACACACACACGCACACATTCATCCGAAAAAGTGCTGGCCGCCAGCTGCAGTCTCTGCTCGAGTTGTGTAAACAGTTGGTGATAATCATCTCACTTGAGCATAAAGTGCTAGACCAAAATAAAAAAGCATACGCCACGTTGTCGAGTTGATGATAATGACGGCGTTGATGTGATGAGTGTGATTATACAGTCAATGCTTAACGCTTCAAGTGTGCTTATGACAACATCAACATCTCTATAAACACACTCCTCACACACCCACTACACTCGCATTCGCGGCCGCAGTTAAGTAAATATGTTGAGAAAGCGAAGCTAACATAACTATAAAGCAAGTTTATACGTCATCTGTTTATGTTTAACATGATAATAAGAGTATGAAACTGTTATCTTGATAATTTATATAATATTCAAATAAATATTAAATATTTGTAGTTGTAACTGCCTTTACATGATATGGAACTGAACTCATCACGTTTCAGTTGGACGCATGAACTTTGCGATAAGCAAAGTCCTCAAGCATCATTCCGTAAGCTGCTCAAATTGGAATTTTTACTGCTACTTATTTTCAGTCGGAGCCAATCAAGAATCCAAGTAAACAGCCATCGTTTAGTGTAGTGCGAAAGTGAAGAGGAAAATAGGATTTCCATTTGGGAAAATTGCTGGACAAAGAGCAATTCAAATAAATAAATAATAATATTCATATGAGTATTTATGGAAGAGTTGAAACACGAATATTTATGGGCAAAACGCTTTATATTATTTATCTTTGTTTTACTATTTATTTGATGCTGACTCTGACGCTGACGATTGCTGTTTAAGCAGTTCGATCTCATCTTTTAAAATACCAAACAAACAAATCATCAGCGTTGCCATGGAATCAAAAAGCAAAGAATAAAAAACATTCCAAGCAACAAAGCGGAAGCTTTTCATCATTAAATTCTCTCAACAGAAGAATATATAAATCTAGAGGGTATCTTGGGCAGTTGGAATTGATTTTCTTTATGTTGTGTAAGGAAAGGAAAGCGAGAAGCGTTTGAATACAGTTACAGGGTATCTAAGAGTCGTTTTCATTCGATTGATTGCACGTTCTTGCTTATTATAGACACATGAGTTATTCTCAGGAAATATCCGCTCAGCATGCCACTTTCTCATTAACTGCAGTCATAGGGTATCTCTTAGTCATTCTGATTCAATCCCCTGCCCACACTCACTTCTGGCTTCGCTCTCTCGCATGCCCAATGAACATAATTTCATAATTTTTACGACAAGTGCTGCAGGCATTCAGTTGCCGTCGAGTGCCTTATGGAAGTACTCGCATTTCTAGAAGCCGACGCGCATAAAAATTGATTTGTATATTTATGAATGAAATAAACTTTTCAATTTTATTGATTTGTTTGTGATTTCTGAGTACACTGACTACAAAGAACTGCTGAGTTTTTTGAATAATTTCAAGTGTGCTCGAGTTGAACCATCAGATTTTATTGCCCTTTCGCATCTACTAGAAAATTGGGACTTGATTAGATTTCGCAAGAGCTGCCAAGTGACAAAAGTTCGTGGCGGCTTTTAGGCAAATTGAAAATCAGAAATGAATGAGATTCACACAAAGTAAGTATTTGTGGCCTTTCTACCGGAGTTATTTATAGCTCAAGCAGCGTGAAATGCACCCAAAAAAGGCAAAAGCATCCCTGACAGATCCTCGTAAAAACAAAGGTTGCGAGCCAAGTTTCTCGACTTAAACGGAGGCACAAACAACAGACAGTACCTGAAGCTGCGGCTGAGTGCGCTCATTAAATAGTAAAGGCTCTTCCAAATAGGAGAAGGATACAGAGTGTATGGAGAATATACGGGGACACCCAGGAATACCAGAGGCGTACAGAAAAACGTGGCCATGAGGATGGAAATGGAATCGTTTGCTTACATTGAGAGATGGCCGCATTATTGACGGTTCAGGCATTATTAATTATTTGAGGAGCACACGCTTGCTTCTTCTGCTCCTGCTCCTGCTCCTGCTGGGTAACGATAAAACATAGCGGGACATCAACTGAAACGTTGGGCAGCTGGGCAGGTGCACAGTTGGACTCCGCTCAGCAGAACTCAACTCAGCTCAGGAAGCAGCTCGTTTCCGACTCTGTGTCCACGTCCTTGTCTCGCTGCGTGTGCTGTGAGCTTTCAGGTAAATATTTATAATATCTACAGTGTTGCCTCACATGCACATGTGCACAACCTGAGTACTTGCTCTCTTGTTATTCTGTTATTCTTCTTGTTGCAATGCACACACATCCTTTCAAATGCGAGCATCGTCTAACAGCCAGAGGCGCCTCTGCTCGGCTCTCGTTTTAACATTTCAGGTAAAATCGAGCCATATGCTTACATTACGAGCTACGTGTTCCACGTAGCTAAAAGCACGAAATGGCAGCACAGTCAAGCCTCGCCATGAGCAACGGATATTATGCAAAAGCCAAAAACACTTTGAGCAACTCAAAATTTGCTCTTAACGATGCAAAGTTGCAAATGCAGTGGAACAAGGTAGAGAATCAACTTGAAGTTGAAAGTTTAAACGATTTAAGATATAAATTTCATAAGTAAATGTTGTCTTATCATTATTACAACCACTTCTTCTCTGCTGTGTGCGTCATAGTGAGTGCCACCTGTAGCTAGGTTTATGCACGTCCTCTCGGGTGCAGCAGTTGCAACATAAATAAACAAACAGCGACGCCAGCAAGCAGAACCAAAGTCATAGCCAGTGCCATTGCCTGCAACAGAATGTGGCAACAATGGCGCTGCTGATAAAATAACGGGCATAAAGCCCGTGCGGCCATTACTGAGCCTGAGACTGAGCCGACAACAAGCTTTAACGTGAAACCTTAAAGCAGGCGGGGATCAGGATCAACAGCGAAATAGGAGTCAGCGTCAGCGTCACCGTTAGAGTCGCAGTCGGAGCCTGAGTTTGACCTCGTCTCGTTTACATTGTTGTTCTTGTTGTTGTTGCTTTTCGCTTTACATTTTATTCACGGCGTGCAGAAAAATTTTTATTTTTCAATTTCCTTAGAAGCTTTGATCTGAGCACGACATGGCCCCTACCTTCCAGCTGCCGCGACCCCCTCTCCCTCAATTGTTATTTTCTCGTTCTGTCTCTCTCTCTCTCTCTCTCTCCCTCTGTCTCCCTCTCCGTTTGTCTCGTTCTTTCTGCGGTGGTGTTGTGACAGGCCAAAGGATGTTATCGCTTCTCGCTTGGCACGGGCAAACTTTGCGACAAGTTGCCCCCACGTATCATGCCACGTGCTGCCACACACCCCACCCCCTCCCTCCCTCCTCACTCTCTCTTCACGCTGCCTGTGTGTGCAGCTGACAGTAACAAGTTCAACAAAGCGCCAACGCTTTTAACTTTATTAAGATATCACAAACATACGCATACGCCCCACAACTGTCACGCCCACTGGGCGACACGCTTCAACAGACATTTCATATAATTTGAAGCAATGACAAGCACAAGAAAAAGTAGAAGAGGCACAAGAACAAGAAGAAGACGAAGAGGAACAAGAAGAACAAGAAGAAGGGGTATTGCTTAATTGAATTTCAACGCCATTACAAAAAATTATGCCAGCCCATTATATGAGATGATGCGAATTGTGAGTTGCCAGTTGCCAGTTGCCAGTTGGCGGTTGCTTGCCACAACGTTGCTTAGATAATTATAAGTGTCATCATCATGAAGTTCCATTATCATAATGCTGATGCTGATGCGGATGTGGATGCTGATGATGCTAATGGTGGCTGCAGCAGCCTTGACAGCCCCACTTTATCTCCATCTCCCCAAGCTCTGCTTGTAATTACAGAAAGTCAGCTGACAGCCGAGGGAAACAGCGCCAAAGGGGTAACAAGTTGTTAAGGAGGGGGAGAAGAGAGAGACAACTGCAACCGCGTTGCAAGCTAAATGGGAAGTCTGTGGTGTTGCTAAAAGCTTGAACTCAGAATGCTTATTATTATATATGCACTGAGAGATTAGACTGAAGAAGACTGAAAAACATCAAGAAATAGGACATACAATCTAATAAGAGCTGGTTAATTGAATAAGGTTTGGTGCTAAAAAGATTTAGTCATAATAAATATGTAATATTTACAGTAAGGAAAAATTAAATACAATTTAAAATCTATCAATTAAATATAAATAAAAAATAAAAGAAAATAGAAAACTTATTTCACAATTTTATAAACTATTTCTCTCACAACAACTCGTTGTTAGTTCAATAACTCTAATAGAATTCTCAATCAACTCAATCTCATTTACTCTACTCTCATCGCTTGAGTCAACTTTTATGATGCTTTCATTATTTTGTGGCAACTTTGGAGAGCGAAAATTTATTCAATTTCCGTAACTCTCTTTTTTGTGTGTAAAATTAATTTTCAATGCAAAGTTTGCCACACTTTATGCAACTTTTCAATGTGCATGCCCCCCTTCGCTCTCTCTCTCTCTCTGTCATTCATTTCGCAGTGCACGTTGCGGTTGCAACTTGTCAACTTGCCACAGATGAAGCCGCAGCCCCAAGCAATTGCATTTAAACATTTTGCAGCACGTTGTGCGTTTTAAGTGCTCCGCTACAGTTGCTGGACTAACACACACACACACACGCACACACACACAGTCACACGTTGAAATAAAGAGCAATTAGTTTGAAGTATTTGTTGTTGCTTGGCATTTAGCAGGAATGTGTTGCCACTTGCAAGTGTATCAGAGCAACTAAAAGTAGCCAAACGAAACGGATGCTGAAGCGGAAGCGGATCGGAAACAGAGATGAAGATGAAGATGAAGACGCACTTGTGTATTTTGATGGCAACACAATTAATCTTTAGTCTCATTGACCCACACACAACACAGCAAGCAAAAAGATTAATTATATTGCGTATACGCAGCGTTGGCGTTACGCCTCTTAGGCGTCAGCCATTGACACTCAATTCATTCAAAACTCAAGGCATCAAAACACATGAATGTTGTACTTGGGGTAAGTTTAAAGCATAAACATTAATAATACATAAGCCTGGCAGGCTGTTAGCCTCTCAGCCTGCAATTCAGTTGGTGGCAAGGACAACGACTACGACAACGACAACGGCTCCAGCAGTCTGTGACAGGGGCAGCAGCTAAGACGTGGCTGGTAGCATGTTGTTGGCGGATTGCCGCTCCAGTTGTCCAATTGAAAGAGAATTTTGTGGCGCGCTGCCTTTTCTTCTTCTTCTTCTTCTTTGTCGCCGTCGTCGTCTCCTTCTTCTTGATTTCTTGGCAGCCATTTCGTGACCTGCCGGCGACAAACAAGCGCTAAAGGGGCACACGGTAGACGGCACACGGAAAGTTGGAAAGTTTTGACGGCTTCTGCCAAACCCTCCTCCAATTGTGTTGTCCGCGCTTTAAGGCTGCTTTGGTTACGCCCACGTATATGATTTTTGGGGCTGTGCACCTGCAGAATGCAGAAAGCAGAAAACAGAAAACAGAAGGCAGAAAGCACTTTGCGGCTCATGTCAGCTTGGGAGATCGAGACGGAGCAGGAGCCGCCTGCTGATAGGTGACTGGTGACTGGGTGCTGGTGGCTGGTGACTGTTGAACTCCCACGCGAAACGAGCACAAGAACAAGACCGTCGCATGTGTGCCAAAAAACAAAATGAAAGCAATGAAACAGAAAGCCTCTGCCTAGAGAGAGAGAGCAATACGAAACATAGCTCGGGATTTGCCACAGAGTCGTTGCCATTGATTTTTATCGTGCCGCTGTGCAGAGGAGGTAAAAGAAGGCGCAAAACACGAGAGTCAACAATAAATAAGAAGTATGAAGCAAGTCGATGTCGAGATATCCTTGTTACAGTTCCAAATACACTAAACTACTCAAAGAGATGGAGAGAGAAGAAACTATATTATGGCATCTATAGAGAAGAGTACGCCTCATTTGCTACAGGGTATGCAAGGTTCTTTAACTGCAAAAGCAGCAAAGAAGCAAGAAAGTTAAGTAGAACTTTTTGCACATCATCAAGTGCATTCAGACGCGGAAACGAGTGCACATTGTGAATATGAATGTGAACGTGAATGCGAATGCGAATGCGAATGCAGATAGACTCGTAACTCAGTGGCAAGTTCTCACACATCTATAGATTGCATGGGCCATATAGGCTGTAGCTAAATACATACATACATATATAGATATATAGATAAATAGATATATAGATATATTTATACATATGTGTGTGTGTGTGTGTGGCTATATTGCATATCGTGTAGTTCTGGGCCCTGTCGCTGTTTGTCATATGCACTCGGCTGCTTGCCAAATATTGATTATGCCTTCAAAAAATGAATGGAAACTCGCTTCGCTGGCTTTGCCTAAGTGAAAGAAGGCGCTGCAGGGGCAGAGGGGCGGGGCAGGAAGTTGCCAACGTATGCGCGTCATCGGCCAAAGGACATCCGGGATAACTAATGCACAAAGCCATCGAAAACTAAGCTAAATATATATACTAAAGATAGAGGCAATCGTATCTGCTGCTTGCCACTAAATGTGTCAAGTGACCTGACACAAGTGGCACAAACTTTACCATTAGCTGTCCCCAATTCAAGTTAACAACTTTAATGGTCCAAATAAGCGATTCCACATGCACCAAGCTCCATCCTGTATCGCAGCTGTCAGGATAATGGCGCGACCCAAGCTGAATGGCAAAAGTTTACGGCTTAATGTGGCATGACTCTTAAGAAATAATCGCATTCACAGATAAAAATGGAAAATGGGAAAAAAGAGTAAAAAGTATTTACAACTTTGCTCAGTGGGTCATAATTTTGATGTGTCAATCAACAAAGTTGAATAACATCCAGTTGCAGTTGATGAACTGAGAGTTACAGGTAAGCAAACGTAGACGGAATGAGTTCAAGAACACAGAAAGTCAAACACAGCTGAAGATAGAACTTCAGATTTTAATTAGATTTGCAACTTCAACAATCATTTCATAAGTTCAGTTAAATATTGTCAGGAGTATTTAAGCAATTCGACTAAATGTTTGAGTGTAAGCTGGTCGTAAAACTTATCTTCTTTTTATATTATTTCATTAATCATTTAAGAAAATTAATAAGTGGTAACTATGATTGAATAAGCGAAATAAGTAAAGTTGCGTTTCAACTTCATAATCTAATAACACAAAATAAATGCAGTATAACAAATAATATCAAACAATCCAGCTTTGCTTTTGTTATAATTGAGATCACATGAGATGATTGCAAAAACAAACAAATTACAGAGTTGCGTGCAACTGGAAAATAGATATTAAAAACAAAAGCACATGAGCAAAAAGAGGATCACGCGGTGAACAGTGGTTCCAGAATAAATAAATAAATAAATAAATAAATAAGCAAATAAATAAATAAATAAATAAATAATTAAATAAATAAATATATAAATAAATAAATAAATAAATAAATAAATAAATAAATAAATAAATAAAAAAATAAATAAATAAATAAATAAATAAATATATATATATATATATAAATATATATATATATAAATAATTCAATAAATACAAAGCTCGCTTAGATTGAAATATGTATAATATCTAATTATTCGTTCTACAATAATAATTTCTATGCTTTTCAGTTATTGCATGAATATCTCAGCTAGTATTTGAGCTAAAGTATAATCTAAATGTATTCAAAGAAAACTGTATTAAGTATAGTTGAAATCCTCTTTAATTTACTTCAGTTCTTCAACACTTAATGCATTCGCGCTGCCCATCAATAATGTTTGCAGGCCATTAAAGTAGGCGGCCATTCATTGCAACTGCCAACGAAAATAAGTCAGGCAAGAGCTTGGCTCGTAAATTCAAGTGTTCAAAGGGAGCAATAAGAGTATGCAATGCTGCTCTCAATGGGAGCGTTCCGGTATTTTTGTGTAAATTGGTTAAGACGCCTTGTTTGGCCACGCCCGTGCGCTGACAATGAAATTGGGAAGCCATTAAGAGCCATGCACTCGCCCTGTCACATTTGTTTACACTTGTGCAGGTTTGTGTTGTTGCTTTTTATCACCTGTGAGCTTGTCAGCTTGTTAGCTTGCTGGGGAGTCTCAATTTTATGGCACTGACTGCTTCGCCTTCGCCAGTTACCCTCGTCTCCTTGCATAAAGTAATCGCACCTTTCACTCAAATTGTCAAAACTCATAAATTTAGCGAGCACACCCAGCTTATCAGTATATCGGTCAGGACTGATTGCTTATCATGCTCACGTATGAAACTGCACTTTGGGATGGTCTAGAACCACAACCAAAACGCTCCTAATGCCAATTGACAAGTTTGAAATGTGTTTGCTCAGCTTGTGTAATTGTTATTGATAAAAGCACAACACATACTACCCACACACACACACACACGAGAAGTAGATGTGTTGTTGGCGGCAACAGAGGGAGAAGAGCCAGAGGAGAAGCAGTAGAAGACTCCCCCAGAGTAAAGTACGTTAAAGTAGCATGTCAAATTACAACGCTAATTGACTCATAAAGCTGAAACACTGCAGTGTTGTTTGTGGCGGGCCAAACAATATGCAAAGCTGCCTAAATTAGTCAAAATATCGATTGCATTAACATAATTTCATAGGCTGCCCCTTCGACACTCTTTACTGAAATTACACACACGGCCGCGGCGTGTGCCCGAGCACGAGAATATATTCGAGAGAAATATTCGAATATGCTTATGAAATTTGCAAGTCAAAGGTAGTTAACAAGGTCTGACGTTCTTACCTGGCTAGAAGTACACGCACAGTTGAGTTGTATATAGATCTATATGTATATAAGTATTTATATATAGATGCAGGTATAGGTATAGGCTATAGTTAAGTGAGAGTTTTAGAGTTGAAACGTCGCTTCTGCTTCTGCTTTTGCCTTGCTTAGCTTCGCTTGCTTTAGGCCCACGCACTGAGACGCATTTTCATCTTCTTCAGCTCTGGCTTACATTTTATGCCACCGAATTTGTCACAGACACACGCGCGCTTTACGAGGCTACGGATGTAGGTACAGATATACAGATATAGATATAGATATATAAATATAAATATGTATAAGTGTGTATACACAGTATATGCACTATTCTTCACTTGCTTCAATTATTGTACACACACACACACACAGCAAAGCAATGTTGTTCTTGGCTATAATTTGCATCGAGAATTGCCCTAAGAGCAGCAGGACATCGGCCATAAAAACCACAACAACAACTCTTACTAATAATAAATATAAAAAAAGAAAGAAACGAAGGAAATTCTATGTATGTGCTTATAACTTGGCATCTTTCACATTTCTATTTGTTTGACAATGAACGAAACAAAGGCAAACATTTTGTGGAAGGAGATAAATAAAAACTTATTCCGTTGTCATTTATGGTAATGCGTATACGCCGTGATGGTCACGAGTTTTTCTATGAAATACACAGAAGTAGCTCCCTTCATTCAGTTCAGTTGAGTTGAGTTGAGTTGAATTTGAGTTTGAGTTTCAGTTTCAGTTTCTGTTCGTTTCGTTTCATTTGTCTTCGCAATCGCGTCCGTTTGTCTGCACTGCTGTACGCCTATCTGTCTGCGTTTTGGCTGCCATCCCCTGCTTCCCTCCAAACACACTCACACACACACATACACGCAGCCCCTCTGCCTCCCCTTGTTAGTGTGTTAGTGTATTGGTGTGTTGGTGTTGTGCTGGGTACACGCCTTACTTTGAAAGCACATTCATTCTCACACACATCACACAATTTCTGTTTCTGTTTCTGTTTCTGCTGCTGCTTCGATTTACTTAATACACTTTTCTTCTTCTTTCTGCACTTTTGATGCACAATTTAGAATTTGTTATTTCTGTTATTTGTTTGTGTTAAATATTAAATTATTTAGTTTTGCTGTTGTGCATTTACATGCTAGGGTTCTTGGTTCTTTCCGCTTTTCACAAATTTCCAGCACAACACGCTCCAAAGTTTAGCCACGAACTGAGCAAGCCAAGGCGAAACTTCACATCAAGAAGCGAAAAATACCGAAAAGGCAGACGGAAAAATGTGAAAAACAAGAAGGGAAACCCGAAAACCGAGAGGCTTCCTTTCCAATGCCTGCGTACAATCCTTTGTACGAGGACGAAGTCACAATACACGAGCGAATACACTGGGCCACAAATGCGGAATGTGTTATTTTGGAAGCACTTGTTATGTTGTTGCCTGGAAAGCTCGCTCTCTCACGCTCCCACTCTCTCACTTTCTCTTGTTCTCTCTCTTTCTGTCTCTCTCTCTTTCTCTCCCTATCTCTGCGTATTCCTCTCTGTTGTATGCGTGCTGGCAATTGTGCGTGTCCTGCGCTCTCTTGAGTCTGCTTGCCACTGGCCAAGCCGCTGCCGCACGCAGACTTTCAAGCTGATTTTGTTACCAACTTTGATAGCCACCTTTTTGGCTCTTTTGGACATTTAGTCACTTAATTGCAAAGCTGACTTATTATGCAGTTCGCTTCAGAATTTGCTTCGAATGTGTTTCATTATTTTCTTTGTTTTTGTTTTCAGTTTTGAAGAACTTTAGAAAATTTATTGGCCATGCTTTTGCTTTTTGTGCGGGCGCACAGAGAATACGTTAAAAATAGATGCCGCAGGCCTCGCTAACAGCGACCACGACGACGACAGCGACGTTGACAGCGACGCCAACAGCGACTGCGACAGCATCAAGTTCAGGCCGTGGCTGATGGACAGACGCACAGACGGCACATGGACACACCGCACGAGGTGGCAGAGAGGCGGGCAGAGGGAATGGGAAGAGGAAAGGAGATGAAACTTTTGACCTTAGTCAAATGAAAACGTGACAAAATGTATGTGGTTGTGCGTGTGTGTGTGTGTGTGTGTGTGTGTGTGTGTGGGGAGGTCTTTTGTGTGTGCGTCTGTCATTCTTGTTAACAGTTTATGGCTGGCTAATTGGCCGGCCCTTTGGGTAACCAATGAGACACTTTAAACAAAGCGCCTAACGAATAATTAATGCAACTGCAAAGTTTAACACAGCGACTAACGGTTAACTGTTAACTGTTAACTAGTAGAGCTACTAGCTAATTACAATTGCTGCATTAATAATAACTTAACTGCTGAAGACTTGTGCCGACAACAACAACAACAACAACAGCAAGCACTGACGCCGCGCCTTGTTTGACGCAATGCCGCCTTCCCCTCTTTATCCCTCCCTCCCTGTGTGTGCCACTGCTCAACGCTTTTATGATTATTGCGACGCCGCGTCTGCGTCTGGTCCGTGTTTTTTCCCCCAAACTGACGCCAATCGCGCCCCTCCCTTCCCCTCGCATTCCGCCTCCCTCGCACTCCGACTCTTGTCAATCATAGCCCCAGCCCTGCGGAAGAAGAGATTTTTGTTTTGGGATCGCTGCCGCTTGGCAATTTGTTGTTTGTGTGATGTCTGCTGTTTGTTGTTTGCCTAGTTTTCGATTTTTGTGCCATTTATCTGTTGTAAGTGGCCGTCTGGAATTGCTGGATGGGGCGAGGCTAGTGGGGGAGGGAGGGTAGATGGGTTGTGATTGGGCCGAAAGTGAGAGTCCTTTGCGGATGTGGCAGGCATTATTAATGTGCAGACATTTGATTGCGGACCCCCATGCGCCACTTAGGATTAGGACTAGCGCTTGTTTTGAGGATTACTCTGTGTGTTCTTTTGCCAGGCAAACATCAAATTCCCCTCACACTCTCTCTCTCTCCCACTCTTCTTCCCCACTCCTCTCTAAACTTGTCGTATTAATATGTTTGTGTGTATGTGTGTGAAGAAAAATCAATGGATTGCCTTTGGCTGCTGTGTTTTCAGCATTTTCCGCTGTTTTCTGCACTTTTGAACGCGTCACAAGAAATTTGCGATACAAATATTTGCTACAGCTGTGTGTCTTTGACAGTGTGTGCGCGTGTATGTGTATGTGTGTGTGTGTGTGTGTGTGTGTGTGTGTGTGTGTGTGTGTGTGTCATATTCTTTGAGGTTCTCTTCTATTTTGTCGTCTAGTGCCTTTTAGTCGCACTTGATTTATTTGACGCTTATAGCTTAATTTTTATTATTCACTAATATTTTCATTTCTTTTCATTTCATTCTTTTATTTTATTTTTATTTTCATTTGTCGAACATATTTCATGAATTTTCCTTAGCTGACTTCTCGACAATTTGCGGCGACACTTTTACTTGCACTTACACGCATCGGTTGCGGCATCGCAATCCGCAACGGGCTCTTCGGATTTCAAGGTAAGCACGCCCGACGCATTTAACATTAATTCGCTAATGCATTTTCCACGCTCATTTCACTTATTTTATATTTATAAAACTTATGTATATTTATTTTATTTCAACTTTGTAGTGTTCGATTTGATAGCGGCCCTAGGGCCAGAGTCGAGAATCTTTCGAGTATTCAGTAGGCGACTCGACACGACACGACACGACGCGATACTACAAGTCACGTCACAACACGTCCGTTTACAGCTGTGGTCGTTTCTCCACTGAACACCGCACGCTGAACACCGCACACTGAACACTGAACACTGAGCACTGAACACTGAACACCGCACGCTAAACTGAGCTGATGGTGGCGCTGGCATTGGCGACCGCATCAACATTTTCACAATAAAAAGAAAAATGCTTTTTTCACGCGCCTTTGCGCTCTCTTTCTCTTTCACTTTCCTTCTCTCGCTCTCTCGCTCTCTCGCGCGCTCTCACTCTGCATGGCTGTGGCCCATGCTTTTGCTCAACCTCCTCTTTGTCACTCTCTTTCTGTGCTTTTGTTATTGTTGCGACTGCTTTGCTTCGCTTTGAGTGATAAACCCAAAGCGACCCAGACCCACAGAACCCGTTAATTTTCGCCTGTTCCTTTTGATGGTTAACTTTTTCTGTGTCTTTTTTGTTTTTTGTTTTTAGCAACGTTCTCATTCATCGTCAAGTTGCTATAATTTTTTTGGTTTTTTTGTTGGGTCTCCTTGTTATTTGTCGCTGCTATCAGTTGGTGGGAGTTTTCCTTTCATTTTCTTTTTTTCGTTTTTTTCTTTTGCCTGGCTTTTATTATTTATGGTCACTTAGTTAGGGCACGTGACAGTTCATTATGCATAAATTTAAAACATATGGATTTGGTTCTTTTATATTGGCTTTTTATCGCTCGTTTAATACGAAACATATGTATGTATGTCTGTTTTTGTCAAAAGAAAAGTTTTTCTACTTCCGGCAGCAATGAATATAAATTACCAATGTGCTGACGCTTTGAGAAGACATCCATAACTCAGCATCGCTCAGACTGAAGCTGATATTTGCTGATGAAGATAAAGGAGAATACTTTGTTGAAACAACTGCAAACTTTACTATAGCAAAGTTTGTGTATAAAAAAAACTATTAAATTTATTTAATAAACTGCACTAGTTTTATATAACATAAACAGAAATAATATCATTTATTATATTTCAACAAAAATAAATTGTTTCAATGAGTTTACAAATTAAATTGCTTTCAAAAAGTTTATTCAAAAACAAAATTAACCTTACGTGCGCGACATAGCAATCAGCTTTTGCGTCAGCTTGAGCAGCTGCTCACAGCACATAACACAACCAGCAAGACTAACCATCAGCTATCTCTCTCCCGCATTAGTCGCTAAGCGAACGCGCGCGTTTCGTACGCGTTTTGTACGCGTTTTGCGCGCGACTTAGCTGATGTTTTGAGATGTTATGATTAGCGGAAAAATTTGAAAAATGATTAAGGTCTTATTTGTCGCAATAATTAGGCAAAAGTTGATAGCTCAATCTGACACACGCATTGGCAGGGCTACGATCTTGATAGTGCCTGCAAATCGACATTGAGTATACTTTGCTATCGGACGCAATCAGTCGAAAGCGCCAGCAGCAACAAGTTGACGTTTTCATTAGCCAAACGACTGAGACGACCACGCAATAGGCCAGCAAGCCAGCAAGCCAGCTAGCCAGCTAGCCTCTAATTAACAATTTCGTAATTGAAACTAAGCCCTGGCCAGCGGCTATTGAGCCGAGTCAGGAGGAGGGCCCTACAATGAGTTACGTGTATTGCAAATGGTCCCGATACATTGGCGTAGGGCTTTTGATTAATGAGCGGCTTAAGTGATACCGGGCAGCTGCCCCCGGTTGCCCCGGCAATCCCAGATGAGCATACAACTGAGAAGAAAGACAAGCCCAGCTGATGAAGTCACTAATTTGACTTAAAAACGCATTAAAAACCATTTTCGATAAAAGCCCCACAACAACTACACAAGCCCAACCACACACGATCGCACGAGACATCATCCAATGTGGCCAAATGGCCATATTGCAGGGTTTTTCCGTATTTCTCGATATGCCCGTAGTCGGTAACGCTCCGCAGTTGCCGTCGAATGGTCTAGCCGCTCTTGTGAAAGTTGTGCAAAAACAACATCCAGCTAACGCCGACGCCTTGCTAAAATGTAATACTTAAAACGGTATATGTTGGTCTGTAGGAAAGTTAACAGGAATTAGCAGTCAGTAATTACGAGAACTTCTCATTTATTCTCACTTTAATCCTTCAAATGTTTGCATTCATTTTCATTTCGTCTCACTTTAAATGGGAAATAAGTACATTTACAGCGGCGTTAGACTTTATGCTAACAAGTTATCTATAAATGCTTATGTATCGAATATTAATTGTTAATTGTTTCAGTAAATCAATATAACAATTACTTCAATTTCTCCACGTTTTTAATAGCATAGGAGTTCGGAAATGGCAACAAATTGTAAAACAATTGCGCAAAATGAATATAAATGAAGAGATTATTTATTACAATATTTTGAATATTTTGTGTGCAAAAATTGATTTAAATGGTCTGCAAAGCTGGAACTCTGCTGTGATGCCTCCCACAATTGTGCGTGCTGTTTGGAGCGTCATTAAAACGCCTTTTGCCTTTTGTCTGTTGTCTGTTGTCTGTTGTCTGTTGCCTTTTGCGTGTGGTTGGCCCAGAGACAGACCAAAGAAGTTTGCATTTAAAGGTGAGTTTTTTGCCAAAAAGTAACAACAGCAGCAGAAACGAATACGCATACGCATACGCATGTAGACGACGTATGTGTGGAGCGGAGATAAAAGCTGAAATAACCTTCATTGGCCATAAAAATCAAAAGCATCTGCTAACAATGAATTGTGTCTATGGCCAGCAACAAAAGCAAGTCCACCGAAACAACAGCAACAACAATGTAAAAATGGCAGTCAGCAAAAAAAAAAAGAAAAAAATAAAATAAAACAAAAACAAAAATAATAATAGTAATAAAAAAATTTGCAATTTAAATAAATTCACTTTATTACAGTTTCGCATATTCGCGACAATGTAAAACAAATAATAAAAATTGACAATAAATAAAATAAAGTCACTTTATTGTTCGAAATGGCCTGTCAGGGCAGCTAATGAACTTCCGGTGTTTGCGCGCCGCCAACAAGATGCGAGGGATCGATAAGACAACGTTTAGGCATCTCTCAGCTACATGCACTATGAATCACTTGGCCCTGCGCCAAAAGTTCATAGGTTGTGCGATCAGCCAAGAGATACCCTGCGACCCTTACTCACTCTCTCTCTCTCTCGGTCCCGCTTGCTCTCTCTCTCTCTCTCTCTGTATGTGTCAAACTGCAGTCGACCAACCGGCATGACGTGTGCCACATATTATTGTTGCTGTTGCTGTTGCTGCCGCTGCCGCAAGCGCTGCTGGCTTCATAGACTTGGCTCAAACAGAGCTCTGGGCCCAGCTGAATCCAAGCTTGGGCCCCACGCTCAGTTGGCTATGAGCTGCAGCCGCGATTGGGCTAGCCGCGTGATACGGAAACCGAAACTGAAACAGAAATCGAAATCGAAACTCAAACTTTAAAACCCCAAACTCAAACCCAAACCCAAACCGACACTGAAACCTCAATCGAAATTGAAATTAAAATCTTGGACTTGGAATCGCGTTGCCTTTCTACGCTCGAACGTGTTAAGTTTTTTAATTAGTCGCATTTTCAAGTGAATTGTTTTGCCGCTAAATCCAAATATCGAAAAATCACAAATCGAAATCCGAAATCAAAACAAAAAAGAGAAAACAACAACAACAAAAAAGTATATTTAAAAATAAATGTAATTATTTGACGAGCATCAGTTCAAATCGCTCAAGTGCAGTGCGAATTTGAAATTGTGTCAAAAATCAGCTCAAGATCAATTGAAATTCCTCAGTTACTGATTCAATTCAATTGAATTCTTTTCGATTTGGTTTGGTTTGCCTGCTGTCGCAATTACTGAAGGCATTTTTATTTATAAATAATAAGCAACGGGTGAGTAATTAATTATGGAATATTAAAATCAATTTGCCGTCATCAGCGCCAAAACAAATTAAACAAATTCAAACAAACTCAACACAAGTTGAGACGTAGACAAGCACATCGACTGATTTATTATATCATTTTCGATTTGTACGCCAAGTTTGAAGCACATGTAACAAAATTTTAATGGAAAATAAAACAAAATCTAAACCTCACAAATTAAATAAAATGAAGCCAATGAAACAAAAACAAAGCGCAGACAAGAGTAGCAACAACAACAGCAACAACAAACACTAGCAACAGCCTTGAAAAGTCGTGCTTAATTTCTCAGTTATACTCAAGTATAAAATATATGCTTAAAAAATTATAATGAAGCGATCTTTTGGTATTGGTATTTGGTATTTATATCGGTCCATTGTCTTTCCAAGCTGCCAAAATCCCAGCTATGTGCCTGTCTGTGTCTCTCTGTGTGGTGTGTGTGTGTGTGTGTGTGTGTGTTTGTGTGAGCTGCCAAATTAGTGCCAAATTAAGTTAAATCATTTTTATTGAAGTCCAAATGAATGGGTGAAAGCTAAGCGAATCGAGCCAAGACCTAGGAGAGTGGGAGTATTATGGAAGCTAGTGGAAAATATGATAAACTCACCTCGAGTTGTTGCCAGAATTCAGACATGTTGCAACCATTGAGAAATCTCACACATGTGGCCATAAAACCTTAAAGCTGACAGAGACTGATAGACTGATGGACTGATGGACAGACAGACAACAACTTCAACATATTATTGTTGTTATTCCCTCGACAAGGGCAAAAATATATTAGCAATTAATCGTCAGCTTTTTAGTTTTTAGTTTCTTTTTTTTATTTTATTTTTTTAATTTGTTGTGTATTTTATTGCGAATTTGTTGTATAATAAAGATCAGTTTAAAGTTTTCGGCGAACTTCCTTTGAATCACGGTGTTTAGCTGGAAAATAATATGACTAAAATATCAGATTGAGCTTATATGAAACAATTTCTTTTAGCACAACACAACACCAACAATTCGCAGATTATATATATCAACAAGCTTAACTTAATATAGAGTGAATATTTATGACTATAAAATTGATTTAGAACTATTTCCGAAATATTTACAAGCTTTATCCAAACTTATTTTGAATGAAGACAAATGGGCGAAATTCCAGATTTAACTATCACTTATGCACGTTTCGCAATATGTTTATAAACAATAATTTACGACATAATAACAATTTACGGCATGCCATTATAGTTTATTATATACTATTCTAATGTTAACAAGCAAATTTAATAAGGAAATAATTATGTGAGACAGATTGCAGCCGATAGATGAGTATTCGCATATTTACAAGTTGCTAATTGCCCCATTGCATATGTTGTTGATATTTTCAATGCATTTTTTGGACAAATGACTTAATGTCGTGCAAATGACTAAATGCTCAATAAACCATAAAATATCTCGAACAGCAGCCAAAAAGACAACAACAACAACAACGACAACAACAATGGGAGCAACAACAATGACCATTTACGAGCATTTATGATTTATGAGCTGATGAACGGACTGCGGTACGCGGAACGGGGTACGGGGTACGCGGAACGAGGAACGAGGCGCCTGCGCAACATGGGAAATACCTAGAGCGTGGGTGCAAATAAGTGTGTGTCAGAGTTGAGTCTATGCTTGGGCAAGTCGACACCATTAGCAGATGGAGGCGATGAAGGCGATGAAGGCGACACTGTCGCTAAATGGCTAAATGGCTGAATGACTGAATGGCACAACTGCCACAAATGGCCCAAAGTGCTGCTGCCGTCGAGCTCATTTGCGCATTGAGTTTTATGGACCTTTTGTTGTGGCTGTGGCTGTGGCTTTTGTGTCTGTTGCGTTTCATAGTTGATTGATTTATGAAAAACGTAAGTGACAAGCTGCCCATGTGCAAGCCCCAATCTAAGCCTTGACCACGCTCACCGATCCCGGAAATCCTATCAGACAAACAACATTACGACAGCAGCTAGCATACTCCCAGGCCAGGCGAAGGCAATGGCAACGGCAAAGGCAGCAGGTGTCTGTCTGTTGTGGAGCACAAGTTCTATTGAAGCGCAATGACGTGACGTGGCTTATTCAACTGGTTCTTGAATCTGAATCTAATTGTAGTTGTTATTTTCATTTGATTTTTATTCGTATTTTATTGATCTTTTGGATCTATAACACTTGTGCTGCCTGTGCGACACGCTTGTCACGAAATCCGGTTTTCAAAGTATATCGCATTGTTTGATTTGCTTTGCTCTTGATTTGAGGAGATTTCAGCTGTTTGTGAATTTCGTATTATTTCATATTTTGATTATCATTTTAATATTTATTTTTGTTTATTATTTTATTTCCTTTTAATTGCGGTAGCTGCTGAATTAATAACTGTTATTGCGACTGGGGTTTTACATGCCTTAAACACGCATACCTTATCAGATGTGTAATTTGTAGTTTAATTTATATAACAATATCGCTCAATTATATTTGGAATACGTAAACACACTGGGGAGTAGCCCACAAAATAATTGAATTTAACTAATAGAACATTTCAAGTCTCAGCTTTACATCATTTACATATGCAACAACATATCAATTAACAGCTAATAATAGTATTCATCTCAAAAGCGTTAAGTAATTGAATCCATTAGACAACTGTCGACAGCTACTTAAGATGCCAATTAAAACGCCCACCGACAAGTGCTGCTATCTGCTATCTGCTAACTGCAACTGAAGTTAGTGGGCGTGGCATTGCCTATTGTATTTGTAACGTCTCGTGTTCACTTTCACTTTTAGCAATTTATTTTTGCAAGTTGTTGACTGTTTGACTCGCCTCGGCGACAACTGAACTCGGACGCTTTTAACAAAATTAGCGCCTTTGTGGTCCCCAAACTTTGCCATCGTCTCGATGGGGGAAGTCCACAAACCCAACGACCTTTTGAGTGCTGCAAACTGTGTGGAAAACACTCATTGTTGTTGTCTTTGTTCATATTGCAATTGTTTGCAGAACAAATGGCGTGAAGTTTTCCATTTTTCGCGTCATCTCTGAGCTGCGAAAAGTTATGAAACGCATAGCTCAAATATTTGAATTGCATAATTTCTGAAATTGAGCAGATATTCGCAAAGAACAGCCATATCTAATGACTAAAAAAATAGCTTAAAAGCTAAACTAAACTTGTCTTGGAAACGAAATCACAGGTTACGAGAAGAGTTAAAGCTCAGCAACATCATTTTAAAAGGGCTTAGTAATAAACGTTCCCAGGCAATATTATATATACAATTGCTTCAACTTTTTTTAGATGCGTTCAAAATTATATAGCTCAAATTACAAAGCTTTATTTGCTTAACCTACTGACTGACTTAAAAGGCTCTTGGCAAAGCGGAGGCAAGCAGGGCAAAGCGCATTGAAATTGACGACAAGCAGTTTACTTACACTCGAGACTCACATACAC
Source organism: Drosophila macrospina (assembly GCA_035042075.1). Lineage (NCBI taxonomy): Eukaryota > Metazoa > Arthropoda > Insecta > Diptera > Drosophilidae > Drosophila > Drosophila macrospina. The sequence continues at coordinate 9,968,250 of JAWNLW010000591.1, read as the reverse complement.
AGATGGCACTGCTTTATTCGGTAAAGAAGTTAATTGTATACTGTGTAAACAAATGGCGAAATAAGTTGACTTAGTATAATTAATACATGCATAATTAAGTGATTTATTGCAATTTCTCCCAAAACAACCATTACCGACACTCACTTTCAGCTCATCAGCCAACACTGACATCACGCCGCTGCCAAAATAAAAAGAAAAAATCGAGAAAAAACTATCTAAAGTCAAGTCAAGTTGGGTATCTGAAACTGAATCTGAACCGAAGCGCAAATGCAAATGCAAATCCCCAAAACCCAACGACGAATGAATTGACAATGACAAAGAGTATTACACGTCTCCGTCTCCACGCTTCTAGTAGTTTTAGTGGTATTCTCTTCATATATGTGGTGAGTACCCCCCACCATTTACTCCATCTCCTCGCCGAATCCATTCAGAGACGATTCACATTTGCAGATATTAGCTTGTACTTCAATCGCATTCAGCACACCGCCATCATGCGGCTTATATGGCGCACCGCCTTGCCAGTTTCTGCCAGCGCCGCCAGGACAGACGCCCAAGTGAGTACATACATACATATCATACATATCTATAGAAATCTTTCAAATTTAATATTCATTCTTACTTGCAGCTGCGCCAGGCCCGGCAAAACCTATTGCGAGCACGTCGATAACTATCCCACGTAAGTTTGAGCTCGTCCAAGAGCCGGCTAATGGCCACACAATGCCAACACACATAAATAACACACTTAATGTGCCAGCTTCATAAATGAAGAAGCAACCACAACCACAACAGCAGTAACAACAGCAGCAACAACAATAACAGGAAACTACAAGAAACAAATAAATGCAAATGCATTTCAAACAAATGTTTGTTCGTTGGCTGGCTGGCTCCAACTTAATTCCGAAGCTGTTTCAATTTCAAGTCAATCTTCGAGCTGCCGAAAAACCAGAAACTTGATTAATATATCTATTCATCGTCTACTCACAGTATGGCATCTATTGTCAATACATTCATAACATATATATACATATATATATATATATATATATGTTGGCTGCTAGTTGCTAGCTGCTAACTAAGAGCTTCTGCTGTTTCCGCGACGCCAGCTCACGTACTCGGAGATGCGATTGTGGTCGCTGCTGATGCCGATGCTGCTCGACCAGCTGGCAGAGCTCCTTGACCCAATAAACTTGAATTGACAGTTCAAGACACTTTGTCTGTGACGCTGCTCCGCGTGCTTCTCGAATATTTATGAATGCCTCTCTGAATAACTTAGCATTTTAATGCTCTGCCAAAGGGTATAACGACTAAGCCAGTAGCTTGGTTACATACAGCAAGGGGAACACTTCTAACTGGTTAATAGAAGTTCCCTTTAAGTGGACTCTTTAGGCAAGGAATATATTTTCAATTATTGACTAAACGCTGCACTTCTTGCTCACTTACTTACTGAAGCAGACGCACTCCTTGCATTTCCGCAAGCAGTTCACATATGCTGGCCTTTATCTTTGATAGCGTAATTGCAAGCAGTGCACTTTGAAATAATTTAAGTCCTTGGCTTTTAGTCCGATCGTTTGATTTTCTATATAGCTTGTAGAGTATAACATATTATTAATAAAGTACATTTATCGCCAAGTCTTTTACTTAGAGCATGCCGTAGTCGTTGTTTGAAGAATTCCATAGTTATTATCGTATTCAAATCAATTTGTATTGGGCTTGTGGTCAGTCTGGTGTGGTTATCCACTTGTGATGCTATTTTTAGAGGAAATTTCTTCGATTTAAATAAAATGTGCGTTAGTTGCTGCGACTACACGCAATGATAATGATAATGACAATGTGCATGTTAATGTTTATGATAAGCGCGACGCCAGTTAAGGCCGCAATTCGGCGCCAGTCTCAGCAATTAAGTAGTCAGTTTTATGATGCCTTTGGAATTTGGCTATTGCATAATTCTAAAAGAAATAAAAAATAAATAATATTAAATTATAAACAAAATTTCGTCTGGGAAATGCCGGAGGCCGTTTTCACCTCAAGTTTTGTGGCACGTGACGCGCATTTCAGATGCATATCCGCTGATAAGAAGTGTTGAACAAATCAACTGTGAGTGCGAGTGTGAGTGCGAGTGTGAGTGTGAGTACTCATTTTAGTTTATGAATAACTGTAGTTGTGCTTACATTTATTCACTGTCTGGCTGCATATTAAACATGATTTAAGGGCCCAGTCTACCTGTCTACCTGACTACCTGTCTGTTTCCCCGTCTCCGTCTCCCTCTCTCGCTTTCATTCTCTCCCCGTCTGTGCGTTGCATAACTGTTTGTAAAATTGAATGTTGTCGACAAGTGAACGATGCTCTTCCCCTTTCGCAGACAATTCCCATGCGAGAGCAACAATAACAAAGCCAACGACCCGCAATGATCTCTTGCATCACCTGGGAGGTGATCAGCTCATCTCAGCTCAGCTCAGCTCAGCTCAATTGTGGCCAACAAGCTCAGCTCATTGTCTTCACTTTGCATTGCAGGTATCTCATCAAGAGTCTGGTACGCAGATGGGGCTATGAGGCGGCCTCTTTGCTGGTAGACGAGACTTGGGAGGAGTTCACATCGGTGACGTCTGTATTCTATGATCCCAAGTATATATTTCCGCAGCGTGACTTGGGAAATGGACAAGACTTCAATGGTTATAGCTATCAGACACCGTTCGGTGGTGTGCCACATCGTGGGGCAGGCAACTCTCTGTTTGCACCGAATCCCACAACAGAGGCACCGACGTGAGTAGCTCCCTCAACTGTCTATTGCCGTATTGAGTCCAATCTGTTGTTTCAGCTATCTCTTGTACACATCGGCGGGTCAACGTCAGGGTAATCAGCAACCCGCAGGAGTCTCGGCAACAGGCTCAACTCAGCTGTACTACAACAATGCGGGCAAGACACCCTACAATGCCACACTCTGGCTGAAGCGCCTCGTGCGCGATCTGAGTCTCAAGCAGAAGGCCATCCAGGCCACAGCCGAGCAGCTCGAGAGGGAAATTGCTGAGCAGGAGTCGGCCAAGCAGGAGTTGGCCGTGCATCAGGAGGAGATAAAGAAGGAGATGGAGCAGCAGAAGAAGAAGGAGCAGGAGAAGGAGCAGGAGAAGGAGAAGGAGCAGGAGAAGGAGAAGGAGCAGGAGAAGGAGAAGGAGCTGCAGCGCAACACGCGTGATGTATCGCTCAATATGGATCTCTTAGACATTGTGGGTGTCAGCGACAACAACAAGAACAAAAAGACAGCACAGCGCACCAAGCGACAGAGTCCGACGCGCTCAACGCTCTGCGAAACCACATCGCAGTTCATAACGCCACAAGCGGCGCTCAACTCCCGTGGCAATTGGATGTTTGTTGTCAACGAGGAGAATACGGCCCGTCAAATGGTCAAAGCGGAGCTCTGTGCGTAAGTATAAGCCAATATATTTCAGCCAGCTTAGGCGCTGAGCAAGCGTTAACAGAGACGACTGCTAACAGTTGCGGTGTGTGTCTTAGCTAAACGCAGCAATTCACTACAGTAGCAAGCAGTTGGATTACAGTGCAGCGCACTGCGTCTGAACTGCTTGCCGAGCGCAATCACAAATTTCATAAGCGAATTCAGTTTCTTTTCAAATCGCATTTAACAAAAACTAATTTTGCTAGTGGAAATGCTTAAATTTAGAATAGATATTTATGTATCTACGTTCAACTGTCAGCCTATTTAGCTTGTGTGGTTCAAATGCAGTTAAAAAGTGCTCAGAAAAACTTGTTAAGTCATTGAATTTATTTAGCAACTGCTTTTTTATTGTGATAATGTTTAATTAATTTCAACACAATACTAGTAATCAGTGCCTTGGTATCACTAACAACTTCCCCCTTCTCCCGCAGTCAATACACAGCAGGACAGCGTCAAAAGACTGTATGGTTCCCCTTACGGCAAATGCTGCTGCCGGGTTTAGTTAGGGGAACCCTCTATCCAATACGCTATGGGTATGGGTATGAGAGCATGGGCACGTGGGCAGAAGTGCAAGTACTATAAGTATGGGTATGGGCATGGGCATGGGTTTTGTGCATGGTTATGTTTTGTGTCATAATTGCGGCTAAACGAATTATAACACCCCGAAAAGAGACCAAGATTACCGCTGCCAGTGTCATTCGTTCCCCTTTAGTTTAGAGTCGCTGTTACTGCCTCCGTCATGCGTACGCTACTCGAACTCGAACCTTTCAGCGCAGTGGAATAAAAAGCGCAAACAGAGGTACAAATAGGGTGACGAGACGAGACGTAACGCAACGAGACGTCGACTGTGCTGAGTTGTAGTTGAGCCGGTGCAGAGAGCTGCATCTATCGCTGGGGTCGGTCAATGCGTGCCCTAATTGTTTGTCGTTTGTCGCCTGCCCGTTTACCCGTTTGCCCTGTCCCCTGTCCGCAGTCCGTTGTCGCTTGTCCGCTGTCCCTGCCCTGTCCTGCCCCTTCCTGAGTTGCGAGTACTTAGCGCGCAATTTGCTTAACCAAATGAGCACCTGAATCCAGTGGCGCATAAATCTTATCCCAGCGAGCGTGTAAGGAACTAGCAGCAACAGCTGGTTGGGATTGAGGCTCCAGAAGTGCCAGAATACCGTTGCCTTAACTCCTTATCAATTACGTACGATTCCCGTTTTAACGAGTTCGTTAAACTTTCAACTTTGCAGCCGGCGCTTCTCCTACCATTTTTTGTTGTTCTTTCTTTCGCTGTTGTTGTGTTTTTGGTTCTTTCTGGACCTTTCGCGTTTATATTTATGTGTTCAGCCCACAACTAAATTTTCTACAGTTGTTGATTTTTCGCATTTACCATTTACCATTTACCATTCAGCATTTGTTGCTTTCTGCTTTCTGTTTTCTGCTTTCTGTTTCCGTTTCTGTTGTTATAATTTTCCTGCCGTTACAGCTCAAACACATGCTCGAACCTCTGCGACTTGCCCAATGGCTATAACTCCAGGTGCGAGCAGAAGTTCGTACAAAAACGTTTAATTGCGCTCCAGGGCAACGGCCAAAATCTCTACACGGACACGTTCTGGTTTCCCAGTTGTTGCGTCTGCACGATAGCCGCAAATTAAGCAGCGACAGCGAAGAGCAGCAGCAGCAGCAGCAACAACAACAACAACAGCAACAACAGCAGCAGCAGCAGCAGCAACAACAACAGGAGCATCAGGACCGGAACAGGCCCAATGTTCATTGGGCAGAGAGCGAGCGAGCGAGAGAGAGAGAGAGAGGGAGAGAGGGTCAGCAGCCGTGACAACGTCAGTGACAGTGACAGAGCGAGCTCTATGGAACGAGATCCGCAGCCAAGAAGCTCCATTTGGACAGCCAACCACGTCCGCCTGTCATCATCATAATTATTGAGCGTTGAGATTCGATATGAAAATGATTTTTGCAGCACATAATTGATAACTAAATTTAAAAAAACACCACACACATGCACACACCACTCATGCACACACACACACATGTACTGTAGTTTTACATTTAATTTAAAATCAAAAACACAAAACAGAGATAGAGATAGAGAGGATAAAAACAACAAAAGGCAGCATAATGGAAAAACTATTCAATAAACGAACGAAATAATTAGAAATCGCTGTTTTCTATTGGAGGTGAGAGCGACGCGGGGATATTCTGTAATAATATGGCATTGATTACTAATAGATACATTGCTGAAGTTGTCTAAAATAAATACCTTAATTTGTGATCCATTTTGCTTGTTTTGAAATCATATTTCTCATTTACTGCTCAATTATTTACTAGGGAATATAATCTATGTTTAATATTTGTTTATTTATTTGCCAGCAACTTTTGAAACTATTATTAAGAGGTAACTACAAGTATTACTATCTCATTCGATGGACTCAATCTCTCTCTGCCTCTCAAATTGTCGCACAAATAAATTAGTTTGCAATATGCAAATCATCAATTAGATGATTGAGCCCTGGGCAGTTGCGGCATTGTAATTAATGGAATTTTCGGTTTATCGCAGTTGAATAATAATTGCAAAAACACAGAAGCACCAGCAGCAGCAGCAGTAAAAGCATCAGCAACGACAACGAGAACGAGAATGGGAATGGGAAACCAAGAACAACATTGACAAACACCTGCTGCTGCAATTGGAATTATGTTTCATAAATCCAAAAACAATAATCGTAAAATAACATCAAGTGTCACGCACAAAACGCAGCGCAGTAACAAAACATCGAACTCAACCAATGCCAAAAAGGGTCCGACAATCGAGTTGGGCATCAAGGATGGCACAATCGGAGGGCTGAATGCATCATCGATCGATGGCAATGCAGGATTCACAGCAGGCCGTAAGACGAGTGTGTCCCGATCGCACTTACAACTAACAACCTCAGCTGAGGGGAAGGGGAATGAGCTAAGCTTAAGCAACTTTGCTAAAACGATAGACTCAAATGCACTTTTCATTTATGGAATAATTTAGTTCTTCATTGCTTTTGCTACATTTCTGTGTTAAGAAACAATGAGAGAGGGAGTTGATATCCTTCGGCTGAGAGAATATACTTCCTCTTGTTGCCAATTAATGCCTTCATTTATGGCTACAACTCTTAATACTCAAAACAATTTAGTAGGCAAGGTGCTTAGCTGCTTTACCTGTTGTGGAAATCTGCGCACAGTTTGTGGCAAATGCGAAGTGAGAACCTCGAAAGGAACTACGAGCTGGCACAGTCGGACATACCCACCCACTGTGAGGCAGTTGCCATTCCACAGAGAATATACGTGTGAGGGTTAATTTGTGTGCGTGTGTGCGTGTGTGTGTGAGTGTGAGCATTGAGTTTTGGCAATGATTAGCATCACGAAATGGAAAACCATTGTTCCAATACGCAGCAGTGCGTCAAACTCAAATCCAGGTAAAGAACAGAGGACAGAGGACAGAGAACAGAGGAGAGAGGAGAGAGAGAAAAGAACGACATTGACAAATCTCAGGTAATGGCAATGCATGAAAGAACAAAGGGAAGGCAGGCAGCCGGCAAAGACAATGGCCAACAGGAATAGATATTTGCCACAATTAAAATGCCAAACTGAAACTAACAAAAATCCAATCGAATCTAAGATTTAAATGCAGCAACTGCAAATTGCGTGCATCAAGTTGTTATTTCAACTGCGAGGCGGTCAACGCTATCATACTCAGCTCAGCTCACAACTCACAACTCACAGCTCGCAGCTCGCAGCTCACAGCTCTCAGCCAGGTCCATAGGTCCATAGCCATGTCCAGGTCCAAGTCCATTGAGGAGCAGCTGAAGTTTTGCCAGAGCAAAAACAAATGCGACTGCGGCTGTGGCTGTGACTGTGGCTGCGGCTGCCTGGCAACGAGCTGGGAGCGAGAGCGAGAGAGGGAGAGAGGGCAGAGAGGGAGAGAGAAGTGCGAGTGGAATAGAGAGAGAGCAAAGGAAGCAGCAAAGCGTACAAACAGCAACAACATCAACAGCAGCGGGCAATAATAATGCAGCAGCAGCAGCAGCTACAACTGCGACGTCGACGCTGGCAGCGACGCAGGCAGCCAATGCGTTGTGTATAAAAATTTAACATCTGCTCCTTTCATGATTTCGGAAAACTCAAAACTCGTACGACAGCAACAGCAACAACAACAACAACAACAACAACAGCGGCAACAGCAGCAGGGCTGTAATGGAACAAATATAAATGTGTGCGCATGTGTGTGTGTGTGTGTGTGTGTGTGTGTGTGTGAAGGTGTGTGTGTGTGACTGTTTGTAGCTGCTGCTGTTGGCTGTTAATGCATTTGGCTTGCGTTACTCGTATTACGTGTGCATTTGTGCCGCAGAAAGATCTCTTCTTTTTTTGCACAGCAACAACAATAATAGCAACAACAACAACAACAACAGCAGCAGCAGCAACAGCAACGTTTGCTCGCGAGCATTGCTCACAGGACATAGACCGGATGGGTCCTTGATGACGGACCCGAATGACTCGCGTGCATTCAACTTCAACTTCAGCTTCAGCTACAACTCGAGCTTCAGCTCCTCTGGCTGAACTTTTGCTGCTCCTTTTTGCTTGCCGCATGCGGCAAAGTGTTGCCGTTGCCGTTGCTGTTGCTGTTGTTGTTGCCGCTGCCTGTTATTTGCTACCCTTACGCAGTCAAGAGTATTAGGATTTTATCAAGACTTGTGCAACGCATTCATAAAAAGGTAACTCACAAGTATTGATGTCAGTTCCCATGGGAACTCAAGACAAACCTAATGTTGCTGTGGGAAACACAGCTCTCCATAACGGCAATGTATCAATATTGAGTTTATTATAAATATAATATGTCTAAACGTTGAGTAAACATATCTAATACTTGTTAAACAACTCTATAAAATATAAAATGTATTGAATGAAGATTTTATATTCACAGCAGAAACACTTTCAGAATTAGCTCTACTTGAACAAGCCTCAAGTTTTACATTGCAAATAGAACTGAAACTGCGTATAGAGCATCTAAACTTCGACTTGCTTACAGAGCTTTGTTTTCAGCAGAACTTCTCTTCATTTTTTCTCGAATTTTTGCGAGAAGCGCGCGTTTGTTTCATTTTTCAAATACTTTGCTGCAACTGTCAGATACTTTGGCCTTGTTGTTGCTGCCGTTGTCGTCTGTGTTGTTGTTGTTGTTGTTGCTGTTGTTGTTGCCTGCCGCATGTAATGTGAATGTCCTTTGTTGCCTGACAAAGGACACACGAGCAAGACAGCACGAGAATGCGAGAATCCGAGAAAGAGAGCGACAGCTTGAGCATGGTTAGAGTTAGAGAGGGAGAGCAGCAGCGTTGGCAGGCGCTTAAGTAACTTTGTTGCACGCACAACTTGCAACTAAACTTGCGTATACTTTAGCAACGCAATCAAACGGCAAAGTGGCAAAGTCAAAGGCAAAAGCCAAGACCAATACGAAGCCAGCAGCAACAGCAGTTGCTGTAGTTGCTGTTGTTGCTGTTGTTGCTGTAGTTGCTGTTGTTGCAGCAACAGCAGTGTCAGTTGAAGTTGCAGTTGCAGTTGCAATTGCCCAACAGCTCGCCTCCGACTGCTGTAACTGCGCCGGTCCCTGCCCCTGCCCCTGCCCTTGTCCATGCCGCTGTCCCTGTCCCTACCCATGCCCTTGTCCTTGCTTCTGGCTTCTTGGTTCAGCGCCGGCTGCGTCTTCTATTTGTGCAGATGTAACTTTACGAGTCGATGAAAATCGTCTTGGCTTCACTCTAAACGTGTGTGCGTGTGCGTGTGTGTGTGTGTGCGTGTGTGCCTTCTGTATTTACCTTGTGTGTGATTTTCGTGTGTAGGACAGGTCAGTGTTCCGCATGAGGATAAGCATTTCAGTATAAGGGTTGTGTTGCACGATTTTCCATTACGCAATGCAAATAAGCGACTACACACCCCTCTCCCGCTCCCTCCACTCTCACCCTTTCCCCTTCCCCTTCCCCTTCCCGCTCACCTCCCTCCCTCATCTATCAGCCCATTCGTTTCCATTCCGTTTCCCACGCCATTCAACAATGCAACTGTCAAGGTTTTGCCAGTTTTTTTTCGCGCTGCCCAAAGGCCTGCGCTCCCAACCCACTGCCCAGTTCCTCCTGTGCCCCTGCGCAGCACTCCTCAGCATTTCCCCTTGCCTATCATCCATGCACATGCAGTGCGGTGGCATCAAAAGGCTCCTGACAACAACAGCGACGAGGACGACAACGACAAGCTTAAAACTGCATGGCCGAAAAAGCAACGCCAGCAAAAACGCACACAAGCTCAACTAATAGTTTGCAGCGAGAAAAAAAGTGAAATGAAATCAACTGACATATAGAGGCAGACCAGAAAACGAGCGGGAGAGAGATACAGAGAGCAGGGGAAGCCGTGGAGGACCCGGACTAGGGCTCTTTACAAAAGCTGCCAGCAAAAAGTGAAATAAGAAGGCAAATTGTACCAAAATCCCGCAACACAGCAGCAACAGCAGCAGCCAGTGCAGTGCCAGGCAAGGATATAGCACACACATACACACACACACACACACACAAACACACACACACACACATGCAGAGTTACGCCCACAAGGTCCAGGCATCAAATAGAAATGAGAACAGCAGCAACAGCAACTGAGGCAGCGACAGCAACAGCAGCAGCGACTGCGAAATAAAACCAGAAAATATTCGCTGGTTGCTGCTGTTGCTGTTGTTGTGTGTTGTTGTTGTTTTTGCTGTTGCATAGCTCATAGATTGCAAGTTCGCATTGTGCGCGCGAAACTAGGGAAAAAATTTTTTAATTGGAACAACAACTGTACAGGAGACGCAGCAGCAGCGGCAGCGGCAACAGCGGCAGCAGCAGCAGCAACAACAACAAAAGCGCTCTTCAAACACCGCATGGTCGTATCAATTTGTATGTGTGTGTATGTGTGTTTATGTCAGCAGAGACCGCATGCAGCTGTTCGTGTTTGTTTGACTGCAGGACATGTTCGAGCCAGGACATAGACAACAACAGCAACAGCAACAACAATTGCGTCGAACTAAGCAACAAGAAGCAGCGGGAATGGCATGAGTTGCTGATCGAAGGTTGCAATCGAGCACAATGCAACTAGTTGCAACCACAGGGTGTTTCACGTTAAATTTTGGCACATAAGTTCGCAATATATATAAAAATATTAGTAAATTATTCAAAAATATACTTCTAAGATTAAATATACTTTTAATAATAAATACTTATTTTCTCTGCAAATAATAAAATGAATATTTTATTCTCTTATTATATGACTTAATATGATTTATATTTAGAATAATAAATGGAACATTAATATTAGTATAAACATTTCAATATTTTATTATACTTCTGCAATTTCAATTCAATATTTGCATTAACTGTTGTTTTTATTTGTTGCTGCTCTGCCAACATGTTGCGGTTCGATCTGATGCTTGAGTCGTGGTTGTACTCAATGCTGTTGTGTTCGCTGCTGCCGGCGTCAAACCATTGCGTTGCTGCTGCTGCTTCTGCTGGCGCTGTTGCTGTTAACGTCGGGGTTGGTTTGCCGTTCGCTTGTGCACGGCACAATCAGTTGTTGTGTATCCTTCGAAGGGTGAAAAGTTTCCTAAATACAAAAACTTTTGCACCGTCGCCGTCGCTTCGTACGAGCGTCTGAAACGAGTGCGAGTTGCCTGCCCCGTTGCGAACTGCGAACTGCGAAGCTGCGAAGTGCAAAGTGCGCGTTGTGAATTCTACGCGGTTGCAAGTTCTCTAACTGCGGAGCGTGGAGCGTTGCCGTCGTCAACGTTTTGTTGTTTATTTCCGCGTTGGATTTTCCTTTTCACACCACAAACAACTGCAACAAATAAACAAAAACAACAACACACTAACAAATAATAATTATTAGTCAAGCAACCCAGTTGAATATACTTTGATCAGGGATTGCAATTGAAAAGGAAAACAAGTTTCAAATGTGTTACAGCAACAGAAAACTGGCAATTAAGATGCTCAAGTAATTAGTGCCAACAACAGTAACAGCAACAACAACTTTAACAACTTCAAGAGCTTCAACAACAACAACGATAACAACAACAACAACAACAACAACAACAACAACATTAAGCAACAACAAATGCTTGCACTTTTTTAGCAACATTTACAATTTACAATTTCCATGCATCTTCGCATCGTTTCTTTGCGTTAATTCTCTTTTCGTGTCGCGTTCGCATCTTTCGCGTTTTGTTCGTATTGTAAACAGTTAATTCTTAATTATCTCTCTCTGTCTCTCTCCCGGTGTTTCGCCCTCTTGCTCTAACACTCAAGCTAAGACGCCTTGGCTTTCGTTTTCGTTTACGTTTCTCACTTTCGTGCGCGTTCAACGGGCTCCGTTCCTAACGGTTATTCGGTTAAATACATTAACAAGATCAATTGAGAGCATTTCATCATATGCAGCTTCCCAGTGGCAACAGCAGCAATCGATCAATGGCAATGGATTAACAACGGTTTGTATAACTTAATTACACTTAATATTATTATACTTATAATCACAATTTACTAATAAGAATTCAATCTATAAGAAGACTCAATTTAAACTGACTTTATGATGGATAGTTGGGAAATTTAATATATATAATAAACAAAGATTTAGCTAATGATATAGACTTGTGTCAATTGTGAATTGATTAGAGAATATTTTAATTTTATGTATACTTCAATTTTAGCAGCATTTAGAGGAAATCCTTCAACTGATTGACTGATAAATATCTGAATATTTTATCTTTATTATCAACTTAAATCAGATCCGAAATCTACTTTCTACTCATCATAAGTACTGCATATTCACAGGAATCAAAGCAAAGATCTTGTTGTAATAAATAGCTAAGAAACTTACTCTGACAATCAATAATCAGAGCATATTTAGAACGTTGCACGCTATGATCAGAGATTTAATTGCTCAGAGCTTTCTCCGACGGCAATTTACGCATTTCTGAAATACAGAATTCGCCAACTTTTGAATCTTTATGTTAATTGTTTATCGATTTACCTGCAACATTTGTTAATCCCTGTAAAATTAGCTGAATAAAGCCATTTAAGTACGAAAGCGTGGAGAACTTAAAAAGCGAAAATAGAAATAACATTTTTGGGGCACTTAAGATCAAGTTACAAAAGTCGTAAGCCGCCGGCTGCACTTGCTGCGGATTTGTGTGTGTGTTTCTTGGGACATAAACAGGCAAATTTAAGCAGATTTATTGACGGATTTGATGACGATGCGCAAAACGAACAAGAAACTGAAAACAGTCGAGCAATGCAAACAAAACAAACATGCAAAACAAACGAAATAAAATGAAATGAACGCAACAGAAGACGTTGCCTCATAAAAGAAGAGCAACAGCAGCAGCAGCAACAGCCGCAACCAGAACAACAGCAAGAACAACAACAACGGCTGACAGCAATCTTCGATTTTGCTCTGCGTTATTCTGCCTAAAAGTCCCGAAAATTGACACAAAAACATTTGAGATGAGTAATGACAATAAACACGCGGCAGCAGTCCAAGACTTAAAGATACTCGTACTCACAAATACAAATAGAACAAGGCGAAGAAGCGACAGAGTGCCAAAACTGTTGCTGCCACAACAGCAACAATAATTCGGACAACAACAACAGCAGTCGCAGCATCACAGACGCCGCCAATCCGCTAGATACATTTGTATCTTTGGCGCATATGCGACGACGATTGTCAAGTTAAATTAAAAAGCAGCTCAAGGCTCGAGACGCTGCTGCGCCTGAAGAGTTATGCCCATTCCCAGGGCCCGGCGAAAACGTGCAAAGAACGTGGCAGCCGACAAAAAAATGAAGAAATACAAAAAGAAAGAAGCCAAACACTGAAAGAGATACATTGAACACTCGAGATGCTGCTGGCGCGTAACTAACTAACAGTAACGTGCGTACTTCAAGGCAACGCGCAGAAACTTGAAGATACATTCGCACACACTCGCACACACACACACACACACACACACACAGAGCCTCTTTTGGCGCGCACAAAACAGAAGCGCCAAAAATAAAAATCGCACAACAAAAAAGGCAAACTGCAAAAACGAAAGCGAAACAGAAGAAACAGAAGCAAGAAGACGAAGAAGAAGTGGTGGAAAGAGGAGGGAGAGGAGCGTAAAGTCAGAGAAAAGTCAGCCCCCAAATGAGGCGTCGTAACATGACAGAGACCCACGGCCCACGCCCTGTAGCTCGAGCTGGAGCTGGAGCTGAAGACGAAGCTGACGCTGAAGTTGAAGCTGCCTTGACATGGGCAATAAAGAGAATTTAAAGCGCCATAGAAGCTGACGACGAAAGCAAAGTAAAATAAATAATAAAGCAACACAAATTGAGGCAACAACAGCCACAACGACTGTAAAAAGAAGTTCAAGTTCAAGCAGCGCATATGTATCTGTATCTTGTAGTTTGTGTATCTTTTGCCCGTTGCCATTGCCGTTGCCGTTGCCGTTGCACATGCTGCTGCAATTTGTCTGACCAAAGGCGGCCACATGTGCCGCCAACTGGACGCGCCTGTTAAAGTTGCTGTTGTTGTTTGTGTTGCATCTATTTCTGTTGCCGTTTTATGAGTCTTGGATCTTGGAAATGCTGTTGCCGTTGTCGTTGCAGTTGCATGGCGACCCCCAATGAATTAATGCGTCAGCTAAAAATAAACATAGGCGCACGCACGCATATTCAGCAGAAATGTCAGTAACACACACACATACACATGCACGCCCACATCAACACATACACACACACACACACACACCCACACACTTGCTACGTTTTCGTTTCGTTTTCATTCATAAAATACAAGTAGATGCCAAAAAAGCACGCGCAGGTAGCAAAGAAGGCAACGCTAAAGGACACGGCAGGCAAATTAAGGCTTTGACCTAGAGAAAAACAAACAACACACACACGCCACACACACACACACCACACACACACACACGCCTCCTCGCAGACTTACCGTAGTGGGAGCTTGTAACGTTAACGGTAACGTGCGTGACTTTGAAAGTATGCGAAATGACATACTCGTAAATCTGCCTGTGTGTGCGTCATGTGTGTGCTGTGTGTGCTGTGTGTGCTGTGAGTGCTGTGTGTGTGTGCATTGTGTTTGTGTGTACTTGGTTAGCTCCTTTGCATGGCTTCATTGTGGCACACAGCACGTTTCATTTCATCGCATATTCTGCATACTCTACTGTGTTGCTGCCCTCCCCACCCCCGTCTCCAACTGAATGCCCCTTCCCCGCTCCACACTTTGCAACGAATAACTCAATTTACACGTGACACATCGCCAAGTAAATTAACCCATTAGCAGAGTCATGATAAGTCAGTTGTTCTGACTTTAGATGTGCACCAAATGTTTGCGATATAAAATATACTAGATGAATATTTATTGCTTGTTTAAAAATGAGTTAAAGCATCACAAATTAGCAGAAGCGACTAAGTGGAATAGAGTCTATAAATGGTTATATTTATGGAACATTTCCAAAGAGTTTTAAAAGAGAAGTCTGCAGTTTTAGTTCTTTGCCTGACTTAAGATAAAGTCAGAGATATAAATTAACTTGCAATACTTTGAAGTAACATATAAAAGCAATATAACAATGGGTTAAATGCGTTTTGAGCAATTGAAACACTTATTTCAACGTACCATCATTGTAGAAGAAGAAGAAGAAGAAGAAGTTGTAGAACTACCAACTGTATCTGCCAAAAGAAAAAACAGGTTAACATAAGGAACTGTGGGTGCTTCTGGGTGATGTTAAGGGGCTTCTGGGATTGCACCCCATTGAAGAAATATGTAAAAATGCAAAAGTACACGTTGTAGTAATGCTAAAAAATGCAATAATGCAACCCTCGCTTCAACATGTTGTAGATTTGCATATTAAAAAGTTTGTTTAATTATGCTGCAAGAGGCAAATAGCTGAGCTTCTAGCGAGGAAAGCGCAGCTGAATATGTTGTAAATATATATATATGAGTTTGTTTTAATAAATATTTTAGTATGTTTGGATGCTGGCAGAAACAATTTTGAAACATGTTTTGTATAAGCCAAAAAAGTTGTAAGCAAGAGCGCCAAACGTCAGGAAACATATTAGAATATTACTTGCACATGGGAGCATAGGGGGCGTATGAGCAACATTTGCAGTTGCTGTGCTGACTTTGATGCTGTGGCTGTAACTAAAGCTCGCTACATGGCCACTTCAGTTAAGCAAATGTTGCTGCCAGAGCGTCAGCTTGATAGACAGGCCAAAAGACAGATAGACAGGCAGGACAGACAGACAGACAGGTAACAACAGCAGCAACGTTGCCAGTCGAAACGCAACTGCGAAGCAGGATAACTGCCAGTTGCTGTTGCACTTGTTTCGTCCTTATTGTTGTAGCTGCTGTAGTTGTAGTTGTAGTTGTAGTTGTAGCTATAGCTGTAACTGTTGGCTGCCACAGCTCGACAAATGAAAGTCAGTTTTGGCTACGCACAGGTAGAAGAAGCAACAACAACAGTCAGAGCAACAGCAGCAACAGCAGCAACATCAGCTCCTTCTCAGCTCAGGCTCACCCTCGCCTCGTCATGGTTGAGTTCCCTTAGAGCATTTGGTCTATTCTGCACATGCAATGCATGTGTGTGTGACTGTGTGTGTGTGTGTGGATGTAGCCTACTTTATGCACCCAACACAGCGCAGAGTCACCTATATTCGTTGTTGCTGCTGTCTGCTTTGCCCTTCTTCTGCATGTTTTTCAAATGACGCATTGTTCGCATACACATTATATAGAACTATATACAAGCATATGCACATATGTATATATGTATATATATGTATACATGTATAATGTACAGTGTGCGTGTTTAATTCGCGAACAAATTTCAAAATGTTGCAAACTCTGCGGCAGCAGCAGAATAACAGAAACAGCAACTGAAATTGAAGTGAATTGCGCACATTGTTCATGCTCTTGCTTTTGTAAGCCTCACAAACAAGCACATATGCACACACGCACACACACTCACACACGCACACACACACACACTATTCTTATACCCATGCCAAGGCCTTACTTTATTTGTATTTAAAGCAAACGAAGCTCGCAAAGTTGCGCCAAATTTGACAGGCATTTCAAAGGTTCTTCTTCGTCTAGCTGCTTATCAGCTGGCAGATAAGATAAAGAAATTTGATGATCATATATCATATTCAGTGGGAACGGAACGGGGTATATCTGTTATATCACAGGGCGGAAATGTAGGCTTCCTTCAGGCAGAGGTCTCTTTTCAAGCATTTCCGATTTGAATAAGCGAAATGTTGACCGTTGCCTCGACACAAAGCCTTGATTTATCATCTTGAGCCTGCAAAAGGAAGCGCTAATTGTGCACATGTTGCAAGTGCAACACTCACACACACACACACGCACACATGCATATTGGCCTAATTTTGAAATCGGGATCTTTATCGCCAAGGCACAATACTCGTTGCTCGTAACTCGTAACTTGTAACTCGCGTCTCGTAACTTGCCACATGCAACTTGCCCCCTCTCTCTCTGTCTCTCTCTCTTGGCGAACAATGTAAATATATGAGCGCGCAATTGCTGCAGGATGGAAACGCGAAACGAAGTCGCATAAAACGGAAAGTGCAGCAAATTGTGGCAGCTGCAACATCACAATTTTTTCTCCTTTTCTTTCTTCGTCGTCTTCGACTTCTTCTTCTTCTTCTTCTTTTGATGTTTCTCTCTCAGTTTGCTTACTTTGCGCATTCGCCGATCTTAACTCTGTGGCAGGTTCTGTCTCTGGCCGCTCGCTGCTCGCCGCTGCCCGCTGGCCGTTGGCCTTTTACCGTTTCATTTGAGTCGCGTTTCCATTTGCTGGACATTGCCACATGCGGCAGGCACTCAAATTGCAATTGCAGCACGCAAATTGGAAACGACAACATAATCAGTCTTTAATTGTCATTCGGCAACACACTGTTGCAAGAACAACAGCTATAAAAAGCAAAGGAAACTTCACACTAAAAAGGCTCTAAAGAAGTGTGAGAAGCTTAATTGGAGAATGATTGAATGTATCTGCCAGATAATGTATCTCAGTAGTGAATATTTCCTGATGTTCAATATCAAAGTGAACATTGACACGAGGAAGGGAAGGAAAAGTTACTCTAGTTAACTTAGAATGGATCCAAAGAAGGGAAGAATGAGATCTATGATTGATCTATAAGGAAACTTAACTTAAATATAACTATAGATACTATAAGTTGGTTAAGTCTCAACATTTGATATTAGATAGATATATTTAAGTGGTAATTATTATAAGTATGTTGTTATCACATATACAATTCGCTTTATACAAATTGTAATAATACTTGATTGTCCTTTGGGATCTCCATCATAAAATGTTATTTACATTCAGTCAAAAGTAGATCTACTTCTTGGCTTTAGCCAAGGGCAATTTTTAGCCACTTCAACACCTCAACAAGGCAAAAAACTTTGCTATAGAGTGTGCAAAAGCACACACACACACACACACACACACACACACACACTTACACACACACACACACTTACACACACACATATACACAGTCGGCCCATTGAACTTTGTGAAGCGCAACGAATTGTTGGCAGGTTGGAAGTGGAGAAAAAAAACGCAAAAAGGCAACGGCAAAGGACGCGCAAAAAAATGTACACCTGTGCCGTTTTTTATGAGAATAAAATACAAAATACAAAAGAGACAACACACAAAAAAAGAGGCAGAAAGAAAGGAAAAAAATAATGCGAGTAACTGCGAAAAAATGGCGAAAAAAGCAAGAAAATGACAACAGCGACAGCAACAGCAACTGAAAACGCAGCAGCAATTGATGTGTGTCTGTGTGTGTGTGTGTGTATGTGAGCGTGTGTGTGTGTGTGTGGCAGCTCTTACAAAGCCAAAGCATAACTTACAAGCAAGAGCAGCAGCTACAACAACAACAGCAACGGCAATAAAAAGTCAGAAGTGAGTGTCCTTTACATTTTTTTGTTGTTCCCTCTGCCACTGCCACTGCCACTGCTGCCGCTGCTGCTGCTGCTGGTGCTTCTGCTGCGCTGCTTCCTGCCACCACGGACTTGGACTTGGCCAACGCCGCTCATTATATAGTCAAAGACCATAATTATGTGTTGAAGTTTGTAGATGCTTTAAGTGAGTGAGAGCCGAAGAAGCAACACAGAATAACGATAATGGTTGCAAAAGCGCAAAAAACGAAGGAGCAGGCAAATAAAGTTCCTTGTAAAGTCATTTATGTTAGCTTTAGCCGAGCACAGCTCTCAGTTAGGATAATACTGAAAGAAGAAGGGACTCCTGGTACTCCTTAAGGAATCGTTTCCAAATCGTTATCTCAACTTGTTTGATGTCTCTGTGCAAGAAGTAACTTGATATCAAGAGCATTGACATTTGAGACAGCGCTAGACTAATGTAATTCTCATTTCTAATTAACAATTTTGCATATTTGTCATTGCAGCTTTTTAACCAAAGGATTTGAAGAAACCAGCAACACCAACAACAAAGCAACAACAACAACTTTGGCATATGAAATTGAGAAGCAAATTATTAAACTAAATTACTTTTTGGCCGATAATCAAAATTATTCACTTGAAGTCAAACCAAAAACAAAAAAAACAAAACAAAAATCAAGAAATGCATTAAACGAAAAGAAAAGCAACTAATTAATCATAGTAATTTAATTTTAATAACTTATAACAATTAACGCGATAATGTTTAATTAATTTGTAAGTAAAAAACCAACAAACAAACAAACGGAAGACAAAGATTTTTAAACTTAAGGCCAACAAATATTAAGTAATTTTATTGCATAACGTAATTAAATCATTTTCAAGAAAAGCTGCAAACTATTTTTTATATATATTAACATATTAACAACAACAACAAAAAGCAAATCAAATTTAAAAGCAAAAACCAGAGTACAAAATTCATAAGCATCAATTTACAACAACAAGAATAAAAGCAAATAAATAAATAACAAAATATCGAAATATATCAACAAGCTAAATAATCAATATATATACATATAGATATATATAATAACAAATACAAATATAAATACAAATAAACAACGCATACAACAAATACAAATTTACAAATTACAAATTTACAAATTTTTCTATCAAGAAGTCGAAGTCTGAGACCCAGCCACAGCACAACAACAACAAATATAACAACAACAAGAGAAGGAAAATTGCATAATATTTTAAATAAAACAAATCGTATTTAACAAAAATAAAAAATCAATTTCTTAGCTGCAGTTTACAACAAGAACAACAAGAAACAAATAAACATCTTCAACCACGAATAAAGTACAAAACAGATTTTGAATTTTCAAACTTACAAATTTTTAACAACAATTTAATAGTAGCACTTTTACAACAAACAATACAACAAATATTAATAACAATTATATGAAAATATTTATATAAACTCGTAAACGAATATTAAGCTTAAGCAATAAATTACAAATATTAATAAATACAATTTTACATAAATTACAACAACAACAACAACAAGCACAAACAACCAGTGAGTTCAAACAAAAGAAAACAAATTACAAATTTAAAGAAAATTACAACAAATATTATAAAGTTTTATTAGCAAAAAGAAATACAAAATCGAAATCAAAATCCAAATCGAAGATAAACTACCTCAAGAGCAGTGAGCGTGTACAAAAAACACTAAGAATTAGTAAGAAAATTAAGCAAAATATTTAACTAGTGTCGCGAGAGGAGACTAAACAGTGCATAAGTCGAACTTTTCGTACTCCCCTCGTCCCTTTCCCCTCACCCTCGGCGCAGCGCAGTGGCAAAAAAGCTGCGCAGCCATGCAACTGTGCGGACTTAAATGGCGTCTTCAATAATCGCACAGAGCAGCACAGGCGGCCCCGTCGATCCGACATCGACAACCAGCAGCGCCGGCAGCAGCACATTGCCGGCAATCTCAGCAACAGTTGCATCGGCAGCTGCTGATCTCCATAATACGCATCTCAATCAGCTGAGCAGCCTCAGTCAGCACTACACGGCGCCGTATCATCATCATCACTACCAGCAGCATCAACATCAACAGCAGCAGCTCCAGCAGCAGCAGCACCAACAACAGCAGCAACATCAGCAGCACTACCAGCAACAGGCGCCGCAAGCGGAGCAACAGCCTCAGCACTGGGATTACTATGCGCGTCAGCAACCAGCGGTGCCTGCCAACAACAATAGCAGTAACAACAGCAACAGCAACAGCAACAACAACAA